>OX454417.1:90824597-92063883 GCA_949715475.1 Microchrysa polita
AGGAGTATAAATCATCTTTGGCTTCACTTTAAACATTATGCCTGAAGCCACATTAAATGATATAAATTCGCGAGTACTTGGCTGCCAGCTCCTGTTTTCAAGCCTCTAAAATTGCTTCAGACTTGAAGAAAAAAAAAACGAAAAAATTTTTGGTGAAGCAAGTACCTCATCTAACCACACATTTTCGTGTCTTCAATTACTTCTTAAATTTGTCCCCACATCAAATTCGCTAGGAATCAAGGATTTGGTTTCGGGAGAGGTCCAAGTCTCGATATTAGAAATGCGTCATTGGCTATAAAATTTTTGAGTTTCTATTGAGTGAATAGGTTAAAATAATGCTCGGAGGGGTCACCGCACAGAATAAGTTCTATGATCATTGATTTGGTCGCAAACAAAAGTGGATAAATGTTTGTGAAGGACATTCACAGAAGCATTAACACTTTTTTTTATCAAAAACCGAGCAGGCCTTTTAAACAAACTTATCTAGCTCCCACGAAGGAACAGGGACAGCTGCATGCTAAATTTTTAAGAATTTTTACGCTTAAATTTTCGATTTTGGCGATTTTTTGTTCAGAGAAAAACGGGAAAATTCACCAAAAATAAAAAATAATTTAAAATAGTTGAAATCAGGAAAATCTATAACTTTGATTTGAATGATTTTTGCTGAATAACATCAATAAGTGCTTTCCCAATTCGTTTTCGTTATTTTTATCACCGAAAACCAATTAGGTCAAGGTGTGTTCAAAATTTACCGTAAGCTTTCTTAATTCCGGGTTTATTCGGTATGACGTTTTCTGGTTAAATATGATGCTAATATAGGAAATTTTATTTATTGGGGGTAATTCGCAAATTATTTCCAAAACGATCGACAAAGAAAAAAATTTAGAAAACATGAACGCATTTCTAAAGAAAGTGAAAAGCCGAATGTATAAAGAAGTTTACAGTTTTCTATGTTATCATTGGAGTTTCAATCATTCCTAAAACAATTTTGGGAGGTGCATGGAACACCTGGATTCCTCCCCTGGGAAGCAACATACAAAAATTTCAAGCAAACAAAATACCCTCACTAGTAAAAAAATGAAATTTTCAATTTTCCACATACGCCCGCTAACGTTTTGCCTACATTTCCATTAAGAGGTGACAACTGCCTTCTAGTGGTGGAAGGCGGCAAATTCGTTACTGCCCAGGGGCGCAATAGAGGCTAAATCCGGCCATGTCTACGTCTTCATTTTATTTTTCGATGATTTTATTCCACGATTTTCGAAGGGTTGAACACTGGACTTTCCCAAGCTTCAGCACATCAATAAACCATATTTTTTAACTTATTTTTTATATGTTCTTGTATGTTCTCACTTTGTACAATATACAAACCGACGTCGCAGCAGTCTGAACGGCCGCAGTGTGAACGGGCTTTAAAACACCGACCTGTTGTTCGATTTTAACCCGGTACTGAAAAACCAACATGTCCGTCAGTTTTAACTCGGAACCAAAAAATCAACTCCTCGTCGGTCGGTTTTAAGTCGGTACCAAAAAAACCGGATCATGGCTGAAGTGAGTCAGTACCAAAAAACTGACTCGTCGGTTCTATTTAACTCGGTTCCAAAAATCCGACTCGTTGGTGCTTTTTAACTCAGTACCAAAAAAAATCGACTTGTTGGTTCTTTTTACTCGGTACCGAAAAACCAACTCGTCGGTCGGTCTTTAACTCGGTACCAAGAAACCGACTCGTCGGTCGGTTTTAACCCGGTACCAAAAAACCTGAAAAAAAAAGCGGCTCATGGTTGAGGTGATCGGTACCAAAAAACCGACTCGTCGATCGGTTTTTTTTTTAACTCGGTACCAAAAAAACCGACTCGTCGGTCGGTTTTAACCCGGTACTGAAAAACCGACTCGGTATTGAACAGGTACCAAAAAACCAGAATATCGGCACTATAGAATATCGGGTCCGGTACTGATTGAACACCGGTTTTGTACCGGGATCCCGGTTTTTGGAACATGCCTTATTAGGCATATTAACAGAAAATTACATTGGGCCACACATACAAACGATTGGCAAAATATATAAATATGTACTTAGGGAAAGGAGGGATGCAAGCATTGAAAGACCGAGCGAAAGACAATTTGTTGTCCGCAGGGGCGAACCCAAGGGGGATGAAACACCCCCCCGAAATTTTAAAATGAAAATTATAGGTATGAATAAAATTCACACAAAATATCTTTATTGATAAATCAAATACCTAAGTGATGATTTTCAGTTTGCCCGACGTCAGACTATCATTTTAAAGTGCCCATAGACCTTCCAACCGATTGAAGCAATTTTTGTTTTTTTTGCCCGATAAATTGGAAGGTGCATGTGACCATCTAATCCATTTTTTTTATTGTCATAATAATCATGTGTTTTCAGTTGCTGATTTATTGACATAAACCAGTGGTCATTCTTCATGTTGTGGTTGTGGCGTTCATTGGCTGTATCCACACATGCGCGCTTTTGTCTTCCCTTCGTTTACACTTTCAACATTGAACTAATTGCGTCAAGTAATCAGAAGAGATGAATGCTTCATTCTATCTACATCTGTTCATTATTTATCGTTAGATGTGTGTCGCGGCTTTCTTCAGGACAGATTAATGATCAATTCTTTCGTTAATAGTATGAATAGATGGTGAGTTGTTGACATATTCAACATTTGGAATTGCGTTCAAGAATTAATACCTTTCTTAACCCTTCTGTCGGCACCTACTACAATATGCATATTCTAAACCCAATAGGTCTGGCTGGACCTACTGAGAAAAAATTTTTATTTTTTAGAAAAGGTAAAATTTTTATCGGTAGAATCATTCTATCAATTCTTTACTGCCATTTTTAAACAATAAAAGTATTAAAATCATTTTTGTAGATACTCTAGTAACGTTTTTAAGTGAACTTATTTTGAGGTGGTATTATTATAAACATGTTTTCCCTTATTTTCATCTCTTTTTGCTTCTCTATTTTCATGGCGTATATCTAATTGAAAGTTTGTTCGCGTTTTTTAATACTAATATCTTTGGGCAAATATTTGGCGCTTTGTTAGTAGATTTTACTTCGATATTAGTCTGGAGATTTAGGGAAGTAGGGCGAAAGAAATAGGGAATTTTCAAGCGCGAAAATCATTTCATTCTAAATTGTTCGTAAATTTCTTGGTCAAATCTATTTAGAAAGACGTTCGTAAGTCTCTCATACTTAGTCCTAACTATCACAAATAAAACTGGTTTGAATTTCCTTGATTAAAATCTCAGTTGATTAGGTGATGTTATAAAACGCGATGAAATTAGTCATACTTATTTCCCGAGCTTCACGGCTTTTCAAAGAAAAATCTGGGAAATTTTAATCGTTTATAGTACAAATTAATTTTTAATGACATTGTTACATCATAAATAGGAAAACAAAAAATTTTTAAGAGAATTTCATATTTGCACTTTTTACCTCAAGAGAAGAATGAGGGGAAAAACTATAGGTCTGGCCAGACCTATTGGGTATCAAAAAGCACTATAAGGAAAATCATAAAAACATACTCAAAACTTCAACCGATTTTTTCAAATTGTTGCAAAATGCTCTTAAACATATTCTAGGATATCATGAAATATGAAGTCGCGGCGATTTCATTTTCTATACTTTTATGACCAAAATATAGTGCCAAAGACCTTTGTGCCGACAGAAGGGTTAAATAGCGCAGACCTCCCAAGTTTCAATTGTCAAAATGACGAAGACGGAAAATTGAGTGTCTAGACAGGCCCATTCTCCATCGAAAGTAGCAGAGGATCTTCCATCGCCACAAAATATATAATTTTCGCTATGTTATGTTGTCTCGTGTGAACCGCGAGATTGTCATTTCAGATTGCGCGATAAATTGTATGTGCTGTACGGGCGTCAGATCGATTGGTCAATCGATCGGACAGTACATATATGCCTAAGGTCTAAGAACATTTAAAGCGTTCGATTTCATGAGCCAGTTTGCAAATACAAATCACTTCTACTTATAAACAGAAGAGTATAATAAACGCTTTTACTTTCATTCAGTGTTCAAAGTTCAATAATAAGAAAACGAAGAACGACATAAAATTGTTATATAAACAAAGCCAAAAATAATAAATGGCGCAACAGTTTAGCATTGAACCTAGATCACAGATAGGCAAACACTATCGGTCAACTAGATACCAATTCCGATGAATGCACTTAAAAGTTTATCTAGTCCGCCGATGACTGCATTTTAATTCAATTCGAACCAAGTTCACTATATATCGAATACAATCCATATCATCAAAGTGCGATTGCAGAAAGTATGATAAGGTAACTAACTCTACAACTATGAAGCTGTTCAGAACGTTCAAAATGTATGTCCATGGAGGGAATGCCAGCAGATAATCTGAAAATTAATTCAGTGCCCTACTAAACCAGATGTTGTTCATTAACAATAATTCATTAACATAAAACAATTGTAAAGATGCTAATTTACAACATAAAATTGTTTTAAGTGTGAACTTAAATCAGGAAGGTATATTACGACTTACACCAGTATGTAGCAATTTTTCTTGAGTTTCAGAAAGGGCATCATAAAATCATGCGAATGGAATGGAAAACAATGCGATTTTGATGACTATCTGTTGGGCAGAAAAGAAGATGATTTTTAAATTTTTTAATGCGAAAGGGTTAGTATCATTCTTTCGGTTGACAGTTTCGGTAGAAATAAACTTAATGAAAAGCTTTCACCATTTTTATGCGACAATTAGCAGAATAATGTCCAATGGAGCAATTATGTTCACGTGTAGGTATTGTATTCGTATAGAATTGAAAAGGGTCTTCATTAGAAAACTTCAGTTACTCATTAAGTATTAAAATTCCGTTTATCATTCAAGTTGTACTTCATCATAGTACCTATCAACTTTCAATTTTCACGACAATTAATAATCTTGTGATTGTCATAAAATTTTTTTTTTTTTTTGAGATTGAGATCAAGCTGTCCACTGGATGAGCCCAAAGTCACACAATCTTCAAACGTTATCATATCAACGTTGGCAATTCGCTCAATGATCATTCTCGGATTAAGACCTGTCCGGCAGATGATTTTTTGTTTCTTCAGATTTTCAAGTTTCCTAATATAGGTCCTCATACGGTTACCAAGGCAGCGAAACAATTACTCATTGTCTTCGCCAGATGACAGGTGAACTGAACATTCCCATTGATGAAAATATTCTAATTATATCTTAAGATTAATCTGTTGCCATTGCTTCAAGATACGTATACGTTTTTCTACCCATACTAAACAAATAATAATACTTCTTAAAGCTTCTTAATGACGGACGTATACTTTCGTTTGAAGAATTTAGGCGCTATTTAAGAAGATTCAATTAGGTAAAACTAGAAATAGGTATGCATTTACTGGGTGGTATAACCGTCGAAGATTACATAGATTTAGAGGTGCAATAAGCGCATAACAACAACAACAATAACAAAGTGTTGTTCGTTGATTATGACGAAAGAAATGCAGAGAATATATACGGAAACGGAGAGACAACAGAAGTGGAAGGTTAACAGGGATTGGCATAAATGTTAACGCGATTTCATGAATAGATGAATGAATAATCGGTGGAAATCGGTAGTTGCATACATACCTTATTCGTGTTTTGAATGTTGAATTAATGACTACATTATTAGCTTAACATGGGAAAAAAGTGGTTAATTTCGTTCTTAAAGCGCATTGTCAGAGATTTATATGTCTCATTTTCATAAGAGGGATAAACATGATAGGGTCATTTGAATAAAGTAGGGCAAATCATAATTATGATAATATGTACATGAAAAGGTATGTACTTTCGCCTAAACTTATACATTGCCATTTTGTTAATTTTTGGTATCATTTATTAATGTTGTGTATTATGTAGGCATACCATACAATTCGTATAAATTAGAAAATAATCATTGAAAGACGTAAAATTTAGGAAAATTTTTAGTTCGCCTTATAATCAAAAGTATCAGAGACACCACATGTTTCTTAAGGATTAATATGACAGAAATGTTAAATGAGTTATTAAATGCTGCAACAAATATTCAATAGATTTCTTAAAAGTGGACTAAGTTTCAAGTAGATTAAAATAAAGCGAAAACCAATCTTGCAGTCGTGAGAGGCATTGCTTTCACAGGTTTTATTCGCATTTTTCGAGTAAAAGCATTCAGTTACCAGGTATATCTGAAACAAAAACTGAAATATATGCTCTCCAGGAGCCAGGCCCGTGTGAAGAGGGGGGCGAAGGGGGCACTCGCCCCGGGCGCCGTGTTCCAATGGGGCGCCGCGCCGTGGCCAAAGGGCGCTGTAGCGTAATTTTTTTTTAGAGAAGTAAGTCTTTGTTCTTTAAACTATTATATACAGTTATTTACCTCGTTATACATTTTTAAGCCCATAGTTTTTTTTTAATTTCAGAAATCCTTTGTGAGTATTTATACACGGTTATTTTTTTACATTTACTAACAATTCAATTTTAAATATTATTGGCCCAAATTTGCAGCTTACTGCCTCACACGCACGAATTTTATATTGCAGATGAGTGATTCTTAACCGGTGGAACGCCCCCTAGGGAGCACAGGATAAGTTCAAAGTTTGAAAGTATTCTGACGACAAAATGGTGACCACGGAAACTGATAGGAAGCTAGTTTCGAAGTCAGCAAAGGGCACCCACTATTTGGAAATTGGAATTGTAAGGAAAAAGTGTTAATACGAGTACATCCACTTTTTAAGTTATCTCAAAACTGACGAGAAAGTCGTAGTCTATCAGTGAGTAAAAACTTTCGATTTGATAGCAAAATATGATCCTGAAATCCAACACAATTCAATTCTGTTAAACGTTCTGATCGAAAAATTACATACTTTTCGAATAACATTCGAAATGAAGTAATTACTCGCTTAGGATAGGAAAGTAATAGTTTAATTTATCAAATAAATTCACAATGCGAAATACTTTGCCAAAATTTCTGAAAATGCTCCATTGAAGAAAGATTTCTTTGTTTTGTCGAATCGGAGTCAAAAACTAGATTGGCAAATGAAATTGAAGACTTACTAAGTCCTACGATCTATATCTGAAATATTGCCGATAATGGCGCAAATATGGCAGGAAATTACAGAGCTATTCAATCCCGTTTAAAGCTTCTATTGCACACTTTGTTCCATGTTCCATTTTTCGAAATAATTCAGAATTTGTTTTTTTCTTTTCGTCATCTCCCCTCAAATGGAATGTCCTCTTAAGTTATTTGAGACATTCGTTGGTCATCGAAGCAGCAGGCTGTGTCTACAGTCCATAAGTACAAGGCAAACGTTTTTTAAGACATTGGAGGATTTAGCATCCAATAAATCTAATGAAGAATCATACACTGGTGCGAGGATGCTGATAACTCAATTAAAAAATTTCCATTTCTTATGTAGGCTGAATATTTGGAACAAAATCCATAACAAAATTGATAGAGTCAATAAAATATTACAATAAAAAAAGAACATTAGCGTAGCAATAGCTAGCAACTTAATTGATATTCGTCCATGAACCCAATGAGAAATGAAGGACTTGACACATTATGAAACTATATATTAGCATAAACGAAGTAACTAAGTTACGGCTCTTCTTCTCGCTCAATATCATTGAGCATCTCCATTATATCTGCCTCAAAGCCTAACTCATTGCTACAGCTCTTAATATGAATAGTCAATTTGTTTATGATGACATTTTGTACCATTTCAATCAAGGAGAACATTTATTTCAATGAAAATACGGCCGATTAGCCAGCATCAATATTCAAGTTACTCGCTTAACTCTTTCGTTTATACGGTTTCAAATATTTTATACGTATAAATCCACCAAAAACAATGGAGTTAGAATAGATTAAAGTAAGCAAAATTTGATGGTAACGTAATAAAATCATAATAACCTTTTTGTTCCACTGCTCTACTTGATGTTTCAGCAGACAAACGAAGAAATTTTTGAGGCAAAATCTTTAGAGTTTCGAAGGTGCCTTATACATTCTTCCCTGAAAATCACATGAGAGATAACATGACAGTGCGTTTATGTGGTTGTCTCCGCATATCCGGCACAAAAACTCACATATAAGTTACTCGCTTAAGTCTTTCGTTCTTAAAATACATAAAATCTAGTTTGATAACCTGGAACTTACAGAACAGGGCATTAACATGAAAATTGCGAAGAATATTTTTTGCGAATTTAACTAATTTTCAATTTCTATAATAATTCCAACACAGTATAGTCGTCAAAACACCGGGGCCTCCTCAAGAAATTAGGGAAGTGACTGATAAATTATAACTCCCATGTAAAACAGAAAATCTCCACAATGTACAACATTGACCACGGTTAATCTCTGGATATAATCCCAAAATTAGTGAAATCCTTGAATTAAAACTTTCAAAATATTTCGAAATACTGTAACTTATTCATAGCTTTGACTTAGTAGCGAGTTGTAAATACATGGAAACGGAGTACAGAATATTTTTGATAATACCCGTGTCTGCTGCTTTTGCTGAACGTTAATTCAGCAAACTCTAAATAATAAAGAATTATTTGTGATCTTCAATGGGCCAAGAACGGTTAACCATTTTATCAATAATATTAATTGAGAATGAAATCTCGAAACAGCTCGATTTAGATAAGATCATTGATGATTTGATTGATGACAATCTAATATAGAGAAGCTAAGCAATTTTTATTTTCCGAACTATGTTTTAAATTTAATTTGAAAAGCAATATTAATCGTCAATACCATGTTATTATTTTACAACTCTAAGAGTCAGAATGGTATTTTTAGAAATTGAAACTTTTGTTTTAGATTTAAGGTTATTAAAATCTGCTGAATTTACTTTATGGTTTCTCAATGTTGTTTTATTATACATACCAGGTCAATTCTTACATTAATTTGCTTGGTCCTAATGTCCATCGCTGTAACATATTTTCTACGATGTAGATCAATTTCGTTAAATACACTACGCACAACAAAATTAGGACCACCAAGGTTATTCTTTTTCAAATTAATTTCTATTCTCTAGCGAACAGGGGACTGTAAATTCATTGAGTTTTATAGTTTACAATAATGGTTTGTTTAAGGGCGTTTGCAATTCGTATTTGGTCACAAATGGCATGAAATTGATCATTTTTGATATTCACGATTTTTAATTTAATTTGAAAGAACTTTATTAACTACTATGATTTTCTTTGCATTTTGACCATTTTAACTGGACCTTAACAGTTATTATAATTAGGTTATGTTATCGAAAATCGACCTTCAAATGGATACCAGAATGCAGAGTTTGAACTTTGAAACATACAGACGAATCTCGATACGTAAATAGGATATACTCGTATGTACTTCTGCGAATTGCGTTGGATCTTGCCAAATTACAGTTGAAACATTATGTTAAGGCCTGGATAGACCTCGAGAATAAAATGTTTGTCCGCTGCGATTTTTCCAATGAAAATGCATACTTACTGCCGTGAAATATGTAGTAAATGCTGGGGAACTCTATAAGCTGTAATCCGAAAACAAGTTCCATAATTTTTCTCGGCCATTTTGTGTGTTATTTTTCGATTCTTCGGTCATTTTATCGTGAAAAATATCTAATTTTTTTTCTGTGCCTCACAGAAACGTTTATTCCGGGACTGGGTTCTCATGGTTGGCATCACTTTACTTACTACGCGTAAGTGCCTAATCAATCAATCGAGTGTAAACTCTAGCAGATCGACCGGGGAATCGAAAAAAATACATAAAATGGCCGAGAAAAATTATGTATCTGTTTACGGATTACAGCTTATGGAATTCCCCAGCATTTGCGACATGTTCCTCGATAATAACTATGAATTTTCATTGAGGGCGCCAAATTGTCTTCGCACGGCTCTGCCAGGAGCACACTACTCAACGGTGCATGCACCTATAATTAAAGTCTTAATCCATATAACTTAGACACAAAATAAAGAAGATTAATTTAATACATACTTACTATTATTTTGTAGACTTGTTCTTTTTTAAAAACATTCACACTATAGACACTCTATCGCAATTAATAACATTATGCACTGTCAGTGCAATCTTGATTAGATCTAGACGAAGTAGTATTGTCGGCGACATGGTCTTCCTCGGTCTTAATTAATCATAAATTAGATTTAATGTGAACATTGGTATGGCTAACTAGCTACGGTGCTACCCAAGTCGTTAAAAGAATTGTAAGAGGCGTAATAAAATTCATTCGCGTTAACTGCAATAATATATTATGCAGTCTGGATCGAATCATGAACTCAACACTTTCAATCCGTTACCTATGCAAAAAAAACGGCATACAATTTTCAATGAAATTTTCGGGAAAATTCACCCGACTCAATCAAAAATAAATAAATAAATCAACTTAAATATATTTTTGTTGGCTTATGCTAATTAGCGCTCGTGCATGAATCGCACACTCACCTCTCATTCAGGCAAAATATCCAAATCATAATAAATGTAATTTTTCTCAATTTCTCTATTCCGACATTTTTTTTATGATGATAAATAGTTATTGCTATTGTATTTTACAGTGTACACAATGATGAAGTCATCCATGTTAACATCTCGTGAAATTTTCGATTGTCTTCAAATAATCGTCATAATACAGTTATCAATTTTGATGATGAGATGATGGAGATGTTGGTGGTTTATATATAGGTGTTGATCGAAACACCGCATAATCGTAGCTTATAATGCTGATATGCTTCCGCGGAAATAAAATATTTAACGTATGTTTTGAATTCGTTTAATATAGACATATAGATGGTGGTTTTGATGACCTTGTTCGTTGTTTGCTTTGTGGTATTTATCGTTAAATTAGTGACAGCCGTACATTTTTGATTAATATCTGCAGGTTGTTGTACGTACTTTAATTATTAAGGTAGTGTTGATTCTAGAAATTCCACGGAAATCGAATCATCAATAAATATTATTTATTGTAGTAAGTTTCTAATTCAATAAAAAGGTAAAGGGTGGTGAAGATTTGTTGAAGGGCTTAAAGGGTTTCTTACTAATATTATTTTTGCAACATGACGCAGAATCTAGCTTACAAAAGTCCATGTCAAAGATACATGTTCGTCAAAAAATTATAAAAATCGCACTTACTGATAGCGTGGTCGAAACAGGTAAACGAACTGATTGTGGACTAGACGGCCGGTTGCAAAAGTGGGGGTAATTTTGATAAAAAAAAGTTACATATAAATCCATCTAAAATTTATATCATTTTGATATTTGTACACTTTATCATTTTTATAAATTCGTATTTGATAAAAGTTAAGTATAGAAAAGATATAATAACGAAATAACTATTTTTTAAATAATCTCTGGGTTGAATTGAGGGTGAAATTGATGCCCCATAAACTCACCGGATTATGATTCTGCACTTAACTTCCAGCAAAAAAGTTATACCCTCTATTCTTAACCCTTCAGCTGTAACAGGCATTTAAAGATTTTTGAAAAAATAATTTTCTTGCACGACTAAAAGCTCAATATCTCCAAAGCTAGACCAGCTAGCTTAGCGAAACAAAATGATTATTACAGCCAATAAATACATATACCTATAAAATAAAACATACCACACTAAAATCAGAAAAGAGGTTTCATTTCTACAGAGCTTCAGAGTCAAAGTTGTTTGATTTGACCCAGAAACAATATATTTTTTCATCTCAATTTTCTCCAACTTCTGCCAAAATGAGATGCTTGTACGATTCTTTTCAAAATTGGCGCATAGTCTTACAATCATATCATTCTTACAACATTTTATTCTAGCTCCATTATTTCTAACAGTTTTTATACGTTAAGTGTAGAAAACTAGGGTTATTTTTAGCTCGAATTCAATACAATTCAATTCACACTGCCCCTAAAGATCTGCAATTGGTAAAATTTATTCAAATGATGTCGAAATCGAAACAAACTTATTTATTTTATAGATAAATTTGTTGGCTGTAATAATCATTTTGTTTCACTAAGCTAGCTGGTTTAGCTTTGGAGATATTGAGCGTTAAGTCGTGCAAGAAAATGATGGCAGCTAAAGGGTTAAGAAAGGGGGGTATGTTCTCTACAACTTTTTTGCTGCAAATCAACTAAGGAATCATAGTCCGGTGCGTTTATGCGGCTGTTTCTGGACACCCTGTATAGTATTGGGATGTATTTAACCTTCGGGCGGGCGCAATGCATCTGACAGATTAAATGACCAGTTTTTGTTGCGCCAATCAGCGATATGAAAAGGCTTAATTTTTATTGACCAACTACCCATAGCAGTTTTCAATTTCTCTCTACCATATGTCTTAGGGGCGGGAGGGGGTGAAATAATCTCTCAGATGTATTGCGCCCGATTGTGTTATTTTCTCCTTTTCTACGAAAATTTCCACCTGTTAAACTCTTCACATTGCGTAATAACGTTGTGTTGACTTTTAAGCTCACGAAATCGTTCAACAGTGTGTTTTTAGTAAAATAAGCTCACATATTTTAATTGGTCGAGTTTTTAAAGTTTTTTTTTATATATTAAGCGACTGAAAGCGGAATATTCTTAGAAAATTTAAATTGTGAAGGGTATCAAACTTTGTGAGCCAGTAGTTGTTTCTAAAATTTCGTAGAACTGTTTCAAAAAGCCAATGCAACAACAAATAAGAGTGTAAAATACACAGAAACTTAGTTTCATCCTATTTCCTGCACTTAATCTGTCAGATGCATTGCGCCCGATCGTGTTAGGATTAGTATTGCGCCCGCCGGAAGGTTAATAGAAATAATGAGTCAAAATTAATTATAAATTTACTTTATCGAATGATTACATCTGTGGTATAAAATATTAAAATACTCATGTTTCGTTCGGAATTAGATTTTTTACGCAATAAAAAATTGTGCAGAAGGAAAACAGTATAAAAACCTTTTTAAATGTTATTATGGTGAAATTGAGGAACTTCGAGACTTCGGACTACCTAGAATAAATTGGATAAATTTAATATGATTGTGTATTGCAGGTAAAACAATAATTCGAATGTATGTATAATTTGAAATTTACCATTAAGAAAATTAATGGATGCTTGTGAAACATAATGGTCAAGTGGTCCGTGGTTCCCCGTGGTAAGCAGAATATTTGCAGAAATCAATGATAAATGCATACCTACATGAAAGAATCTTAAATAAAATCTATACTTTGAATTAAAAAAAAACAGTTAACTTGTTATTATTAAGTTCTATTTAAAACCACCTTTATGACTTTGCCTTTTAAAATTGTTTTATTTCAATAAATAGTAAAAATAATAAATAAAAAACAAGACCGATTTTGGGCGCGGCGCTAATTAATTCCTCCACATTAATTCAAGGTTTTGTGAAATTGGTGTAAGAAATATTTCTTAGAAAAACCAAAATGGGAGTTGGGTTTGTATGGCAGCCCCATGACCTCATTATTCAATTTTATTCATTCTTACATATGTTTTGTGTCATCAATAGAAATACATTTGTGTGGAATTTGGTAGAAATCGGTGAACAAATAGAAAAGTTTTTCTTAGAAGAACCAAATTTGGGGGGGTTAGGTTTGTATGGCAGCCCAATGACCCCATGGTCCGAATTTACCGATTCAAACATACAAACTGCCTGCAGCAAAAAGAAGCATTTGTGCAAAATTTTAGCTTCATAGCTTTTAAATGGGCCTTGTAAAACGCGTAGCAACAGACGGAGAGACAGATAGACGGACATCGCCCAATCGACTCCCCATGTTATGCTGATCATATATGTATACATACTTATTATATGGTCTTAGATGCTTCCTTCAATGCGTTACAAACTTCATGACAAAGTTAATATACCCTTCGCTCGTAGAGTCAACGAAGGGTATAATAATAAAACAAAATTTTTAATTTGGATTCATTTCGACATCAGTGTCATCCTCAGCATCATTTGCTCGGATCCGTGCAGTATAAAAAAAGATACAGAGAAAAATGTGGAAAAAATGCATAGTCGGGGCGTCGGATATAGGCCCGAAAAATGCCTAGAAAAGAATCATATAGTTTTGTGATTTGGGAGGACTGTTTAAAACAATCCCTTGTATGTATAGTGCTCCAATGTTCTTAGTTTTAGAGCGTCTGCAAGAGCAGGGACAAGCGGTCAAAGTTCATATACGAGTACGTAAATATTTATAATATTGGATGAACAAATAACATCCCGATGATCCTAAAGCTTCCAGCAAACCAACACGGTAGCAGTTAACACAACACACACACCACAGGAATTAGCAAGTTTGCCGTGGTGTACTGCGGCGGTAACTATTTCGTAGGTATATTCTGACACGTGCCACTACCGCACTGCGCTGGTTTGGTGGAAGCTTAAATATGGCGCTGGAGCACAAAACCGATTTTGACTAGACTAACGGTGTATTCTGTTGTTTTCAAACTAGAGTTATATGATGAAGTCATTCGGAAAATCGATTTTCCAAGGAATTCTGATGAGTTAATTATAACAAAATTTGGCATGTAGCTTTATTCTTGTAATTCCATTCGGTTCGATCATGTTGTAGTAGGCAAAAAAAGGCCTCTAAGTTATGTATAGTGATTGAAAAAGAGACTGGTCCTGATATATCTCTGAATCCTGGTCATGAAACCAGTTTATCATTGTAAAAGCAATGCTTGGTAAAGTCGTTTAGCTGAGACTGAAAAGTATTTTAAAAGAGAGAATGATGGAACCTGGATATAAGGACAGTTTTGGGACTGCAGGAACGGCAATCGTGTCTTAACCGTTTGGTGCTGATATGCCCAATATGGATGTAATTTAAATCACATATTGAAAACCCAGTAAGGCTTAATGGTTACATTAAAAATTAGATATAAGATTAGGATGAATGTTAGTGATAGAGATGGAGTAAAGGTTTAGACCCAAGTTAGGGCTAAGGATAAAGTCAAAATGAAGTTTAGGATAACGGAAGGGGTTAGAGTTAAATGTAAGGATAGGGTTTGCGTTAAGGTTGAGTTTGAGGCTTAGGCTTAGGCCAAGGTTAAGGTAAAAGTTAGGGTTAACATTAAGTTTAATGTGATGTAAAAAGATACCAAGGTTTGCGAGGTTACCGGGGCTACCAAGGCCATCAGGGTCAAGAAGTGTACTAAGGTTACTAAGATTACCAAGGCGACCCAGGCTACCAAGTGGAGCAAGGTCACTAAGGTTACCAAAGAGACAAAGGTTAGCAAGGGGTTTATCATTATAATAATTATTGTTCTAAAAAAATCGTGACAATAGGGCAATGAACATCGTCTTCACCATTTATTGATATGTTAGGTCGATTTTTTAATCGAAAACTGCAAAAAAATATGATATCTCCCAAAAACAACTGTATTGTAAAAGGTTTCCGCCAAAGAAAAAGGATTGATATAAACACAATCCCGCCAAAATACTCGCATCTTGTCTTAATGATACGCATATTCAAAAGAGATTGAATTAGTTAATAGCTTCCATCAAATCAGACTGGAGAGCTCTTCGTAGGAGGGGCATACCAGATAAAATCATTTCCATCATCAAAGAATCCTATCAAGGAGCCTAATGTCACGTTTTGCACAAGGGTAAGCTTTCAGATCCTTTTGAGGTGCACAGTGGAGTGAGACAAGGTTGCATTTTGTCACCTATTCTTTTCGTCATAGCCATTAACGATGTACTAGTGAGCGAGCTGCAAAACCAGAGGAAAGGTATCAGATGGAAAATGTTTGATTACCTGCAACACCTGGACTATACTGTCGATATTTGTCTGCTTTCAAATAAAAAGGAGGATGTAGCTCAAATGGCCGATGCTCTGCATTGCGAAAGTCGTAATGCTGGGCTCAAGATAAACGCTGCCAAGACCAAGTACTAGAGCTGCGATCCTGCGGGACAAAGCGCAATTTGGGTTTCGGGCCAGGCAGTCGAAAAAGTTGACGAATTCTGCTACCTCGGAAGCATAGTCACAGCAGATAGCGGGGCGGACGTTGATGTACAATCGCGTATCAATAAGGCTAGTGCAGCCTTCTTCACTTTGCCTCTTTTCTGGCAAAATCACAACATTTCCAGGCGCACCAAAATCCGAATCTTCAATTCTATTGTAATATCTGGGCTTCTTTATGGCTGTTCAACTTGGAAAGTGACCAAAGAGATAATAACTAAGCTGCAAACTTTCGTAAACCAGTGTCTACGGCGCATCCTACAAATCTGCTGGCCGGAGATTATTTCCAATGATGATCTCATGAGTATCACAGGCCTGGATTGGATAGGCACTTCTGTCAAAAGGCGAAAGTGGCAATGGATAGGTCATACTCTCCGAAGAGGGCCAACAAATATTGCAAAGCAGGCCCTAGATTAGAACCCTCAAGGAGCCAATGCTGGACGCCGTGTTGGACGGCCTAGAAACACGTGGAGAAGATCGGTTAATAGCGAGGCTGCTTCATTAAACAAAGAGTGGTCAGACCTAAAGATGATGGCACAGAACAGAACGAGGTGGAAAGTAGGCGTAGTTGATGCCGAATGCCCCACAAGGGGTTAACAGGAACCAGAGAGAGATCAAACCAGAAATTTGCCCCACCAAGCCAGCCGGGGAGCTGTACACAGAAAACACACCACAGGAATTGACATACTCCGCATGGTCTACCGCGGCGAAAATTATTTTATACATTCTGACGCGTACCGCTACCGCACTGCGCTGGTTTGGTGGAAGCTATTAACTAGTTCAATCACTTTTGAGGGGTGGTTCATGGAGCTGCCGTAGGAAATCAAGTTACAAGAATTTATTTAGGAACGGACGGAATCGGAACACAAGTCATAGGGTCGCCGAAGAAACCATTAGCTCGAAAGAAAGTGCAGGGTATCCAAATTTCAGCCGCGGCCCGAACTTATCCTAGGTCTCGTTTTCATTTAGTAATAGTAGGTACATAGTGTTGGATAAAAGAGAAAAGTAAGTGTTGTATATGTATGTATGTACATGGTTACCAACCAGTCAGTTGTCATCCAACCAGTCAGTTGTCATCAGAACGTGCCTGCGAGCACAACTACGTTAAGTACTTACAGTTATCAAATAAACCTATTATACAACTTGCATTATAGTGTATTGTTGGCAAAGGACACAACAGTAAGCTTAAAATTCACCGAGGATTTTTGGCCAGTAGTGTTTTAAATGTGGAAATCCATGATTCCCTTTAAAAAAACATAAAAATTCAAATATCTCAGTATATAAACTTGATTTTTTAATTTGATTTTTTTTATTGTTTTTACTTGTTTTTTTTTTTAAGAATATCCCCAACATCATCATTGCACTCAGTAACTGTATTAAATGTAATTTTGCTTCTTTTAAGCAAAGTAGCAAATTCATATTTTAGTGTAGTATCCAGGTGATAAACCTAGTACATGAGATTGCAAAATGTGGTACAGATTTTTTTTTTTTGTTTCTTCGCTATTTTTCAGTTTATTGGCTCCTAACTGTGAAACAAACTAACATTTCTGCGAAAAACTCTTCATGATATGTTAGTGAAAACATGATTACGCGTCGAAAGTAACATAAATATAATAAAAAAAAATTACTATAGTAATACCTCAACGGATTTATTATTGTATTATTGTATACAATTATTGATAATTTTAGTTTGCCGTTTCTAGCATAGTTCCATATTATGAATTAAATCTCAGTTCCCACCAAAATTTCGTTGCAAAACAGTGTCAAAATTCCAAAAAAAAACGCCAAAAAAAATCACTATCAATTGTAGCAATGCCGCTCCACACGCAATTATGTTTTCTCTTATATTTTCATGGACAGGTTTTCGGAGAAATGTACACTTTCGGAGTTATAAACAAAAAAACGGAAATCTCCGAAAATTTTGTGTTTTTCATGGTTTTGACCCTGTTCCGCAACGAAATTTTGGTGGGAAGCTCAGGATTCGAGCTCAGCCTCCAAAAAAAACATAAGAAACAAAAAAAAATGTCTCCACCAGACTTTGCAATCTGAAATCACCTAGTAACTTACAGACGTTTGTAGATTTTTAAAACTTTTAAAAAATATTATCGTAGCCAATAATTTTTCCAAACAAAACTAACTTCATTAAAATCTGATTAGCGGTTCTGTCGACATACGCCTGGCAGAGACAGAAGCGACAACAAACGTTATTTGTTTGTATAATTCCCCCATTGTCTCTGTCTCTTCCAAGCGTGTGTTGTTGTTGTCCACAACTTTGATCTTTTGTACCGCACGGTTTGACAAACCCCGGACAGTGTGTGGCCTGGTCATAGATTCGGCAGATTCAAGCATGGTTTACTGCAAAAAAAATCATTATGAAAAATTTACCTCCAAATAACCTGTCCATGATCAAATATTTAATGGCAAAAACCTCCTTCTTCCAATGAAAATAATTTTGTGTGAGGTGTGAGGGATTTATTTCCGCTTGTTCTGCTATCCGTTCTCGTAGGGGGAACTTTTGTGTTTCCGATATTTTCCGCTATATGGCGGACGGTAAGATAAGTGTCGCTAGTGTCGGTAACAAGAACAAGAAAATTCTTCTTGCGAGAGCTGATAGCGTAATGTTCCTTTATTTCAATATTAAGTTCAATCACAGCGGGGCATCAAAACAGCTGGTCCACATCGTGAGGCATGCGATACAAGGGTGGGTGGATGAGTGATTCGAGCGTCGCGGCAAAAAAAACACCCTGTTCAGAATCCTAGCTATCTGCTCAAACACTTTACAGCGTTCAATAATGCGACCCGAGAACAAAATCGTAATTAATCGAATTGATATTATTCCTTCACACTTTAGACAAAGAGAGACAATGAAATAAGTTGGACATAAATGATTCGATATTAAATTTAAAAAAAAAGTCAGTTTCTCTTATTAATTGAATAATTTATTACATAAGTCCTTAAACTACAAGATATACTTTTACTGACTAAACACTAAAACTTCACGCGCTCAATCTCATCCATCCACCGGCAACACATAAACTTTCTCGGGTCGACCATTGAAATAGAACAATCCGTTAAGCCGTTCAATTTTCGAGTTTTTCGTCAACTTCTTCTTCGACTTGGTCTTGTTTACGGTCGTCTTGACTGGCTTCTCTCGATTATCCAGTAAATAATCGCCATACGCCGTATCACTGACATAGCTATCCTGAAAATCAATTGGCTGTGCAACTTCCGCAGGCGATGCACCCAACAACGGTTGAATACTTGGCGGCTGCGAAACAAATCCCAAACCAGGAACCATCATGTAGGGAGTAGGCGGAAGTCGAATATAGAAAATGCTGGACTCCTTTCGTTTTTTCTTGTTTTGAGCCTTTTTCAGTTTTTGATTTTGATTCAGGAAGTAGAGCGGCAATGGAATATTAGGAATTACGTTTGCCGTTTGATAGATTTGTCGCGGTTTATGGAGAATTTGTTTTGCCGCCTGAGTGTCTTCGGGATCAGCCAGGAGGTAGGCTTCATCTGTTTCGATTTCATCGAGGATGGGTGGAAGATATTTCGTTGTGAATTTCGTTCCGTGGATAATTGTCAAAGATGCGAAGAATAGGAAAAGACAAATGTAGTGTGAAGTCATTGTGGGTGGCGAACTGAAAAGATAAAAATGCATTTTTGGGTTAGAAAAAAAATCTGTAAAATTTCGATTAAATTAAATAAAACTTTAAAAAATCTAATTCAAATTCAGTTCATCAGTCTTCATCACGATTTCGTCTAAATTTTTTATAAAGTAATTTATCAAAAGCATCGATCATTAAAATGCATCTGTGGCACGCTGAACTAAACTGAATTCATTTACATCAATGCACTAAACTAATGATGACCTCCTCCACAAATGAAATCATTTTTCCAATAAATTCTCGACAGAACTTAATTACATTCCATTTATCGTTTCTAGTCTATCACATCGTAATAAAATTGAAATGTGTTCGGCAATTCCAAAAACACAGGCGCCCATAAGAACAACTTTTATAGCCATTTAAATAATACAATTAAAATTCGATAAAATCAATTTTTATTGATTTTCGCTATGCATGCACATTTTTTTAATATCAATCAATTTGCATTTCATCAAATAAAATGTGTTTCCATTGCAATAAAAAAACATAACTTCAAATCATCGACTTTGATCATTCCTAATTGAGAAATCAATCAATTTGGATTTTTGAAAACTCCGAAGATATTTGTACCTGAATCTGAAATATGCACAATGAAGCCATAAAACTCAGTAAGATATTCCACCTTATCTCAATTGTTGCCCGTTAACTGGGTTTATTACATCCAAAATAGATTTATTAAATCACGAAACCGATGAAAGTCGCCGAAATGGAAAACAGATGAAAAGCGACCGTTTTGAAAATAAGAACCCAGCTCCGGATTCGTAAACACAAAAATTCCATCAACAATTTTTTTTCTCCATTTCATATGGCAGCTAGCCATCAACACGTCATCATCATAACAACATAAATTTAATCTTTTGCAAAACCCCAATAAAAAAGAATGAATGGATAAACATATTAATGTGAAAATCAACCGACAACTACCTAACAAATTTGTGAACAAACCCGAACAAATCTTCCAATTAAATGATAAAAAAAAAAGTAGATAATTAAATATGTATTCTTACCGAGAAAAAAATGCTAAAATCTCCAAAATTATTTTCGCAAAACATAGCAAAAAAAAACAAACAAACACATACCGAATCGACAAATTAATATTAATGAGGACTATTTATCATATATGAATGTTGAAAAAAATATCAATTTAATTTCTCCGTAATTTATTCTTATTTTCTTATTTTTTCTTGACGTCTAGAAGCTTTTTGTGCGGTGCCGCATATGCCGCGAAAAAAATGATCTGCTATATGGAAAATTACTCGTATACTCATACATATAGATTATGATCGTTTAATTGTCAGATTAAGATTAGAATCGTCGACTAGCCCGTAACGCGTTTTTTTTTTCTAATTAAGTGGTAGTAAATTTAAAATAAAGCATTGGCAATAATAATAACTGAACTTTTGATTACAGGGAAAACATTTATTTGGAAATTAATTTTGACAGAAATTAGATGTAAATGAGAATTTATGGATAGGTATATTGGGTTCAACGTTTTTGAAATTTAAGAAATTCAGTAAGCTTTACGCTACTGGAATTTGTATATCGGTAAAAGTTGTATGTTCATCAAGACCTAGTCAAAACCCATGTCAAACCCTAGCGGTTATTAGAAAAGATCAAAAAAGGCATCATACGTCAAAAGCGGACCGCAGAATAAACATTTTCAAAATTATTACTTAAACAGAAATGCTGCCGCCATAACAATCAAATGCACCGTAAAACTTTTGAAAGAAAATTTGAATCCCTGCCAACAAAACTTTTGAAAAATATGATTTGTGTTTTTATTTGTAAAGCTCAAGCTACTTCAACCTCCTTTAACTTGCTAGATTAACAGCCTAATGACTCAAATAACACTATTTTATAATAAATTCTCGGGTAGTTGCTATGTATATAGAATATTGGGCGGGTCTTCACCAAAAATTAAAACGCATCCGACTCAGTTATTAATTTTTTTAGTTATTAAGGATCAAAGGAAGAAAGTTAAAACTTTACGATGTCTTCATATTTTAGTTTGAGTTCTGTCGATTTTCAAACGTAGGTTCCTGAATATCAGGGTAGATACATGAAAATTCCTACCCAAATACCGTTCTTTTTGTATCACATTTTATAAATGACTTTGCAAAATCTGTTTTCGTCTATTTCTAAATCAAATCTGTATACTTTTTTAGTTTTTAGTTAGTTGTTTTATGGACGTGTAACTCAATCTGAAGACTTTATTATATTATTATATAGATGATATAGGGCAGTACTTCCCAACCGGTGGGGAGCGCCCCCTAGTGGGGAGTGACAGTTGACAAAGGGGGGCGTGGACTCAACTCAAGTGTTTATGTGATAGATTATATTACAACGGCCATGAGCTGGTAAAATTCTTCAAATCATGAACAAAATTTATAAATCGCTGCAACCACAATATATCAGTGAAAAGCCTCTGTCCAAAGTCTGTTTGATGATGATCGCTGAAATTGTTTTAGGAATAGAGACCGAGGAAAAAACCAGGAGTACACTACCTGTTAAACTTGAATGAAATTGAAATGATGCTTCATAAAATACATCTAGTCAATGATTTAAATTTTGCTTGTTGACGCACTGCTGAGCCAAAAAAATTGACCTCGCCTTGGAAAATGAGTTTTTGGTCTAAAACCGGATCTTCAGCGCGCAATAACCGTCTTATGATCATGATCATGCGGCCTCAATTCTTGACCCAATGTAGTAGGGATGTAGGGCCAAATCTAGCTCTCCGGCAATATCCAATTCAGCTGTGGCCGCTACGGTTGCTACACGGAGAGAAAAATGTGCAATGAATTCAACAAAATCATACAATGACATTCACAACATACAATTTCACTAAATTTGTAGTAAAAGCTATTAAAATGTAGTGAAATGGATTACAATTCAGTTGTTTTTACTGGTGCTGGCCTATTGTAAAAATGATTTCAGTGTAATGACAAAAATCATTGCATGATATTTGTATGGATAGTAACATTTATTGTGTATATGGTAATTTTCACCATTGTCTGTAATAATTATTATTTCATGGTGTAATAGTTTTCATCCTTTCGTACATGAAATTAACAAGAGCGCGTAATAAATATAAAACTGTCAAAAAATAAAACGACTAATTTATTCGGCAAAGTGTAGTCTGGCTGGTCTAGCGGTTAGTGCGCGCACCTTCGGTGCACAGGGTCATGAGTTCGAATCTCACCGTGTTCCATTGTGTTTTTCGAACTCACGAGCTTGTGACGGACTATGATCTCACTCAGATGTTAAACGAGTACCCATTTATGGGGATAAATAACACTGCTGAGCGTGATGCTGATCTCATTACCTCAACAAAAAGCAGATAAGATCTTGGAAATAGGATGTCACTAACACATCCTACGGCCTTAATTCAATGTTGGATTGTCGCGCCTGTTATTTTTAATTTATTATCTTAGATAGCTTAGGTGTAGGACGTAGGACTACGAAACGATAGGTCCCCGGTTCAATTCCCAGTAGAAGCAAATTGTATTCTGCTTACCTTGCAAGGGGGGCATGAACTGAAAAAGGTTGGGAACCCCTGGTATAGGGTATATTGTTTTTGTTACCCGATATTATGTAACACCTCTAAGGAGCCACCGGAGGTATGGCAAAGTATATAAATAAATGATGAGGGTCGGTACGTGATTCGAATAAGCCATGTCCGTCTGTCTGTCTGTCTGTCCGTCCGTGTGTCTGTCAGTTCGCACGATAACTCCCGAAATAATTAAACTACCGGCTTACAATTTTGGCCGGATGTTTGTCTTGATTAAACCTTGGACGGTATTGAAAATGGGTCAAATCGGGTCAGGGGTTCCCCTACCTCCCATACAAATTACCCTTCCTTGATATTTTAATTCGGCCATAACTTTCGATACAATATCGCTATCGACTTAAAATTATGATCAATGCCTAAGTCGGACTTATACTTTAAGTTAATGGAAAGTGAAGTAGGTCCGGCTAACCCTTCCCCTACCTCCCCTACGAAGTTATATTCAGCCATATCTTTCGATAGAATGTCGCGATGAGCTTCAAGTTAGTATCAAATGGTAGCTGTTGGATGCCTTGATAAGATATTAAAGATGTACCAGGTCTGACCCATCTATACCCTCCCTCCGCTACAAAAAACATGAAATTGAAAATTTTGGCTTTTGGATGTCTTCCAGGTGTGTACATGGGTATAGGGTATACACTCATCGTGCTTTCGCACGATTAGAACTCGGTCTCGTTTGCTTAGGATTTTGTAGCACAATTACGTTGATTTTTATACCCTTCACTCGTAGAGTAAAGGGTATATTAACTTTGTCATGAAGTTTCTACCGCATTGAAGGAAGCATCTCCGACCATATAAAATATGTATATATATGATCAGCATGACGAGCTGAGTCGATTGGGCGATGTCCGTCTGTCTGTCTGTCCGTCTGTCCGTCTGTTGCTACGCGTTTTACTCGCCCAGTTTAAAAGCTATCGAGCTGAAATTTTGCACACATGCTTCTTTTCATTGCAGGCAGTTTGTATGTTTGAATCGCTAAAATCGGACCATGGGGTCATGGGGCTGCCATACAAACCTAATCCCCCAAATTAAGTTCTTCTAAGAAAAACTGTTTTATTTGTGCACAAATTTCAACCAAATTTCGCACAAATGTGTTTCTGTTGATAACACAAAACATATGTAAATATGGCTCAAATCAGACCATGGGGTCATGGGGCTGCAATACAAACCTAACCCCCCAATTTAAGTTCTTCTAAGAAAAACTTTTTTATTTGTGGATCTATTTCAACCAAATTTTCCACAAATGTGTCTTTATTGACAACACAAAACCCATGTAAGAATGGATAAAATCGGACCATGGGATCATGGGGCTGCCATACAAACCTAACCCCCCAAATTAGGTTCTTCTAAGAAAAACTTTTTTATTTGTGCACCAATTTCAACCAAATTCCACACAAATGTGTTTCTATTGACGACTCAAAACATATGTAATAATGAATCAATCAGACCATGGGGTCATGGGACTACCATGCACCCCCCCCCCCTCTTTTTTGGTTCTCCTAAGAAACATTTTTTATACCAATTTCACATAACCTTGAATTAATGTGTCTTTATCAAAGCAATAAAAAGGTCCAAGCTAATGGAAAAGTACTATGGGGCCATGCTACCGCATCATAAAATTTTCTGATTAAATATATTTATTTGCCCACTTATTCCAACCAAACCCCACACAAATACTGTTTTATCGGCGCCACGGAACTTATGTAAAAACGGAAGGCAAAGAACGCAGGGGGAGGATTTAACACATGTCATAGGTACGTCCGAAAAAACTTGAAGCCCGTGGGGAGTGAAGGGTATCCAAATTTCGGCCGCGCCCGAAATTAGCCTCGGTCTCGTTGCTGTTTTGTTTTCTGAATATCGATTTGACGTAAATATTAATTTCTGCGAAAAACTCTTCTTGAATATGTTAGATGGCACATAATTGCGCGTATAAAGAGACAAAAAAATTATAAATCCGTTGAGCGGTATTATTACAATTAATAATTTAAATTTGCCATTTTTAACATAGTTCCATATTTTGAATAACATTATGAGATTGAACCGTTTTTAATTTTTTGGTCGCAACAGTTGCATTTTTCTTGTACATTATGTATTTTGGGATGTAGAACCTGTCAAAAAATGACTCTCTATAATATTTTCACGGACAGGTTTTCGGAAAAATGTACACTTTCGGAGTTATAAACAAAAGAACAGGAAAGCTCCGAAAATTTTGGGGGTTTTCGGGGTTTTGACCCTGTTTTTCAACGAAATTTTGGTGGGAATCTCCGGATTCGAGCTCAGCACCCCAAAAAACATAAGAAACAAAAAAAATTCTCCACCACACTTTGCAATCTGAAATCACCTAGTTACTACACTATACTAGGCCAGTCATAATCGACATTAAACTCGGAATAAATGCAAGATGGCCGTTCTTTCGCTTATCTATTTGAGACTATTACTGGCTATATAAATCCAGATTTGCAACCCTGAGGACCCTGTGCTCAGTTTTTGGCGGTCGATAAAGGGCTATTTTTTTTGCTCTTTTTTACATTTCCAACAATATTTTTAAAAAAAATTATCTTGAATAAAACACGATTATCGGCATTTTGACAGTAGACAAAATTTCTAATATGATGATATCATAGCAACTTTTGTAGGTTAAATATTAACGGAGATACAGGTTTTCAAAAACAGGGTATTTTCCACAAAAAAAGGAGAATTCTAAGCTTATGTTGTTTGCCGAAATGACATTTACTTGAAATTGGCAAGTTTTTGGTGAAAAATACCCTATTTTTAAAAACCTGTAATTCCGTCAATATTTGAGCTAAAAAAATCGGTAGGAAATCAATTGATTGGAAATTCTGCCTACTTTCAAAATGCCAAACACAGTTTTTATCCAAGACAATTATTTAAAAAAAATATTGTTGAAAATGTAAAAAAAAAGAGAAAAAAAAATGGCTCGTTTTCGCTCGCCAAAAAATTAGCACAGGGTTGCAAATATGGATTTATATAGCCAGTAATACTCTTAAACAGATAAGCGAAAGAACGGTAGTATTCCATTTATTCCGAGGTTAGGCCTTTTTTGTAAGGTTTTACTGGCGTATACGTTCAAGTTGTCAATTTTATGAACTCCTAAAATACTTCTTCTTATTGAATTTGAGCAAATCAGAAGCTTCATAATTACAGTTTTCCGCGGAAAGTCTTGTTTTTGGGCAAGATTTGCGAAAATTTCGATTATGTACTTCGTAACGATATGAGTTAGAAGGAATAATTCGGGCGACCGCGACGTTTATCCGATAACAAGCTATAGATTTTAAACCATAGGCGTATGGCGAACCGATTGCAGGACACCATGTATATGGAAATTTCAGAAAGTGTCGTGGTGCATATTATAGAGGGAAACGTATGTGCATAAAAATTAAAAACCTGCTTGTTTTGGGACTAAAATCTTAACAGTTGTCTAAAATCTATTCTGCCAACTTGAGTATTTTATTGAAGTGGAAACTGTGTTTTAATAATACATATTATATATTCGTCGACCAAAAGCAGACATTTGATTCAATGGGGTCAAATCGGAATTACAGTTTTCGTAGAATCAAAGTGGTCGTGGCCATTTTAAGTCAAAACCTTTCGATTCACATTACATTCACTTGATGTCACGGAAATTTAAATGTAGGTTTGGTCTCACCAGTACTGAATGAAACGGCCCATTTGGGAGCTGAAGCAGAGAAAAGTACTTCAGATACATTAATTGGGAGTGAAGACTTATTGATTGACGCCATTTTCACGTGGCGATACGGCCACTATAATTTCGGTTTAGTCCCAGCCAAAACTTAAAACGGTCAATTTTGGGGCTGGTAGTGGGAGAACCGGAGAAAGAAGGGGGTTATGACTTCAGATCATTTTATTAGGGGCCAAGATCTTTCGTAATAATTAAGTATTATGGAAAATTATGGCAAATCAAAAACAGTGTCTGTTTTTGGCGAAGTAAAAAGTTTTCCAACAAAAAATTTGAACAATTTTCCGAATGTTAGCAATCGATGCTATCGATAATACTTAGATACTTGTAGTATAGTGACTTTAGCTCTAGACCCAAACATCCAAAAAAAGGCTGACTTTTGATGCCAAATTGTTCTATGGCCTGACCGCATTACGCAGTAAAAATTTAGACTTTTTTGCGCGTCACATTTGGGGTGGAGGGGGTGGCAAAGGGGTGAAATTATGATTTTTCGCCAATATTTTGTTAACTGTAATATTTACAGTAAAATATTCTGAGGACGGTTTAAACTACACAAAATTTCCTTTCTAATGATATATTATATCATATACCTTCTTTTGGCAGATTATATACTAGAGCTTACAACATTTGGTGTAATTTAGATTTTTTGATAGTTACATTTGGCGTTCTAGCTCCTGAAGTAATTTAATTGGAGCCATGGTAGTTGGGATAACTATTCCTAACAATATATAGCTGTCCCACACGGAGACTCAGGCTGCCCCGACAAAGCATTCCCCTATACTCCCTATTAACATTTAAAAAAAAGACATGCATGTAACTTTTCGCCGAATCACAGCAGGCGGGAAAAATTTTGGTAAGCGTTAAGGCTAAGTCCCATTAGACCCTCCACCAAATATTACTTCGATCGGATTAAAAGGATGTGAAAAAAATGACCTACAAGTTTTATGAAATATAGTTATCTACCGCGTATGAAACCGCGTAAAAAAAATATTACAAAGAATTGCTCCTATTAATTTAAGAAGATATATCCTGCATACTCCAGCGAGTTGCGGCACACAGAGTGCATTTCGAATCGGATTCGAACTAGTATTACATGGCGCGCTGCAATTCTCATCAGATGCCTCTACGTATGCGGCGCGTCATGTAATACCAGAAGAGGCATTACCGGACTCAACCAGGCAAAGGTGTACGATCCTCTTATATAGGACACGAAATACACCCTGGTATCGAATTATTTTAAATGGGCTAGGCAATGGCTAGCCACCGATTCGACACGGCCGCGTTTCTGACTATGTGTCAGATATATCCCATTGGAAAATAGCTAGACCATGTGTTTATTTTTTAATTAGTCATTTATTAAAATCAACACATATTTATCGAGTGAAAGTAATGCCTCCTAAATGTTTGTTTTAATAGGATTTCCCATTGAAATTTTAATGAGTTTTTAAATAAATTTAGCGCACTGAGGGTCGTTATGGGGCACATTCGTATACCATAATGTATGGAGAACATTCGAACGTACGAGTCCATCCAGCAGCAATTGGTTTTTCGTCAGTCACATTTGTATGCCCTTCACGTGATGTGAAATTAATCATTAATTAATTTCATAATCAAGTTTGTGTGGCATAGATTAAAGCATTTTCGACAGTCTGAAATATTTTTGTGTATCGAGAGGAGTGGATTGGATGATATCCGTCTGTCAGCGCCCGCTCTCGCGCTTTAACCAGGCCTGCCCGCCGGCTTTTGTTTTTTTTGTCATTAACTTCTGGATATGATAATCTACTTTATTTGAAATCGTTTTTTGGGCACCTTGAGTGTAGGTTGTATTTTTTTGTTGTTGTTATTTCACTGCCTTCTCGAAGAATAAACATGTTGTAAGCTTTGAAGTGAATCTTTTTCCTCTAGAATTTTCAACCCTTTCAGAATCGCGATGTATGTGGAGGCATCCGTATCCGATATCGTTTTTTAGGGAGGCCAGAATTCGAATTTACAGGACTTCATCGATCTTCTCTGGATTTTGTTTTTTCCTACATTTCTACATTTTTCCCCCTTTTTTAGCTGGCTCCCTGGTATAAAGAATGTAAACGATTGGAGACTACGGACTGCCGACACTTGTATGCCGCCACCAGGTCCGACGTCAGTCGTCGAATTGACCGGTTCCACTAAATGGTCTCAGGCTTATAGGCTACCTGACTAGTGTTTGAGTTCCATCCATAAGTACTTACTGCGCTGCCCCGAGACGATATAAAAAAATACCGGCGTACAGAGGGCTGCGCCCGCAATACGAGGGTTTTTTAGAATTTTGATGCATAGTGAATATTTTTTGTACATATATTTTATAAGCAATAGATAAGAATTGTGCACAGCATTAATGGAATGCTTCCTGTAAATCTATTTTTGGATTGGTCTAAATAAACGCGTTCCAGAATGAAAGGCTAGCGCCTTTCATTCTGTTCCACCTTTAATTAGACCAATCCAAAAATAGATTTGCTATTTACCCAGTTTGTATAAAAGTAGGTACTCCAAGGCAAATCTACAGGCATTTTTCTATTTCAGATTTCTGATGGCCTTTGAGCAAAAAGAAACTCAGGGAAACGTAAGGCCGGCTTGGCTTTATATATGTACTGAATTATTGGCTGTAAAACTACTGTTACTCTTTTTTTAATCAAGGAAAAGCAACTTATATGAAATGATTCCATTGTGTGCCCTGACATAAGAGCCCATGCAAGCTTTCCTATGAGTATTGAACAAGTATACTTTTGCAGCTATTCAGGGACACCCTGTTAAATTGGTCCTACAAACTTCAAAAATATTTGTGGCAAACACTATTACCATTCTATGCATATCCACCAAATTTCATGTTCATTGTTTCATCAAGTTAAAAGATATGCATTGAAGAAATGCTTAAGAGGCTTCCCTTGCATTGTGAAAAGCCCTTACTAAATACTAACTTGGCTATATTTCCGGTTTTGATACAGATATTCGAATGAAAATTCGTAGACATATTCCTTAAGTAATTTTCTAAAAATCCCTAGCAGAATTTTCACATTTGGAAACCTAAAAGGGGCTACACACGATCAAATTCAAATTTTACAAATTTAGTGTTATTTACTTTTCCTTAACAAAAGTCAACAGTCTTAATATTTAACGTATATAAAGCCATACTGACCAATCTTTGTGCAAAGTTTCATATCGATCCCTATAACGGTTTAGAAAAACGGAGGTCGAAAAGGAAGTTTAACTTTGAACGCCAATAACTTTTTTACCGTTACTCAAAACTGGAAAATTTTAACTGATCTGAGATGTACTCGTTTAGTTCTTTGATTTAAATACCCATATGTCAATCTCCGATAAAAACTAAAAAAGTCGACTTTTTCAAACGTTCGGGACACCCTGTTATCTTCTTCCTACCAACTTCTAAGGTATATGTGCCAAAGACTGTAACCATTGTACACATTCCTACCAAATTTCATGACAATCGGTTGAGCCGTTCACGAGTTATTTAGTGAACAGACGGACGGACAGACGGACAGACGGACGGACAGACAAAATCGATTTCATAAGGGTTTTTTGAAAAAAAAATTTCTAAAAAACCCTAAAAACGAGACCGAGGCTAATTTCGGGCGCGGCCGAAATTTGGATACCCTTCGCTCCCCTCGGGCTAAAAGTTTTTTTCGGGCGTATTTACGATCTGTAATCCCCCGCCCCCCTCCACCCATTCTTTTCATTCTGTCTCCACAAAAGTTGCGATGCGTCGTCAACACAATATCTGTGTTGGGTTTGGTTGGAATAAGTGGGCAAATAAAAATATTTACTCTGAAAATTTTATTGGGGGATATAAAGTATATATATTATTGATTAGTGTGATGAGAGAAATCGATTGAGCGATGTCCGTCTGTCCGTCTGTTTGAATGCAAACTAGTCCCTCAGCTATCGGGCTGAAATTTTGTATGCAAGTTTCTTTTTAGTGTACGCTGTATATATGTTGGAACGAATGGACTCGGACCTGGCGTCATGGGGCTGCCATAGAAACCAACCCATGGTAATTAGGTTCTACTGAAAAAAAAAACCTTTTTTCTTTATGTACCTATCTTAACCAAACTTCATCCAAGTTGGTTCCTAGTAAAGCCTCAAAACATATCTAGGAACAGATGAAATCGGAATACTACTTCATAGGGCTGTCATACAAACTAACCTCTGAAAATTAGATTCTTCTAAGAAGAATTTTTTTTTTTATGTACCAATCTTAACCAAACTTCAACCAAGTGTGTTCCTAGTAAAGCCTCTAAACATATCTAGGAACGAATGGATTCGCAATATGACGTCATAGGGCTGCCATACAAAGCAACCCCTGGAAGTTAGGTTCTTCTAAGAAAAAATGTTTTCTTTCTGAACCAATCTTAAGCAAACTTCACCCAAATGTGTTCATAGTAAAGCTTCTAAATATATCTAGGAATAGATGGAATCGGAGCGTTACGTCATAGGGCTATCATACAAACCAACAAGTAATAGGTTCTTGAAAGAAATTTTTTTTTTCTTTTTGAATCTCAACCAAAATTGATCCAAGTTCTCCTGGATTAGCCTCAACGCATCCAGGAACAGATGGAATCGGAGCACGTCATAGGGCTGCGATAGAAATTGTTAACGCAAAACAAGCTTAAGTTTCATTCAAATGTGACGGGTATTCAAATTTCGACCGCGCCCGAAATTTGCCTCGGTCTCGTTTTTATAAAAAATGCTTTAGAAGATTATCGGCTGGCAAATGAATTCTGATTCCTCAAATAAAAAGAAAATAGTATTGTTTCAAGTAACAATTTCCATACTTTACTATTTTTTACCGCTAGACATTGAAATTTCTCAATTTAAAGATCAATTTACATTTCGGTCTCGTGAAATGAAGAAGTGTACTGAAGTGGTTTGTTCAGTGTTTCCATACGACGACGCGGCATCGATGGCATTGTTTTTAGAAAGTATTTTCCCTTCAAACAAAATCAAGCATCTTCATTAGCTTTATTGTTCTCAGATTGATGTTCTAGGTTCGATGATCTCCTGGTCAAAAGACCTTAAATACTTAGGCCTACAACTAGACGCGAAACTCACATTCAAGTCACACATAGATTCAACCTGCTCTAAAGCAATAAACTGCATTCGTAGTATATATCCTTTTATCAATAGAAATTTGAAACTTTCTACTGCTAACAAGTTGTTAGTTTTCAAATCAGTCATGGCACCACTGATTCTATATGGTTGTCCTGTCTGGAATGGATGTGCAAAGACTCATAAGCGCAACTTACAAATAATCCAAAACAAATGCCTAAAAATAATACTAAACAAACCCCGCTCCACCAAGGCGCTCCATGAAATCACTCATATTCCATATATTTATTTAAGATCTTCATATTTAACGCCCATCATTCGTGCATTAAGAAACCAAAATTAGTGATTCACTTGATTTAGTTAAGATAGTTTTAAGTTAATTTTAATCGTCAGATTAGGTTTTAATGCTTATTTTTCCTAAATTACTTGCACCAATTACAAACCACTCTTAATTTCATATTCATGTAACAATCAATACTTAGCTGCAAAGACTTTGTCTGATCTCTAAATAAAAAGTGAATTGTATCCTAGCTATAAGTTCATACTTCAATAAAGCTTTTATTATTATTATTATTAGCTTAATTGTTGCTTCAAATCAAATCACAACTTTTCCAGGGTTAATAATAGTATAGTGATTTTACACCCAGCAAAAAACGTGTATTAAAACCAATGAAGTTTTTACTTTACTTCTAGTAAACAGAAAATTTCTTTAAACGTATGAAGTTTGAATATAATTAATTAAAAATGCCATTGGATCAAATACACTTTCATAGAATTTAAAATTTCAGTAGTAATAGAATTAAAGCAAGCCGACATACAACTAATGCAACAAATTACTTAGAATCTAGTAAATCAACTTCATGGGAACTATGACTTTTTTGCATAGCCTCTATGTATAAACATTTTAGTTTTGTATTGCACCGCGTATCAAGTAGTTACGATTTTAGAAACGTTGACAACATTCCACATCTAGTCTCATGGCAATGTGAACGGACTGGCACGCAGGCGGACCGGGTTCGAATCCAAGTTTCGGCATAAGGTTTTTATGAATAAAAAAAATATAAAAATTTGAAATAAAAATAAATAGAAAAAAAAATAAAAATAAAAATAAAAAAAAAGATTTAAAAAAAAATAAAAAATAAAATAAAAAAAAATAAAAAATATTCTTTTCTATTTTTTTTAAATAAAATCCAATGAAATTTTTACATAGAATCGATGAACAATCTCATTGTTATAATCGAATTTTCACTTCATATTTTCAATGATATTTCTATCATTGTCCCAAAAAGGCTATTTCATAGGCTCCAAATCATAGCCGAAATTTCATAGGTTCTATGTAACTTTTCTTTAATAAAAGTAATTTTTTTTCTGGGTGTAGCTGAAAAAATGATGAAACCCAAACATCCAAAAAAAGAGCTGACTTTTGATGCCAAATTGTTCTATGGCCTGACCGCATTACGCAGTAAAAAGTTAGACTTTTTTGCGCGTCACATTTGGGGGGGAGGGGGTGGCAAAGGAGTGAAATTATGATTTTTCGCCAATATCTTGTTAACTGTAATATTTACAGCAAAATGTTCTAAGGGCGATTTAAACATCACAAAATTCTATTCTAATGATATATTATATCATATACCTTCTCTTGGCAGATTATATACTAGACCTTAAAACATTCGGTGTAAATTAGATTTTTTGATAGTTACATTTGGCGCTCTATCTCCTGAAGTAATTAAATTGGAGCCATGGTAATTGGGATAACTATTCCTAACAATATATAGCCGTCCCACACGGAGACTCAGGCTGCCCCGACAAAGCATTCCCCTATACTCCCTATTAACATTTAAAAAAAAAAGACATGCCTGTAACTTTTCGCCGAATCACAGCAGGCGGGAAAAATAAATTTTGGTAAACGTTAAGGCTAAGTCCCATTAGACCCTCCACCAAATATTACTTCGATCTGATTAAAACAAAGGGTACCTTCCATACAAAATGACCGAAAATTGCCTACGAGCAAAACTTTAATTTTGGTTGACTTGTTCCCTTATTTTTTAATAAACTAGTGGCATTGAATTTGAATAATTTGTATGGGAGGTACCCTTTATTTTAATCCGATCGAAGTAATATTTGGTGGAGGGTCTAATGGGACTTTGTGTAGTTTAAATCGTCCTCTGAACATTTTGCTGTAAATATTACAGTGAACAAGATATTGGCGAAAAATCATAATTTCACCCCCTCCCGCCCAAATGTGACGCTCAAAAAAGTCTAACTTTTTACTGCGTAATGCGGTCAGGCCATAGAACAATTTGGCATCAAAAGTCAGCTCTTTTTTTGGATGTTTGGGTCTAGAGCTAAAGTCACTATACTATAAAATCTTTTCTTCAGTTTAAGCAAGGATTTCAGTAAATAAGGAAATAACTAATCCTTGAAACAAAGAAAATTTACCTTTTGTATTCAAAACCAGTATGAATTTTTTGGCGCTAAATCATTACCGATTTTCTTTTTGATTTAAAGTCAATTTTATTTATTACGCATAATTTTTTGTCCAATTTAAGGTAGACTACTCACGCTAAAACTTTTGGACGGATCAATGCTCACTGGAGCTATTGAACGAACTCTCCACAAAATTTGAGATGCGGATATCATAAGATTTACATAACTAATTAGTTATGTAATTATTATTTTTTTTTTCCAAAATTCCCAACGTTCAAAAATATGGTATCCAGTGAAAAAGAATTATTTCTTCATTTATACAGGAGGGGTAACTTGAAATTTTCATTTTATAGAGCTAAATTTTAAGATTACGCCCGATTTTAATTGTGGAAATAGAATCAAAATGTGTAAAACCTTTTGATCATCATTGATAAAAATTATGAAATTGAAGGATGCTTGGTGCTTTTGTATGATTGTATTTTCATAGTAGGCCATGAAATTAAATGACAATTGAAAAATAAAATCGGTCATTTTTCCTAGCAGTGGCGGTTCGTCCGTGGAAGCAAGGGAAGCACTGCTTCCCTTACTGTAATGACTGCTTTTCCAACAAATAAAAAAAAAATTTTTAAACATATTTTTTTTATTGTATTATGAAAAAAAGAACGAAACAACACTTTCTTTTTAACCTATACCTACTTTGAAGGACTTCTTTATATATGTACATGCATATAATCTTTGGATACGCAACTATTATGTACCATCTCTTCAACAGGTGTAAATTTTCCCCCTTCATTTCAGTACATATCATATCAAGGCTAAGAATTTGCTTCATCGGACGCTGTAAGATTCTCTGCGTACGCGGCGACAATTCAATTTCATACATTTTAACTTGAATCTCACATGACCATTCGACTTTTCTATGCACTCCTCGCGCACTCTTGTAGAAAGCGAAGAAGCTGGAAAATTCGTAGCGTACGTGAGCAGACGGGTCTCTCTAGTTAAATGAATTTCGCCTTTTGCTAGTACTCTTTCATAATGAAAACACAACATGGAAAGGAGATTACTTCGCCGTACGCTGCAAAAATCGTCGCGTCCGCGGCTAATCAACATACTCCCTATTCTCCATATAAAAATTCCAGTTGCTTGTTCGCCGCTTAGTGTGCTCGCACATGAACTAAAGACGCTGGGGAAGTTGTAGCGTTTCAATCAAGAGTTTTAAGATTCGAATTTCCATTTCAAATCTTTGGGATAAAGTCGAGTTTTAAATAATATCGCCATTGTATATTAAGGCTCGACCTGAGCTCACTTTATTCGATAAATGAACTTAATGAACTGCATTCTTACAAACTAAAAACTTGTATTTATACCATAATTTCACTTGACATCTTTTCTAATTACATACATATTTGTTATTCATTTTATCTCCCGTATTTGTTACATAGAATTTGTGTATTTCATTTATTGCATTATCTTCTTTTTATTGATTCTTATTTTATAATCTTATTGTTATATCATTAAAGGATAATTAGTAGACATTTTAACATCTTCTTATCTTAATGAAATGGGTAACTCATATATACAACATGTCCCTTCAATGATTTCCATATTTCAACTAAAGATAGAAACACTAATTATGTTTGTTTACACATATGTATGACCAGCATTAATGAGGGTTCATGATATGAGTCACAGGCTAGAGATGGTGATATAACTCAAGCACAATGTTCTCTATGGATCTGTAAGGGTGGTGAAAATGCTCTCTTTGATTTTTGCACATGCAGTGATAAATTCTCCTGCTCCATTATTGCAATCGGGGGGAAATCAAGCACCAAGCAGACGAAGATGTGAATTTACTTTGATAAAAAATGCACTTGTTCGACTTTTTCGAAGAAGCAAACGTTGTGTTTAAATCTTTCGAGTTTTTTAAAATACGTACGTAGGTAGTAATTTACATTTACATCGTGTAATCGAGTGTGAAAGATCGGTGAAGTGCGTTTCCTTTAATTATTATTTTGGATTCATTGACTAGGGAAGTACTGTGTCAATTTTTATATACATAATCTTCTAAATGATGGCATCGGACAACATGTGTGATTGTATCATCGAAAAATCAAAGCAACAATCCTTTGCTTCACGAACTTTCGAAGCTAAGAAGGACATACTTGACAACGGTCAAACCACTACCATCTTTAGATTTGAGCCAGCCGTCAACCAGCAAAAAATTTGTGAGGCATTTTTCTGATCGCCTGTATCAGGAAAACGAATGGTTAACTGGTTGTGCTTTTTTCCAAAAACTTTTTTGTTTTCCATGTCTACTGTTTTCAATGGAGAAAAATGTTTGGGGTAGCTCCGGTTTTAACGACCTGAGTAACCTACACAAGGCAATAAAGCGGCATAAAACTTTGCACGATAATAATAATTTTTAATAAATTTGGCAAACTGCCTAGAATTGAGTTTTCGATTGATAAACAGAAAACTCTGCACATTCAGGCACATAATGAAACCGTTCGGAAAAACAGGGACATTATGAAGATGCTGATGGATGTGGTGGCCCACCTTGTCTGTCAGGAACTGGCCTTCCGCGGTCATGATGAAAGTGTCCATTCTGATAATAGGGGAAACTACATCGAGACAGTAATGCTTTTGGCAAAATATAATCCTGTATTGAAAACTCACCTTGAAAATGCTAAAACATTCTCAGGGCTGTCTACAAGCATTTTCCACATTCTTTAGACATTCGACTAAACGAAGTTCCGCCTTTGATGAGATCGTCGGCAGAAGGCTGCCAAAAGTTTCTCCCGCCCGTTGGAACAATAATGGTCATCTGGCGGTAACAGTACGCGACAATAAAACTCATTTGAAAGAATTATTTGAAAGTATTGTAAACAGTGGCTCATGCAATGCAGCAAGAGGTCTCTTAGCGTCACTTAAAGATGTTCAATTCAATTTTCTGTTAAACGTGTTCTCAACAATTTTTCCTTTTACCGATCAGCTTTTTAATATTTTTCAATCAAAACAAAATGACATTTCTTATTGTATTAAGAAAGTCCATGATTTTGAAAAATATTCATGCGAAATGAGATCCCAATTTGAAGTGTATTTAAAAAAAAAAAACAGAAAGTACTTGTGAGATGCCGCTTGCAAGAAAAAAAGCAAGGCTTTCGATAGATGGGAATGTAAATGTAGAAGGTCGCTTCAAGCAACTATACAATGAAGTAATAGACAACTTACTTCAGGAGTCAAAAGTCAGGTTTGATTCTCTTGAGAAACTCATTTTTTCTGGAGCTGTTGAATACATCAAAATATATCTCGTATACCCAAAAATTTCCTGATAAGGCTTTTAGTAATCTGAAAGAAGTATATTTCAATAAATTTGATTTTAGTGCAATGCACACAGAATTTTCTGTACTTTTTACGGACAATGACTTAAAAGATTTATCTTTCAAGGAGTTGCAAGGTTATTTCGTTACTAATAAATTAGAAAACTGTTTTCCGAACGTTTACAAATTAATAATTTTGGTGTTAACAATTCCAGCAACTAGTGCGTCTGCTGAGAAAAGTTTTTCCACCCTAAAAAGAGTGAAAATATACCTCAGAAATTCAATTACAGAAGAACGTTTAGTTGGCTTGGCTCTTATATCCATTGAAAAAACCCTCTTGAAAAACCTGCTGTCCATAGATGAAAACTACAACCAAATAATTGACAATTTGCTAAATCGAAGGATAGACGCATTGAATTAATATATAAACAAATTTGAAAGTGTTGGCCTTTTCAAATTTATTTTTATCAATTCTAGCACTGAGTTGCAAAACTCGCTTCTTGCGTTTCTAAAAAAATTGCAACGTCCAAGATTCAAATTTGATTGTAAAGTCAATAAAAAAATTTTGAAATCGTTTTCCTTTTCAATATATTTCACAAACAGTAAGAAGTTTATTTTGTAAAATTTTTAGGGATAAAGCAATGTCAGACTTCAATCATTTGCAAAAAACCGAAACTGCATTGAAATTTTCCAAAATGCAAGAAGAGACTTTTGGAAATAAGTGCTTCAATTCAATCCGTCTATTTTTTTTTTGATCAGCAACTTTGGTAGTAGTTTTCTTTCAGTTTAGCAATTTTACTTTATATCTAACTGACAGATATCTGCAACTGATTTATAATTAAAATCAGCCCAACATTTTACTTTATATCTAACTGACAGATATCTGCAACTGATTTATAATTAAAATCAGCCCAACATGTCTATTTCACTTTACTTTACTTCTCTGCTTCCCTACTTCTAATCCGCACGAACCGCCACTGTTTCCTAGTGGTACGTCAAGCGCTTTTATGTTCCTGGTTTGGTTATGTTATATTCCCGTGGTCAAATTACGCGACTAATCATCGACACGTAGAATTTAGTTTATTTCACACGATCGTATTTCGCGTTAAGTGTTTCCGGGGTGTTTATGTCGTTTGCCGTGAGAAAACACGTTCTAAGATATCGCGACACATTCTATGGTTCTTGGCGGCTGTTAAGGAGCTCAATCGTCTTCTTCGTCGTCGACCAATTTACACTTACAAAAATCGCGACGGAAACGAATAATTGTTTGTCGTCTTTTGCGGTGACAAGAAGAAATCGATTGAAAAACGTTGTGCGTAGGTGAGTACACTGAGCTTGTGGTTGCTTGTATTGTGGTTATTACTTATTGTGTGAGATCTGATTGATGGCGGACTAGGTTTTGCTGTGTGTACAGCACCGAAAATTACCTACAGGTATTCTAAGATTCAGTATTGAGTGAGTGTTGTATGGAAAGGTTGTGGTTTCCCCCTTTCCGGAAAGTAATGATAGTTTGAGAAGTTGTGGTGTCTCCCCTCTCAGTGAGATGTTTAGAGCCGTGTGGGCTTCATCTCGGAGTTGGTCCCCTCCGATTGAGTCGTTGAGAGGTTGTGGTCGTCCCGCTCTCAGCGTTGTGTTTGTAGAAAGGTTGTGGTGTCGCAACTTTCTACTTGTGATAAACTCGAGAGGGTGTGGTGTTCCCCCTCTTTGCACAGAGCTTACGTTTTGGAGAGGTTGTGGTGTTTCCCCTCTCCATGTTGAGTTGACGTTCGTAGAAAGGTTTTGGTGTCTCCCCTTTCTACTTGTGATAAACTCGAGAGGGTGTGGTCTTCCCCCTCTTTGCACAGAGTTTACGTTTTGGAGAAGTTGTGGTGTTTCCCCTCTCCATGTTGAGTTGACGTTCGTAGAAAGGTTGTGGTGTCTCCCCTTCCTATTTGTGGTAAACTCGAGAGGTTGCGGTGTTCCCCTCTTTGCACAGAGTTTACGTGTTGAAGAGGTTGTGGTGTCTCCCCTCTTCGTGTTCTGTGTTTGAGAGGTTGTGGTGTTCCCCTCTCTGAAATATGAGTAGAGGCGCGGTGCTCCGCTCCGGAGTTGATCCCCCTCTGTAATAGCTAGGAGGTTGTGGTTTCTTCCTCCGCAGTCTACCATAGAATACCGAATGAGAATGTTTTCGCCAGAAGTTGTGTGCCTTAGGTAGAAAAGCTTTACTTCTGGATATAGAAGAATGAGGATGGTAGTGAAGTGGGATTGAACCAAGGAGAAGCAGCCGAATCAACCGATACATCAATCCTGCGTCTACCTTGCATTGCCGTTTGAGTACCTGAGCCAGAATCAACCGATATAACGAGAAGACGATGACCGATGCTGAGACGATGACGCCGACAAGTGGTTCTCCTTCACTCTCCTCTTCTTCCTGTTTGTTGGCCGGGCCAACATAGATATTTGAATTATAATTCGTTTACGTTTCAAATAACTTAGTATCTTCAATGCATGTAACTGCAGGCTCATTGGTTGTCTTTTTCTCATTACAGATGGTATCAGGCGGTATAGATCAGGTGAGTATCGTATTTTATGCATACAAATGTCCAGTACGCCATGTTCATTAAAAAAAAATTAATAATTATATATCAAAGTAAAGTTTTAGTGTCTTACAAAATGATTCTATTAAATTATCCAAGCATTTCGTCTGCAGCTAGTTTTGAATTAGAATTTCGGATAGAATTTCTTCGGGATTAATGGTCGTTAACTTCTGAAGAAGTACATGTTTGACACCTGATACGTATGCATCCGTTGGTTAGAGGCTGCTGCTTTACAATTTTCAACGTTTATGAATGTGTGGTAGCGGATAGGTTTCTTCCGACCGACTGAGCTTTTGAAGATTCTCTGCTTTCCAGAGGAAATTCGTATGTTCCTGAAGCATTGTTTCTTGGTAACTTACTAACTTGTTGAGCATCGACCATCGGTCTTTCGGGAAAAAGAGCCAAACACTCATTTCGTCTTTTAAGATTTCCGGACACGTGAAGTTTCCCCCATTCGCTTTGAATAGGCTTCGTTTCGAAGCACCATCAGCAGACAGACAGACTCTACTTAAATCTTACCTTAAGATTTTTAATTTTGCGACGCAGTTAAAAGGACGAAGTTTGGGAATTTCCACAATAGGACCGAAATAAGTTTGTGCAGCTATGAACAAAAACCAAAAACTGACAGTGGCTCATATTGCCAGTATCTCTTTAGCAAAATTGTTGGTTCGATCAAATTGAAATGATATTACTCATTTCTTTTCATTCATTTTCGCTATTATTATTTCATATCTGATCACTAAATTAAGATATTTATTAAATTTGCATAAAATGACAATATCTTTTGTGATACCGTTTTTTTTTCTTCTAATACAAATTTTGTGATAGATTTAGACAGAACTCTTGTCTCGATGAAAATATTTTGCGAAGGTGGATTTAAATGAAACTTACCATAATCCATAAATATGTAAATGAAATACATCAAAATTATCTCAAATATACATAAATATTTCTCTTTCAGCATCAGGCAAACTTTTGAAACTATTAAATTTTGCATTTTACTGTTAGACACCCAAAGTTGTTTGCGAATTAGTTAAATTTCTTTGCAATTTTATAATTAGAAGATATAAACACGAAAATTATAACTTTTACAATATGCATGTTAATTGGTAAATTAGAACGTAATCAAATAGCATATATTTGATAAATAACACAAGCCATATAATAATATTTGTTATGCATCATAAATTGATGATTTGAATTTCTCTGCCAAGTTGGCTTACAACACGTCCGTCGATTATGTATAATTTTTTACAACAAATAGGTGTAAAGTAGAAGTGCTAATGAAATATTATTCATAGACAAAATTAATTTAAATTATGCAATTTAGCTCTATACGACGCAAAACAACATTACAATATTATTGTAAGAAAAATCTAGGCGAATTATGGTCTAATCTAATGCATGGAGTCGTGAGGTCAAGATACATTGAACGGAATAAAATTATCAAAATTCTCATAGAACGGGGCTTTTGACCTTTGTTTATCCATAGCAGTAAATGCCAGAAGCTATTTACACTTCTTACACATTCTTTTTTAAATATGAACACACATATTACCGAGAACACGATAAAAAGAAAAACGAAAGTAAAATATTGTACTGCTATGATAGGTTAATAATCGCATTATTAGCTAAGCTAAATGATTGCTATTAAGGCGAAAAGAAATAAAAAATAATAATATTAAAAAGATATGTGAATTTAAGAAGATTATGCAAGCGGGAAAAGAAAATTGCGTGAATAAGTATGTACGTCTGGCAGACAAAAAAAAAACATTGAATTAAAAATCACACTGAGATAAGAACAAAATATCCGAACTACGAAGTGGTGTAAATTTGGATTTTAAATTGGATACAAGTACATTGTGTACTTTCCGATTGAAATAATAATTTCTAGTGTATTTGCTTCGTATAATTGGTATAATTTTGCAGCCCACAAATTAGGTCATACAATATCAACAAATTCATCAATTAACGTTCTGATTTGATGAGAACGTTAGGCGGATGCACTTTTTGTAAGCATGTCTGTCACTAACTGTACAACTTAATAATATTTTACGACAATTCTATCATCATATCCAATACTTTCAAAATTCCGGAAAAATATTATCATGCATTACTTGGAACCAAAATTCGCGATACAAATAAAAATTCAATTAAAAAATTGCTTGAAGCACGCTAATCTGCAATCTTGGTAAGGTGTGAGCATTAATTTTCGATTTTTTCCAGCCAATTTTGCGGCAATGACAATAAAGCGGTTAATAAACTTGCTACGAACCGCTATATGGTTCACAGTGATTGCATCTTGTATTATTGTCTGATGTCCGTCCACTTAAATCGTGATTCAATCTGCGAATTAACCTGAATTATAGAAAATGTCCACTTCCATTTAGATGGCATCGTATGATTCAGTTAATAAAGAAACTGCCATGACTGACATGAGACAATCATGTTGCGAAGCGGAACGTTTTTTTTTTTCTTGCTTGACGATGGCGATGATTAATTGCGATTTGGGAGATTTTCGCGTGATAAATTAATTAAAAGTATATTGTTTTCAATATTGTGAATGGTGATATGCAAAATGATTCAAGGAAACATTATTGGTATCATGGATGGATTGAAAGTGAACTTTCTCTAGACTAGACAAAATTGCTAATTAAATTGGTGAACAATTTCAAATCATCAGGGTCTATAAATACATAATGTTGAACATTCACCAATTGAAATATGTATTCGAAAAACTTCTGACCACCGCCATAAGGAGGGGGGGGGGGGAAGGTGCCTGGAAATTCAGGCAAAAGCAGGGCTCAAATAAATTCACTTTTAAACGTTTAGTTTCATTTCTTTCTCTCTCTCTTTCTCTCTATGTCGCTCCCTCTACATCTGCTAATATACCTACTAGAACCACTACACGATATCATGCATGATTTTAGGCAATATGTCGCGTACTCCATAGCAGGTCTTGGTAAAAAATGTACACCCATCATGTACAGAAGACAGATCTATGTCATGTGACTTTATGGTGACAAATCATGTCCGCCCCTCACATTTTAATATTATTTTTATGTAATTTGAAAAAATACCTGTAAAACGAAAAATTTAAGCGAGTAACCTGCTTTTTTTCCTAGGATATAACGATATAAAATGAAAGTCCTTTGAATTTCCGATAGATTTTCATTAAAATTTCAGATAAAATAGCTTAGTATGCCGTGGTCGCCAAATTTTTTAGCCCAATGGGCCAAATTCAGGAATTTACCGATTAAGATTTCTTTAAAGAGCCAAACTGTGTTTTGTTATTTTAATCGTTACGAGTTGCAGAATAAAAAAAATCTAGTGAATGCAATAACATTAAATTACATTCTAAAGCAGAGCGTAACAGTAACATTAAAATGAAGACTTGATTACATAAGTTATTTTCTTTACTACGAAAACATTTGGACTCCATATGGGAACGGATGAGTAAGACAGACTAAAAAGCATTTTTCACTTTTATAGGTTTTCGCCTGCGGTGTGTCGTTATAGTTTTAGTCATGCGATAGTTTTCCAGTTTGTGAAAATTTCTAAAAAGACTGCTGAAGAAAAACAACACATAGAAACAAGTACATATATCGTAATTCATAACCAAAAATTTACATTTTGTGAAATAGTAGGTTATGTGTAGCCTCCACATAAATCTCCATGTCCTATCAGTTGTGATCTATCGTGCTGGAACACGGGAAATTTTTTAGGAAACTTGCAGCAGCCGAGACGGTTGTACGGAACTGTACGAAATATTAGATTTCAAAATATTGTACATCTTCCAAAACCTTCGAATTCTTCTTACTACATTATACTGAAATGGAGACAAAATAGCGACTAACGACTGTCTTGAATTTTTAATGCACATTCTCGGGTTTGTCTACATTCAATACATGATCGCATTTAGGAGAGCCTTTCGTTCTTCTATTACTGACATGGTAAACAACAAACGGAATAAATAGGAAAATTTCGGCTAGGACACTTATTCAATTGAACTTGTTTCAAAATTTGAATATTACAGTTTAATCAAATTATGACGAATATTAATTTAAAGGTTTAACTCTTTATAATGGTGTCATAGCTTTATAACTTGAGTCATTGAAGAGCCGCACTGAATGAGCCACCGAGCCGCATGCGACACGCGAGCCTTACTTTGCCGACCATTGGTTTAGTGGAATTAAGATCAAGATTCAAATTTGGTAGAAGTTGTCGTCCGCGCCGTCGTACGAGGTGTAGAAAATTTCAAGAACATACGATGAAAAACACCAGAAAATCGCCAAACCAGTTTGAAAATCGCAATTCTGTAAAATCTTGTTCTCGTTGTACTTGTTGTTCATTGACAGCCTCGTAGGCGCATCTCCGGACTTGCTCTTGCTTTTCCATGGATAGAGTCTGCCCTGAAGGTGTACATAGGCTATTTATTTGCTCCGATCCGTGCGGTAGAAAAAAAGATACAGCAAAAAATGTGGAACTGCATAGAGTTTTTCGCTTAAGTCTTTTTAGTGTTACATACATAGGAAGGAAGCATTTTGCAAAAGTTGGGGATAGGTCCGAAACTGGCTAGAAAAGAATCGTATAGTTTTGTGATTTCGCAGGACTGTTTAGAATAATCCCTTGTATATGTGCTCCAACGTTTTCAATTGTAGAGTGTCGGCAAGAGCGTCGTCTCATGTACGCGTACGTATACATTTTGATATACATATAAGCTTCCACCAAACCTGTACACACAACGCGCATCCCGGGCCAAGAAAGAAATATACAACGAACTTCGGCGAGTATCTAATAGGTTAATTAGACGTAAGAAACGCAAATATTTTGACGAGCAGTTGCAGCAAATAAACCAAAGATTAGCCAGTAAGAGCACTAGACAGGCGTACAAACTTATAAATAATATCAAGAACGGATATCAACAAGGACAAGCCTATGTAAGGACAAGGATGGTAACATCATCAGCGACATCGAAAGCGTCAACAAACGATGGGCCTCGCATTTTGAAGAGCTCCTCAATTCATCACCAACATCCCCCGCGGAGCTAGCTCTTGAGCAGTTAGCCGAACCAGGCCCTCCCGTTCTACCCCCAACCGTAGAGGAGGTGAGTCTTGCCATACAGTCGCTTCAAAATAATAAAGCGCCCGGCGCTGACGAGATCCCAGCAGAACTACTGAAGCATGGTGGAACGTGCCTGACCAACGCTATACATGTGCTACTGCTGAAAATATGGAACGACGAGGTAATCCCCGAAGATTGGCGCAAAAGCATAATCTGCCCAATCCACAAAAAGGGTGACAAGCAGAAGTGTGAGAATTACAGAGGCATATCATTAGTTTGTACGGCATATAAGATATTATCAAAAATTCTTGAAAAGAGAATCAATCCGTATACGCAGAACAAATCATTGGCGAGTATCAAGGCGGCTTCAGACCTGGTCGTTCAACGACCGATCAGCTTTACACAGTGAAGCTACTACTCCAAAAGTGCTGGGAATATAACATCGACGTATACCAAATCTTTGTCGACTTCAAGCAGGCATACGACAGTATCGATCGAAGTGTACTGTACAACATTATGCTGAATTTTGGTATACCGGCAAGGATGACGATGACTAATACCGTATCGCAGGTCAAAGTGCAGAACCGACTCACTGACCTATTTGAAACTCCTACTGGACTCAAGCAGGGCGACGGGCTGCGCCGACGCTCTTCAAACCTTGCTTTGGAGTATGTAATTCGAGCCATGAATATGGACAGCAGCGGAACGCTACTCATCAAGTCGACTCAATTAGTAGCGTACGCCGACGATATCAACATCATGTCTCGAAGGTTGGGTGATGCAGAAAGCCTCCTGCATAACCTCAATAACGCCGCAAAGGAAGTTGGACTACATATCAACGAAAGCAAAACAAAGGCCATGATGCAATCGAAAACAAGGACGCCAGCAAACTCAAGCATCACAGTGGGGGACCTTAATATCGAGTATGTAGACAACTTCAACTATCTGGGTTGTAACTTATCAAAGGACGCCAACGAAACCGATGAAATTAAGCGACGGATACAACTAGCCAATAAGACATATTTCCTGGTCCTCCCTATAATTAATTCGAAACTTGCGCACAGGAACACGAAGCTCCGCGTGTACAAAACGATCATCCGACCCGTGCTATATTATGGCTGCGAAACATGGACCCTTACCCAAGCCTCCGAAATTTTGCTAAACCGATTCGAACGAAAGGTCCTTCGGCGAATTTTCGGGGCCGTTCGCGAGCAAGACCAATGGCGTATCCGATACAATCATGAGTTGTATCAATTGTACGATGAGCTGGAAGTATCGAAAATCGTGAAGCTTCAACGTCTGCAATGGGCGGGGCATGTACAACGGATGGACGATAATCGCATGCCAAAGAAAGTGATGAACGCACAACGAATTGACGGAGCGAGGTTGCGTGGACGACCGAGAGCTCGCTGTGAGAACTCCGTAGGTCAAGACGCCCACCAGCTGCTGGGCTTCCGAAACTGGAGGACAAGGTCACGTAACCGCGACAATTGGAGGTCAACGATTCAGGCGGCCAAGGCCCGACGTCGGGCTATCGTGCCACATTGATGATGATTGGTTTTGATTGTACCAGTTCGGTTGTCCTACTTCCGAGAGACACTTCATTGGCTTCTCAACTGCAAAAAAAAATTGCCAGCACTTCATTTTTATGATGCTGAGTTCCTTGCTCATTGTTAGATGGCTTGAGAAATTTCTTGTACGATGAGTGCAAAATCTCTGTTCGTCTGTTGAAGGGTCGTAGCCAGAAATTGGTTTCGAAATGGGCCCTTCGTTCCAAAAAATGTCCGTGCTATAAAATTTTGATTTTAGTTTTATTGATTTTAGTCGATGAAAATAGGCGTAATTTCTATTTTGCAATTGTCTATGAGTGGATCAGATTTCTCTTTTTAGTTAGTTTATTTCACTTTACCCTGACCAATTTTATCAGATTATACACCAGGAAGTTCCTGGTGAAAATAAAAAATTAAAACTATTCGAAGTGCGGTTAAACAATAATTTATCGCATTCCGCCATTTGCTATAGTAATGCTCAAGACCGTGAAGCGGATTACAACTAAGTAATTCTTCATCACATTTCACAAAAATTCATCACGAACGCCAAGGACCAATGCAGAGGAAAGTTAAAAGCTCAAAGCTCACATGTATCTACTATCTATTCTCGTGTGTGGGGAAAATTTACCTAATTTGGGGAGTTACATTTGTATGGCAGCCCCATGACCCTATGGTCCGATTTGATTCAATCTTACGTATGTTTTGTGTCATCAATAGAAACACATTTGTGTAAAATTTGGTTGGAATTGGAACACAAATAAAAAAGTTTTTTTTATAATAACCTAATTTGATGAGTTGGGTTTGTATGGCAGCCCCATGACCCCATTGTCCGATTTTACCGATTCAAACATACAAACTGCCTGCAGCAAAAAGAAGCATTTGTGCAAAATTTCAGCTTCATAGCTTTTATATTGGCCGAGGAAAACGCGTCGCAACAGACAGACAGACGGACAGACGAACATCGCCCAATCGACTCCCCAAGTCATGCTGATCATATATGTATACTTTTTATATGGTCGGAGATGCTTCCTTCAATGCGTTACAAACTTCATGACAAAGTTAATATACCCTTTCACTCTATGAGCGAAGGGTATAAAAATAACGATACAGGATAAACCACTTGCCAAAAAACTGACAGCAACTGAATTCATTCGTGATGCATTTTTACATACTAAACTCACAAAAAACGGGGTTGACTATGGATCGTTTAACAGTTTGTGTGTGTGTTTTTTTTATATCCGTCACTATATGCACTATATGCAATATATAACGAATGAAATCGGGCCATGGGGCTGCCCCTGAAAATAAGGTTCTTCTAAGAAAAACTTTTTTCTTTATGAACCAATCTAAACCAAAATTCACCCAAATATGTTCCTAGTAATAGTAAAGACTCACTGTGGTAGAAATTGTTAACGCGAAAGAAGCTTAAGTATCATTTCAATTTCCGCTGCGCCCGAAATTATTCTCGGTCCCGTTTCAAGAATATTTTGAAGACGATTCGAGAGTTGAGTGGCGAATTTTAAGGAAATACAGAAGTCAAAATCATTCTAGAATATGGTTTCTTCGTTTTACGTGCATTTTTGGGCAACGAATCTTTATAAAAAGCTACTGCTTAAAGGGTTAACTTTCTAGTATGAAGTTTCTTTACTAAAATCTGCCCGTGATGAAAATAAGTTTATTGTTTAATGGTCGTGCCCCTTACACAAGATACGCATAAAGCGAAACTGGTAGCCTGGTAATCTTCTAGCATTTAGTTTTCCCAAGAAAAAATATTGAAAAATTATTGATTCCCTTGTCCCAACAAAATTATTTAGAAAATTTCTATTCTATTGGTGAAGTAGGATTCCAACCTATACCGAACTTTGATATGAAGAAAGCCTTGAAATTTTCGACAGTAATTCTCGATAGGATAGGATCATTCATAAATATTATTTTTTAATTCGATTTGAAGACTATACGGGTGAAATTGGCTCAAGTGTTCATTTTACAGATGAATAATAAAGGCTGTACTACACGCAAAATAAAAAGTGTATAATGCAATAAACTGGGCAAATTTACTTATTTTTTTTTCTGGTTGAAGATTTTTCGAAGGAAACAGCTGTGGTCTATTCTGTACCTCAACCGTTACAAAGCTTTTAGCAAAACAAGGCGGATCAAATCTGTAATTTATTAGCACACTTGCAGTGGCCCAGAATGTTGGTTTTTACACTATAAAATTTACTTTCGAAATGCGCACCGCTACGAATTTATAAAGGATTTTTATTTCTTCCTATTTTACCTATTTCAAAAAACCTTAAATTTTTTGTTACTAAGTTCGCGAGTACTGGTAGATAGATATAGATTTAAATTAAGATTCAACAATTTAAAAGATCAACATCTGTGTGCTGGTACCTTGAAAACAATTTCATAAGCAGCATAAAAATCGCTCGGAAAAGTCCTCCTTGAAAAAAATGACGCTGTACTCCTATTTTTACTTTAAGCACAAATATTTCGAAAAACTGTACGCTACTGGATGAAGAAGTCGAAATTTCTTAATTGAAATTTAGTAACGAAACTATCATGTTGATTGAATATGCTGATTCGGGCCCCAGTTCTCAAAATTCGAAAATTGATTAGGGGTCCCAAGCCTAGTGCACAGTATGATATGAATTGTTGTTAAAATGCTAAAAGCAGTACATATGTATAAGGGCTCTTAGTTAAAGACCTCAAGATAGCAATTTGTATGTAAAAAAAAACACTAAGGCACAACTTTTGTGTCAAAATCCGGGCCCCCTATGAAATCCCGGGCCCGGGGGGAATCACCCCGTTCCTCCCCCCCCCCTCTCTACAGGCCTGGATGTATCATTACTTTATTTTTGTGTAACTTTACATTTTCAGTGTATATTTACCAATTGGAAGTTGTAATTTGTTACAATAATTTTGTGCATTATTGCATTTTCCTGTATCTCACAAGTGGCTTGTTCTGTCTGCTCCGTCCGAAGTGCGTTCGTGTGAGCATCATATTATTGTTATTGATGTAGCCCTTTTTTGCTCTTGAACCGAAGGAGTTGTGGCAGCACTTGGTCGTTGGAATAACGGGTAGCTCCAGGACGATTTACATCGAAGAACCGGCTGCCGTAAATATTATCAATTAATTACATAAACGCGGATGTAAATTTACGTATTTGCCGGTGTTAATTTATATTTTTTCCAAGGGTAAATTTGCTTATTACCGTTTGTAGATTTACACCAATTCTGTAGCAAATATTTACACCGCAAAGCGTAAAGTTACTTTCGTTTATATAGTGGTGAAAATTTACTACTATAATAGAAAGAAAAAATTCAAACCCAATTTTGGTTCTTCTGAGAAACATTTTTTACACCAATTTCACATAACCTTGAATTACAAATTACAAATGATATCGTACAATGGGGCCATGCTCCCGCATCCTTCAATAAAATTTTCTTAGTAAATATTTGTATTTGCCCACTTATTCCAACCAAACCCCACACAAATATTGTTTTGTCGACGCAACGGAACTTTTGTGAAGACGGAAGGAAAAGAAGGGGAGGTTAAATACAAGTCGTAGGTACGCCCGAAAAAAACTTTTGGCCCGGAGGAGAGCGAAGGGTATCCAAATTTCGGCCGCGCCCGAAATTAGCCTCGGTATCGTTTTTCATATTATCATATTATCGTGTGGCCTATTTTGACAATTTCAACGAGTAAGAAAGGGATCACGACATTAGTTCGTTGGAATGACATTAATGTTTTACACCCAGAAAAAAATTACTTTTATTAAAGAAAAATTACATACATAGAACCTATGAAATTTCGGCTATGATTTGGAGCCGATGAAATAGCCTTTTTGGGACAATGATAGAAATATCATTGAAAATATAAAGTGAAAATTCGATTATAACAATGAGATTGTTCATCGATTCTATGTAAAAATTTCATTAGATTTTATTTAAAAAAAATTGAAAAGAATATTTTTAAATTTTTTTTTTAATTCTTTTTTTTTATTTTTTTTTTATTTTTATTTTTATTTTTTTTCTATTTATTTTTAATTCAAATTTTTATATTTTTTTTATTCATAAAAAACCTTATGCCGAAACTTGGATTCGAACCTGCCAGTCCATTCACATTGCCATGAGACTAGATGTGGAATGATGTCAACGTTTCTAAAATCGTAACTACTTGATACGCGGTGCAATACAAAACTAAAATGTTTATACATAGAGGCTATGCAAAAAAATCATAGTTCCCATGAAGTTGATTTACTAGATTCTAAGTAATTTGTTGCATTAGTTGTATGTCGGCATGCTTTAATTCTATTACTACTGAAATTTTAAATTCTATGAAAGTGTATTTGATCCAATGGCATTTTTAATTAATTATATTCAAACTTCATACGTTTAAAGAAATTTTCTGTTTACTAGAAGTAAAGTAAAAACTTCATTGGTTCTAATACACGTTTTTTGCTGGGTGTAGTAACAGAGCTTATTATCATCCTCAAAAAAATGTAGGTACTAGCCATCGCATACAAGAATACAAGAAATCGTCGAATTTATTTCTGGTTAACAGCACAGAAAAGCTCAGAACGAACGATCGTTTTTAATGTTGGGAAGTCCATTATAAATGTTCTTAATATCCGAAATTCCGAATTCTAATTCTGTGAAATTAACATTTTACCTCATCAAAAAAATGTTGTTTTTTTTTTGACAAATTACCCTAATTTTGCCTCAATCCATTTTAAATCAAAATTTCAGCATATTAGTAGCATAGTAGTAGTTCCAATTTACAGTGTGCACAACACAAGTCATAATTGTAAAAGATTGCATTAATCTTGCTCTGAGATGATCTAGATATCTTTAATATCTATCGTAATTAGTTTCAGTTGATTTGTTTTATAACCACGAAAGGTATGCACTGCAATATGCATAACTTCTACTTCTATATAAACTTGACGCCGACTGAGTTTTTGTGCATCTCCTATGCAAGATGTATTTCTCCGTATATTTTCAAAATGTCAGTCCCAATTTCATATGTTGAATTAGATACGTCTGACAGTGTGGACTTAAGATGAATATCATATTTTCAACTGATGTAATGCGGGCATCCGAGTGAGTCAATGTGATTAGTTGCACTGATATTACATATTAAATATGGGGTAACGCCTATCATGCATTCCGTGAATATTTCAGGTGTCTAATATAAATAACGGCTATGAATTTGATGAATAAAAAGTTAGATAGTAAAGGTCAATTTTTCCGGTGATTTCATTTTCAATTGCCTTTTTTGTTTTTAGGCGTTGTATTTGATGATATGATTAGAAATTATAATTTACAACTGCAACATCAGATTAAAGGAAAAAAAAAATAATAAAAAGATAATAACCAGAGGCCTGCCTTAGTTTCGTTGGTTAAGTGTGTATTTAAATGAGTGGTTTAAGAAAAAGTATTTTTCTAATCTATTTTTTTTTTCTTTGGAAATGCATGTACTTATGTATGAATTTGAATAAGGAATTAACTATAATGGAAAGCCGGTCAAATGTTGAAAATGAAAGTAGATCATTTGAGCAGCACGTGTTTAACTCTGAAAAATAATGGTTTTAAACAGAGTTATATTGTTGGTCATTATGTACATATAAATCAACATATGTATGTAATGTTTAATAAAACTTTGCTCCTAAAGAATATTCTAGGAATTAAAAGCCTTATTTTTTTTTATCATATTCTAATGGTCCAGCATCAGTGGGAGAGTTTTTATTTGAGATGACTGAGCTTTACAGAATGTGTTATTAATGGCTAGTAAATGCCTGCTGGACTTGGACCTTAAAATTTACCACTGAATCTGAAAAATTATTGTTTCTCTTAAATGCGAGGAGAAATATTTAAAAAATGTGTTTGCATCTCATATCATGTGAAAGAAACTAAATTTCCTCCTAACGGATCTAACATCAAACTGTCATTCTTAGAAATAAATAAATATTCAATTGGAATTTTTAAGTGTGAGAATTTTTCAAAAAATCGTTTTCTTTTCAATAACCTGAAATCGAATTTCCCACACTTTGTTCGTTTACGTAAATTTCACACAAAATTCGCTAAAAGTAATCAAAACAAACTAAATCATTTGCTTTGTTTTATATTATTTTCAATGATTAGACATTTATGTATGTAAAAGCTCGTTCGGGTTGATTAGTCAATGTGAATATGTATGAATTGTATAAATTGAACGGAATTTTTCAATTTATTTTAAAGAGAGAATAACAAATTTGAAATTTATTTATAAATGATAAATTATGGAAATTGATAAATTTTATGGTTTATTTTTAGACGATGTTTAATTGTAGACTGGTTATAGTTTGGGTTCTATTGACGGCCGGTGGTGGTGTTATTGCAATTTGATCGATTCGATCTTTTTTTTTTCTCAACATTTATTGACTGCTCCCATAGTTAGTGTTAATCTAATTCAATGCGGATTAATTAAATATTCTAGCTTTCCGCAGGTTAACATGAGTTAACTGTGAGTTAATGAACCGAATTTTGATGAATAGGATACATACAGTTAGAAAGGATCCTGACAACTTGATGATACGCTTGAACTAATGGCAAACGTGGTTTTTTAAACGGTTTGATTTCTATACACTCAGAAAAATCTCAACACTTAAATTTAAAGTGAAACATATTAAAAATAAAATTGGAATTCATCAATTAATGATTTTAAAAACAAATAGTTTTATATTAAATTTAATAGGATTCACTTTAATGATCTGTTCAAAATTGACTGAAACATCGATTTAAATATGTTCAACTTTGCTTTAAAGTTGTTTCATTTTGAAGGCTGTGTCCGTCACATATACATAAGCCCACCGCTATTTTGTTCAGTGCTATTAATCTCAGATGGCTTAGGTGTAGGAAGTAGGACTACGAAACGATAGGTACCCGGTTCGATTCCCAGTAGAAGCAAAGTGAAAAAATTAAGTTTTTAAAATATGGTAAAAAAGTTAAGTATAAAACAAATAAAAAAAGGAAAAAAATATTTTTTCCACTTTCTTAATCTTAGAATTAGGGATGTCGAAAACCGGCCTGTAATTTGAAAACGAAAGTTTTCATAGGGGACAATTAATAGAATTGCAAACTGAAAAATCAAGAAAATGGAAAAAATTGTATGAATTTTGAAAGAATTTTTTTTTCCGGTTTTAACCGGATGGACAAACAACCGTCCAACCGTCCAACAACAAACCGGGATGAGGAAAAACCGAAAATAGCCCGGTTAACCGTTCTGAAAGTACCGGTTTTCAGACAAACCATCCGGTTTTTGACATCCCTACTTAGTAGCAATTTTAAAAATAGAAGAATCACTTTAATGTTTCCACTATTGATTCAAAATGAAACATTTTTGAATAATAGCTATTATTTTTGATTTTATAACGATTTTTTTCTGAGTGTACTGTATGTCAGAAGTGTATAGAATTTTGTAACAATTCACGCTCATTTTAATTTTAAGGTAAAAAAATAAAAGTAATTAGGCTATGCCAAAAACCCGCCGCCCTTGAATAGTGAACTTATGGACTATGAAGGTTCCTCTCATGTATCCAAAGCGAAACGAGTCGTAGCTAACAAAAGATTCTCGCAGGAAGTGAGCGGATCGTGGATCGGCAGTTACGCCGTTGACAAAATTTTGCGTTCTTGACTTAACACAAACGATACTTTACAAATAGTGCCAGAATAATAGGTCAGTTGGACTTAGTATATAAAATTACATTGCCCCCCAAATTACCATTTCGGTATATCAAGTTATCCTCGAGAGTTTATTATAGCGAATTGAGTGGTTTTACGGAAAATACTGTGCTACCATGCTTTAACTAAGAGTCCATTAGATAATTTCCAGGGAAATGTTGGTGCCTATCTGGAATTGGCTGACATTAATAGTTTCTTGGCCAACCGCCTGTTTTTCGGTGAAAACAGAACTACGCCGGCGACGAATTTTGTTTTCCTCATACCCATTCGGTGATGCGGAGGAGGACTGTCTTGTACTCTGTGGGAAGAGCCTCAACTTAACGTCTCCACATCAATCCTTCAATTTATTAAGCACTGTAGAAGGGTAGTCCGAGTTTTAGAAAGAGAGGGAACTTTCAGACAGGGCGTGTGTCATTATTTTTAATGACGTTCTATCGAACGAGAATATGAAGTATTCCAATTATAAAACCAAAAAGTTTGACAATCAACTGTATTAAAAAGCGGGAGACTGAAAAGCCAAAAATCATCCAGTCGTCCGTTGTGAAAGTACCCGTTTTCGATCTAGAAACGTTCTGTTTTTGACATCTCTACTTTAGAACCAGAACCTTTATTGTTATATAAAAAAAATTATAGGACAGTCAGTGAACATATTTTAGTTCACTCCATATATTGGTAATTAACTTATTTCCAAATTTGGATAAAACTGACCACAGACAGAGTCAATGCCCGTCCCCCTTTCTAAGATTTTTTTTAATTGTGCACCAATGCTAACAAGACAAATGCTGTTCTATCGACATCGCGTACCTTATGTAAAAACCGAAAGAATCAGATGGGAGGTTTATATGGAGCTGCCGCATAGAGATCGCACAACCAAAAAAGTTGTAAGAATTATGTATTTAGAAACGGACGGAATCGGATCACAAGTCCGACCCTATGACTGAAACTATTAGCACGAAAGAAAAGCATATCCAAATTTTAGCCTCGGTAACGTTTATTTTTAAAATGTTTAGATCTAAGGGTCACAAGGAACATACCTATAGAACGCAGACACGACGAAGCAACTTTTTCTAACTTTACACATTTCAGGTCAAAGAACCGTTATAAAACTAATATTTGAAATTTCACTAAAAATCAATTTTGAAACATCTCTAAAGTTGGAATATCTGCATTTCAGCATTAAGGGCTGAATTAGGATCGAGAGTTTAATCTTTCCCGTTGCGATTTTATCAATAAAAATGCAAACTTACTGTTGTGTCACAAACGGTGGGGAATTCCATAAGCTATAATCCAAAACCAGTTCAATAATTCTCCTCGGCCACTTTATGTTTTATTTTTCGATACCCCGGTCATTTGACATTTCACGATGAAATAACCGTGAAATCGGAAAAAAGTGCATGAAATGGCCGAGAAAAATTATGGAACTCTTTCCGGATTGTAGCTTATGGAGCTCCCCAGCATTCCCCACATATTCCAAGACAGTAAGAATACATTTTCATTGAAAAAATCGCAGCGGATAAAAATTTCACTCTCGATGTCAGTAGTGGGCTTTAACTACAAATAAGTGAAACCGCAGACAGGTAAGTTTATGTCAAATTTTATGTAATTTCAGAGAATTTAATTGAATTTTTCAAAAATTGATTAGTCGAGTGATAATTTTAATTTAACCAACCAAATCGTGGTTTGCGTTGATTTCTACAAAAAAAAATTCTACCTAATGCGGGATAGTCTGTATAGCAACTGCTGAAATCGGTTCATGAGGTAATGGAGGTGCTGTAGAAACTCCACCTCCAAAAATACGTTTTTATAACAAAAACTTTTTTCTGTATGGATCAATCGTATCCAAATCTCACATAAATGTGTACCGTATGGTTAACGGGCATGCAACTCTCTCTCTCTCTTGATTACCGTAACTCCTAGTGGAGCATGGTGCGTTGATGACTACCGAGTGTAGTCATCAACGTTACAAAGACAACTGAATTCGGAGTGTGATACGGTTGTCAGCCACACTGTCATACCACTTCCTAGTCGCATTGTTAGTTTATTATTCTACGATAAGAATACTTCTTATCATCTTCTTCTGAATAATAGACTTGCGACGAGTCGTGCCGAGTTTGGAAACTCGTTTCTCTATGAGTGTCTATTTCACAGAGTGGCGACCGAACCATCACGGCCACAGAGCACGACATGGCATGCAACTAAGGGGTCCTTAATTTAACTTGGATTCGTTTGATGATTGTACACGCGAAGGTTGAACAAGTTTCATCTCTAGTTCCGCGTCATTTAATATCGAAAATTTGCTTCGCTGTATGGCTATCGCCCATATCAAACCATACTTTATTTTTTTTAATTTTTACCTGGCATCACTATGCTTAATCTTTTGGTATCTCAGCGAATCTCAGGCTTCTTAACTTTAAGTTCTTGCTTGCTAAATAACAACATTTCCAGGTGCACCAAAATCTGAATCTTCGATTCAATTGTGAAATCAGTGCTACAATGGCTGTTCTACAAGGTGACCAAAGAGATAACAAATAAATTGCAAACCAGTGTACGGCGAATCAAACCGCTAGCCGGAATTATTTCGAATGTTAATCTCCTTATTGCCACATGTGGCAATGGATATGTCATACCCTCCCTCAAATTGCTAAATATGCCCTAGATTGGAACCCATAAGGAGCTAATGGAAGCCGCTATGTTGGACGATAAATTAAATTCCTCTCTCACATAAAATAATGAATCTAATTGGGTCTGCTTTAAGTATCCTTTTTAAATTAAAGGGAAGTTATTCGAAATGTCCCAAATTAATTTCCGACGGATTAAGTTCAAAAATTTTGTTTAGCCTGTTGAATCGCAGGAAAGCACGTTCACTTAATAAATATTGACCCCCGAAGAAATTCATATGGAATGAAAAATAAGGAATTGCATAATCCCTCAGCACAGCAAACTCCTTTGAGAAAATGTGTGCCCAAAAAGCACATTTTCATCGCTAATCTTTATACCCTTCGCTCATAGAGGGGAGCATCTCCGACCATATAAAAAGTATACATATAGGTATGATTAGTATGCCGTGATGAGTCGATTGGACTGTCCGTCTGTCTGTGTGTCTGTCTGTTCGTTTGCAACGCATTTTTCACGTTCGCAATAAAAGCTACGAAGCTGAAATTTTGCACATGTGCTTATTATTGTTGCAAGCTGTTTGCATATTGAATCTCCGAGTCATGGGGCTGCCATTCAAATCTCCCCCCCCCCCCACCCAAATTAGGTTCTTCTAAGAAAAACATTTTTATTTGTGCACCAATTTCAACCAAATTTCACACAAATGTGTTTCTATTGATCACACAGAACATATGTAAGAATGGATCAAATCGATATGGATATGTAAGAATGGAGTCATGGGCTGCCATACAAACCTAACCCCCCAAATTAGAAAACCATTTTTATTTGTGCACGCACCAATTTCAACCAAATTTCACACAAATGTATTTTTATTGATGACACAAAACATATGCAAGAATAGATCAAATCGGACCATGGCGTGTCTTTGTGTCTTTATCAAAGCAACAAAAAATTCAAAACAAATGGAATCGTACTGTGGGGCCATGCTCCCGCATCCACCAATAAAATTTTCTGAGTAGATACTTTGATTTGCCCATTTATTTCATCTAAAACCCACACAAATAATGTTTTGCCAAAGCAAAGGAAATTTGGTGATGGAAGAAAAAGAATGGGGGGGATTGAATACAAGACGTTCGAAAGAACTTTTAGCTCGAGGAGAGCGAAGGGCATCCAAATTTCGCCCGCGCCCAAAATTAGCCTCGGTCTTGTTTAGAGTCGTTTTCGGTAATTTCCAGCTACTTTACGCATCAAATAAACTTAAATTCGCCCTATCTCTTCACGAATTCCTTCAGTTGGTTGCAATTGCATTGATTTTTTAGCATTCATCATCATTATCATCAATGTGACACGATAGCTCGACGTCGGGCTTTGGCCGCCTGTTAGCATTGAGAGGACAAATTTCGATCATGATGGTTTGAGTTTCAGCAAGATGAGGTATGTGGCCACAGTGTAGACTACTAGAGCCGCAGAGTCCTCCCTAATTTGTTTCTACCAATTTGCTAATACCGAGATTTGGCTAGGTTTTCCCGATTTAACTAGCTCTGATTTTATTCTCTAAGAATTTTTTGCATTTATGAAAATAAGCCACGAAAGTTGAAATAATTCGAAATTCGGCCGCGAGAAGTTCCCGGCTAAGGGTTGCTTTTTATTAGACGGGATTCGACAACCCTGGTGTTGCAATCTGGTAACTGACAGCTCTATCGTAAAGTTTGACATTTTTGAGGTTATACGTACTCAGAACGTTTTAACATACGAGCGCTATTTGTGTTTTTTACAGTAACTTAAAAGATTCATCTCGGCCAAATAATGGAATTAAATCGTGGACATTTTCGTCAGATTATTTCTTACAACTTTCGACTTGGATTAACTCAGCAACAGTGCATGGGTGAACTGAATTCATTTTTTTTTTCACGTTGGATCCCACACAATTTGTCAATCGCTCAAAAAAAGGCTCGTCGATTGGTCGAAAGAAATGCTCAAAAAATACGATCGCAGTGCTTCGAAACACGTCTATGACATCGTGACAGGTTATGAATCGTAGATTTACGCGTATGAGCCCGAAAGTAAACAGCTGTCGACTGTATGGGTGTTTCAAGGTGAGCCAAATCCAACAAAAGTTGTTCGCGCACGAAGCACTTCCAAGCAAATGGTCGCCTATTTTTTCGGAAAAACTGTACATGTCGCAACCGTACCACTAGAACAACGCAGAACAGTCAATTCTGAGTGGTACACAACCATTTGTTTGCCAGTTGTCTTCTAAGAAATCAGGAAAACCAACCGCCGAAGACGGATCACTCTTCACCACGACAATGCGAGCTGTCACACATCAGCTCAAACAACTGCATTTTTGAGCACTCAAAACATGGATTTGATGGGTCATCCGCCGTATAGTCCTAACTTGGCACCGAATGACTTCTTTTTATTCCCGTACGTAAAAAAACAAACTGAGAGATCAACGTTTTTCAACACCTCAAAAAGCGGTTGCTGCGTTCAGAATGCTTGTATTGAAAAAGCCTCAATTAGAGTGGCAAAAGTGCTTCGACTATTGGTTCAAACGCATGCAAAAGTGTATAGATCTTCATGGAGAATATTTTGAAAAACAATAAAGTGATTTTCGATGATTATTATTTGTTTTCCCGAAGTATAAAAGGCAACCCTTAGTTGCAGTTTATCTGCTGCGCTACTCTACTTCTCCTTTTTTTTACTAATATTCCGAAATGTTAGTAATGAAAACGAGCACAAAAATTTCCAGAGAAGAGTCTTTGAAAATGTGTACCAGCGATATTTTGCCGAAAGTTATGGCCCAATTAAAATATCAAGGAGGTGTAATTTGAATGGTAGGCAGGGAAACACTTGGTCCGATTCGGCCCATTTTAAATAACGTCAAAAATTTAATCAATACAAACATCTGACCAAAATTTCAAACCGCTAGCTTAATTATTTCGGTTGTTATCGTGCGAACAGATAGACAAACGTACAGATATGGCCTATTCGAATCAGGGACCGACCCTGATCATTTACCTATATATACTTTGCCATACCTCCAATGGCTCCTTTGAGGTGTTACATAATATCGGCCGAAGAAAAACAATATGCCCTATACCATTTTATGTGTATAGGGCAAAAATATCCTATCCGTAAGATACTTTTTTCCTACCCAATACAAACTCTAAGAGCCGCAAAAACCCCCATTCGCTTCTGGATAATCGTAAATCTTGAAACAGCAACAATTAGAATTCTAATTAAATTACCAAAAAAGACACATATACTATTGTAAATACAGATGACAAATTCCGTACCCATAATTCCCACTTTCACCTTTAAATCCCCGAAAAATACAGATTACATACATAATCCCCGCATTCACTTTGATTTCGAATGCTATGCTATGCTTTACACAAATTCATCAATAGGATTATGATTAAGTAATCCGAACCGAGAACAATGTGGTACGTGAAAAACTGCTTCTATCGATTGTGTAGACGCACATATGCATTCTGAACAACAAAATACATTCTAGCCAAATCGTATCTTTTCCGTGCAATGCGAAAAATGTACATTATCAAGCCAATGAAAACCACGATGAAAGGGAACTGCTGAAGTGACTGTTCGAGACAAAAGTATTTCTGCATGTATTTCCCAAACACATTTTTTTCTATGATAGAATAATTTCCGTACTTTTTTTTTACTAAAACAATCTTCAAGCCAATTCAGATAAATATCTACATATGTACACCGAGACGATCAATATACGCGTGAAAACGAAAGACTTAAGCCGGTAACTTTTTTTTTAGTTTGAGTTTTATATTAAAAATTAATGCAAGCAAAAAATGTAACAAGATAAAATTACTAAAATTAAATAAAAAAACATATTTTCACACTAACCAACGAGTCATCTTCTGAATCATGACAATAAATGGAGTAATAAATGACTGTCTGCGCGAACATAACGACTTCCATGGTTGTGTACTTTGAATGACGCGGTATGATTAGTGATTGTGGTCAGTAAAGTACCAGGTTGGTATGCCTTGGACAGTCAACTCTTAGATAGTCATGTAGTTGGCAACGATGACGTATGAATATTTTAAATTGATTTGGGTAATAACCGCTAATACTATAGGTGTAGCGATTTCCTTAAAAATAAATTATGCTTAGCGTTTACTGAAAATCAAAGAACTTAATGCCTTTTTTTTTGGTAATGTGGAATTTTACCCATAGTTCGAAGTCCTGCAGTACAATTAAATGATAAAAGCTTATTTATGAAAGACAACATGCACTAAAAGAGACTTTCTTTCTTTAAGGGACATGTAAAAAATGTAAAAACAAATAATCTAATTTGAAACATGAAACTTTTAATTGAAAAAATCGTAAATAAATTATAATTCGTTATCAGTAACCAATTTACTATAATTGGTTTAAAAGAGAAAACGGAGGAATGGGTATAATGAAACAATTGGAAGACAACACCCAATTTTAGCACAATATACACGCATAATCACAGCTTCACGGCAATACGTTTCCAACTACTTTCATATTAAGAACAATAAAAAAGAAAACCAAACGTCTTCAGCAAATTTCGATAAAATTAATAACTGATCACTAATTGAATTAAATTTCGCATAGCTAAATATATATATGGCGCCACCAATAATATAATTCAACTAGCACGAGCTCTAATTCTACGCAGCTTACTCTAGTATTTTAAAATTATCTAATTATAACTTACCGGATAATTAAAAAAAAAACAACTGAAAACTTCTGAGCATCAATTAATGCAGGCCACGGTATCCAAACGCACGTCTGATCTCCACAAATTAGCAGCACGATTTCCAAAATCCGGAAAATATTATTTCAATCTGGGCCAAACCATTAACCACAACTATTCTGAAGAAAATGTCTTTCTTTTCCCACGAATTATAACTAATTAACACGCGAAATGCTAATTGAATAAGATAACGTACACGGAGAAGAGAGTATGATCTTGGATCTTGGCGTCGTCGATCGTATATATGGCTGCGAATCAAATACGCAAAATCTCTTATAATGTATCGATTTGAATTTCGTCTACTTCACACTATCCATCTAACCGAGCTGCTCAACTGTCGAATGCGAAATGATTTTGCATTTAGAGTCTCGGCAAGTAGGTGAAATGATGGCAATGATGATGATGTTGAATATCATGATGATGATGATGCCGATGTTGCCGATGGATGATACCCGCTACCAATCCGCCGATATTTAAAACTCTTTTTTTTTCACAAGTTGTCTCCATCACTTATAATATGCATACCATACATACGTTTGGCATACCGACCGATCTTTTTGCAAATTAGCCATACTCTGATAAGCAACCTGAAAAAAACGAAGAGTCAAGCGCGCAAACGTCCAAGAAAGGTGTCTCGAGTTTATTTCATTTCGCCTCAGTGTACACTGTACATACATCGCAGTTATTCCGTGAGCGCAATCGCGTTGTAATTATTCCAGTGCATCATCTTGCATTTCACCGCGACGAGACGCCACCAAAAGACAAATGACAAACGAACAGTATAATGTATCAACACATGGCACGCAGTGAGCGATTTATAAAGGACACTAATATCAAGGTTGTTGCCTGTATGATGATGAGGAATCCCATTTTCATATTCTTGATGATGACCTCCATGATATATGCGCGCACACTCGTAATCCAAAAGTGCATATAGTGGAACCCGGTGGCATAGTGCTGGTCAGTTACCGTCAGTTGGCTAAAGTATAGCGCCAGAGATAAACAAGACGATGATAAATGATTTAAAGGTCAGTTCAGCATCAAGTTGGAGCCACAAAGACCGGAGGCCTCATCGACAATCTCACAGGTTCTTGTTACTTTCCATCGGGCTATCATGCATTATATGATTGCTTTATGACTTCATTATTCAATTTACATCTCCACAGTTGAATTGGACCACAAACGGAGCGGCATGCGAGCATTAAACAATTGTGAATATTACTTTTGGATACGAATATTGAGAGATATTCAACTAGACTTAGGAGCTTTTTACATAAATTTAGTATAGAAAAAAATATTGAGACCAATCATCATTAATCAATTTTGTTTTTGCAAATCTGTTGTCTTCGTCCCATAAATTGGCCACACGTCCTCGAGGCTTCGAGTACTTCGACCCCAGCAATTAACCATCTGCGCAGAAATATGTAAAATGATATTCATCTCCTTTTCTTTGGCAATAATAATCTTCTGTTACACACTTCTGTGCTTTGTTATATTCCCTTCGAACTCATACAAGTGCTCCTCTGCTTCATCGATTCCAATCGATGAAATCAAACGGATACAATCGACGTATAGGCCAGATACGAGTAATATCCGCACTAAATACACCTACCATCCTTAGACAATCTTCAATGGTTATTATTTACCGGAGGAACGAATAGCAACAATAAAGAAAATGGTCTTATTACACAAATTACTTACGACTGACTGACTGCTCCAGGTATATATCTTTAGCAGCGCCAGCGTCTCTCTATTAAAGTAGTAGTAGTTTTCAGTCAGTTAAGTATCCCCATTTATTGCTGTTGTCAATAGCTATTAACATGATTTTATTAAAAAGCAACATGTTGAACACGCATGCAAGTTTCTAAACAATTTATTTATTGTACAGCGTTGCGCATGCGGGATCCCTCTTACTACTGATGCTGGATGATCAACAGGTTATCAGAGTTTTTTATGGCAACTTTCGGGCAACATTGACCAGTAACCTGTGGGTATCATCGTTTAGCAGCGTAAAGTAGGTAAAGTGTTTTTTGATAGCACCTTTGGGGTAATTTTTAAACTTAAATGTTTCTTATTCACAGGAATCTGAAAATACTTTAAGCGGTAGCTAAACTATTCTAATAACCGAGACAAATCTTATATATAAACATTACATTAAATATACATTACATTGCTTACAAACACTCCTGTATTATACGGCAAACCGACAGCAACATCATTATTATTATTATTACATTCAAAATAGGAATGACGCATAACGATTTCGTCACTTAAATTTTACTTTTGTGAAAATGTTCATATTTTTCTAAAAAATAAATAAAATGTGTTTTTTTTTAATAATGATTTTTCCTTTCAATATTAAATGAAAAAATAAGTAATTTCTTTAATTTTTGCATATTGTTTTATAGTATTTCCCAATTGAAACAATCCTTATCCCAAATGAAAAAATCCTTATCCCAAATGAAAAAATCCATATGCCAAATGAAAAAATCCCTATCCCAAATGAAAAATCCTTGTGTATGAATTAAAATAAAATGAATTTAGGGGTGTTTTAAGTTGTTTCTTGCAATGAATTATGAGGTGTGGTTGATCTTATTGAGGATATGAATAGGATCGGCTTCGTGGGGTAGGCTAATGCTATTGCCGTGGCTGGACATTTATGCATTTTTCTACTCGTACGTAAAGTTCCTTGTGTGTGGCTGGCTTTTGATATTCATCGCATACACATACCGATCGTCATCGAATCTGGTAGGAATGTAGAATGGTAACAGTCTTTTGCACGAAATACTTATACGCCAGGAAATTTGAACAAAAATTTGGCCAAACTTCGGAAAAATTAAGGGAAAGCTGGATTTTTGCATGAGCCTTCCTTTCGAGGTTCTAAACAAGTCCCTAAAAGTCCCTGTCCCTACGAGTGCCACTAGCGGTGCTACAGAGGGTCAAAGACCCTCGAAAACAGGTTTCTCTGAATATTTCGATAACGGCAGCATATACAAAAAATACCGGCGTACAGAGGGCTGCGCCCGCAATACGAGGGTTTTTTTGATGCATAGTGAATATTTTTTGTACATATAATTTTATAAGCAATAGATAAGAATTGTGCACAGCATTAATTAAATGCTTTCTGTAAATCTATTTTTGGATTGGTCTAAATAAGCGCCTTTCATTCTGTTCCACCTTTAATTAGACCAATCCACAAATAGATTTACTATTTATTTACCCAGTTGACATAAAAGTACTCCAAGGCAAATCTACAGGCATTTTCGATTTAAGATTTCTGATATCCTTTGAGCAAATAGAAACTAAGGCAAACGTAAGGATGGCTTGGCTTTATATATGAACTGAATTATTAGCTGTAAATCTACTGTTACTGTTTTTTTAATCAAGGAAAAGCAACTTATATGAAATGATTCAATTGTGTCCCCTGACATAAGAGCCCATACGCAAGCTTTCCTATAAGTATTGAACAAGTATTCTTGTGCAGCTATTCAGGGACACCCTGTATCTTGGTCCTACAAACTTCAAAAATATTTGTGGCAAGCACTATTACCATTCTATGCATTTCCACCAAATTTCATGTTCATTGTTTCATCAAGTTAAAAGATATGCATTGAAGAAATGCTTAAGAGGCTTCCCTTGCATTGTGAAAGGCCCTTACTAAATACTTACTTGGCTACATTTCCGGTTTGGATACAGTTATTCGAATGAAAATTTGTAGACATATTCTATATGTAATTTCCTAAAAACCCTTAGCAGGATTTTCATATTTGAAAACCTCAGATGGGCTACACACGAACAAATTAAAATTTTACAAATTTACATTTCCTTAGCAAAAGTCAACAGTCTTAATATTTAACGTATATAAGGCCATACTGATCAATCTTTGTGCAAAGATTCATATCGATCCCTATAACGGTTTAGAAAAACGGAGCTCGAAAAGGAAGTTTAACTTTAAACGCCAATAACTTTTTTACCGTTACTCCAAACTAAAATTTTTTAACTGATATGAGATGCAATGGTTTAGATCAGGGGTCGGCAAACTTTTTTCGGGAAGGGCCAAAATCTAAGCATTTAGGGAGCTCGCGGGCCAAAGAAATCGAAATCGATGTACATATGTATATGGCGATTTATAAGGCATTAGTGCGGTCGAAGGGACTCAATGTATAATAAAACATAAACATAGGTCGAGTTAGGTTCGTTTTTAATGTTGTTTATTAAAAAGAAAATAATACAAATTTCATTCATAACAATAGTAACATAACAAAAAAATAATTCATCACTTAAAGTGATGCCCAGACCAACGCGTCACGAATTTTCCGTCGCGAATCCGCGCCGGAAAATTCGCGGCCCATTTTTTGGTGCCCACACCGGCGCGGCGCGAATAATTCGCTAGGTACTGTCATTCACAGCTGATATCATGTAGTTGCCTTAGAAAAGGTATTAGATTTATGTAAGGAAGGGACTTAGACATGATAGAGAATAATTGCAAGAACTGGCCAAATACAATTATTTAACCATTTATAATCATGCTGCAATTTTCGTGCACTATATCAAAGTGTCGCGGCATCTTTACTTATTATGTAAAAGCGTAAGCGGAAGAAATCAACGTGAAATTCGACATTTTACCTCTCCATGTGTATACTTATTCTAATGAAAAATCATTGACATGCGCAAATTGATGGAAATATGCAGTGCAGTGCAACCTTGTTATACGGTACCCCAAAAAAAGTTGCGGCAGTGTTCGAATTGATTGTTTGAATTGACTATCGCGTACCCGAAAACTCTTACATCTTATCTTGTGCCCGTCGAATGGGTAAGTCTTACCGTATAGAGAAGGCACAATAAGCTTGAACATTGTTCATTGCTTTGTGGCTGTTTTGAATTGAATATATATGTTTACTTAGCATGGTTATGCAAAATGCGGAGTTACATACAAGCTTGAATATTTTATTGAATTGAATGTTTACTTTGCATAGTTACGCCATATTTTGCTTGGTTACGCCATCGTATGAAATTGCATAATAATTTTTTATAGAATCCTTACGTGATTCCTTACGATGGCGTAACCAAGCAAAATATGGCGTAACTATGCAAAGTAAACATTCAATTCAATAGAATATTCAAGCTTGTATGCAACTATACTTAGGGACAAACGCAAGCACCGAGCAACCAGGATTCTCATTTCCTAGCGTATACTATTCATAAATTAAACGATTGACCTTGTATTCTTTCGGAAATCCATCGATATCTCTGCAATCCTTTGGTGTGGCAGAACGACCAAGGTGGCGCTAGACTCACCATAAAATTGCCAAAAGAGTCATCGGATCCTCTTTTTTTTTTCCGGTCAGTGCACAGGGTGGTCAGAGATAATCGTAAACCTGGATGTTGGCCACAGCAATTTCACAATCAGCTTCGTACTACTTCTATAATCCGTCGATATCTTTGGAATCCTTGAGTCCAGCGAAACGATCAAGGTTTCGCTGGACTCGCAACAAAATTCTATAAGTTGGCGTCGGTGCATCTTTCCTGCGCAGCTCACAAGGGGATAACCGAGATAAGTACAGTAATTGACAAAATGTATGCTTTTGTTAGTTGTCAACCTAGATGTCGGTTATAGCAATTTCACGATCAACTTCGTACTATGAACTTTGGAAAATCGTCGATATCTCTGCAATTCTTCGGCCGAGCGATACGATCTGGGTGTCACCGGACTTGCCACAATAGGGCAATTTATTTGTGTAACAACGAGTAAAAACCTTCCCTCCTTGGAATTTATGTTTCCAAAAATGTTTCTTCTTTTACTCATCCACTGATACCATAAAACATTCAAAATTTAAATGCTCAATACCTAACCAAGTAAACGACTCATTCCAAATCTACATACTTTCCGGGTACACGAACATCAGGTTGCACTACACTACATCTGTCAAATAAATTATTTGAATGAAATGACATTAGGTAGCAAATATTCGAACCGGAAAAAATACTGCAAAACTGGCGAATTTTCGCGTTGGTGTGGGCATCTCCATACAACGCAGTGTGTTACAATTTTGACGCCGCGGAAAAATATTCGCTGACGCGCCGGTGTGGGCATCACTTAAATGTTTCTTATTCACAGGAATCTGAAAATACTTTAGGCGGTAGCTAAACTATTCTAATAACCGAGACAAATCTTATATGTATATAAGAATTACATTACCTATACATTACATTGTTTACACACTGTCGTCAAACCGACAGCATCATCATTATTAGAGAGTTTTAGAATTTCGTTTGAAATAAAACGACATAATTTGACATTGCATATAAAAATTCGCTTGCTTACCGTATACGAAACAATATGTATCTTATTTTTGCATGTCCTAAGTAGGCATAGGTGTAAAATCACGACAAATTATTTCGCCAATTTCGACTGTTTCCAGAGCATCAAATATACGCAAATACACCCATGCCTACTTGGGACATGCAAAATTAAGATATATTGTAAGATATATTTTCCCAACGATGCACGTTCGTGTTTGGTGTGTCAATGCTATTACACTAGTGGGCAAGACCAGTGGTCGCAAAGTGCAGCTCGCGAGCCTTGTAACTTCTTTCTGACCGATTTAGCGAATATTTGCCAATGAAGAAGAAAAAGAAGGAAACGCAATATCTGAAAATAAAGGAGACAATTTGATTTTTTTATAGCTAGCAGTGGCGTAGGAAATTTAGTGTTTGGGGCTGGTATGGTTTAATCGTTTTTGGCTTTTTCATTGGTTGGAGTATTCAACCGCAATGCACTGGAATACACATTATTAAAAAAAAATTTTACTTAAGCAAATTTATACCACGCAACGTTTTGCAATCCCATTTAAATGAACTTTTCGCAATAGTGTAAATTTTGATGCTGTTGGTATACAGTTATGCAACAGGAACGTTGCTGATTAATTAATTTTAAGCATCTATTAATTTTGAAATTTCGTATTCATTGCCCCCATTTTTCCGACGCCCCCTACTACGAAGTTACAGCATTAATCTGCGCGTATGCATGATTTTGTTTACAATAAATTTTCCATATAAAATTCGTATGAGAAATGTCATCAAAGTTAAAAAATCTAGTTACCATAGAAAATATGTTGGTCCCGAAAAATCTTGTGTATTTTGCGGTTATTTGCATTTCCTTTTTAGAATTTCTTATTCCTTGATATTTCCCATACTGGAAACCATACATGGCAATTAGTTGAATTATCATTTTATATATCAGTAATTTGTTGTCCACGGATAATTTTGACTTTTTGTTTAGTAGCGGATAAAGGAAACAAACAGATTTCTCATTTTTTCAGGGATAACTTCAATATGCTCATGACCTGTAAGCTGGTTATCGAATGTTATACCTAAATAAGATAAGTGCCTCTTCCATTTTATTTGATCACCAAGAAAGTCAAGTGGCGAACTTGGTTTGTTAGTTATTTTTCTTTTTTTTTTGGTAAAGAAAGCTGCTTGCATTTTAAAAGTACATATTCAATTTTATTTTCCGCTTGAAATAATATTGGTAGAAGGCTTCTAGCTGATGTTCCGGCTTAGTCGTTTTATCACCATTACAAAATATGCAGACGTCGTCTGCGAAACAGGCAGTGGCGTAGATAAGCGGGGGATCAAAGGGATGAATCCCCCCCTCGGTCACACATTTTTGATTATTACTTTAGGTACGTAAAACAAAACAAAAATAAACTTTCGCACAGGCAATCCCCCTGAAGTAATCTAGAAGTGCAGCTAGAAAAAATTAATGTAAGCACTCATTGAAAATTTTTTTTCGGAAAATCTTAATGTTCGGTTAAAAAAAAAATAAAGTGGAACACGGAGTGCTCAGAAGCGCAATTTCCAAGGGGGAAATATTTAGTACAGAAGATTATAAAGATTTCTCCAGGAGAGTGGAAAGCTAATGCGAAAGAAGAGAAAACGCTGCAAAACTGCTTCCAAATTTTTAACATCCTTCATTATTTAAGTTTATCAACATTTTTTTTTAAGTTAAAATATGACGAGAGGTTTTATAGTATATAGCAGGGCAAAGCAAGTCTTTCTCTAGTTGTTCGCAATTTTATTGAATTTAATACAAAGAACTCTCAAAGCAACAGCCAGGGTATTTTTTTTTTATTAAATCTTGTATAAAAATTGTAGTAATTTCCAAAATTGAAAGATAAATATAGTCTTATGCAGGCAGTAATTCGAAAACAAACAAACAAACGCAGTTCCGCGATACCCTAGGGTTCCGTGAATATCTCAGGTAGCGAAGCTTTTGACAAAAAAAGGTTTTAAAATTGCGAAGCTTAGCCTGCTACTTTGTACCAGAAATCAACTTAACTGTAAAATATTTGACCAGCATAAAAGACTCAACCGATTTTCTTTTACAAATTTCTACTATATGAAATGGAAAAGGAAGTAGTGTGTACCAGAAAATAAAGCATGTCCACAGTCTTGTTGCTCGGTTCCACCGCTTCGGATTTAAATTAAGGCGCAAATAAATTAGAGGATTGAATTTGTGTTAATTACAACATGTTTACGATTTTTTAACGATTGTTTAACAGTCCAAATTTTAAGTTCTACTCACAGTTTTGGTATCCTTTTCAAACAATTTTAGAAATATCTACTCACGAATTTCTGATCTATCGGAAAATTTCGATTCAAAAACACAAAAGCTGTACTTTATCCACATATACAACCAATAATTTCCATTTTCTGGACATATAACTATGTGATTCATTTTAATTCCTGTTTTGATATGTTCCGGCCAGAAAAGCGGCGATGCTAGGTGTTTCGTGATTCCGAAAAGTTTAGCTGATCTAACCCAATATAAAGCTCTGATACTCGAATCACAGTAGCGAAAATTTGTACGAAAATTGGAATCCTGTGGATTTACTCACAGCGCCGTAAAAAAGCTAAAATTATCGATGCAATATTTTCAGGGCGCAGTTTTTTTTTCCTATGGCGAAATTACTATCTATTTTGCACCAAAATTTACTGTCATTTTGAAGTGTAATAAATACAACAATTGTTATTCTGAAATCGTAATCATCCGTAAAAGTATAAGTAATCTTGCCAAATGATCCCCTCCCTCTCCGAAAAGCTATCTACGCCACTGGAAACAGGTAATTTGGCAGTTGCTGCTTACTGGAATATCAGCAGTAAAAATATTGAAAAGGGGTGGACTTAAACAAGAACCCTGAGGAACACCCGCTGGTATAGTCTTTGCTTAAGATTTCATGTTCTGTTTTTTTGTTTCATTGTGGATGTTGGCAGAACCCATAGGAGCTCACAAAGTGGAAATTAAAGTAACTAAAGGTATCGGCAGCGCCGAATTTCCCATATGAGCAGCCCGGGGCGGCAGATTTCAAGGGGCGGTAAATTTTTGAAACTCAAGTAGTTCATTTTAATTTAAACTACTTACGTATATTCGCCTTAATTCCTGGCACCCAATCACAACCTCACTTCAAATTGTATTGTGACTACGCCTTCAAAAGTTACATTGCATATTGGACATGTTTTTGTATTTGGCCGCTTGCTCCTGATTTTTCGACTATAAGCCTCGTAAAATAACCCTAAATAGGAAAACGAAAGAAATAAAAAAAAGTTTTTATTGTAATGATCTTTTGGAGAATGTAAATTGCCTTAAAGCAAGGAAGACCATATTCCTACTGAAAAAATTAAAAATCATTCCAATATATTTGATAGGATTCAGTCATGCTTCTGTTTTAGTGAACATACATACATAGTTAGTAAAGATTTCAGACAATGGCTTAAACAGTTTTTAAAACGAGCAATGCCTTTACCCAAGGTTTTCAGCATTTTAAATTGGCTTGGATTGGACCTCGCCAAGTTTTGTTTGGGTGAGGGGCCGCAATTTTGTTCAGAGTAAATGGCGAACCAGATAAATGTCGAACCGAATAAATGGACCGTGCTGAACACCTGTCAAAATTGGTCCAATGGAGTTCATGTGTAACCGCACAGAAGAAGGAAGAAGATAACAGGGTGTCCCGAACGTTTGAAAAAAGTCGACTCTTTTAGTTTTTATCGGAGATTTACGTATGGGTATTTAAATCAAAGATCTAAACGATTATATCTCCTAACTTAGGATTTTGCCTAGTATAATTCTTCCGACCACTTTGGGTTCAATCTAACCTGACAATTTAATGAGTCACTATATTTTAAATACTATACATATTTAAATACTACTTATACGAAAGGAAGTAGGTTTAACCCGCATAGCCCTGTAAAAAAAAAACATGGAAATATGTACTAGGCATTTCAGTTTCAAATTAAGTCATTTTTATATGAATGCTCGTTCATAAGCATAAGCTTCTATGTATCTTATAACTACCTCAGTTGCTGGTCAACCTCTATAAATTGTATGCATTTAAAATCGAATATATCAATCAGAAACAAGAGTCATGCCTTTGTTAAAATATAATATGCACATTTTAAGCGATTAGTGTCGGCCTCCGAGCGTATGCTTCCAATATATTCATTTAAACTTCAGAGAAAAAAAAAATACATATTATATATTATCAAGAGTGACAAAAGACATCTTTTTGAATATTCAAAAATACAGTAGCAAAAATGTCACATATTTTATTGTAATGAAATATGTAAAAATACATATTATGTATTATCGGTGGGATAATCAGATTGATTCATTTGTGGTTTATTATTTTGAGAAACTTAATCAATACAGCTTTTGGCGCTTTATTGCATCAATTTGTTGATAATTCATTTATGAATATGTATTAACGAATAAATAGTGCAGTCAAAATATCCCAATTCAGGCCTCCAAATAGAAAAAAAATAGAGTAAGGCTAATTTTTGTTGTTTTTGAATCAGTGGGCTCCCAGGAATCTACAACTGATTTTGCTAAAAAAAATTTGGATCGGAAAGGTCCCAAAAAGGACAAAAAAGGATATTCTTTAATCCTTGACCGGAGGTCGGCATGCGGGGTATCATATCAAAGGGGACGTCGAGTACATTACATATCCGGTGTTTGTTTCCTGTTTCCACGACCCTCAAAGGAATAAATCGAGCTTAAATGGAAAATTTTCGAGTTTCCCGTGAATCTTTCCAAAGCCATAACTACGAGAATAATTCAAGTTGTCCCTACTTTTATCACTTTTCAGAATCTATAATAGCTGGAGATTCTACCATTAAATTTTCTAAGAAAAAAGTTGATCGGAAAGCACTGAAAAAAGGACATAAAAGGACACTAATTTCACACCTTGATCGAACGTGGGCATGTGGGGTGTCATATCAAAGAGGACGTCGAGTGCATTGCATCTCTGGTGCTTGTTTCCTGTCTCAAGGACACTAAATGGAATAAGTCGGGCTTAAATGGAAAATTACGGATTTAGAAAGATACAGATACGGGTAACACAAAAACTTTTAAGTTGAGCCCAATTTTGTCCTTTTAAGGTCCTTGGAACAAGTAACAAATGCCGGATATGGAATTTACTTGACATCCTCTTTGATATGACATGCCACATGCCCACGTTCGACTAAGGTGTGCAATTAGTGTCCTTTTATGTCCTTTTTAAGAGCTTTCCGATCAACTTTTTTCTTAGAAAATTTAATGGTAGAGTCTCCAGCTATTATAGATTCTGAAAAGTGATAAAAGTAGGGACAACTTGAATTATTCTCGTAGTTATGGCTTTGGAAAGATACACGGGAAACTCGAAAATTTTCCATTTAAGCTCGATTTATTCCTTTGAGGGTCCTGAAAACAGGAAACAAACACCGGATATGTAATGTACTCGACGTCCCCTTTGATATGATACCCCGCATGCCGACCTCCGGTCAAGGATTAAAGAATATCCTTTTTTGTCCTTTTTGGGACCTTTCCGATCCAAATTTTTTTTAGCAAAATCAGTTGTAGATTCCTGGGAGCCCACTGATTCAAAAACAACAAAAATTAGCCAAAAATTAGCCTTACTCTATTTTTTTCTATTTGAAATGCTAATATGACTGCACTAAAAATAATGGGCTTTGATCGAATAATTTGATAGTTTATAGAATATGTTTATCTATCGTACGTTGCGTCATGGTACAATCACCAAATAATCAAAATTGTCTTTTTTTCTGCGAATCTGTAGTTATAAAGCCCATGAACTGTATACAGGATATATATGATAGATAGAGTGTTCATTACCCTATAATACGTATGTAGCTCCAGAGCAGTAACAATAACTGCATAGAAATGATCAGCAAGGCTTCCTGATTCAATTTCATTGGATTTTTCTATCTGCTTATGTTGGTTGGGAAAATTATTAAAATGATGAAAAATGTCATATTTGTATTGAAGAAATTTTTCAAATAAGATATGATGGTCTTTAATCTTCCCTACAGATAAAAATAATTGGCGGTTTGCAATAGATGTTTTATGTAATGAAGAATAAATATATTATTTTCTCTGCAGGTCTGAATTACATTATAATAAATCATTTGGTGTATAAAAGTATGTGTTTTCCTTAGTGCATGTTCGATCACAACAAAATCTCTGTCTCTTGGCAGAAATGAATCGCCGGATAACAGAAACTTGTGGTCAATAATTTCAAAACAATTCTCCGGTGATTGGACGAATTTTAACCACATCATTGCTAGCACATGTCCCTATAAGTATAAGCAATGATATGATCTTGCAATGTAGCGTTTTCATAATGTTTCAGGCAGCAAAATGCCACCTCCTCTGCGCCTCTGCATGCCACATTTCCGTCCAACGCATACATACATACTTTGCTGTCGTCAAAATTATGAAAGCCTTCATTTAACACATACATGTTACGCTTGTAATACGCAACGGAAACACGAATAATTTGGGAAAAGGCAACTTTGTAAATCGAAAGAAAATGCAAAATATTTGTCCGGGTTATTTGACGCCAGATGATGATCATTTTTCAATCACTGCATGGTCATTTAGGTATCTCCCAAATAAAGGGTATGTTCAGCTGTTAAAGTATCTTTTTCCATGGGATCAGAGGTTATTTTAGCCCTTATTACCAACTCATCACACGTCCGATAAGTGTCTTTACGGGGGTGGTTAAAGACTAAATTAATTTTTTTTTACAAATTTCGATAAAGTTTTTTTTTGGCTTTCTTCACATTTTTCGATGCACAAATCGTACATTTTTCTCACATTTAACTCAGGGCTCAAATATTTTTTGCAGGATTATGCGCTTGAGTATAGTGGCTTTCACGCGGCTTAAAGCTACTAATTTCAATTTCAATTTCAATTTATTCAACCAAAAACTTATTATAGAGTGAGTTATAATCGATTATGTATACTATGTACATATGTAAGTGATGGAGAAATTTTCTCTTACAGCTATACTATAAATAAAAGAACTAATTTAGTGAAAAAATAAACAACAGAATATGAAGAATTGATAATTTCAAGTTTGGGAAGACTTAGAAGGAAAATGGGTTAAAACCGTCTATTCACATTAATTAGAATAAAACTTAAAACTAGAATGTGTTGACATTGTTCCTAATCTCGACACAGTTATGACATACGCCATAACGTCGAAACTAGGCACAATGAAGACACATGAATACTTAAAGTAAAATTAGCAATAAGAAAAAGCCAAAGGAGCAAAATTTAAAAATAAATTCGGATAGAGCTTGTAAATGTATAGTGCAGTGAGAAACAATAGCCATGAAGATTAAAATACTAAAAGGATGACCATAGGTGACCGAGATAGAGTTGAGTTAAATCAATGTATTAAGGAGGGGGTTTAGTGAGCTGATGCAAGAAAGATTAAAATTTTTAACCTAACGTTGGTAATTTTGGCATGAAGAAACGCTACTTTTGATATTGCGTGGAGCCTTGATGTCGAATAAAAGAAAGGCAGGTAAGTAGCAATTTGAGAATCTTGTTTTGCTTAACTTAGAGTCTGTTTTTATGAGTCGTAGCGCATGATTCCCAAGCAGCGGCTCCATATAGAAGAATAGGTTGAAATATGGTTTTGTATAGAAGAATCTTATTTTCAATCGACAAAGTAGACTTCCTGTGTATTAGCGGATAAAGCGCTTTTATGTTAGAGTCAGCCTTCTTGACTGCGGCATCTATGTTTGCTTTGAAGGTCAGCTTTTTGTCTAGTAAGATACCCAAGTATTTTATGTGCTCTCTATTCCAGTTAATATCGGTATTGTCCAAACATAAAGGTCCACTGGGTAGAAATTCGGGCTTACGCTTTCTAGTAAAAAACATAGCTTTCGTTTTATTACCGTTAATTTTAATTTTCCACTTGTGGAAATAATTCTGCAGTGTTGTAAACTCAATTTGAAGATTATTTGTAATATATGAAGGACATTCGGAGCTACAAAGGAGAGCCGGCATATCGGACGTGAAGATATTAAATAGAATGGGGCTAAGTGCAGATCCTTGAGGAACCCCGGCCAAGATCTTGAACTGTGAAGATTTAATCTCGTTAATATTGACGTAAAAAAGACGATCTTTCAAAAAATTTTCTATAAGTTTGACAAGATAGACAGGAAAGCCATAAGTGTACAACTTATGAATAAGGCCATCATGCCAAACGCAGTCGAAAGCCTTTTCCACATCTAATGTGATCACGTTCAATTTGAAGTTAACATCTATTTTCAGGCAGTTTGACACGAAAACTAAAATTTTGTTTTTTTTTTTTAAATTAAGTGAAAGTTTGTGAGCAACTAACCAGTTATACATATATCAATGAGATGCCATCATTTGCTTTGCGTTGAGTATCCTCCCAATTCATACTTCTTAAAAGTAAAACGGTATACAGTAAAACTTCGTTATAACGCTCCAGGATATAACGCTTTCCTCGCTATAACGCTCTTTTTTCTCGCTTCCGGTCCCATTAGCATTTAATTCATGGAATTTCCGTTCGTTATAACGTTACTATTTCCTGGTTATAACGCTCTTTTCCCAGTCTCATTTTCTTAAAACAATTTATATTGGCAATTTCCTTGAGCACGTAGTCTATCTTTACATTGAAATAATCAAGAACAAAACCATGATGCACAAGTTATTCCTTTAATTCACATCAAGGTCAAATTTCCTGGAAAAGGGAAAGACATAACAACAAGTATAATTGAAGATCTCGTAATTGCATCAGGATCCGTCGACACCGAAGAGAACAAGAAACAGGCGTCAAGCATGCCAAAAACATTTGCAATCTTAGTTGCAATAAAAAAGGAAGGATCTTTCAATAAATTGAAAACCTCTGTATTATTGTTATATATTAAGTCTGTTGCCAATCTAAGAACAAATATCTGTTTTTTTTTTAACCAGTAATCAATTGATTGCCATTTCCTTACTATTTCATTCCTTGTATCAATCGAATGATAAATTTTGTCCCCTAAAAGGTGTATGCTTCTGTGAAGTATATTTCTTGAACTTCCCGGTTATAGCATTTTTTTGGTTTAGACCCCAGAAGAGCGTTATAACGAAGTTTTACTGTAATCTGCAAATGAAACTAAATGCCCTCGCGTAGATGTTACTAGTCTGCAGAGATCATTTTTATATAAATGAGAAATAAGATAGGCCCCAAAACCGTTCCCTGAGGTACACCATAGTTCACAGATCTATCAGCACTTACGATGTCGTCAATTTTAACTACCCGAGGTCTGTTAGATAAATAGGATCTGGAAAGAGCTAACCCTGCGTTTCTAATCCCTTCCTATTCCTATTTTATATTTATCAAATTTTTTTCTTATGCTGGTTTCTTAAACATTCGTGTGCATCATCAGTTGTACTAATGCATCTCTTGAATTTTGTGTTTTCAGCGGAACTGATATCTTAAGTTGTACCTACATGCGCTAAATAAATTTATGTTTAAGTAGACAGGATGTCCCATAAGTCAACGTCAAGCCGAAAATGTATGATAGAAAAAGAAAACATCAAACAAATTTCAGTTCCCTATTTTTACAGTTATAGGTAGTCAAAAGAAAGTAGAAAATTGCACGCCTTGTTTTTTCACGTACTGTAACTGTAAATCTTAATATTTCTCATTTTGAAACATGCATGCGGCAGCTGTTTTGCTGTTTAAATTATCTTCAAAATATGAATGGATACATCACTAATTGATTTCTTTCGATTTCCTTCAATATAAGTGAGGGCTATCAAGTCCGTTACAAATTTTCAAGTTTTCCGTCAAAGAAAAATTCATTCCGCTTATCCAATATATTTACCCAAAATGCGAAACTGCATGTAGTGTTATTAACTCTTTTGCAGCTGATGATTTTTTCTTTGCCGGACAATTTTACAATTTTGTTGTTTTTTTTTTCGTGGGTTTTTAATGACGAATTGATATTACCTCAATAACCAAAAACCATAATTAAATTTATATCTCATTTAAAAAATGTAAACTCAGTCTATTAAAACTTAATTTTATTTATTATGTATGTACTCGTATATCTACATATTGATAGCAACATAAATCAAAAAAGAAATATACCTACGTTTAAGCAGAACGAATCTCACTTATGTCTAATTTAAACTATAATATGAAAAAAACATCTTGTCACGTTCGTTGAAACGATAAATTACAATTAAGTCACGTTTTTAATTAATCAACATTTTCATCACCTGTTTTTTTTTCATTAGATACATTTATTTTAGCTAAAAAAAATACTCTAAATCAACAGTAAACCCCAAATATATTTGCCATAAATAAAAGTGAAATTCTTTTTCTTGTCCCATATTATCGGACAATAATAATCATTGGGGTTCATGATGTTCAGTCGAGTGGTTCTTTATAAATTTTGCGCCATCCACATACACGTATATTATATTCGTAAAATTTGCAAATAAAAACTGTATAATTTTTCAATGTGTATAGTAATATTTGCAATACAGATTTTTTTTTCTCGCGAAGGAAAGTGCACAAAAAAACATGAGGAAGTCATGGATGTTAAAAAATATTATTATTGAACATCTTGGTTATTTTCACTCAGGTGTGAAATTTTAATATTATGAGTGCAAACGGCGGGCATGGTGGTATATGATATATTATAGCATCTGGATGGGATAGGTGGGTGGCATCGACCAATATTTTCGTATGGTTTATTTGATTTTGTCCAAGTTTCTGTAATAAAATGGAAATTTTTATTTACTTAAGCAAACGGAAGGATATTAAAATTTTGGGCGCCGCGCCGATAAGCCAGTAACCGCATATTATTGTTTTACTTTCAAATGTAATATTAAATTGTTGATTATAGTGCGTTAATGTGATGTTTTTTGACATGTTTGTAAAAATCTATAACTATAATGCACCGTCCTTTTGAAATTAGTCGACCATATTATTGATAAGAAGGTTTCCGATGACGTAGTGCAAAATACTTAATTTGAGCTTTCTAATCCCATACGATTAAAAATTCACCAAACAGCAGATTATGTAATCTGGATTCAGTACACTTAGTACATTAAGACATAGGCTTGGCATTTATGCAGTGGTGTAACGTACGGTGCTCGATGTGTTCAGCGGAACACGGGCCCCAAGCCAGAGGTGCCCCCAAATCCGAAAACATTAAACCAACTTATTCATAGATTCTATAGCAGTGTGTTGATAGGCCTCGTGACTTCCCCCTAAACGAAACTTGATTTTCCCCTAAAATGATGGTCTTCCCCCCAAATTGTATTGTACCGTGAAGGTGAATTGCCAGCTATTTGGAGCATTCGGTGGCTCAGTGAGAAATGACACTCTATTTCTAAGTTGGCGGAGCTGGGATTTGAGTCTCGCAGTGACCATGAATGTTTGTTTTATGTTTGAAAAAAAATGTTCCTATGGCTTTGTTTTTACACCGACTAAGAGCTGCCTAGCCCTCTCGATTCAAGAATAAAAACTCTTGAAGCGCTACTACGCAACAACAACACAGCTGTCGAGAAGACTTGTCTTCAGGTAAACAGGGACTTAGAAACCTAAACCCATAAAATGCTTGTCTTTGATCTCAACTTTTGTAATATAGTTAACAAAAAAAAACGCTAGGAATTTAGCTTATTAGCTTATCAGGTTACTCGTTGATACCTTCTAAATGGGGGCATTCTTATCCTTCGTCCTCCACAAAAAAAAATCCCGCTGGACGAACAAATTTCTTAAGTGACTATCCTAGACACACATTTTGATGGTTTGTTAGAAAATACACCCCAAAATTCCACTAAAGAAATTTATGCTCGTCCTTAATACGTAAAATTGACGTGTTCGCTCACATTATAATGTGTATACGCAATTCCACGAGTCTGGTTATCTACTTACTGCAGCAGTGCTTTTCTCACTTAGTTGTTGTACGTTGATGTGAGTGGCAACATCCTGTTTGTGGTCTTATGCGGTAAGTTTAGCAATGTTTTAGAAAATCTAACTACTATTGGACATCCGAGGCGCAGGCATGTTCCTCCGGGAAAATCCATTCTCGAAACATTATTCACATACGACCAGCCCGTGCGCAGGGGGGGGGGCTTTTGGGGGTTGTAATTCAAAGATAAATGTAACCGCGCGGCATGTGTAGATTGTAGTGGGTGAACTATTGTAGGGCATTGCAGGGGATTTGTTGTTGATTGCGACATTTCAAGGCTCTAGCTGCCAAGGTTTAGAGGTTACATCCGTCAAAAGATGAGATTTTAAGATGAAAAAATCAGCCATTGTACTCTATTCCGATTCCTTTATCAACCTCTATAGGAAAATGCATACTAATGAAATGACTCAGCATGGGTTTTAGGTAGTTTTTTCCCAAATTTCATTAAAATCCATTTAAAACGGCGTCACAAGCCGTGCTCTGTGGCTATGATTGTTCGGTCACTACTCTGTGATATAGAGATTCATAGAGAGAGAGAGAGTTTCTAAACTAGTCATGACCCGCCGCAAATTTATTATTCAGAAGAAGATGATAAGAAACATTCTTATTGTAGAATAATAAACTAACAATGCGACTAATAAGTGGTATGGCTATAATTTTCAACACAGTTGCAATATTACCAATTATATTAATTAACATTAAAAGTTGCATCCAATTATGAAATCAGTTTCGAAGAACCAATCAAATTAACATTATACTTCTACTTATAGCACTTTAGTGAATCTATTTCATTAGTTATGGTCAATAAATCAATTTAATCACTCTTGCTCATCTCGATAGGATCAAATATCGATAGATTTAGGCAAACGACAAAAAATGCATACTAAATTCGAATTCTTAGCATTGAATTCATTTCTTGTATATTGACCTGCTTAAGCGGTTTGATTGTTATCGCAAATGCTAAATAAAAAAAAATATTTCGCTCAAATTTTTATCACATCTCCGTGAGATTCATCACTGAATTTATTACCGTTTTTTTTTTCGATCTTACTAAAAACTAGAATGTCTTCTCTCGTAAAATACGATATTTATTTCAATTGCTCAATAATTATATGAGTTTACGAGTATATAAAAATTCGACATTTTCCTAGGTCTAGGTCTCCGAATACATCGTATACATTTAAATTCAATTCTATTATGCTAATTCTATAATGTGCAATCAAAAGAATTCCGGCTTCGCATAGCGATTTCCATAATTCCGATTTTTTGTCGGTAAAGTATCAATTTCAAAGTTTAAAATAGTAAAATAGATGCACGCGATAAAAATCTCAGATCAGAAGAATTCTTTTTTTTTTATAAATTGTGGGAGGTAACCCAGATCCAAGCAAGTAGTAAAGGTCGTATTTTTGATATTTATTATAAAATATTTGCAGTTTGTGTTCGTTTAACGAACAAGAGCGCGCGAAGTCATAACGGAAATGTTTTGTAATGCGAAATAGAGCAGTATTGACATCCAGTCGAGAGCTTATTATTAAGAAATAAAAGAAATACATATATCAACATGACAACACGGATCATAAATATCTAAGAATATTTTTAGGAAGGAATATAAATCGTATTGTATTGTGTGGCGCCAAAAATTTCGATTCGATATTATTTCCTTCTCAGATATTACGGCACGGATTTCTTAATTCTCAAATCTATCACTATTTAATTCAAATAGTGATAGATTTGTGTAGTAACTTTTATAGTTTGCAATAATTATTCGCAAACCGCTAACCCAAATACACATTAACTCGATTTTTTAAATGGAATGAAAATGTGCCCTTATAACACAGTAAACAAATTTAGTTTAAAATTCTTTTTAAGTTTTCAAGACGTTTATTATACATATAAATATGTATGTTTGTACAACAAGGCTCCGGCCGGAATAGCAGTATAACCATTGAAATGAGCAGAAAATTCACTATTAGTTTTTTTTCGCATATTTTTGTTTCTATTTTTTGAACGTCTTTGGGGATTTTTGAAAGATTTTCCTGCCGAATTGATCCTCACCCTGAATATCAGAATAACATTGAAACACGCGAAAAAATTCACAATGAGCAAAATTATGATGTCACTCCTTTTCCACATATTTTTGTTCCGTAGGATTTTAGTAAATCACTGGATTCGTCTGCAACCAGAATAGCTATTGAAATATGCAAAACATTCATACAATAAGCAAAATTATAAAAACAGTTTTTTTTTTCAAATACTTTTGTCTATCTCCTGATTCCTGAACTAATTCGCGAATCATATATCAATCTGAACGAGAATGTGTCCCCCATAGGAGACACATCCTCTTCTTTACTTGCCTATATTCTTGGAACGGAACGCCAGACTTCAAACCACTAACCGCATCAACGGATTGTCTAATTTCACTTAATTCAAATCCTTCCTTGGCTGAATGACTTATCCATCATCAATAGTAGAATAGCTATTGAAATATCTGAAAAATCATTAAGGCAACTAATTTTTTCATGCTTTTGTCTATAACTTTTGAATAAGTTTGCCCCACCTGCCATTTGATAACATTTACAAGATGGGACAATAAGAAATTCGCTGGGCCAAGCAACCTACTATGCCACAGAATTTTTGAATTCTTTGCATATCCCCGGTTTGTCGCCCAACAATTTAGAACTTAAGGTTGGCTCTGTTGTGATCATGCTTCGGAATCAACCAGAATGATGGGCTCCACATCGATGACTGGAGGGTGCTCCACGAAACACGCAAGGGCGAGGGCATCTCAGCCACGCTCTCAATTCTCGATTGACCCGATCTCCTTCGGGGCAATCATAAAAGCTGAATTTAGCCTCACTTTTAAATTCAGCAGAGTCACCCTCCACCCGAAGACTTGGAAGCGCGAAACAACTGGGAAATCCATAGTTGCTGCTGAGAGCTCAGCCGCACCGCGGAGCCAACCTTCCACCCCACCGAGCAGGAGACTGTAGCACCACCAGCAAACGAGAACGATCTCGAATGCACAGAGGACGATGATGTCCAATCCCCTCTTTCGAAAACCGTTATCCATATGGAGACCGAGGTAGGGGATCCGAGCAAGCAACAGGGGCGCATCGAGCCCGTGGACGACATCGATGACCCCGACGACTAACGTATCCCTGGCCGTGCTGCAAGCTAACCTGCATGATGGCATCACAGCCTCGGATACGTTAGAGGCCAGGTTCGTCAGGGAGGGCCTGGGATTAGCTTTAATCCAGAAACCCTGGCAAATTCGAGGCGAAATAAAAGGACTCAGGGTAAGCGGGTCTTCAATTGAATATGATACCAGTTCGAGTAGACCTCGAGCTGGTATATTAATTAGAAACAGCATAAACTTTATATATCTTTCAGAGTTCAGCAACAGTGATATGACTGTAGTCAGCATCACACTCAATAATGACACCAAAACGAAGCACGATGCACATCATACGGTCTGCGGAAGTACAGACATCAACACAAGGGATGAGTACTTATTAGAGGTATTCTCTACCTTAAACTTTAGCATCTTCAATATAGGTAGCAGTTACTATAGATCGAGGCAGGAAGTACTCGATCTTACCTTTGGTAACCAACGGGCTGATAACTGGGTAAGAATCTAGCATGTATCTGACGAAACATCGATATCAGACCACATGCACATCAGGTTTCAGCTTTCAGTGCCCACACCAGGTTTGCGAGAAAGGCGAATACCACAGCTCACCGAGTGTGCCAACTACGAAATCTTTCTCTACGAGAAAGGCTATCCACCATTGACAGGACTGCCTCCAGTTGACTAAGTCTGGATAGCTTGGTCTCCAACGTCACCGGGGCCATAGTGACCTCTTTCGAGGAAAACTGCCCCCTCAGAAGGACGAAGGATAACAAAAGAGTATCCTGGTGGACTCCAGAGCTATCGAGATCAAGGAGGCTAACAAGACGCCTCTTTAACAGAGCTAAAAGGACGGGGGAGTGGGACACGTATCGCTCCCAACTTAATGAATACAACAGGAAAATCAGGTCTGCCAAATCGAACTCGTGGGGCAAATTCTGTGAAGGTGTCGAATGCACTAACACAACTGCTAGAACTCATCGAGTTATGGCTAAAAAGGACACTGAACATATCAGCACCTTAAAGCACCCTGATGGGCGCCACACGACTGATGCCTTGACAACGGGCGAGTTACTCCTTAACACCCACTTTCCGGGATGTCAAATACTGAGGAGTGATTGGCCTTCAAATGAGGATAGTCTGCACAGAGCTCATTCTTCAGACTGGAGAACAGCTAGACTAATCTTTACACAAGATCAAATAAAATGGGATATAGGCTCGTTCGAGCCTTTTCAATCCGCCAGCACCGACAGGATATTTCCGACTCTCCTTCAGAAGCGGCTGGAGCTCCTAACTCCATATCTCTTGAGTATTTTCAGAAGCAGCTTTGCGCTGCACTCTTCTGGGTCCCAAGTCATATCACAGGGAACGAACAGGCGGAGGAGTTTGCACGTATGGCCGCAGCTACCCACTTTTACGGACCAGAACCCTTTTGTAGCATATCTACATGTATAGTAAAAAGATTAATCAAAGACCAGGAACGACTTAAGGCTTCTGAGCACTGGGACAAACTGCCCGGGCTCAGGCAATCCAAAATGTTCATAGCAGGATACTCCCATAAAAGAGCGGCTGAGTTGCTTCAGCTAAGCAGAAATAAAGTACGCACCATTATGTGGGATTCTCACAGGCCACTCCTGCCTGAAATCACATCTGCGCACAATTCCACAAGAACCAGCATATCCGAGTCGGTTAAGTGGCAGTGGTTGGATTGTGGACGATGTTTCGTGTTCATTTTGGTTTTTTCTTGGGATATTTAGGACAAATATTTTTCCAAAAACAATTAGCCGTAGCATAAAGTCAATAATGTCAATATATGCCTACTTGGGACATGAAAAATGCTGTTTTGCATACGACAGGCAATCGAATTTTTCATAGAAAATGTCAAAGCCTATTCGGACTATCGTTATATTTTCAACGACATACTTAAACTCTATAATAATTTCTGCGGATCGATTAGTCTAACGACATATTTATAACGATAATGTAGACTAATTTAGATTAAGCAAACAATTATTAAGTATTAAGCAAATTTGCAAATAAAATGTGGTTGTAATAATATACCAAATTTAAACTCAATTATAGATCTGCTTTTCAATCTTTTTCAAGTTACAATTCCCGCATATTGAAAAATGAAGAAGTTAATCTGTGTGTTGTACATATACATTACATATGTATGTATGTATACGTATCATAAATTTGAATAGATAAGCAAATTGCCTACTGGGGACCACCCATGTATTACAACAAATAATTTTGCATGATTTCTCCACGGTTTCGCGGCTAGTCCAATTAATTTGGATTTTCTTCAAAGGAGATCTTAATTAGATTTTTAATAATTCGCTAACCGCTAACTCTGCACATACGAATAAAATTATGTTAAGCATGCATTTCGTTTTATCAGTTCGTCGTCATTTTCAAATCATTAAATTAAAAAAAAAAGAAAAAAAAATCAATTTGCAGCTTCACTGTTTTCTGTACTCAGTACATCTTTGACCCACAAAATTCGAATGCACCATTTTCGGATTAGGTAAAGAAATTGTCTAATCGATATCACCATAAACAATGCAATCCATGGCAGCATTCGATTGACTAAGACTAAATTTACATCTAGGCAACCGAAATAAAGATTAAACAGTTTTTGTTATCATTCACAATATCAAACTAACGTAGTTCGTCCTTAGCATTCTGTCAATATACTTCAATTCTTCCAGTGATTTCACAAAAAAGAATTTTTAAAAGAAAATGTTAGCCCCTATTCAAAATTATGGCACCTCATTCTCCAGTTGTTCCGAAGAAATTGTCGATTTTGAAAAGCTTACAATTAAATTTCAAATTTCCGCGACCCAAACAGTCGCACAAGTCTATCCAAATTGCATGACTATTGCTGAAGTCAAGTGCGATTTGGGTAAAAAATTCGAAGTAGACGCAGAAGTGCTAATAATTTCCCAGGACGGACAGGATATCGAGAGCAACTCCAAATTGGAGGGACTTGGTAAAAATGAATTTGGTATAGCCGAAGTTGGTTTGCGAATCGATGAAGCACGCGCTGTTCAAGACAATTTGGTGTTGGATACGCAAACATATTATCAGTAAGTCTAATAAACAGTAGTAAAATATCTCTTTTACATTGTAGAAAATCCATCTTTACAGCAAGCATAAATTGCCTGACTTTATTACCGTCAGCATTCCCAATAAGAATAATCCGAATTGCGGCTGCAACAATGTCATTGTGGAAATTCAAAACCAAGCCATCAAGAAACCATACTTGGGTGGTCATCGCGATCTTCGCACCGGTGAGTGATAATCGAATTAATGGAGTAGTCACCGCGCACAGGTTTTATTTATTGCGGTATCGATTGAGTCCGTATGACTATGAGGAATTAATTAGCTGTTGAGTTATTGGAATTATATAGGCGGCCGAGATGAAACAAACGATGTCCCCGAAACATAAAAAAAAATGCTAGTTGGTGTCTTGAGAAATTTTAAATTCCATTTTAGTGGGTGTTTAGAAATGAGGACATTTTAATGCGGTTGGCCTAGATTTTCGGATAATCCGTAGTATCTGATCAAGCTATTTCCATGATCATTTATACTTAACTCGAATTAATTAGCCTTGTTATTTCACAGGAAAAGAATACTTTGACGCATTCACACAAACTGGCCCACAATTTGATAAAATCAAATACGACGGTATAGTTAGTCGAGACACCCAAACAAGCGCAATTCGGTCAAAGGCAATAGTAAGTCTAAATTACATGCGTTAAGTTTTACCATTACCTAAAATTAACGTGAAGTAGTAAATTGGTTTTTATTGAGATCCATTAGTGAAAAAAACACCGAAATTTAACAACCATTTAATTAACCCTCTAATTTTTCCAGAACACCAGCGAAGATCGTTCAGCCCAATCATTTGGCGATGCTACAAAACTCATTTACATAGCGACAGTATCGGATCATGTTATTGAACCGCGACCCTATGAAACGGCCGAACAGAAAGTGAAACGTGAAAATAAACTGGAAAAGATCATTTTGATCCAAAGAAATCTGAGACGTTACATACTGTGGAAGTTTATACAGTCGGCAGCCGCGCAATATAGGTAAGTGTGGTATGTAATAATAAATCGATGGATAGACATACAAGAGCTAGATTTGATTTCAAACGGATGCACTATTTTTATGGTTTGGTGAAGATTAGAAGAATTCTAGTCATGCGAAAAAGGTGAAAGTGTATCTGTACTCCGACTGAGGTAAGGTTGCACTTGTGTGATTCAACGACGATCCAGACAAGCGCAAAGACTTTGACAGACTGAGGTTACCTTTAAAGAGCGTTTTGTGAAGATATTATCATTATTAGCAGTACACTTAAATACCTTTCGAGGTCAAATGCATCATGGGATAACTAGTAGTCGTTTTGTGAAAGAACTCTGAGCACTAACCAACTATCTAGTAACTTGAAGCAAAACGGTATTTTCGAATACGAATTCTTGTGGTCTTGATATACATACTTCTACATATGTACACACCCTACAGGTTGCGGTTGCAGGAATGCTGAACTCTACCTAGTCTCTAAAAATTGGGAAGGCGACCATATTACTTACTACAGTAAAACTTCGTTATACCGCTCTTCTGGGGACTAAGTCAAAAAAGCGCTATAACCGGGAAAACGCTATAGCCGGGAAGTCCAAGAAATATACATACTTCATAGACCCTAAAACTTTTTAGGTGACCAAATTTATTATTCGATTGATACATGGAATGAAATAGTAAGGAAATGCCAATCAATTGATTACTGGTTAAAAAAAAACAAAAACAAACAAACAGATATTTGTTTTTGTTTTAGACAGGCAACAGACTTTAGTAATACTGAGGTTTATAATTTATTGAAAGGTCCTTCCTCTATGTCCATGCTATAGGCAAAAATTGCTCGAATCATCTTTATTGCAACCTTAGAGAAAGCATAGCAACCCATGCCATGCGTTAGTCCAGAGTGGGCATCAGAAAATAAAAATGGCACCGTTCTCACACTATCGCAGTTCACACATCTAAACAAAAATTTTATTCAAATGTCAAATTTTTGTTTACAATTGAGAATATAATATCCGCGTAATATTTATTACTCTCTAAAAAAGCCAACGTGATAATTAACCCTTCGGTTGGCACATAGACCATTGGTACTATATCTTGATGAAAAATATCGTTCAACAATATTTTCCACCCCTTTCCACATATATTTTAACGGAACCGACGGCCACAAATGCGTTCAAACCAAAGCCACCTTAATTTAGAAAGCCGGGAAGCAGCAATACATGCACACAAAGCGAGCCTATGAATATGTCGTATATACGTTGCACGATGCACTAACACAAGCACAGCGCATGTAAAAAAAAACGTGTCTGCTCTGATAAAAATCGCGAAAACACGTGGAAAATTCATCGGGATTTGTTTCTTTCACTGCATTATAGACACTTCAATTCACGACACATTGCACTTTTCGCGACGAAAATCTACCGGGAACCAATACTTTTCGTGTAAAGTTTGCCGCGACCCAACCCGATTTGTCTTTACCGCAATGTATATTTTCGATCTGAACAGGCCTATGAATTGTCGTTTCAGTATATGACCGTGCTCTGCTTGCGGGCTTGTATGAAGGTGGCTTTGGTTCAAACGTTCGGCGAAATATAAACTAAGTCTAAGGAGGTTTTCACACTTACGCCAGATTACGTAATCTGCGGAACTTAATCAAGGAAATCAAGCTGTGGTGAATTTAGTGTTCACACTACACTTTACTTAATCTGATCATTTTGACATTGACAAATTTTATTTATTTTAGTGATAAGTCAATCACATGATATTACATTTTCACAACGGCCGGCGTACAAACTAATTTGTTTGTTTTTCCATTTTTCGTTAATATAATACCATTATTAGTTTATTTCTAGGTATTTAATTGTCCACTATGCTCTTAAGATGAAATAAAGTAATGTGCTTTCAGGAAAAATTAAGTTGTTATGTTCATACATTCAAATGTAAGTAGTATTGAGGTTCGTCAAAAGGAATGCTTTCAGTCAGCCGACGAGCCCGCACCTTTCAATAAGTTACATTATCTGGGCGACGACGCACCGTGCGCATATTTGAATTCACGCGTTCAACATTGCGTCGAACTCCTTCCGGGTTGCGGTAGTGGACAGATTGAATCTATCATTAACCACAGTACCCATATAGACGAATTGGAACCGCCAGACGTTGACCAAATTCTCAGAAATGAACTATGTTATTAATCATAGACTGAGCAAAATTGGCGCTCCCTATAATAGGAAATGAATGTTCAAAGGGATCCAATAATTTTTTCACCAAAAAGTCCATCAGAAGGTCCTTCCCGAGAGACATGCACCTCCTGAGTCGCGAAGGCTTTGAACGGAAAAATATTACTCCTAAACTAGAGGAAATAGAATTTGGTAAAAATAATGGAATCGGTGATGTGCTTACAAGAAATTTATTTATTATAGTTATTCATTAGTGGGGATCACAATGTGAATATTAATTTTGTTCTCCATAGATTGCATACGGGCGCCTAAGTTTGGGCTCCTTCCCAGGATCGATGGATCTAGAATATAATAAATTAATTAAAATAAAATGTACTTATTTCATCATAGTTATTTAAGTAGTTATACGTACCATTAATTGGTGTTTTCCTTAATTTGGGCTGAAACAAATTCACTAATCTTCTTCAATTATGTGAAACGAACTGTCATTTGCCAATGTTTGACATTAAAAATTTAATTAATATTCCCTTTTGGCATTAAACGTGTCAATTCCGATATTAAAAATGTATTAAAATTCACCTCGACTGAATGGTGAATAAAATAAAGTCGTTCTGTGTACTTGATTTGCAGTAGTTAGATTACGTAATCTGTAGCTTAATTAGACCCCAGATTAGGTAATTTGTCGCATATTACTTAATCAGGCGTAAGTGTGAAAACCTCCTAAAGAAATGAAAAAACGGCGCATCATCGTAAGGCATAGTATATGTAAACTGTTTCTAGAACCAAAATTAGACCTCTTAGAAAAATAAGATTGATTTCACAGAAAATTCAGCTACACCTTAGGAGGTTTTCACATTTAGGGCCAGATTACGTAATCTGTGCAAATTACTTAATTTGAGCTGTCAAATTCCATACATTTTTAAACTCACCACACCGCAGATTACGTAATCTGGCCAGATTAAGTACAAGTCTGAAAACCTCCTTAGGCATAATAGCTCGTGGGTGGCGACAGAAGGGTTAATAATTGCATCGACAATATTTTAGCGTTTGAATTATTTCGTGGAGTGTAGTGTAATAAATTTGGAGTCAAACACATATGGGTTGTGTGATCACATAGCCACTCTGGACTAACGCATGGCATGGGTTACTATGCTTTCTCTAAGATTGCAACTAAGACTGCAAATGTTTTTGGCATGCTTGACGCCTCTTTCTTGTTCTCTTGTCGGCGGATGCTGATGCAATTACGAGATCTTAATTATACTTTCAATTGTTGTTATGTCTTTCCCTTTTCCAGGAAACTTGACCTTGATATGAATTAACGGAACAACTTGTGCATCATGGTTTTGTTTGTGATTATTACAATGTAAAGATAGACTACGAGTACGTGCTCAATGAATTTGTCAATATAAATTATTTTAAGAAAATGAAACTGGGAAAAGAGCGTTATAACCGAGAAATAGTAACGTTATAACGAATCGAAATTCCCTGTAATAAATGCTAGACCGGGACCGAGAAAAAAGAGCGTTATAGCCGGGAAAGCGTTATATCCGGGAGCGTTATAACGAAGTTTTACTGTATACCATACATATCACAGTGGCGGCCTTAGGGGGTAGCAAACGGGGCGGCTGCCCAGGACTTGCACAACGGCTAACAAAAAAGGTTAAGTTTCAGATTTTAATTCATCTAATCCCACTCTTGCAAAATATAAACCCTCAAGAACCCAATTTAAAAAAGAAATATGGAGCAATGCATTTCATTGCATATTTTATAAAAATATGAATGCTTGTTCTTATAGAGTAGAGGCTATTCACATTTCGATGGTCTGTGCAAGTTGCAATATCCTTGCCAGAATATGAGAAACATCTTTGTGCAAAGGAGAAGAAAAACGCAAAGATCTTCAGAACAAACACCCGCCAGGTTCGATATTAATTAATTTTTACCGAGATTTAAATATTTTAGAAAAATACCACTAGCCGCTCCTTGCAGTGAGAACCGTTACTCAGTGTTTCTGCTAACGAGCGTATCATCCTCTGCTAAACTAAACTTTTTTTCTTAGAGATGTAATTATAAAGCAAAGTAGGAAGCAGACTTTTTTTTTCATTTTACGAAAAAAAAATTGCTTCAAAAATTTTGTTATTGATGGTAGGCTCACAACAGCGCGGTGTGGGGTTACTCATTAACCGGGTGTTGGGAATCTTGGAATCCATAGAATGCAGAGGTGGTATAAAAAGGCCTCGCATTACCTCGCAGTATAAAACCGAATGCCTTTAAATGACTATTATCTCTACTCTGCAAGAGGGGCACTTCTTTCAGATTCAATCCGACCGTTCAAATCGCGTACCGTCTGGCAAGACGTACATCCAACCCCAACGAACCCATATTAAAACCTACGGGTTTCTGTGTTCATGATGATTTCAAGAAGTGTACTTACTAAGGTAATACAATTTTTCTTTCCATGTATGTATAACGAACTTTTGCGACCCTTATTACTAAATTTACTTTTAATAAGTGGCACCTTTCTGGAAAATTTCATAAGATTATGTTTTTAAATTTTCGCGAAAGACTGGCAAAAACACACCATTTAATGAAGTATGTAAAACTCTTAAAAAAAAAGGTGAAACCCTCTAAAGCTGCCACTGCTCTTTCTGTAAACCCGCAACTAAGGGAGAAGATAAAAAATTACTCGCAGAATTGTGCAATCACCCAACTTGCTGAAGCAAACTCAAATGTTCAATACCTAGTATGGATGACTATAGCCCCCTCTACGACAAAATTCAGGTTGTGCCACTGTGTGATTTATTACATAAATCTGTCGCCCGGGGCCTCGCAAAAGCTAAGGCCGCCCTTGATATTCACAATAATCCGAAGTGGCTTCTAGAGGCGTTACTGGCTCGCCTACATGTGTTATCCATTAGTCCTTCAGGCTAATGCTCCTGGCCTCAATTATAACGTTTCCCACATAAATTTTGGTTCCGGTCCTTAAAACTTTTTGGATGATTTCTCCCTGGACATATTCAAATATGTATGTATACCAATTTTTAATTGGTGTCACTGAATGCGCTCGATCACCGATTGGTTGTCGAGTGCTAGGTCCCCTGACTATATTCCAACGCCCATGTTTGAAGGTAATAGTCTGGCTGGTCGAGCGGTTAGTGCGCGCACCTTCGGTGCACAGGCTCATGAGTTCGAATCTCACCGTGTTCCATTGTGTTTTTCGAACTCACGAGCTTGTGACAGACTATGATCTCACTCAGATGTTAAACGAGTACCCATTTATGGGGATAAATAACACTGCTGAGCGTGATGCTGATCTCATTACCTCATCAAAAAGCAGATAAGATCTTGGAAATAGGATGTCACTAACACATCCTGCGGCCTTAGTCCAATGTTGGATTGTCGCGCCTGTTATTTTTATGTTTGAAGGTTGCGATATCGCGTATATGTCCAGTGTATATTTTACCATCGTCTATGAGAGTGTTGTTTTGTCTTTCAATCAACCTACATTTACAGAGGATATGGAATTTCTCGATAACGTTATCAAAACATTGAAAAAAACAGAATTGTAAAAATTAGCGCCGTCTCTCAGATACACGGGAGAAAAGTATTTTCGGACAATTAATTTAGATGAATTACATCAGTCGGCGCTAAAATGCTCGTTCGTTTTTTTTTTGTCCGTTCCCATCGAACAAAAAGTGTGCCTGAGTAAGCTCTAAATTGGGCCTCAAAACCCAATTTTCAAAATTTCTATTTGAAAACATAAAAAATTTCATAAAGGATCAATATCTAGAATCTTCCGCCGACTCGTACTTTGAAACACCGATAGCTAGTACTCTCAACTTTGTAGAGAAATATGCGCCTGAATAAGCTTTACATCGGGCTTCAAAACCCTAATTTTCGAAAATGTTAATCTGAAAACATACAAATAAGGTGAAAATTTGCACTTTTTGTGGGATCCTTGAGCGACCCTAAGTTTACATTATCCAAAACTCCCTTGCACCTGGGGCATTCCGGCGAGCCGTTCAGCTTAAACCGATGCAAATATTGCCGATACCCAGCGTGGCCCGTTAAGAACTAGGTCATATAAAAAAACACATCTCCGTCTTTTTGTCCTACCCACAGAGGTATGTCTGGGATGAAGGAGAAGGGCCGTTGAGGCTTGATACCTTCGAACCTGCCACCTTCTTATTGAGTCAAGCCTTTCAATATTCCTTCGCCACTCGTATATCTCCGTCTGTTATGCCTTGGTGACCGCTGTACAGTTGCTGATCTCATCCACTAGTAGCTGCAAAGGCATCCGGCCACCACACAGGCGGTCTCATGTGATGTGGCTCGTTGGTTATGGATAACAAATTTTCTGACTCTGATTTTGAGTGAAAATTTTTTTCTGCGCATACTAATTAGGACTGCTTCAGTTTTCTGATCAGCGAGCTCTTAACCAACAGTTTCTAGCCACAGTTTGATACTTGTAATCGCCTCGCTTGCGTACATTTCGACCAACTTCGGGTCCCTTTCGTCAACTAGGACTTACGGATATATGTCGTCAGCAACGCCTACCACTGCCACGGCATGACGAGGTCCACAAAAGCATTGTAAATTATGTTCGATAAATGTGGGCCAAGAACACATCCTTGCGGTACCCATACAGTGACTATGACTTTCTTGTGTTCCTTTGTAATTAAAAACGCGTTCTTAAATATCGCGGCTAGGTAGGTAGTCCGGTATATTCATTTTTTCATCATGTGCTTCCCCCACTTCTGATAAGCAAGATAATAAGCAACAATTTTTGACATTTATTACGGAAAAATCCATTCCAAATTCGGTGATAAACGTTCCGAGCGTCGCGTCGTTAGAATTCCTGCTTTCATCGCCATATTAGGGACACCAACCGAGCCAGGCGCTTTGACATAATACACCCTGGAACCTGGATACTATACCTTTAAAGTTCGCGGGTGTGAAACTTTTAATCAGTGTAAAGGCTTTGCCTCGCTGGTATTAATTCATGTTGAGAGAGCATAGTGAAGACAATATTCTTAAGCAGTACCGCAGAAATTTGAGTTGGGGAACTCTCTGTCCAATTTCCTTCATGATACGCCGAATCCGACTGGTTTGTGTTCGCGTCCCCACAGAGCTGCTTGAAGCAATATTGTTTGCTACTTTTTACTGCAAGTTTTAGGGATCTTTGTTTTCATGTAGGCATCGCCCTGCAAACAATCGGTCAGCAGTCCCCTGTCGCGAGGAAAGGGGGGAAGAACAATTATTCGAGTATACGTGGAGACACGCACACATAATAGCAATTCCATCTGCAAAACGTCACCCCAGCTGCAAAACGTCAATTATGGTCGCGCGGTCGTTTGTTTTTATTTCGTGTCGTGTAGTGTTTGTTGACTACAGCGCAGAGGATGAAATTATAGAATTTGTCAGCGTTTTTGGGATGCTGTTGCGGATTTTAAATGTAAGTGTACTCTAATATCTACCTTTTTTTGTGAGTGTTATTTAAAAACCTTTCTTTTTGTTCGTAGATTACACTTCTATGTGGCACACAATGCAAAATTCTGCTGTGATGGTGATTGGTAAATTTTGGTTTTCTCCTGTGGATTATTTTGTGTAAGTATGCAAGCAATTGTTAAAGAACAATTTTAGTCGATTTATCTACATGATACATACATGAAAATAACGTATATTCTCTATACTTATTTCAGGAAATGGGACGCGAAAAATCTTTATGCAGCAGTCGACGCCGCATCGCGCATACATGACGAGACATTTTGTGGATAGTTTTAGATAGACTAAGTCATTATATTGTGCATGTAAATTTAATTGAGATAAATAAATATGTTCCTGAAAATAGTCTTTGAGTGTTAATTTAGCATTTTAAAATTACAGCTAATTGAATATGGGGAGCAAATGAACAACAGCGCACCCTGCATCTCATTCGTGAAAACAGAACCCCGCACTCCCCACGCACCGCTGCACACCCGTACACCATGTACGTGTGCTGTCAGAATTTTGCTTTGACAGCCGCTTACTTTAGTCCCGAACGCCGAACAACGGTCAGTGGTACAGTCAGCCCGCGAGTCAGGGGTACGTAGTCGACTATGTCAGCATGACATGGTTTGCAGGGCGCATGCTATTGACAGTTGATCAGTGAATTGCAAGGCCCTCTACTGAAATAAAATTTCTATCAACCTCTAGTTTAGCTCTCGCTATAGCTCTAGACGGCCAATCTGCTATCGAAAATTAAATTCCCTTATGGCCAACACGTATAATGCCTGCTAACCTTCCACTCCATAGTTGCAACTGCTCACGAATTGAAAGTTAACAATGGATCACACATTTCTTTTTCTAAACGTGTTCACATCCCCAGAGCTCATTACAACGATATCGAGCAGAGAGAAAACATTCAGAAACGTCGATCTAAGTTGATTTGTTTCACAACTCCCCGTTTTCCGAGATCACGCGTTGAAGTCTCCCGTAATTCTCATGGAAGTGTGAGTATACGCGTCTCAGAAACGGCGGAATGACACCAAAGTCGATGGTTTTCTCGGTGTACACGTTTCATTGAGAAAACCATCGAACTCGGTGCCTTTTCACCGTGGCTGAGAGTAGCATCTATACACGGGTGTGTCGTTGATCTTCCAACTTGGATGTGTGTTAATTCAGGGAAGTTCCATTGAGGAATCACCGGAACAGCACGAAATGCAGAAAGTAAATGACAATAGCTCGCGATCCCTCTGTACATCTTCCCATTAGGGAACGTCCAGATAATTTCTAATGGATCGAAGAAAATGCTTTTTCGCAGATGGCACACCCCTGACCTTTCCAAGAGTCCAGGGTTCTAAACACCGCACTGACCAGAGAATACACTCCTGCGATCAAGTCGTTCAAGCCGCATCTATATTAGAGGATGGTAAAGCGTCCGGCAAGTTCGGATGACAGCTCGCATCCCTAAACTTCTTGATTATAATCGAAGCATAAATCAAACCATACCCAGAAAATTGACAATTTATTGACGTTTTTGGAACCTGTTTGATGAATCAAATCTCTCCTATCCATAAGCAATTACCAAAACAAATTCGTATCAGTATTTTTGCCTACTTGACACCACAGGATCATTTTGACTAATCTGTCAGTGGTAGTCGAAATAGTATAAAAAAAAACTGGGAGGTGCTGTAAAACGTCCCCTCTCACTGACGGGATATCAAGTCAGCTTAAAAAAGTACGAACATATGCAAAATCTAGTGTAGATGGGTTGGCAATCCCTTAAGGTTTGTGTTGCCCGGTACGACTGATGCGATTATCGCTGCGCGACTATTGCTCTTTTATGAGTCCTTGAACACTACTTCATGTATGGTCCTTTATTCCTCTTAGCTCTAAGATGTTGATAACATTTGTCAAGAAACTTTCAGGAAAAAAAAACAAATAATCGCTTAGCGATCATCGCTTGAAACGCCTGAGAGTATAATTAACCTGCACTGATTGTTAATTTTATACATTTTTATGAGAAATATGCTACTTCAAGTTGTATCCGATACAATGAGCACAGATTTAAAAATGTGTACCAGTGACGCTCCAGGACGCTTTCGGAGCAATAATAAATCGCTCAGGGATCATCACGTGAGTCGCTTCACAAGCAACACAAACTTTTAGGATGCTGTTTATGTATCCAAGAATCAATCCATACTGTATGTTTTTTAATTTAAGTGCTTTATAGAATTTTCTTTTCATAATTCAAAATTATATTTCAATATAAATAGAGCCCTTCGTGCAGAACAGGAGCGTCGCACCCGTATTATCGGAGAGAACACATTAAATAAGCTCAAAAGAGATTGCGTGGTGAGAGCATTTCCCAAATCAAAAGAAGACTTTGATATACTTTTCGCTCAAATCCAACGATGGAAAGAAGCTGAGGTACTTTACAAAAAATGAACTGTAGTCGAAGAACGCGGCGTAGTGCAGTCAAAATATCCCAATTCAGGCTTCCAAATAGAAAAAAATAGAGTAAGGCTAATTTTTGTTGTTTTTGAATCAAAATGGGCTCCCAGGAATCTACAACTGATTTTGCTAAAAAAAAAATTTGAGCGGAAAGGTCCCAAAAAGGACAAAAAAGGATACTCTATAATCCTTGACCGGAGGTCGGCATGCGGGGTATCATATCAAAGCGGACGTCGAGTACATTACATATCCGGTGTTTGTTTCCTGTTTCAAGGACCCCCAAAGGAATAAATCGAGCTTAAATGGAAAATTTTCGAGTTTCCCGTGTATCTTTCCAAAGCCATAACTACGAGAATAATTCAAGTTGTCCCTACTTTTATCACTTTTCAGAATCTATAATAGCTGAAGATTCTACCATTAAATTTGCTAAGAAAAAAGTTGATCGGAAAGCTCTGAAAAAGGACATAAAAGGACACTTATTTCACACCTTGACCGAACGTGGGCATGTGTGGCGTCATATCAAAGAGGACGTCGAGTGCATTGCATATCCAGTGCTTGTTGTTGGAATAAGTCGGGCTTAAATGGAAAATTACGGCTTTAGAAAGATACAGATACGGTAAGCACAATTTTTTCATTTAAGCCCAATTTTCTCCTTTGAGGGTCCTTGGAAAAAGTAACAAATGCCAGATATGGAATGTACTTGACATCCTCTTTGATATGACACCCCACATGCCCACTTTCGACTAAAGTGTGCAATTAGTGTCCTTTCATGTCCTTTTTTCAGAGCTTTCCGATCAACTTTTTTCTTAGCAAATTTAATGCTAGAATCTTAAGCTATTATAGATTCTAGAAAGTGATATGAGTTATGGCTTTGGAAAGATACACGGGAAACGCGAAAATTTTCCGTTTAAGCTCGATTTATTCCGTTGAGGGTCCTTGAAACAGGAAACAAACACCGGATATGTAATGTACTCGACGTCCCCTTTGATATGATACCCCGCATGCCGACCTCCGGTCAAGGATTAAAGAGTATCTTTTTGTCCTTTTTGGGACCTTTCCGATCAACATTTTTTTTAGCAAAATCAGTTGTAGATTCCTGGGAGCCCACTGATTAAAAAACAACAAAAATTAGCCTTACTCTATTTTTTGTATTTGAAATGCTAATATGACTGCAATAGCGATACTGAAGTCTCGACAACCCAACACCCAAAGACCTGGCGACTATTTTGCAAAAATTGAGTCGTCTGGCCCTTGGATCGTCGAGATTTAATTATCTCCGTGGGAGGAAATCGTCAATCACTAAAAGCTTTCCTTTTCCAGATAAAACGCATCAACAGTATGTACTCAGGTGGACCGAAAATTGCCGAACTGCACTGTCTTCTCGACAAGGAAGTTACACTTTTGAATGGAATCGAAAAGCAACGAGCTCTCTTGCGAAATACACTGAAAGATTTTCGTCAACAACAGAATCTAAAGAAGCTTGGCGAACCTGTGAAGTGGGTGGGAATTGATAGTGAGTGTACATTAAAAAAAAACGATTTATGGTATTGGCTAATTTTTATGAACAATTTATTCAGATCGTGTCGTCGAAGTGGATTTGTTGCGAACTCAACGCGCCAGATATCTTACTGATCTGTATAAATTAATGAAGGCCAAATCGACGAAAGATGATCGAATACGGTTGCTTAAGAAGCTGTGTCAGGTGCTTGAGAATGAAAGGCGTAATAAGGCAGATTTGGAAGCCACCATTGATGAGGTAACGCGTTGGAATTCTACTGCTTAAAAAAACAAATGCAGAATTACATAACATAAAATCAGAGCGTGCATTCTGTAAGGTGATAGGCGACAGTCACTTTCATATTTCTGGTACCTTTAAATAAAATGGTCGTGAAATTACTACGTATGGCCTATAATCAACTAGTTTTGGCGATATCCGGCCATTCCAGGACCATCATCTTGTCAGACTCAGCGTTAGATGATACCCAAAAAATTAAAGTGACTGTCGCCTATCGCCTTACATAATGCCAGCTCAGTTCCAATCGTATTTTGAGGTTTCTAAGATGTTTATTTGAACCCTTTTCTAATTAAAGCTGATTGATCTTTTGGATCGAGAAAAAAGTTTATTGGTTACCACTAAAATGAACGACTGCACAATGCAAACCCTGCGCAAACGGCAACTCATTCTGTTCATGGATGTCATTCAGTATAATGATGAAAAGAAGCCAAAAGGTAATTTTGTTACCATTACCACTGATTAATATTCCATTGAATTGGATTTCTTGTAGAAATGAATACCACAAAAATGTGTGAAAGATGTAAAGTGATAAAATCAATTTCGAGCTTCGCCTTGCGTACTCGGCAATCGATCGTCAACGAGTGCAAGAATTGCCATTACTTAAGCGTATGTATAGGATCTTATCATGCTTTTGTAGTAACCCATAAAATTATTATTAATGTATTTTAAAACAGCAATCTGCATCCGACAACTCATTGTACCGAGCCATCTTACGATCCATTCAACGCAACGAACGCAAACGTAAAACTCTCGCATCCTATGCATTCATCATACAAGAGGACGACATACGTTTTATTGTTGACAAAATTTGGCATGGACATTCCGTTTTGAGTAAATGCAACGATTTGGCACAATTAAGGTATGGACAAAGAAACAGTTTCAAAAATTAATGAAATAATACGTATAGACATGATATAGACTACCTCGTTGGATCCAAAGTGAAGACTGGTCTCCGTGGAATTGTGTATGTCTGACCCAAGAAGAAGCTCGCATTCATGACGGTTTGGACGATTTGAGCGATATCTATCATCAGGCAACGATTCAGGATATTCAAAGTAAACATCTTCTGGCCAAATCGACGTTCGATAAGCTCGGCGATGTGGACTATCAGTTTGTCGAGCCGGGACGATGGTGGAAGGCAGGAATACAGGAAAAAGTTGTCTGAACTCACCCCAAAGCACGTTTTTTTCATTCATTAAAATCATTTTTCGCGCACCCAATCATTCCAACACAAAAAGAAAGAGAAAGTACAATAAATAAAATTCTGAAAACATTTAAAACAAAAAAAAAATGTTTATTGTGTTAAATATTTTCTTTTTTATGTCAATAGTTTTTTTCTTTTTATTTATTTATAATAAAATTTCTCGCTAATTTGTTTCTTTAACAATTTTCTTCAGCTTTCCCTCCAGATACTGTACACGCTTAAGTAGCTTATCGCTTGTGCTAAACTCATTATATGGTACACTTATAATTTTATAGCCTGACTTCTCGAGCAGATCGAAAGATAAATGTGTCACGCCGGAAATGGAACGATGCGTTCCCTGACAAATGTCGTGAAAATCAACGACCATAATGGCAACTCTGTAACATATACGCAAGAAAGAAAAATTGAATAAAAAATTAGACACTTCGTTTGAGATAAAAATTTGTCAAAAATATATTTACCGTATAGCATCAGGTTGGTTTTTATCGACAGGAAGGGGATTACATTTTGCATCTAGCAAGCACTCAGCGTCTGAAAATGAAAATGTGTAAAAGTTCAATAATTTCATTTTTTTTTTTGGAAATGACGCTGATGTTGTACAAATTAGAAGATACAAAAATCTAGGCGACAAAATTAACTTACCAATAATAAAACCCATTTTCGAATCAACTTGTGTCTTCACATACGTACTGGACGATAGCAGGCTTTTCAGCGCATCCAGCATACCATTCACAATAACCTGTTTCGACTTATTGTGAGCCATGGGAACTGAAAATACTGCACTGTCTGATTTCAACAGCGGTCCTTTGTAATTGCCGGCCATGAGCTTCGCATAGGCATTGATATTCAACAGCTTCATTTTCAAATTTGGTGTCAGGCCGCCATTTATGCTGTCCAATTTTTCAATAAAGTCATCGCTGAAAAAAAGGAAGTCTAGTCTCAATAAAGTGATCACTTTGAATTTTTCGATAATGAATGCATACCTGAGAACGGATGCAATATGTTTTTCATCGCCGATGTTTTGCAGTGATAGCGCCCAAACATGGCTAAGCCAATCGGATGGTTTTGAAAAATCTTTCTCCACTAGTGTTGGCACCAATTTTGTTTTGATCTCATCGATATGTGTCGATTTGAAGTTCAGCGATGCCATGGTTAAGAAGAGCGAGCTTAAATCTTGTTGTCGGCAAATTTCATTGTTTTTGATTGTCCAACTGACTAATGATTCGAGTAGATCTGAAGAAAGGAATGAATGATGAAACACTGAACAGTAAAATTTATCTTAGAAGAAACTAATTTTCAAGAGTGAGTTTTTATGGCAGCCCATGATCCCATAGTTCGAATCTACTCATTCCAGAATATATACTGCGTACAACAGAAAGACATCAAATTTTGTATAGATGAGGATAAAGGAGTCATACAATATATAGTTATAGTCGTTCGAAAATGCGACTTAAAAATATGAAAACCGCAATTGTGGAACAAAGCACAAACAGGGCAATTTTCACAAAAAAAAAATATGGATGAAGTATATTTTGGTCCTCTTTCTATCTCTCTCTCTCTCTCTGATTCCTTTTAATCTCTAGTGGGGCATAGGGCCTTGGCTACGCTTCTTTTCCACCTCTGCCTATTAGCAGCCATCGCCTTTAGCTTATCCCACGACTTTTCGAAATGTGTGGCCTATCCACTGCCACTTCCGTCTTTTGATGTCGATGCCTACCCTATTTTGGCCGGTAATTTCGAGGAGATCCTCGTTAGATATTACCTCAGGCCAGCGAGTTCGCAGGATGCGTTCTTGTTGTTGTAGTAGCGGTGCAGAAAGGCGTGAACCGCTGTGCATGTTTGTGGAAGTGCTCTATGTTTCGTCGTCGTTCTCGCCTAGTGTCTCAAGCAAGAAGAACGTAGCAGCTGCAATAGGGTTGTCCCATAATGCCCTCGGAATGAAGTTAGTAGGTGCAACGGCGCATAGGAACAGGTGGTCCACATCATGTTGTGCACCACTGCAACTCGGATAAATGTTCTGAATGTCCGGGTCTATTCGAGGAATTGAGGCGCGAACAAAAACCCGACCTAAGCTGGGCTAGATTTTACATTGCTTTCCATGATCCGGAGTTTGGTATTTCTGGATTGGTGATAAAATACAGCCTTGTCTAAATCCATTGTTCACCTCAAAGACAATTCGCCCATGTGCAAAACATGACATTGGCCTCCGTCATAGGACTCCTTTATGATGGAAATAAGTTTCTGGTATGCCTCTCCTACCTGGCCAGATATAAGCCCGGCCAACGCTCTCAAACGCCTTCTCAAAGTCAATGAACATGAATGAACAATGAACAAGTTGTAACGGGGATTTCCATTCAGCGGATTTTTTAATTATAATTCAGAGGGTGTTGATTTGATCGCCATGAGAAACCCTCACGAAAACCAGCTTGTTGTTGTTGTTGTAGCGGCGCAAGTAAGGGGGGGGGGGGAACTAGTGTCATTCGTAAATGGTTGGCATCGTCTCCTCAAGTTCCAGGCCTAAGAAGGTTGCCACCCCAATGGGTTTTTCCCAAAGCGCAATGGGTGTTAGATGCGTTGGTGCGGCATTACAATTGAAAAGGTGGTCCACGTTGTGCGGGCTGGCTCCACATGCTGGACAAGTGTCTGCAATGGTGCTGTCGATACGGGACCAATATGAATTTAGTCTGGAGCACCATCCAGATCGAAGCTCAGCCAAGGTGGTGCGTGTGGCTCTAGGTAGCTGTAGTTCGTTCGATAAAAGCGTGATCGGGCGGTAGGATTCTCCTAAGGAGTGTTGTTTGCCAGGTTTGGGTATAGGAATAATGCGGCCTCTCTTCCAAATCTCTGGTATGATGAATGTTCTAAGTGAAAGGTTCATCGTAGCAGTGATCTACTCTAGGGCCGGTGTGTCGAGGTGTTTGAGCATTATCATTGCTATACCGTCCGGTAAGACTAGCAAAAGCTTCGCTTGTGTACCTTTTAAAGCCATCCCAGTTTTCTTGTCGGGATGGACGAGTTTCGACGGCATATCCAGCGTTAGTATGATTGGAAGGTGATCAGAGTACATCGTGAGAATTGGCTCCCATGTGATGTCGTTGATAAGTCCAGGGCTAGCGATGGAAATATCTGGTGAGCTTGTGCAGGATCCAGCGATACGAGTCGGTTTGTCGTTGTTTATTGATGGGCGATGAGCTTGTTCATTGTTCAGAGTGCGGTCGATCGTTTTCTTGATCCGGTCCAAGATTATTTTGGCCATCAGTTTAGAGACTGCAGGGAGGAGACAGATTCCACGCCAATTATTGCAATCCTTGAGATTTCCTTTCTTAGGGATTTTAACAATGACACCCTTCTTCCATTCTTGAGGAAGAGTCTCGATTGACCCACCACTCTTGGATCAGGGGAAGAAGAATATCTGCTGTAGCGTTCATATCTGTTTTCAAAAGCTCCATGGGGATACCGTCTGCCCCCGGTAAATCGCATCTTTTGCCTCCACCGCTAACGTGATGATGTTCTTGCGTCTATCACGTCTAACGCTTCTCTGCACTCTCTTTTTGAAGAGAACTGTACTCGGACTTCAGTTGTTGCTTGACTGCACAGTCAGTCGCTCTTTAGACATCTTCAGTGCAGCTATTAGAGACCATGTATCGTCGCTGATAAATGGTCTCCTACTTCGCTGAAGTCTGCCCACAAATGTTTCGCCACACGGTATAGAAGCGTCCTTCACGATGTTCCATCTATCATCTATCGAAGGAGCATCTGGTGTTTGTGCAGTAGCTATCTCGTGCAATGCGCTAGAACTGCACGTATTATTGGAGGTTCTTTAAGCTTGACAACGCAGAAGAATCACTTGTTTTTTCGAAAACATGGTCCACATCGTGTAGGCTGGTTCCGCAGGTAGGGCAGTTGTTGGCAATTACATTATCGATAGATATGAGTTAAGTTGCGGGCACCACCCGGATACGAGTTAAGCCAAGGTTGTGCGGGTGGCTCTGGGTGGATGTTGTTCATCCGAAGAGATGACTCGTGATTTCGCGAGGTTGTTGGTGAATTTTTCAGTAGCCTTATGAACTTCTTGGGTATGGATAGTAGCAATCTACTACAGAGTTATCGAAGGGAATTGGACCTCACGTTCTTTGACCCTGATTGATGTGGAGGTGGTGTCTTGTCCATGAGTTTGTATTGTATTGCTTTGTAAGAAGTTCATTGTGATTCCTCAAGGTCATCATTTTCGTCTTCTGATGAAGATGGTCCTGAGAAGACATTCGAACACTGTTCCCTTGTCAATATGCAGCACCCACATGGACAAATGGTGCAACACTCTTGGATCAGAGAAGAGAATATCCGCTGTAGCGTTGATATTCGTTTTCAAAAGCTCCATGGGGATACCGCCTGCCCCCGGGGATTTACCAGCTTCCAATGATTGAAGGGCCATTATAAGGGTCTCTGCAACACTAAATGGAGACATATACAAACCTGTCAAAATGCAGCACTACGCACCATCACTGTCTCCATTTTGTGTTGCAGAGACCATTTGCCCATGTGGGTGCTGCATATTGACTAGGGAACGACCCGCTTTGAAAGTTGCCAACAATGGGTGCGGTTCTGAAACGCACCGGTCTCATGTGTTCCCACAACATGTTGTCCATTCTGATCCTCTAACTGCGGTTTTGCGGATCAGCAATAACTTTCGGTGTTTTCCGTATGTCTGCCTATGTGGAATATGTAAACGAAAAGTTCTGGAGATCAGTTCTTATTCGTAAAATCGCAGTGAGAGGATCAGAATGGACAACATGTTGTCGGAACATATGCGACCGGTGCGTTTCGGAACCGTACCCAATGTTTCCCTGACCGTGCCCCATGTTCTGCCGACTAGAACTTTAAGGATTGTATTTCTGCTCCTAAGTTTACCACAGATGTTGTCCACATGAGTGTTAAATTTGTTAAAGTTTGTAACGCCAAGAATTTTAGAGTCACGTATTGTTGGTGTTTCAAGGTTGTTGATTCGGATTGGTAGTGTACAACATACTCCTGATTAAAGGTGGTGAACAGGGGGTGACGGAGGACTTTGGCGCTTTGGTGCACTCGTCGGCATAATAAATGATTTCGAGTCCCGTTGGTAGTGTGGAAAGTTCTGACATGTTGAAGAGGGTTGGAGATAATACTCCACACTGAGGGACGCCTTGTTTGATTTTTCTGAGCTTAGACTTCCCGTTTCTGAGCTCGGCGCAGGACTGACGACGGGCAATATAATTTGCAATCTATTTGTGTAAATGAGGCGGAGTGAAATTTCGAAGATCAGTCAAAAGTAGCGTATGGTTGACACTGCCAAACGCTTTCGACAGATCAAGAGCCACGAGGATGGTGCGCTTGCAGGGCTTTCGTTGGTTATGTCCGTTAAAGATTTTGGATGGATATAAAAACATCGATAGCGGAAGGTAGATGTCTCTCTGGTTCCTGTTAACCCCTTGTGGGGCATAGGGCATCAACTACGCCTACTTTCCACCTCGTTCTGTTCTGTGCCATCGTCTTTAGGTCTGACCACTGTTTGTTTAATGAAGCAGCCTCGCTATTAACCGATCTTCTCCACGTGTTTCTTGGCCGTCCAACACGGCGTCTAGCATTGGCTCCCTGAGGGTTCCAATCTAGGGCCTGCTTTGCAATATTTGATGGCCCTCTTCGGAGAGTATGACCTATCCATTGCCACTTTCGCCTTTTGACAGAAGTGCCTATCCAATCCAGACCTGTGATACTCAGGAGATCATCATTGGAAATAATCTCCGGCCAGCGGATTTGTAGGATGCGCCGTAGGCACTGGTTTACGAAAGTTTGCAGATTAGTTGTTATCTCGTTGGTCACCTTCCAAGTTGAACAGCCATAAAGAAGCACAGATATTACAATAGAATTGAAGATTCGGATTTTGGTGCGCCTGGAAATGTTGTTATTTTGCCAGAAAGGAGTCAAAATGAAGAAGGCTGCCCTAGCCTTATTGATACGCGATTGTACATCAGCGTCCGCGCCGCCATCTGCTGTGACTATGCTTCCGAGGTAGCAGAATTCGTCAACTTTTTCGACTGCCTGGCCCGAAACACAAATTCCGCTTTGTCCACCAGGATGGGAGCTCAAGTACTTGGTCTTGGCAGCGTTTATCTTGAGCCCGGCATTACGGCTTTCGCAATGCAGAGCATCGGCCATTTGAGCTACATCCTCCTTTTTATTTGAAAGCAGACAACTATCGTCAGCATAGTCCAGGTGTTGCAGGTAATCAAACATTTTCCATCTGATACCTTTCCTCTGGTTTTGAAGCGCGCTCACTAGTACATCGTTAATGGCTATGAGGAAAAGAATAGGTGATAAAATGCAACCTTGTCTCACTCCACTGTGCACCTCAAAAGGATCTGAAAGCTTACCCTTGTGCAAAACGTGACATTGGGCTCCCTGATAAGATTCCTTGATGATGGAAATTATTTTATCTGGTATGCCCCTCCTACGAAGAGCTCTCCAAATATACTCCCGATCAACACTATCGAACGCCTTCTCGAAATCAATGAACATGAGGTGTAATGGGGATCTCCATTCGGCGGATTGCTCAATTACAATCCTTAAGGTTACCCTTCTTGGGAATTTTAATAATTACGCCCTTTTTCCATTCTAATGGAAGAGTTTCGGTTTCCCAACACTCTCTGATGAGGGGAAGCAGAATATCCGCTGTAGCATTCGAATCCGCTTTAAATAGTTCGACCGGAATTCCATCTATCCCCGGGGCCTTACCGGCGTCCATAGATTCGATAACCCGCTTTAATTCCGTCTTAGATGGTGGTCTGGAATTAATACTGGCTACTGGAGGGACGTCTTCTTCTGCCGATGAAGATGCACTTGCAGGCCCGAAACGGTTGTTAAGGACCTCAAAAAAGTGCTCTTTCCATCTCTGAAGCTGCTGTTCTTCAGTAACAAGCAGTAACCCTTCTTTATCTTTCACAGGATGGTCCGTTGTGAACGACTTGCCAATTAGTGGTTTAATTAGCTTAAATATGGTACCGCTTTCACCACGGTAAGCCGCATCATTTGCCTCCTTCGCTAAAGCGTTGATGTAAGTACACTTATCACGCCTCACACTTCTCTGCACGCCTTTTTGTAGTGAACGGTATTCAGCACGAAGTTGATTTTTAGCTGAATCATCAGCAGCAGAGTTAATCTGTTCCTTAACTCTTTTGCGTGCTGAGATAAGAGACCAAGTAGCATCACTGATAAATGGTCTCCTACCACGATCCAATCTTCCCACAGTCGCTTCGCCACATGAAATAAAAGAATCCTTTGCAAAATTCCATCTATCTTCAATTGTAGGATTCTGAAGAGATGTTGCTGCACAAGCTTTTTCGTGCAAGGCGGTCGAAAATGCACGTCTAGTTGAGGAATTTTTTAGCTTTTGCACATTAAATCGTGGCAAGATTCGCGTGTTGTGAGATCGTTGAATCGCTGCCGTTCGTAAGCGAAATTTCGCGATAACAAGGTGGTGGTCGCTGCCAACATCAGCCCCACGCTTCGACCTGACGTCTAAGAGGCAGTTTCTCCATGTGTTAGAAACAGCAATATGGTCAATTTGGTTCTCTGTTCTGCCATCAGGAGAAATCCAAGTTGTTAGGTGGCAGGGTTTATGCTTGAACAACGTTCCGCCAATGACTAGTTGCCGAGAGTTACAAAACTCCACGAACATTTCGCCATTGTTGTTCCTGTCGCCAAGCCCGTGATTGCCCATAAGATGTTCCAAGCCTAAATTATCAGTACCGACTTTGGCGTTGAGATCCCCCATTACAATTTTGATGTCACCCCTGGGAGCCATATCAAAGGTGTCGCCTAGTCGCTGATAAAAAACGTCCTTTGCGGATTGGTCTGCAGGTTCAGTCGGTGCGTAGCACTGAATAATTGTGATGTTTCGTACTCTGGATTTGAATCTGGCTGTGATGATACGGTCGGAGATAGGTTTCCAGTCGATAAGGGATCGGCGTGCATTCCTAGTCAACAGGATTCCGACGCCCGCTTGCCGAGGTGAATTATCGTCTTCACTTCCAGAGTAGAGCAATACAGTGCGAGAGCTTGGTGATAAAGTCGCCCCCGATCCGAGCCATCTTGTTTCGCTCAGTCCTAGTATAGCGATGTTGTATGCGGTCATTTCCTGTTCGACTTCTGTGAGCCTTGTGTTATTACACTCACCCCACATCGTCCGAACGTTCCAAAAACCGATCGTAGTCCGTTGTTTATAGCCAAAAGTTGTTGCCGTTGAATCAGTCCGAGGTATCCGAGACTCGTTTGATGTTTCGAGTGTAAAGTAAATTTCAGGTACGCAGGATACAAGCCTACATACCCTATCCCTCAAGTCGCCTTTTACGACAAGCCGGGATCGCTGTGGTATAATTCTAACCCCAAAACCACAGGGGTCAATTTTTTGTTAAGTTTCGTACATATCTAAACCCTTGAGCGCAAAACAGATTTGCTGCGCGCACAATTGTGGAGATATGTTCGAAACTCAGGAGAGTTTTATTCTCTCCTGTCCCTTAAGTCGCCTCTTACGACACGTCGGGAAAAACGGTAGCACTATTCTTAACCCGTGCCACAGGGAAGGTAGATGTGCTCCAGGATTTTTGGTAGCACTAGCACCTTAAGTATTTTATCCGCAGGAAACAGAAGCATTATGGGATGGTATGACTCTCCAAGCGTATGATCTTTACCTGGTTTGGATATTGGAGTGATGCGGCCATTTTCCAGAATTCAAGTATAATGAAGGTTTTTAAAGATAAGTTCATCGTAGCGGTTATATACTCAATAGACGGGGGGGTCAAAATGTTTGAGCATGATCATGGCTATACCGTCTGGGCCGAGCGCTTTGGAAATTTTGGCGTGTTCTACAAGTGCAACTTCGTTGGTGGTAAATTGAAGATGCCGGTCAACTGTGCGGTTTCGAATTGCTCTGGTGATAGCGCGCTTGAGCTTATTCTTGTCGGCATGATCCACGAGTTGTTGGTTGAATTTATAAGTGCATTTGTCGTCGTTGTTGTAAGTCTTATCACCGAACTTGATGGCTACCTTTCCTTTTGGTTTAAGGGGGTTGGCAAGTGCTTGGACAGTTTTCCATAGATTACTGACACCGGTTTTAATATGACAGTTCTCTAGGTGTGAATCCCGATGCCTTCTGTTGTCATTCACTTGCTCATGGTTATCTCTGCGTTTTAGTCGATACGAGGACGAAGTTCGTCCAAAACGGCTTTGTTGAAATTTGAGTTCGTTTTCTTATCTGTATACATGTATTGAGGCGGTTTATTCAGCGTAAGAATAATTGGTCGAGTGCGAAAGTGTTGTTGATGAGCTCAGGACTGGCAATAGAAATGTCAAGCGAGCTAGAGCATAATCCTGGAACACGGGTTTGGGTGTCATCGTTTAATGGACAGAAGTCTGAATGATCCAATTGGCGGGCGATATGGTTACTATCGAGGTTCGATTGCCATAGGTCGTAATGTGCGTACTGGTGGTTTGTATATATTGAGGATTTCAATGCCAATATTTCCTGCCTTTATGGATATCGCTTGTAGTTCGATGGTGGTTTTGGCGGCGGTGACGTCAATGATAATATATGGCACCGTGTTATGTACCAAGAGCAAGGTCTCCTCCTGCGCCTGTACGTCGACCGCGTCAAATGATGTTATAACTTCCGTAAGAATTGAGCGATTAATTGGCATTTAACTTGGTTTCATGAACTAATGCAATTTGCCATAAAATCTGACGAATTTGCAATTTATTTGGACTATCTTCGTTGTCGAATAGTTGAAAACTAGTTGTGGTGGTGCTGATGTTAGATTATGTCGTGCTGTTGTAGGATGACTATAGACGACGACGTCGGTGACGACTGTTGTCCGCAGATTCTATAATTTGGGGCTGTGCAAGTGCTGGTTCGTAGACAGTTGTTTTTGAGCCCTGAATTGTTGTTAAAATGATACCACACTGCACTGGGGATTGAATGCCTGTGTAAATTCTCTTACCACAGGCGCAGTAAAATCCACGGACCAGGATTTGTTTCGATGCAGGCACGCATAAGTAGAATTTGAAGCCACTAGGACGACCTGGGAGGCTCTATTAGGATAAAAACTGAGCTATGATATGTGAACATGTATCAATTGTATCGAGGTGGTTGTATCGATTTTTGAACATGCGTAAGACATGGGTATTCCGGGACACAGACCCAATCGCTAAAGGAACCTTAGCACGGCAAAGTGATAAGGCTTGACGTTGGATGCGAGGCCTTTCTACTAACTCTGACGTTCTATGAGTGCCGGCTGCCAGTTGTAGTCTTCTTCTTCTTTTAGCGGTACAGAAAGGTGTGAACCGCCAGTTGTAGTGCAACTCCACGCCGTTGTGAAACCCATGGCCGTACGATGCTCCCACTTGGTGGCCTACCTCAAATTATCTTGTGAAGAGAATTACCACACACCAGTGCCCTTGACCTTTTACTTCGGCATCCCACAGTCATTCCGAAGTTATACGTTGACAGCACCAGCAACAATGTTAGACAGACTAGAGCTAAACCGTTTTACAGCTTCAACATGCCTGTGCCTGCGGCGATGATTAAATGTCTCCTTTGTGGAGGCATTTAGAGGAAAAAGGCATTAAAAAATATTCGCGTCTAAATAGGCAGGGAATGTCATTCAGAGAACCTCATCCTCGATAGTGACCTGCGCAATGTATTCGTACGTAGTCTAGATAGAACACACTCCTAAGGAGACCAGCGATTTCTCGCCGGATTGTCCCAGAGACACTCTCGGAGGCTAACAAAGAAATTGGCGTAACGTAAGCCCTCTTTATGTGTAGTATGCTGTATGAACTTCAAAATGTTCAAAATGAAATTGAACAGCAGGCTCTAAGTAGGAAGAATGATTCCATCGCCAAAAAGGGTATTATAGCCACTCCAGAGGAAATGTGGAGGAAAATGTCTATTACGCGAATTTTCCGAAACCGTATCATTACAAGACATCCTTACATATCTAAACTTACCCAAATCCCGATATTTCAACAATCCCATACTGGTCAATATCGAACCCACCACGGCCGGTTTATCCTTATTATTCGGCAATCCTTGTTGAATATCCGCCGACACCTTTGCCGCTAGCACCGGATCCGGAAAATTAAGTGTCGACATAGCATAGAAAACATCACTGCACTGTTTCAAATCCAACACCTCCGAACTGCTGCTAATGTTGAAAGCGAGTGATCGCAACAGAGGCGTACTTCGCCTCTTTCGTTGCGCTAGAGCAGTCATCACTTTGATCATTTGCGGAATACTAATACTCGCCACAAGCTTGGCCGCTTCATCATCCCCAGCTATACCCAGCACGGTATTCAAATCGTCCGTTCGAAAACCGCCAATTGGCTTATTTCCTGGTCGCGTACTGTTTCCATTCGAATTTTTGGGCACAGCCCGCCCGAGCATTCGACATAGTTTTATAAAGCGGGCATCATTCTCAAAATCGGAAAGTTTGATACGACTAATCGAGCTCCATTCGGCGAGTATTGAAACAACTTTCAGAGCATGCTTGCGGGAAACGTTCGATTGACTTTCCGTGATGGCGAGAAGTCCATTCACGGTTTTCGCATTGAGGATTCTCTCGTCCAGCGAGACTTGCTGACTGGCAGTGGATTTGCCGGCAGATGTTTGTGACACGTCCTCGTTCTTGAGCGACTCAAAAGCAGCCGCGACAAGATTATCTGTAATAATCGAGAACTTCAATTATAAAGAAGGAACTTAGAAACTGAAAAACTTACTGCGTGGTTTGTTCTTTGACTCATTGGCATCAGTCTGATTGCCATTTTCGGTAGACTCAGCCGGAAGTTTAGCCGCCGATGTGACGGCCGATGAACTCGTCCGTCGAAGCAGATGCAAAGGTAATCCTCGTGATAATCGCTGCAGCACCAACATCTCTGTGGAAGTAGACAAGCAAAGGTGTTTACATAACCTCGGACCGGTGGGTCGTGTGCCAAGGGCGAAACACCCCCTCGATGAATGAATCATTCGGGCAATGTCAACAGGCAGGAGGCATACATACTTGTAGGATTTTGGGACTAGAATCCTTCGATCATAGACAGAATGATGTTGGGTCTCAGCAATTTTCGCCAATTGGAAATTGTTCGGCCACAGCAAAATTGTCAGGTTACCATTGACAGTAGACGTGCTGTCAGAAAGACAGGCGATGTTGGTCTGTTGGTCGAACATATGATTAAAAATTAGACCAGTTGTGGAAGATGATTGGAAAGTGGTGCGGATTACGTGAGAGTAGTGGAAGTCATCATGGAAATTTAACAAATTGATTTAAATTTAATGAAAATCAATTATGAAAGTAACACGACATTGAGCGCATTAAACGAACGAAATTCACTGGAGATGATACAAAAATTAACTTTTTCCTTGGAATAGTCTAAAAGCGAAATAAAACCCAATTGAGGGCCTTTAGTAGGCTGCCTAACTGGTAAAGATAGATAGCACTTTAAGCTTAATAGGGCTGCTGATGAAATATGCGATAGAGTTGATTTATTATTACCCTCTACTATATTGAATAATTATTATATTAACCACTATAACAATATCCTCTTCTAGGGGAAACGCAATGCTGAAACATTCACATCAACCAACAATGTGCCAAAGCATTTCGTCATCTGCCTCACAAAAGCATTATGCTTATGGTCATCGCTATTCAACCGGCAGTTGCCCCGTTAAGAGTCCGCTAATTATCCTCTAACCCTGTGCCTTAAACTATGAATGCGTTTAGGTTAGTAGTGTGTAGGCCATGAAGAGCTTGTCCTGCGGAAGCTCTGGAAATATGTTCCAGTGAGATGTGGCTATTTCCCCATAAATAAGTGATATTTCGGTTTTAAATGTGCAGAGTGGTATCCCGAAACATGGTTCAGGGCCGAAGAAGGACTTGGCCGACGCTCTTCCAGCTAATTTATCTGCTAGCTCGTTGCCTTCGATGCCAAACAAAGTGTAAGCCAATGCATCTCGTAACCGCTTTGATTGATTGTTATTTTTCAATTTGTATAGCCACGTTTCTGTCATTCTCTTGCGCACACTTAAATTTCGTGAACTCCTACCCGAGTAACACGGTCGGTTGCATGCATACCCATTGGAATGAATATAGTAGTCTGTATCTAGGGTCACTAATTTCATCACCAGAACCCGTAACGGCCATTGAGCCGTCTGTATAAAATAGGTGTGTTTCGTTACCCAAACCCCCGGAATAACCAAAAAAACACACCTAATATAATCATACTGGGGTATGGAGTTCTTTGATTTGATCGAAGGACATCAAGAGACATCTGCTGTGCGCGGAAAAGCGTGAATCTTACTTTAGCCTTCGGTTCACACAGGACAGTAGACCATTATCTGAAGCATCATCTGCCGTAATTCAACCTACCTGCTCGGTAGGTGGTCAGCAAGAGATTTTTAGAGCTTCCACAAGGTTATGTATGGACAAAATGCAAAGGCTGGCCTGTATAGCCGTCCTTGAAGCGTTTATCTGAAACCCATAGCCGCCATGGAAATTCTGCTTACATATTGAGGCAGGGGCAAGGCTAGCTGTCATTAGGCTCAATGCTTATGATATGGCATATCCACACTGAACTCAGCCAGGAAGGATAAAGCTTGAAATAGATAAGACGCGTCAGCATCGACATCGCCATCAGCAGAAAAATTTCAATTTAGAACACACGCATTTGCCTTTGCATGGAGCCCTGATTGGGGTAGCAATGAAAAGTCAACAAACACATTTACAGAATGGAGTTCGACCCCACGCTTCCAGCATTTCAGAGATTAAGTTTCATCTCTATTCAGTGACCTACTCAATGCCATATAGCTTTGGTGGATAAGGCACTTGTTCCTCCGCATGTCAGTCTTTATCAAGCTGACAAGGTTTTGAAGTACGCTGCAAATAGAACGGGAAGCACCAAGACAATAGACGAAAGCAGCACCATGCATTTGTCGAAGGAATGCGGAAATTGTCCTAGGCAAGCTTGAAAGGAGGGTGGGAGGGTCCGTATTATAAGAGACTGAGGGAGGAGTGCCGATTCTTTACTAGTCTGTGGTTTAATATCAACACGACACGAATCACATTGCTGATTGGTACCTCAAAATATGGAGCTGGATAGGTTTTATAACTTTTTGTATGAAGGTTCATTTCAAAAAATTCTCATGAGACACCAATATATCGTCTTCTATTGTAGCCAAATTACTATGCAAATTTATATTTGTGTACACCTCAATATTTAAAACATCCGTACAATTGCGGTGTTCTATCTATGGTCCTCTTAACAAAAATATTCATAGCGAATTCACACCTCCTGTTAATCGCAGAGCGCTACCCAACGCAATGTCTCATCTAAATGCAACCACTTTTGTACTCGACGACACTTAACTGTCACTGTGTTAGTACTTCGTATCTCGCGATGAGTGACGGCAGCCAAATCACCAAATTCTCATAGAAGTCGGTCGGTCTTGGAATTAAAATTTCTGTTTTTTCCTTCCGCTGTTTGCAAAGATTTTCGTCCTGTTCGCGTTCGTCGTTCAAGTCGTCGTCGCGCAGAAATTGTGCCGTCTCAAGTGTTAAGTTTGTGTCTAGTGTGTGGTGAAAGAAACCCCCAGGAAAACGCACAGCCGTCACAATGGTGGATAAATTCATAAGCATGTGGAAAGTGCGCGAGCTGGCAGACAAAGTGTATGTCAAAATTTTATTACTATTCTTGTCATCCTGTTTCTTTATAGCATTTCTACAAACTCATCTCGAAAAAAACACGGCCCGTTTGGCTGGTTTTTCCTGTTCCCACCTTCTTGAGCGCTTCGCGGAAGTGCCAAGTGCTGAGACAATGTCGTGGGGCAAGTTTCCTTTTTTAGGTGGAAGCAAAAGTCGACCGACATCACATCATCCTGCATCAGGAGCTCGTGTCAGTCAGCTGACCTCCTTGTCAGAAGTGTCTGGTCAAACGACCGACCCATGGCCCATGATCTAGTTCTTTCATTTTCAAGTGGTAAACAAATCGCTGTATCGCCCACAAAGATATTGTGCAACGAATTCTCACGTAAACTCTTCACTTCCGCCCGCGCTCACAGACCACCTGTACGACGATGGATGACTGCGCCAAATAGCTTCACGTAATGCGGCACGTCGAGGTCTTGTTGTGTGACCTGCAATCTGGTCGTGGAAGAGTTCTACACACCGAACGGCGTGCAGAAGCAGAATTTTGTACCCAGCCGTACCCGTACAATGGCCCTCACAATCCGGCCTCATGCTGTGCTGATGGATATGAAGTTGAAGTCAGTATTGAGCCAGTGTGAAAGTTTTTTTTTTCGCTGTAGCAACGACGAAAAGACCTTGAATTGCGCTCCATACGTTTTGCTAGCAGTTAACGAACGTTTTACTTGTTTTTGTCTTATCTTTCGCCCGGTCCCAGGCCGGTAAAGTCGGCTGGCAAAACTTCGGGCCTGGTTATAAATTAATGTAATCGACACACGAACGATTGGATGGATTGGATGTATAGTGTGCAACAGTCTGTACACCAACGGTGCGAACGTAGTTCGGTTTCGGCGAAGAAGACGACACAAAGTGACGATTCTTCCAAACACGTTCAGCAATAATCGCCACCTCCACTGTGTCCATTGATTGGCTTGTTTTATGCTCTTCCAAATTGGAACACTAGCATCTTGGCGGCTTCTGTGCTGGTTAGTCATCGAACATCGAATCTCAGATGGAAAACGGTGGCAATGCAACGTTCGTTTTGTTTCTTTTCTTGCATGATCACCTTCGACCAGAGATCGAATTTAGATGGTGGTGGCGGCCGCGGCGTGCGGTTGGTTGCACGACGCAGCTGATTTGCACTTTGTGTAGATCTTGCTCGTAGTAACCGTCCGTAACGTTGCATTGCCTTGAACAAATCCGGAGGAGAATACTCGGAGCTGAGCTATTTTGTGACCTCAAAATTCCACACTCGGCAAACCAGTGCAGACCAAAGCGTGCAATGATTGTGATTTCAGAAATCAGTTTGACTGGTTAATTACTGGTTTCAGACAGTCCAAATTATTAGGTCGTGTCGTTAATGTAATGCGAATTTTTCAAATCATATAATTCTTTGTGAAATTGTTGTCCATAGCGCTGCATTCAGTTGAGTGTTGTGTTATTATTTAGTAGCAGAAAGCTTCTTCCATAGTCTTTCCCATGGACAACATCAACCAGACTGCTAGCTCAATTCGAAATACCTTTGTTTGGAAACGGATTTCTGATAAAATGTAATCAACCACTTTCAAGTAAAACTCAAGTTCAATTTTACACTAAAATCAAGAAAACCATCAAAAATGATACCAAAATGCAAAATCTAAAAAAAAAACTATGAGTGCATTCGGCAAACGAAACTCACTGGAAAAAGACAAGTCCCTGGAGGATATCACCCTAAGATGACATCCAAGATTTAACGTGCATCACCTGGCGGTACGGCTATAACACACGGTCTTCTTAAGACACGAATTGTACGATGCGCAATCGACGCCCCCCCCCCCCCCCCCATGTGCAAGCACAAAGGGTAACAGTTTTATACCATTTTACAGGAACCAGCATTCATACTGTTGGATGCGAGGTACTTTTCAAACCTCTTTCGATCTGGGGTCACGGCTCCTGGTTGAAAACGCAACTCCACGCCGAATGCTCTGATGTTGTTAGAACACTCTTCGTACGATATGGGCATTAAACCACAACCAGCCAGATGCTCCCAAAAGGGGGCCTACATCAACCGTCGGGTGTGAATTCTCCAGGGCTCCCGACACATAATGCTTTGGTCAACATTTCACAGTGCTAGGCACTGCTAAAGGATTTACGTGTAATCTAGGACTGCTAGCCTTTAACTGGGTACGCGGAGGCTGGAAAAAGACAGGTTAACAAAAAGTTTTTTTTATTTCGAACCGTTATTCTTTATTAAGGAAAACCAAAATTCGGGTCCGTCATATCAATAGCCGCACTTGCTTGCATAGTTGCGGCATATTTTGCTGGGTTACGCCATCGTATGAAATTGGGTAATGATTCTACTGTATATACAAACTAGAAGATATGGTTTGTGTCTTGTCTCTACGATCTGACCAAAAACAACAAAGTTGTAAAAGTTACCCCGCCAAAGAAAAATACATCTGCCGCAAAAAGAATATCCCTCCAATGCGCCGCTCATATGTAATTTTGTTTTAAGTGTAAATGCTGGAGAAGTTTAAATGTACAGGACTACTTCTTAAAGTAATTTGGTGGGAGCTTTAACATTTTATTCAGTGCCACTTTGACGGCTCCCTCCAAATTACTTTAGGAAGTAAGTAGTCCTGTACATTTAAACTTCTCCAGCATTTACACTTAAAACAAAATTACATATGCCTAATGTCCCAATATCCGAAATGTGCTAATGTCTCAATGTCCTAATATCCCAGTGCCCCATAATATTATCATGTCCCAATGTCACAATATCCCGATGTCTCAGTGGCCCAATGTTCCTATGTTCCAGTTTCCCAATGTTCGATTGTCCTATTGTCCCAAAGTCATAATAATGTCCCTATATCCTAATATCCCAGTGCCCCAATGTCCCAGTCTCCCATTGTCCTAATATCCCAATATCCCAATGTTCCAATGTCCCATTGTCCCAATATCCAGATGTCCCAATGGCCCAATATCCCGATGTCCCCACGTCCCAGTTTCCCCAGTGTGCCTAATGCCCCAATGTCCTAATGTCTCAAGACCCCAATGTCCCAATTTCCTAATATCCCACTGCCCCAAGATCCTAGTCTCCCAGTGTCCCAATATCCTAATGACCCAATGTCACAGTGTGTTTTAAAAAATTGTCAATGCGATGAGCCGAAAGACGCAATTGTCAGAAATCTTTTGTTAACTTTACCAATTAATTTACCGTTATTCCATCCACTTATCTAAGTGGAAGACATTGATTCTTTGGAAGGACCACCAGAGGATCATTCATTGCAAATTTCATAAAAATCCCATCACGGAGAGAGACAGTAGAAGCAAGTCTTTCTGCAACTGTAGACTCCAGTCTGAAATTGGGTTACTCGCTTAAGTCTGTGAGGGTGAAAATTTCACCGTTTATTGCATATATCTTACCCGTTATTGTTCCGATCGAAAAATTTTTTTGGAAAGGCACTAGAACAGGATATGGGGAATATTTTGGTAAAAAAATTTCTTAGAGGATGTTGCCTGGAAGGCTGTAGCCTTGTCAAACAAAAAAGCAAGTTGTCACCGGTAATCATAGACTTGTTCGCTTTCGTTTTTTTTCCTTTGGCGGACGATACGCTCTCGCGTCTCTTGATAAGACTAACCAGCCTATGGGTACTAGCTTTTCCATTGTATTGAATGACATTTTTGTTTATTTTGCATAGTTATGTTATCTTTTGCTTATTTACGCGGTTGTGCGAAGCCGCACAATAATTTTTTTAATTTAATATGATGGCGTAACCAAGCAAAATATGGCAGAACTATGCAAAATAAACAAACATTCCATTCAATGCAATGGAAAAGCTTTCTAAATATTGTGTGTGTCATCTCTATGCGATAAGACTAACCAGACGATAAGATGTACGAAAAATTGGCCCTTAATCTTGCATTATGCGTCGGGCCATTATATGTTATGAATTTTGCCATCGCCTTGCAAACCAACAATGTGCCCGTAAAAAAATATGTTGGGACACCCCTGTCTATAGATTGATCATACAACAGTTGCTAAAGGACTGGAACAGATTGAACTCGCCAAAAGGCGGAAATGCTGAAAAACCATGCGTTTTTCATACAAAAATTTTCCACCAACTTTCTTTTTAAGCGAGAAGAAAGCTTTTGTTGGCTTTTTTATTTGCGCACCAATTTAAACCAAATTTCACTAAAATGTATTTCTATTGATGACACAAAACATATATGTAAGAATGGATCAAGTCAGATCATGGGGTCATGGGGCTGCCATACAAGCCCCCCCTCATTTTGGTTCTTCTAAAACACATTTTTTACACCAATTTCACAAAACCTTGAATTAATGTGTCTTTATCAAAGCAACTGAAAAGGTCAAAACAAATGGAATCGTACTATGGGGCCATGCTCCCGCATCCCCCAATAAAATTTTCTGAGTAAATATTTTTATTTGCCCACTTATTCCAATCAAACCCCACACAAATATTGTTTTGCCGACGCAACGGAACTTTTGTGAAGACAGTAGGAAAAGAATTGGGGGTATTAAATACAAGTCGTAGGTACGCCCGAAAAGACTTTTAGCCCGAGAGGAGCGAAGGGTATCCAAATTTCGGCCGCGCCCGAAATTAGTCGTTTATATGTAGTTTCTTCATTGGGGTCTCCTCCTTTTTTCTTCTTTCCTTTCTTTTTGCTCCAGTCATTTTTTTTCCTCGGCACAAATCACAACAACACACTTTCCAACCGTCGAGTTTTTTTTTACCAGTATAGGGACTACCACCCTCTCTGCTTTAGCCACTCGTGGCTGCCCCCAAGGAGAGGTACTATCCCCCCTCTTGTGGTGTTTGGTAGTTACTGGATTGATTTGGAGACTTAGCTCAGCTAGGTTCTCCACACAGGGGTATGCGGATGACCTGGTAATCACGGTTAAAGGCAAATTCATCATCCACCATAGACGGAAGACGGTATCTCGAGAAAATTCAGAGGCTGGCCTGCCTAGCTGTCCTTGGAGCCTTTTTTTCTAGCCCCACCGCCGCTCTGGAGGTCTTGCTAAACTTGCCACCTCTCCACATACGCCTCGAGGCAGGGGCAAGGCTAGCCGTCATTAGGCTCAAGGCATGTGATGCGGCGTCCCCACTGAACTCAGTTCAACAAGGATGGTTAAGTAACAGCAGGTTACTGGATATACCATCAGACCATCTGGTCTAAACTCTCCGTTTTGATCCTTCTTATAGTGCAGCGATGTGGGAAAGGGTGGACTGGACTGACAGATTCAGATCACTCCACCCTAGTATCATTAAATTTTGCACGGACAGTTCGAAGACCGATACAGGATCTGGCGGTGAATTACTGGCCCGAATACCAGTATCTTTATTCCTATGGGAATACATCCGACCGTGTTTCAGGCGGAAGGGCACGCAATCGAAGTGTGTGCAAGATTGTGCCTTGACAAAGGTTACACCAACAAGAAAATAGCAATTTTCAATAAGAGCCAAGCAGCAATAAAAGCGCTGACGAGCTGTACTGTTACATCTAAGCTCGTGTGGGTTTGTCAGGAAATCCTCCAACAGGTGGGCAATCTCAACAGTCTCACCCTTTTTTGGGTACCTGGGCACTCGGGGTTTTACGGCAATGGACGAACTCACAAGAAAAGCATCCACTACCCCCTTCTATGGCCCAGAACCCTACTGTGGGCTACCACTCTGTACATGCAGAAATGTAATTTGTAAGTGGGAAAAAAGCCAAAGCCACCTCACACTGGGAAGCCCTTCCAGGGCTTAGGCAGTCAAAACTCTTCGTTGCCTACTACTCACCCAAACGTACCCTTGATCTGATGAAACTGAGCAGAAACAGGGTTAGGATTATATGCGGGCTCCTTACGGGGAACTGCCGTTTAAACGATCATTTAAAGCGCTTGCGCATTGTTACCGACGTCAGCTGTCGCTTTTGTCAGGCTGACGACGAAACTGCCTCTCACATTCTGTGTGAGTGTGAGAGGCTAGCGAGGCTGCGATTGAAATGTTTTGGTATCGCTTTTCCCTTGGAAGAGGATATCGCCACTATTAATATGGCCCAGTTGAACCGATTTATCGAAGGTAGTCGGTTAGATGAGTTCATCTATTTCACAGTAGGGGCAATGGTACAATAGACCATCGGTCGCAGTGCCTAGGGCAACTCTGTTGCCTGTGCCCTCCATAATCTAATCTAATCTAACCGTAGAGTTTTTTAAAATTGCTAATGTCAAAAAACTGAAAATCGTATAAATTCCAGGATTAAAGCAACGAAGAAACCTGCTGATATCAATGTGTTATACCCAGTGTTGTAGCCAACAATGAAAGTCAAGATAGGTTGCTTGTTAAAGAAAAGGCTACATATCATCAAATTCTATTCCAATAATAGTGCTCTAAAGCGGTGTTTTTATACCCTTCGCTCATAGAGTGAAAGGTGATATTAACTTTGTCATAAAGTTTGTAACGCATTAAAGGAAGCATCTCCGACCATATAAAAAGTATACATATATGATCAGCATGACTTGGGGAGTCGATTGGACCATGTCCGTCTGTCTGTCTGTTGCGACGCGTGTTACTCGGCGGGTATTAAAGCTAGCAAGCTGAAATGTTTGATTCACCCAAATTGGATCACTGGGTCATGGGGCTGCCATACAAACCTAGCTCCCCAATTTGAGTTCTTCTAAGAAAAACTTTTTTATTTGTGCACTAATTTCAACCAAATTTCACACAAATGTGTCTCTATAGATAACACAAAATATATGCAAGAATGGATCAAATCGCACAATGGGGTCATGGGGCTGCCATACAAACTTAACCCCCCAAATTAGGTTCTTCTAAGAAAAACTTTTTTATTTGTGCACTAATTTCAACCAAATTTCACGCAAATGTATTTCTATAGTTGACACAAAACATTTGTAAGATTAAATCAAATCGGACCATGGGGTCATGGGGCTGCCATACAAACCAAACCCCCCATATTGGTTCTTCTAAGAAAATTTTTTTAAACCAATTTCACAAAGAGCAAAGCAACTAAAATGTTCAAAACCAATGGAATCGTACTGTGGGGTCATGCTCCGGCAACACCAATAAAATTTTCCGAGTAAATATATTTATTTGCCCACTTATTTCAACCAAGCCCAAACCTTTTGTCAAGTCGGAAGAAAAAGAATGAGGAGGGGGATTAAATACAAGTCATAGGTAAGCCCGAAAAAACTTTTAGCCCAAGCGAAGGGTATCCAAATTTCGGCCGCGCCCGAAATTAGCCTCGGCCCCGGGGTTGGCGAGCGAAGCGAGCAGGGGGCGAAGCCCTCTAGTTTTTATTTCGAATTTATATAAAAGTGTTGCAAATAAGGTGACATTAGCATTTTTCTTTCAGATACCACGTCAACTTTCGATAATTGATGCATACCTTTGATTGGGTTAACGTTAAAGGCAACTTTTATGCCAATAAATATTTTTTCCGTAAAGGTCGATCAACACTTTTCTGTCATTCTCTCTCTCTCTCTCTCTCTCGATTAACTTAACTCCTAGTGGAGCCAACTAAATTCGGAGTGTGATACGGTTGTCAGCCATACCACTTCCTAGTCGCATTCTTAGTTTATTCTACAATATTTCTTATCATTTTCTTCTGAATAATAAACTTGCGACGAGTCGTGCCGAGTTTGGAAACTCGTTCTCTATGAGTGTCAGTGGCGACCGAACGATCACGACCACAGAGCACAACTGTAACTAATGACTGAACAGTGTGAATCGACCTTTATTCGGCATTCATTTTTAAAAAAAAATAAATAACAGGCGCGACAATCCAGCATTGGACTAAGGCCGCAGGATGTGTTAGTGACATCCTATTTCCAAGATCTTATCTGCTTTTTTTGTTGAGGTAATGAGATCAGCATCACGCTCAGCAGTGTTATTTATCCCCATAAATGGGTACTCGTTTAACATCTGAGTGAGATCATAGTCCGTCACAAGCTCGTGAGTTCGAAAAACACCATGGAACACGCTGAGATTCGAACTCATGAACCTGTGCACCGAAGGTGCGCGCACTAACCGCTAGACCAGCCAGACTACTCAACATTCATTTTTAGTAAAGTAAACAAAGCACCCGAAGTTTCGGTAACTAAAACCACACGGGGTTACATCAATTTTTTCGGAATCAATTTTTTTTCTATTATTTTATATAACTACTAGCTGAGAGAGCTCGCTTCGCTCGCTCTCTTATCTAGTGCTCGCTACGCTCGCGTTGTTCGCTTCGCTCACAACTTGACACTAATTTAACCTTATGAGCGATTTTGAATGCCAATCAACCTGTTAATTGTAATCAACGTATCGATGATGAAACTAAAGTGGATATGTACACAAAGCGATAAATAATTTGCGTCGCGCCACTACTTCTTTAGGGGTCAAGGCAACAACATCATACTCAACCCCCTGACTGACTGTTCAGACTGCACTTGCCCTTCAAAAATATTGGGAGTGTTATTATTAGCGTGAGTTATTTCGAAAATCATTAATTAGTATTACTGATTCCAAGATAGTAAATGAAAGAAATACTCGATGCTGATCGACCGATAGATTGTCGTCTAAATTTAGATTATATATTTCAGTTTAATGTGAAGAATTAAGCACACATCACACGTTTTTATTGCTATAGTCACGAAGCACGCTCATTTACTCACTTTTCACCAAGCTTACTAAAATGTGCGCGCGCCACCTATCGAAAACTGTTAATACTAACCCAGAAACCATCATACATTCAGGTTGACGGTTATCGTTGACCACCCTCTGTAATGTTCGGAGAAAAGGGTCAGATAACCCTTTAGACAATTTTGTGGCAAGTCCGGCGACACCTCAATCGTGTCACTCCGCCAAAGGATTGCGGAGATATCGTCGGATTTCTGAAGTAGTTCGAAGTTGATTGTGAAATGGCTGTGACAATATCCAGGATGTATGTATGTACATAAAAACGTAGTCACCTATCACCTTGAATACAATTTATCGGAGATATCGACGGATTTCCGACCACCCTGTGCTCTAATTGGGGAAGAGGGTCCAATTATCCTTTAGACAATTTTGTGGCGAGTCCGGCGACACCTCGATAGTGTCGCTCCAAAGGATTGCGGAACTTCGATATTTATTTTTGGTCCATAAACCTTCTCCAACGGATAAAACAAAAAAAGAATCATCCAAATCGGTCCAGTGGTTTAGACGTTTACTATGGTAACAAGATTATGGCTCCATTATACTACGTCATATCATCATATTTCAATCATATCCTTAAGCCGGTTCGATTTCATTTAGTACACGTATAAAAATTTAAAGCGAATGAATCGAGTAGGTTTAATCACTTCTGTACAAAATAGTAAAATAACAATAAAAAGAAGAGGAGGGCACTTCGGGGCATGGAATATAGTTTACGACCTATTACCATACCTAGCACGGATATATACAAAATTTCATAAAAATCGGTCCAGCCGTTTCGAAAAGATCGTATCCTTAAGCCGGTCACAAAAGGATTGCGGAGATGGTCAGCATCCAGGTTGACGGTTATTTCTGACCACCCTGTGCACTGATCGGAGAAGACGTTCCGATGACCCTTTAGACAATTTTGTGGCGAGTCCGGCGACACCTCAATCGTGTCACTCAGCCAAAGGATTGCGGAGATATCGACGGATTTTCGAAGTAGTACGAAGTTGATTGTGAAATTGCTGTGACAACATCCAGGATGTGTGTACGTAAAAACGTAGTCACCTTGAATGCAATTTATCGGAGATATCGACGGATTTTCGACCACTCTGTGCTCTAATTGAAAAAGAAGGTCCAATTAACGTTTAGACAATTTGGTGGTGAGTCCGACGACACCTCAATAATGTCGCTCCGCCAAAGAATTGCGGAGATGGCCAACATCCAAGTTGACGGTTATCTCTAACCACCCTGTGCACTGATTGGAGAAGAGGGTCCAATGATCCTATAGGCAATTTTGTGGCGAGTCTGGCGATACCTCAATCGTGTCACTCCGCCAAAGGATTGCGGAGATATCGACGGATTTCCGCAGTAGTAGGAAATTGATTCTGAAATCCCTGTAACCAATATCCAGGATGTATGTACGTAACAACGCAGCCATCTTGAATACGATTTTTCGGAGCGACACTGTAGTTGATCCAATGACAACTAAATACATATTTAGTGAATTTAAATGTTGTCAATGAAAACTTGATTACAACAGGTGACTCTCATACAAAATGGAATTTCGATATTTACCACCACTTCCTTTGATATTTTCAAAAAAAATTTGGTCCATAAACCTTCTCCAATGTAAGACGGATAAAACAAAAAAAGAATCATCCAAATCGGTCCAGTGGTTTAGAAGTTTACTGGCAACAGACAGAAATACACGTCCATTTTTATATACACATATGGCCAAAAAAATAAGTACACCCATACGAATTCTTCTTATCACCCTGTAGCCAAGTAGTTATTTGAGTAAATAAAATCATATGGAAAGATTTAAATACTTAATTGATGAGGAATCAAATAATATATAAATTAGCATATTTTAATAAATAACAGCTTTCATCTACCTTGAAAAAGTACGAACTGACTAAAATAGGCTGGACAAAATAATAAGTACATGTCAGTTAATTTGATTAAAACTGGTTTTAATTAAAATATTATGTTCTGATTCGACGAGAATTTGATTTATTTTATTATTTAAAAGTAAATGATCCATTCTTTTGAAAAAAAAAAAGGTTTTTGTTGGCCCTCTGGTGAAGAATTACTCTTAAGTTCCCATACATCCATATATCCAGTTACTTCCAGGAAATTCCGTATTTGGTCCGTTTTGTGAATACTTTGTTTCTAGTTCATTGATTCAACTCTGCCTAAACATTGTGGATTCAATTTGACTCTAGTAACAACGCGAAAAGCCACACGATTTGGTTGAAGCGGATCCTTGACCAGTTTTTGAGGTATGGTTAGGGTTAATATCCTGCTGAAATCCCCGTTTAAAGTGTATGGGCTCATCAGTAAAATATTCTGGGACTATCAACTAACATTTATTTATTATATTTAATGGTTATTAGGTACATTTGAACCAAACCAAACTATGAAAATTAAGCCATAGACAAAGTTTTTTCCGACTCCATGGGAAATAGCCAGTTGATGTACCGTATATCATATTATTCTTTTCCTGAATGAAGAATATTACGATAAGAGTAGTTTCCAATCAAATTTATTACGATCTCATAAATAAAACAAAATATCCTGTGAGTTTTCATTGTTCGGTCTAAAACAAGAAGAACTATCCAACAAATGTACATACAAAATTTTCTTGTACTGTCAACACTTTTTGACAACGCCATGGAAAGTTCTAAACTTTTTACGAAAACTACTTTACTTCTTGTATTCTCCGATTAACTTTTCAAAGGGATTCTCTATTTTCAATATTTACCGCGAAAATCATCAGTCAAGCCAAGGGAACTTTTCTCGCCATAGTTATAATGAGATCGACAGTTATCCTTAAGGCCCTTACATGGACCTATTTGACGCATTTGAGACTGCTTTTATTTAGTTTAATGAATTACACAGTAAATACAATGTTTAGCTGGTTTATTTCGTTAATGAGAGAATAATTTTTCCGCTATTTCAAATTTTCGGATTCAAAACGTCTTTTTTCGTAGCTACCATGCGTTTTTCGCCCCTTAAGAATTTTCGTTTGTTTTTAATTTAACGCTTGTTGCATACACTAATGAATAAAAAAAAATCCTTACGGATAATAGTAAGTTTTTTGTATAAAAATTTAAAAAACCGATAGTGTACTTATTATTATGACCAAGCTGAAAACCCACTACAAAGCTAATATCGGGAGGGACTAAAATAATAGGGGGTTGCCATTTAGTTTTAAGGTTCCGTTGGCATTGTTGTATCCTAATTGTTGTAATGGCTATCTATTTGGAGTAATTCAATTTTAAAAAGGGTATGAAAATTTGGCATAAAATAGTACATGAGGGGTGTACTTATTTTTTTGGCCATATGTGTATATAGATAAATTGAACCTGTTGCACTGAGTTGGGCTGGGTATCATATCACTAACCAGCCTTAAAAATAAAATCGCTAAGGCCTCCATTACACAGTCATATATTATCATAATAGATATTATAATATGCTTAAGCCTACTTGATTTCGTTTACTGGACGTCTGAAAATTGAAACCGAATGAATCGAGTAGGCTTAAGGATATGACATACATATTATAATAGAAATATGACTGTGTAATGGAGCCTTAAAGCAATTCTGATCGCCGGCAAAGAAGAAATTTTCCCTCAGTTTCTTATTTCCAAAGTGAATTCAATCCAATTTCTATATTAACATAATATCAATATTGATATTACCTCAAATACCAAGTACAAACTCCATTAGCTATCTTAACCGTCATACACATACTATTTATGAAAAGTTTATTGTACTCATTATCTTGCAATTATGTATACGTTCCTCGACTGCTTTTGCTCTACGCACACGTCTTTAAATACCTCACCTTATAGAGAGGTTGTTTATTTTTATCATTACTACTACGATGCGATTCGTTCCATTTAGTTAATATTTCGCTCAGGTATTCATCGGTTCAGTCAGTTATCTAAGGGTAAAATCACACGGAGAGATTTATGTATCGGAGACTTAACGACTCCACGACGAAGATACTACAGGACTGAAAGTTAAGGGACTTTCATCCTCACACTACAATACTAGTATAAACGTTGTGGAAGACTAAAGTATGCTCCTGTGAGAAGACCCAAAAACACTTAATAGTATACTTCCGTACATATCAGCAAATATGCCACGTAGCATTCACATTCGATATGTTATCTATAATTTGTAGCATGTCGCCATCTATTGTGGGGTTGTTTTATTTCATGATTTTATTTTTGTAAATATTGTAAGAATATTTATCAGAAATTTACATTTATCTACTCCTCTGTAGTACAATTCCGTTTCCGTCGTTCTTACTCTTTTTTTTTGTCGACAACGTCAAGCCATGGCTTAAACCACTAATAAAGAATAATATTATTGCTGTTTAAATAAATTAGCACTTATCACTTAAATGTGCTACCAGATATGATAAATATTTGCAGATTTAGAAATATCATAGACGGAGAATTGAAATAAGGGGTTAAAATTAAATATCGAGCCAACTCACACACAAAAAAATGTTCTGTATCTCGTGTGTCGGTATATTGGACTGAATATATTGGAAGCTAGATTAAAGCCGTTATTTATATAAACCTTGAATCAAGGCGACCCTAAAAATGTGTTTGACTCGAAAATTCGACTTTGTAAACCGTATTTGAGTTAAATCAATAAAAGGCTTTAGGAGACCTGAAGTCAAGGAAAGCAATTCTTCAGACTGGAGAATAGCAAGATCAATCTTCACTCACGATAAAATAAGATGGGCAATATGCTCATTTGAGCCATTTAAATCCGCCAGTACTGACGGGATTTTTCCAGCTTTACTTCAAAAGGGTCTGGAGCTCCTAACTCCATACCTCGTAAGAATCTTCAGAAGCAGCTTTGCGCAAGACTACATCCCGCAGACATGGAGACTTGCGCGAGTTGTATTTATTCCTAAACTGGGAAACCGACCTAAAGAGGATCCCAAAGCATACAGACCAATCAGTCTTACCTCATTCATGCTCAGAAATACCACACTGATCAGAAACCCGCTTCACAAGAGACAGTTTGCTTACCAACCAGGTAAATCAACAGAATCGGCGCTTCACAGCCTTGCAGGAAAGATTGAAAAAGCCTTCGAGGCTAAAAATACGGTGCTCGCTGCTTTCCTGGACATCGAAGGGGCATTCGATAATACTACCTTGTATGCAATTCAAAGACCGCTAAGATATAGGATGGCAGAAAACACGACTGTTGGATGGATCAGCAGCATGCTCTTCTCAAGAAAAGTCGTCTGCCAAATAAACGAACAATCTCTCTTTACTAAGGTCACAAGAGGATGCCCACAAGGGGGTGTACTCTCGCCACTCCTGTGGTGCCTGGTTGCCGACGATCTTTTGTGCAGGCTCTCATCCAACGGCTTCTCAGTACAGGGATACGCCGACGATGTGGTTATAGTGGTTAAGGGTTTGTTTGAGGAAATCCTTCCAGATTTACTCGAACCAGCACCAAATATATTAGTACAAGAATAGTGTGATGGAAACGGGCTCCGAGTGAACCCATCCAAAGCGATCATCATACTCTTCTCCAGAAACAGAAATCTGGCTGAGCTCAGAAGCCCGATTATGTACAACACCCCTCTACCAATTAGGAGTCAAATTAAATATCTTGGAGTTATCCTTGACAGCAAACTCTACTGGAATAAGCATGTCGAGTCGGTGGCGGAAAAAGCCACCAGAGCCCTTTGGATATGCAAAACATACGTAGGGAAAACCTGGGGGTTCAAACCATCCATTATGATCTGGATATACAAAGCAATAGTTCGACCAACTTTAAACTATGGTGCTGTGGTCTGGTGGAAGAGAGCCCTGACTACGGAGGGCAAGTCCGTTCTAGGTAAGGTACAGAGACTAGCGTGTCTGATTACCACCGGTGCTCTCCGATCTTGCCCTAGGAATGCTCTAGAAGTTCTACTAGATCTACACTCAATTGAAATCCACCTCGAGACCCAGGCAAAACTAGCAATGATACGACTCATTGCTAATGATGCCAGTCTGGAGCTCACTAAGGGGCAGCTCAGATGCCTCAAAAACAATACTATCGCGAATATGCCCTCCGACCACCTTGCAAAAGAGCTCTCATTCGGACGCTGCTTCCGGGCTGTAACATGGAGCCGGGAGGAGTGGCACTCTAACTTCGCTAGGCTGCAACCACAGACCATCAAATGTTTTACTGACGGCTCCAAGACAACCGATGGCTCAGGAGCGGGTGTGGTTGGCCCAGCACATAGGATATCAATACCTTTGGGCCTCCACACCACTGTTTTTCAAGCAGAAATACACGCAATAGAAACCTGCGCGGATCTCTGCCTACGAGAGAACTACGTAAATAAACGTATAGCCATTTTCTCAGACAGCCAAGCGGCTATTAAGTCCCTTACTAAGTACACCGTCACGTCAAGACTTGTTCAACGCTGCCTGAAGGCGTTGAACAAACTAGGCGAAAACAACAGCCTAACACTTTTCTGGGTTCCAGGTCACATGGGCATCGCGGGGAACGAACAGGCTGATGAGCTAGCACGCACAGCTGCATCTTCCCCTTTCTGCGGACCTGAACCCTTCTGCAATATCTCTTCATGTTTAGTAAAGAGAGCTTTCAGAGACCAAGAACGACTCAAGGCAACTGAGCACTGGGATAAACTACCAGGGCTCAGACAATCGAAATTGTTCATAGCAGGGTATTTCCACAAAAGAACGGCTGAGCTGCTGCAGTTAAGCAGAGCTAAAGTACGCATCATCTGTGGCATTCTCACAGGTCACTCCTGTCTGAGATCACACTGGCCCAGCGTCGCTGGTCACACCTCGGAGTGCCCTTTCCAGATGCGGACGACATAGCTTCGACATCTATTAACGACCTCAACTCGTGTCTCAGCATGATCAACCTTGATTCGTCAGGCGTAGTCCTGCACATCTGCGACTAGGGCGATAGCACAATAGGCCCACTGGCTTCAGTGCTGCGAAACCCTTCGGGTTCACGTCCCTCTACAATCTACAAGGAAAGTTTCAAGTGACAAAGTTCCGAGTGTGGCACGAAATCGCCCTTCGAATAAGGAGACCTTAGGCTAAGGAAATTTTCAAGGGACGTTTATAAATACGGGCCTAAAAGTTTCCCAGACGTTTTTCATGCAGATGGTTTTTAGTATTGAAACGGCATATTATTCGAGGGTTTTTGTCAAGATTGATAGCTCTTAAATGTTATGATATGAGACCTATGAGTTTCGTCACATTGGTTTCGATTTCGAAAACGATCAAAAATTGTATTCATGTACTAAACTACAGTAAGTTTTGAAACCACGACTCCGTGCTTCGAAGACGAGCCGTGCAAATAGGCTGGCAGGATATTTTAATGACTTAGTTTGATAATCACATATTTGCCCAAAGATATTTTGATTTTTGTGCATATATCGAGAGCTCACTTGATCTTGATATTTATTTTAGGAGAATGTTATTTTATACGTGCCTCATTTTTTTTTCCTACAAATTTTACAAATATTATTACAATAGGAATGTTGTATCATGTCACAAGGGGCTTGGCAATGTTTGTGCGATCTTATAGAACGAATCGCTTCATAGTCGAGTCAATATACTCCACTTACAGCAAATCGATTTCAAAACATGCATTTCATATTATAACATAACGTAATTGTTTTTTAATTGACCGCCATAGGCACAGCACGAGTAGCACGTTTGCAATATTTTTTTTTCTATCTCGTACATTGACTACTCACTCTGCTGCATTGCATTCATAAATATCTCTGTTCCAATTATTTTTGTACTTTTATAATGTACACATATACATACTTACTTGCATTTACATTTAATATCTTATCAGCGCCTACAAACGGACATCATATATAATCTTATCAAATTTTGCAATTTTAAATCAAACACTGTAATTTTCTTGTGCTTACGTTCATTTAATGACAATATTTTTTTTATGTATTTCAATTCTATTGTTTTGATCTCACCTTCGCCCCTTCTATCGTTGCAGAACGAATGTTGTTATGAACTACACGGAAATCGAGGGAAAAGTACGTGAAGCGACAAATGACGATCCGTGGGGTCCTACGGGACCCTTGATGCAAGAATTGGCTCACTCAACCTTTACCTATGAACATTTTCCCGAAGTGATGTCAATGCTTTGGAAACGCATGTTACAAGACAATAAAACAAATTGGCGTCGAACATATAAAGTAAATTTGTTGTTTTATCGGTATTTTTTCATATTATGATGTTTATGATAAAATTATGTTTTTTATAGAGTTTGCTATTATTAAACTATTTGGTACGAAACGGTTCTGAACGTGTTGTCACATCGGCTCGGGAGCATATTTATGATTTACGATCACTGGAAAACTATACGTTTACAGATGAGAATGGAAAAGATACAGGAATAAATGTTCGACATAAGGTAGGGTGGAGACGGTGGGGTGTTCTGATTGATTTCTAATTTTGATGTAGATGAGTGTGTTTCCCCGGAGGGTTAATTGCTCTGTGTAATGATTTTAGGTGCGTGAATTGATTGATTTCATTCAAGATGATGAGAAGTTGCGCGAGGAGAGAAAGAAGGCGAAAAAGAATAAAGATAAATATATTGGAATGAGCTCAGATGCCATGGGCATGCGATTTGGCTCACGAGGAGGATACAACGATAATTGGAGTTCGGCGGCCGCGCCGCCATCGTCGCAGAGAAACAGCGATCATTGTGAGTATTAGAAAAGTATGGTTGAACAGGGTAATTGATTTAATTTGATTAATTATTCCGTTTTGCAGATTCTGATGAACGATCGGAACGACGATACGATGACGATGACTATCAGTATGAAGGCGAGCGTGAAGATTCGGATAATGATTCACCGGGGCCTACGGGAAGGTAAGATGTGGATTTTTTGTCAATATTAGTTTTTGGTGTTTTTATGTAGATATAAAAAATTCAAATTTGTTAACAATTTTCCTCTACGCGTTATTGCCTCTGTGGGTCTCGACCTCCTAGGGGGGATTTTAGGGGGAAAGCATTTGGCTTGTTCTGCTATCCGTTCTCATAAGGAGAACTTTTGTGTTTCCGATATTTTCCGCTATGTGTCCGCTGTACGGCGGACGTTAAGATAAGTGTCGCTAATGTCGACAAGAAGAACAAGAAAATTCTTCGGCTTATTCTGCTATCCGTTCTCAAAGGGAGAACTTTTGTGTTTCCGATATTTTCCGCTATGTGTCCGCTGTATGGCGGACGGTAAGATAAGTGTCGCTAGTGTCAATAAGAAGAACAAGAAAATTCTTCTTGCGAGAGTGATAGCGTAATGTTCCGTCGACTGCGGCCAAGCCAAAAATTAAATTTGTTGAGACGTTAAGTTGATTTTTTTTCGTGAAGGGCATCCCCTTAAAAAAGGAAGGATATTTACAACGCAATGTATCCAGTGTATGTGTGATATCTGAAGGATTTATGTATGTATAAACAAAACACAACCAACATGCCAGTTGATGAGTTTAATTAACTTGATGTAGTTTTGAGCTCAATTTTACCGAATATGAATCCCTTTACGCTCCAACATATTTAAGGGGGGATAAGAGGATGAGCTAAACTTAACCTGTTTTTTCCCCTTTTCAATGGAAGTGGGTTACGGCCGGCAAACTCCCACTCCGATTAGCCCAACTTGCAGTTAAAGCGAGCGCATTCCGTCGCTCTGCCTGTAGAGCCGTTTCGATGGCTGTGTCATTAATCTTCGGGTTACTACTGGGCCTCATTCCCTCGTCCACAGATCACAATTGGTGCCCAGGGTGGGGCTCTTTTGGTCATTTTCTGCCATTTTTCCAATTTGGGAGAAGTCCTTTTATTTTAGGGGGATATTAAGTTTCATTTAGTGGGAAGCCTCGCAGCTTATCTGGCAACACTGCATGCTTGTCACAAAAAGGATTTTACGAGTGTTTCCCCTTCAACACGGTGTCGGAATTAATTCATATATATATCATCCCTCTGTAAACAAAGATCGTTTCATCATACAAGAGATATACTTTCTTCAGTTCCTCCGTTTTTTTACAATTTTCAAAATTTGATTAAAAGGACATTGGTTCCGTTTGACTGTAAATAATGTTTTATTGTCTTACAAACAACGTTGTTTCAGGTAAAACAGGTACCCTTCTTCAGTGCTTACTCTACTGTTGTTAACCCTAGAGTGGGCGCGTCTTTCCGAGAAACGTCAGTGGGCGCGTGGAGAGCATTTTGCCGCTCCTTTTCAGTGACCATTTTAAGTAGGAATAAGGCAACTGAATTAATTTATTTTCTTCAGATTTAAGTAAAACACAAATAAGCAATGACAAATTTACATATTTATTGAAATCTATTTTGAGAACTTCGGTTTATAAAAGGTTTTCGAAAACGCAACGCATTTTAATAGACTTTTAATATATTCTACATTATCGTATGTAATACTCATAAAAAAGGAAATTAACAGCGCTATTATAGTTAGTACAATAAATGCACCATAAAACATACCTAAAATTCCAACTTTGCCAAAAATATGTTTTTTTTTTTTATATGAGATATTTTTACCTACGTGAGAAGGCGCGCGATGAGCAAATTGCCGCCTGATGGTAACAACCTCCTTCTCTAGCCCCACTCCACCCACTGACGACGTACAGCCTTTCGGCACGAGTTCTGGATGAAAATAGGGGCAGCTACTGAAAAGCGCAAATTTAACGAAGAATTATTTTACGAATTATTAAGTTTTTTTGGTGAGGGCGGCAAAATGCTCATAGCGCGCCCACTCTAGGGTTAAAGCAAAACATTTAAACAGAATAACGCAACAAATGTTCTTTTTATAAAATTAAAAAAAAATATGTCTACTTTTCGTGACTAAAATGCACCTCCTTCGTCCCGTTTCCTCTTCCTGATCACCTTTCAATATTGCTTACATGGTTTGGTTGCCTTTTAGATTTTCCCACATTGCTTTTTGGGAGAAAATGCATCTCTACTCCATTCGTGCCTTTCGATGCTTCTTCAATCTTCTTTCAGACGCTGTGGTACAATCTGCCATTATAATCTGTCATAATTCCCATTGGAATTATATTAGCTACAAAATTGTCAACCTCATGCCGAATAGTACGCACAGTCTGGTGCAAAATCCATATAGTCGAGATCCACCTGGAGAAAATCCATGCGGGCAAAATTTATCTTGTCAATTACTAAAGTGGATATCCCCTTCCTTTCGTTTCAAAACCACTTCCGCTTTATTTATTACGTAAGAGAGTTTAATTTTTAAACTGTTGGACCAATACCCCAAACAGCATATTCTTTTGAAAGAAACAATATCCGGGCCGAAGCTAAACGAAGTAGGCGGAAACATTTCTCGAATTTAGGAGGGGGTATTGTTCCCTTTCTTCCCTACTTAAACCCCAGGTTTCGCCTAAGAAGTGCTACAAATGTTTTGCGTTTGGCAACGGGAGTGAGCACGACAGGACGAACATATGATTTATGTTTGTCAGAGAGGGTCTCGGCGTTTGAACGTAACTAACTAATCGCTAAAAAATTAATCAGAAGTCAATCAGATTCCTGCAGTTCATTCTTAATCACAGTCAGGCAACACATGATCTGCTATCGCAAACAGTGAAAGCAAGCGTCATCGATATCGTAATCATTTGCGGCCAATAAAAAAATCTATGTGTCGCGATTTGGGTCGCAGACTAGAACAATTGAGCAATTTGGACCTGCGGAGATTATGCATTTCAAAAGGGAATGATAGGTGAACTAAGCGTAGTACTGGTAATACCTAAGCTCATTTCATTTGCATTTGTTATGCTCCACGACGAATCTGAATACGAGAGATTTATCTTCGGATGGCTTATTAGTCCTTGGTGCCTTAGTGCATCACACAACTCCGTGAAAATTGCTGGAAACTTTAAAGCCTCAGCTGATTTTTTTTTAACTTACTAATTACGACAGATCCCGTGTGTTATTCGGCGCACCAACTACTGTCACCCCTTAAGCATGGAAACTGCCAAGAGGGCGTTACACACGATACCCCACATCAGAAGACCAAAAATCGATTCTTGTGTAACCCGATCGGAAATTAGCTTTTTTGAAATATGTCCGTGATCATGGTGGTAGCCGTTTTTATTGCGCCCACTGGTGACCTTGCCAATGTTGTGCTTGAACCTCTCGGTTGCCGTTGCCGTTAAGAAAACAAAGATCTGGCATTAGAGCTCAGGAACTTTTTTCTACTATTTTCCGCATAATAACTTATATTTCGGTGTCGTCACTAAGTTGTCTGAAGCAACTTTTTCTGCTGTCAAAGTCAGCGGCTGCTTCATTTGCTTGCCCCGACACAAGCAATTATCACGAGACTTTTGCTATTCGCGTTGTCGATTTATGATGGCGAAATATAGTAGTGCGATTATCTCGTAAACTAGGGCTCCTTGTGTAAGAGACTATTACTTTATTATGATAAATAATTATATTTTGTTTTAATGAACATGGCGTACTGGACATTTGTATGCATAAAATACGATACTCACCTGATCTATACCGCCTCATACCATCTGTAATGAGAAAAAGACAACCAATGAGCCTGCAGTTCATGCATTGAAGATACTTCAAACGTAATATGATTAATAATTCAAATATCTATGTTGGCCCGGCCAACAAGCAGGAAGAAGAGGAGAGTGAAGGAAAACCACTTGTCTGCGTCGTCGTCTCTGCATCGGTCATCGGCTTCTCGTTGTATCGGTCGATTCTGGCTCAGGTACTCAAACGGCAATGCGAGGTAGACGCAGGGTAGATGTATCGGTTGATTCGGCTGCTTCTCCTTGGTTCATTCCCACTTCACTACCATCCTCATTCTTCTATATCCAGAAGTAAAGCCTTTCTACCTAAGGCACACAACTTCTGGCGAAAACATTCTCATTAGGTATTCTATGGTAGAATGCGGAGGGGAAACCACAACCTCCTAGCTATTACAGAGGGGGATCAACTCCGGAGCAGAGTACCGCGCCTCTACTCACATTTCAGAGAGGGGAACACCACAACCTCTCAAACACACAACACGAAGAGGGGAGACACCACAACCTCTTCAAACATCAACGCAACATGGAGAGGGGAGACACCACAACCTCTCCAACACGTAAACTCTGTGCAAAGAGGGGAAACACCGCAACCTCTCGAGTTTACCACCAAAAGAAAGGGGAAACACCACAACCTTTCTACGAACATCAACTCAATATGGAGAGGGGAAACACCACAACCTCTCCAAAACGTAAACTCTGTGCAAAGAGGGGAAACACCACACCCTCTCGAGTTTATCACAAGTAGAAAGGGAAGAAACCACAACCTTCCTACAAACACAACGCTGAGAGCGGGACGTCCACAACCTCTCAACGACTCAATCGGAGGGGACCAACTCCGAAGTGGAGCCCACACGGCTCTAAGCATCTCACTGAGAGGGGAGACACCACAACCTCTCAAACTATCATTACTTTCCGGAAAGGGGGAAACCACAACCTTTCCACACCACACTCACTCAATACTGAATCTTAGAATACCTGTAGGTAATTTTCGGTGCTGTCCACACAGCAAAACCTAGTCCGCCATAAATAAGATCTCACATAATAAGTACTACCCACAATACAAAACAACTACAAGCTCAGCGTACTCACCTACGCACAACGTCTTTTCCTACCGACACCTTAGCAGCAGCCAACATCCATCGAATGTGTCGTGATATCTTGAAATGGATTTTCTCGCGTCACACTTCACAAACACCCCGGAAAAACACTTGACGCGAACCACGCTCGTGTGGAATAAACCTAATTCTAAATGTCGATGATTAGTCGCGTGATTTCACCACGGAAATTACAATAAAACGAAACGAGGAACATAAAAGCGCTTGAAGTACCACTAGCCAAGATGACAAGTTTCATTTCATTTTTCAATTGTCATATAATTTCATGGCCTACTATGAAAATAAAATCATACAAAAACACCAAGCATCCTTCACTTGAGAGGTAAAACTTGACACTTTTTTATCAAATTTGTAAACGGCTGTAACGAACGGTGATCACTACTGTAATGAATTTATCAGCGAATATGCCAGCAGTGATGCCCTACGAGCATGTTAAATTTAAGAAAAGGGTTCCTTAATGATCAGAAATCTTTGAAACATGAAAAGTGCAATTCAGACGTCGACGTATCTTCGGAACGCTGAAACCTAGAACTCTGCTTTTCAATTGTCTTGATTTCTCATCCTCAACAATTCTTCCGAATTTGATGCAGGTTTATCGCAATTTTCGCTCGACTAAGCGAACATAAATGCATATGTCGTACTCGCTATTCGCTTCAGTCCTTCGTAATATGTTCAAAATCGAAACACATAAAGCACTTCTTATATTCCAGGAAAAATATTATATTTGATGGGCCAAAATCGTGTATCTTTGAAATTTCGCAGGATCGTTTAGCATGGTCCACTGATTACGAAAACAAAAATCATGAAAAACAGCAAAAGCTACAGACAAATGTTCGAAAGAAGAAATAAATGACACTCCCTTGGCCCACCAAAAATCAGGTCAATAGGGTTTCCCATAAATCAATGGACCATAGCCGATAATCTTGCCAAGTTTCAAAGATACACGATTTTTGCTGCTTTTGGCCTTTTTTTTAGGCTATTGGGGACAATTCCAATTTTAGGTGACAGTTCAATCAACAATTTTGTTGTCTGTATCGGAAGAGTTTCCACGAAAAAGGTTCAGTTTGATGAGTTTCGTCTACGGTGACAAGTTGAAAGTAATTGGCAAACACTTAATTTTGGTCAGATACACACACCGTTCAAGTGGTCGCATAATTTCGCTTGTTATCCAATGTAATATCTGGCACTTATCGCACCACCAGTTTTCACATGCCCAATTATTCCAGAAAATTGTTTTTTGTTGGAACTTGTATTGCTTAGTAAGTTCATGAAGAAACGTTTGCAAATAGAGCCTTAAAGTCGTGATCACTTCGCTAGTCGAGCGTTAATCTCGATGTCACCACAAGGGTAAACTTTACCAGGACCTTTGGCACGAAATGATGATCAACAGATCAGCCGAAAACAGTGTCGTGTACTACTCTACTACCAGAGAGTAGTACACGAGAGCCTACCATCATGTACCATTTTGAAGCGAATCTTTTACCAAGTTAGTCATCGTCATTATTGGATATATGTATACTTTAGATTGTGCACTACCTTACCACAACCCTACTGTACAGCAAGCAAGGAGTTGGACAAGGGAATTGGGGCATTAGAGGAAACTATGAAAGCCAATGAAGGCAGGCCATTGGTTCATGCCCGGTGAAGCGAAGTAAGAAAACACTTCCTCCATGGCAGAATCGGGAGCTATCCAAGCTTAGGAGGCTTACACGCGACATTCTTAATATCTACAGCAAACATAAGTTTTGGCGGTCATATAAAACATACAAAAAAGCTATCAGGACAGCTAAAACCCACTTCTGAAATAGGTTGGTGGGTGTAGAGCGTGTTACGTTTTATATTTTGGTGACAATTTGAGAGCCCTAGCTGTCTCCGTTCAGAAGTTACAGCGGTTTAAAGTTACAGCCGTTTAAAGACCAATCCTCTGTTCACTCCAAGGCGTCACCATAGATTTCCCTGGATGCGAAAGCACGCCCAGGTTGACACTGGCAATTAATAGCGTTTCCACATTAAATCTCCCGGACCAGACGGCATACTACTCTTGGTCGCGACATGCATACGTAGATCCACTAAAACAGCTCTCCAGATCACCAGACTTACAGCGGTTACGTATATTACGGGGCATTTGTAAAGAGGGAATGCATCCAGGCTAAATATCCCACAACAACTTGCTCTGTGGAAATTGCGTAAATGCAGATTTTTCATTCTCATTTTCTCTTCGAATGTTGTTGTTGTTGTAGTATCGACTGAAGAGGTTTTTTTTATCTTAAATCGAAGGGGGTTTTACATAGAAGAACCGGCTACCGTAGGAACACTTTTTGTAGACCAACACAAACATCCATGGTTACAGTTGGATTCGAACCCACGCTCCAGCAACGCAGGGATAAAGTGTCTCCTCTACTACTGAGCCACCGACTGCCATAATGCTAATGCTCAGGTCTCACCGATTTCCGGTGACAAAATCACCTGGATGTGAAATTCCAGCATAATAATTAGTGCCCAAGTGCCTGATTTTTAGACCTATCAAGCTGTATTGTTGCATGAGTTTGTTTAAGACCATATCACAAACAAATTTTTGTCTCCTGCGGCCCACCTAAACCTGAGGAGAATCTTATTTGGCCCGCGCCAGGTTTTGAGTTTGACACCCCTGGCCTAGAGGATGCGTAGAAGACGAAAATATGAAATTTCACGCGCTATAGCTTTACTAGATGGCTCTAGACGTCTCTCACTTGAAATTGCATTTTCTGTCACCTCCATCCTTTAATTTAACGAAGTTTGGAGTGTTATCTCAAAACGCGGCTTCTTGCGCTAATTGTCTTCGTTGCTTCTGTCCTGTCTCGCCTTAGCCGCCTTAGCACTTTTACCAACCAAGTATATTGGCCGATATGAGTACGGCTCTCTTGACGGTTTATTCAGTTTAGAGAGAAGTGCGAATATGAGGGAGTTTACCAATATTATTTGAAGGTTACCTTCGCCAAACTAATTTCGAAGACTTTTCTTCTTATTGGACGTCTCATTCGCTTATAACAGAGATGCAAGGGACCTGCTCTGATCCACTCCGCCCTACAATGCGCTGCTCTTATTTAGGGAGCAGAAACGAGAAGGAACGCTCGGGAAATACAGGCGCCAAAATACGTGGAGGACTCGCAAGGAATGTTGCTGATTGACGATACGGCAATTTGTAGCAGGATGCGAGAGTATTTTTACGAACTTCTAAATGAAGAATTTCCTCGAGCAGCTTTTCAAGATGTTGAGCCGAATACCACAAATATTGAAGATATCTCAGAGGAAGAGGTGATGGAGGCAATGCATCAGATGAAACGCGGAAAGGCAGTCGGCCCGGACAAAATCCCCGCGGAATTTTGGTTGAAAATGGAAAATGTCGGGCTTAGTTGGCTCACAGTTCTATTTAACAAAATCAAAGGTGGGCAACCGATGCCTGATGCTTTCAGGGAAAGTTTTCTTCTTCCTTTCTATAAAAACAAGGGAGACTCACGCAAACTCAACAACTATAGGGCTATAAAGTTAACACCTCATACACTAAAGATCTACGAGCGAGTTGTCTGCAACCGATTGAGAAAGATTGTGCGGTTGAATGACAATCAATGCGGCTTTGTTGAAGGTCGATCTACAGTCGATGCGATTCAGTGCATTCGTATTGCGATGGAAAAGTATAGAGCAGCACGAAAGGACTTGTACTTTGTGTTCATCGATTTGGAGAAGGCATTCGATAGAGTACCTCGTGATCTGATATGGTTGGCCTTGAGAGCACTTAATGTCCCCGAGGCATACGTCAGGATGATACGAGACATGTATGATGGAGCTACGACTAAGGTTAGATGCACAGCCGGTGAATCAGAAGAATTTCCGGTGAATGTCGGAGTACACCAGGGCAGTGTATTGAGTCCGTTGCTCTTCAACATCATCATGTGCTACTTATTAACACGTGTCTCCGACGGCCTAGAAATATCTCTTCTTTTTGCTGATGATATAGTCCTCAGTAGCCCAAACATCGTTGCCTTGCAAGCTGCGCTTACAAAATGGTGTGACATTCTGGAGGAGCATGGACTGAGGGTAAGTATAACAAAGACTGAGTTCTTATGCTGCCAATTCTCAGACCCAAATGCACCGATACCAGAAATCTACGTCAAAGGAGAGCAGCTTAAGTCTTGTACCAAGTTCAAGTACCTTGGCTCGATGGTGAACAGCGGAGCTACATGCGATGATGACATCAAACATCGCACAAAGGTTGGGTGGATGAGGTGGCGAGAAAACTCTGGAGTTTTCTGCGATAAGAAAATGCCACTGAAGCTAAAGGGCAAGTTGTACAAAACGGTTGTACGTCCCGCACTCATGTATGGATCAGAATGCTGGACCATGTATGAAGGTTACGCTAAAGAAATGACAGCGACTGAAATGAAAATGTTACGCATGTCAGTTGGTGTAACCAAAAGGGACCACATCAAGAGTAGCTACATCCGAGGCAGCTTGTCCATAGACCAACCAATCACCGAAAAGCTCGAAGACCGACGAATGGATTGGTATTGCCATGTTCAAAGGCGTCCGCCTGAGAACCCCGCAAAGAGAGCGATATCAATGGAAGTTCCACTTGATGGACCCAAGGCCAGAGGCAGACCGAAGAACACCTGGATGTGTCAAATGAAAAAGCAACAACAACGCATTGGTCTCGGCGATGACACGATCCAAGATAGAGCTGCCTGTAGAAATATGCTGAGAAATTATCGCCAAAACGGGCGATGTGCCTACACCGCAGGTCGAGCAACGCGGAACCATGGAGCGGTATAAAGAACGAGGCAAGGAAGAAGAAGAAGGGAGCAGAAACGAACCGACATGTATCAGTAGCTTCGGGTACTTTAGTTGTAGTGCTTTCGACCGTTCCCCATGGATTCAGATTCGTATCGCCGCAGAACCATCAAAAACGGTTTAGTTTGATTTTCATGAGGCTATAGTAATCTACGTTTTCTAGTATGTACAGTACGACACCACAGACACGTCCTTGTGTAGAACGCTGACTTAGACGTCTCGGCGTACTTCGTCCGAGTCATAGGAGCATCGCAAGCCGTGCTGATTTCTGTTCCGTGGACGTTTCTCGATGGTGCGGATTGCAGCAAGACAACTTTGGAAAGTTTCCTCGTTGAATCTCTCTTTAGATCATCCATCTGCTTTTTATGGAAAACATAAGCCGTGGTCGCGCTGCGTTATGCACAACTGATGTCAACGTGTTGCTAAAATTATGTGAGCCCAATAATGGATCTAAAGGTGTTACTACGCCTTGAGTTGACAACAACCACATCCAGCTGTGCAAAGCGTTCGGAACATGTCTCCCTCGATAATTTGCCTTCCGAATGCTCCGTCTGCAGCCCTTTGCGGCGAAGTATTTCGTCGTTATCGCATGGCTGTTCCAGCTTGAATTCTGTAACAGTCTGGCGTAAACCTTTGATCACTTCCTAATCAGGAACTTTTTTTGAGAAACTCTTTGTAGAGAATCGACATCTGCCGTATCAGGAAAAGATGAGGACACTATTCCTCGCTCCGCAAGATGTGCGGAAGTATTTTAATTCAGTTTCAAATAATTAAAAAATTAAGTTGTCTATCTCATTCGAATTCTTTCTAACACACCCGTTTCCTCATTTTTTCCAGAAGATATCGCGACAAAGACCGAACCAGTCCACCGAAAGACATCACAGAACCGACGCCCGTCACCGCTAAATCAATTAACGTCAATCTAAAGCCAGCCGTCAAGCAACCGCAAGCCGCCTCCAAGCCATCGAGTGCGACAAGTAGCAAAAAAATCGACATGGGTGCTGCATCGAACTTTGGCAAACCCAAAGATTTGGGTATACATTCGCCCACGCATCGTGACACGCCCACCGACGATTTGTTCTCGCCCAACAACAACACGGCCAGTGTTGTTGAAAATGTAAATAACCAACTCGATGATATTTTCAAAACGTGCAGTCCAACTAATCAAGAAATGCAATCGACAACGATCGGCGGCGGGGGTGGGGGCTTTGGAATCAATGCCAACATTCTGAACGATGTGGACACGGCTGATGACGATTTTGCCGATTTCAATCCACGTGCAAATGAAGAGAGTGGCGGCGGCGGCCGTCAAGAGTTTGGTGATTTTGAGAGTGCTTTTGGTGGTGCGCCAAAATTGGCTCCGGCAACAAGTCCGTCAAGTCTGGTGACGAATAATTACAGTGCAATTCCCTCAATGCCAACGGCTGGTGGTGGAGACGTTGTGGACGATGATGATGATGATGATGATTTTGCCGATTTTGGAGCATTTACTGGAGCGGCACCGGCACCGGCGCCGACAGCTACAATTTTGAATGCCAACAGCACTAGTTCCCACAACGATTTGCTGTTTGATAATACAAGTCTGAGACCGGATCCGTTGAGTTTGTATGGGAATCAAAATACGACGTCGATGTCGGGTAATGATTTGTTGTCAGGATTGACGGATTTAAGTATCAGTACGGGAGGATTAAATGGTAAGTTGTCACCTAAGTTTTTTTTTATTTAACTATTTTTCTTGGAAAGGTCAGTATTTTTGCGAATGCGTTTTAATTTGTTTAAGGCAGTTTTATTAAAATTTTTGTTGAATTTTTCATATTGATTTTTGAAAAGTTTTTGCAATTAGCTATTTCTGTGTATGGTAAAAAAAAAGTGTCAATAATAGAAATAGAGTAAAATACGTTTTTGAAATCGCCTCTACAATCTTCGCCATCTTTTCCTTATTAACCTATTAACTATAACACGATTGGGAAATATTTTATTTTCCCTTTACAGCGCGATCAACAACAACGGATGCCAATTGCGAGCATTCAAAACAGGTGCTCAAAGTTATCAAAACACTACAAGCAACTCTTCAACGAATCGATACGATTGCATCTGAAAAGGATTCAGCAGAACTGGAAGACATCATACGCCAGCTCGTACAATCTCTACCCGGACCGTGTACACCGGAAAAATTATTACAGATCGATACGGATCCAACCGACTATTGGACGAAATTCGCTGCGAATGAATATCGAACAGTTCTCGATGAAATCAGCGGGAAATTTCAGTCATCATGGCCGCTTCACAATGGACGTGTTTGCAAGGCAATTTTGGATCTCTACGAAATGGATCACAATGTCAAGTTTGTGTTTGAAAGTATTTTCAATTTATTGAATCTCATTGCGAAGAAAACGCCTGGATCGCTGGATATTTTAAAATCGGTTTTGTACGATGAATCACGACTAGGCTCTGTATTCGTGGCAATGAGTCGCGGCAGTGATGAAGAGAAGAGTCCTATGCATCAGCAATTTGAAAATGAATTCATTCAAATTTTGATTACAGTTCCAGAAAAAGTGGCAAATGCCTATCAAGTTGAAACTCCTGAAGAATTTTTGCCAGCGAAATATGGAGTCTTGCTATTTCAGCATATATTGAAAGCTTTCTACTTTATTCTGAAAGCAAAACGAAACACGGACTGCACGTTATTCGATTACACGTTTATTGCCAAGGCATTCAGTCGAGTGGTTTTCAATTACCACGCAACATGCAAGTCAGAATTCATTTTACTTTTAAAACTATTTTCCTACTTTTGTCGTGATAGTTTTGATCGAAAATCTGTAAATGAATTGTTTTTACAACTCAACCGAAACGCAATGCAACCTCTAGCCGTGCTTATGCTGGACAATGACATTCAGTTGTATTCTCTGCTCGATGCAGCCATTATTGAATCGCACAATTGGAACTACTGCATTACGAAGAAGCTTCCTCTACTCAGTGTCCGCAATGATAATAAATTTGCCGTGAATCTAGTCGAGTATATTGCAACCGTTTCGGATCAAGCGGGCAATCAAGCAAACGCACGAATTCTGTTCAATTTACTGCTAGAACTTCTGAACACGTGGTCCAACAAAGCGTACACACGAAAAAGTAGCGTCGAGCAACACATCTATCTTACGAAATTAATCATTTCATCGGTTCAGCACTTGAATGCTATGCAGAACTTTAAATTGTCTGATTCCGAACGGTTTGATGTCAAGCGAAAACTGTTCGATGGATTGAAGCATCATCTAGAATCGCCTGATCTGAATTTACGACAACTGGGAATGCTTACGGCTGAAATTGCCGTGGGGATTTTGGAAACAGATCCGAAAATCGAAAAACTGAAATTTGAATACGCCAATTTCGAGGATTCCGAGCAATTTCTTCAAAGTATTCGCAGTTTGGAGGTTAATGGACGATTTCTAAGTGTTTTACCGACTGAATTCTCTTCGGACGAACAAGAAAAGTTTGAGGAATTGTTCAAAGAATTTTTCGAAAACGAGTCGAAGGTCAATAGAGCAGAAATCAGTCAGTTGAAACAGAATGGAAACGAGAACGTTAAAAAAGAAAACACAACATCTACCAATTTGCCCGTGAAATTCGACGACATTGACTCGGACGACTCACTCGATTCCGACGATTTAGAGCCCTACGACATGTCCAACGATACACCCGCTATGCAGGAAAAACGTCCAAGATTCTTGCTCGACCTGAAGGACGCATTGCTTGAAACAAAAGATGCCGACGTATTTCAGAGCAGCATGGAATGTGCGTCAAAACTCATCGGCGAACAATTATCCAACAACGATCCCAAATTGGCCGTTCAACTTTTACACATTTTCCTGACGCTGCAGAAGAAATTCTATTTTGAAAATTTCGAAGAAGTAAAACTGTCCAATTGCATTCTCATCTGCACGACATATCCCAAAGAATGCGCTGAATATCTGTGCGATGAATTTCATTCCGATGATGGTACCTATTCGATTGGTGGTCGAATAACAATTCTCAACATTTTGGCGCATAGTGCCAGATCATTGTCCGAAAGCAGTGAAACCTCCGCCAAAGATTCAGATAAACTGATAAAACCAACAACGGGTCCACGAAAATTGCTGAAAGAAGAAGAAAATACCAAACTCAAAGAAGCCAAACGCATAATACGTGAACGCATCAAACTAAAGACACGTCGCTATTTCGCATCCTCAACGAAAAAGACCCCAACCGCCGGCAGTACAAATCGATTCTGCAAAGTCGCTGGCTCATTTTTCTTTCCACTTATACGTGGCGATCGTCGTCAACGACTTGTTACCATTCGAACGACAGATTCCTCGCGACATCAAAAAGTCGATAATGATCTCATGGTTAATTTTATAAATACTTTATCGGTGATTGTGGCATGTGCCGAACATTCTCCCGTTCTACGACAAATGGCGCAGGAAATTTTTGAAATGTACACATTTATACGATTCAGCACGGATGCTACCGTTCGATTGGGCGTGATGAAGCTGATCGGATCCGTACTGTGTACAGTGCCGCCGAATATATTGCGTAGCGTTTTCGCTGATCAGCTGTTTGAGATTAAGAGTTGGCTGGAAGAGGCGACGACACAATCGATTGTGCGGGGTGAAAAGAACGAAGATTGTAGAGAGATGGCAAGAAACGTTTTAGCTCTGTGCTTACAGATAATGATGAATTAAATTTTGTTAAGTTGAATTTTTGGCGTAATAAAATATATTTTGAATTATGTTGCGAATATAGATTCCTGTAGATCTAACTGAATAAAATGACAGATTTTAGGAGCAGTACAAAATTGTTGCTCAGAACTTTAGATGGTTATAGATTTGATTTGTTCTGGAACTGTTTTACTGTTAAGTAAAGTTTTTAGTCGCTAGCTTTCAAATTCAACCTCTGCTGACTGCAACAAACTGCCAAATTGGTGGCGGAAAAAATGAGGTTATCTCAGCTCTTCTTCGCCCCTTCTTCGTCACATCGTTGCTCTTCGAAGAGTACATCTCTCTGCGCCGTCGCATTTATTATTCTCCACTCACTGGTACGCAGCCCTTCGTTTTGTCTGCCCAGAAGTGTTACTGCAAATGCGGCGTCGGTGCTTTGTCGGACATCATCGCTATCGTGGAGCGTATGTAAGCTATATCCGGTTGCGGAGATACTTCCGAGCTCCGGGAAAAGAGTGATGGGCGGGTTTCTCACAATGTGGCTAGATAGTACCGAAGGGCGACAACTATCCAGCTGCTCCGCTTGTGATGGGTCGCATAACACCCCGGAGATTTAACAATTGTCATGTCTAAAAAGAGAGAGAGAGAGAGAGTATTGCCCACTCAATACAGGACATCTTGTATAGAAGTCAAAAATATATATCGAGAATAAGGTAAATAACCTTCCCGAATCCTGCGGGCCAGTCCCTCATGGAAAATCCTTCCGAAATTGTCCTGCAAATCGACCCAATTTGCGCTTGGTACCTGCTTTGCAGTTCTATCTTTGAATGGCTGTAACTTTTGAACAGGCAGGCAGCTAGGCATCTGAAATTTTCATCAAAACATGCGCCAAAAAATAATCTACTTGGTGGTTAATCAAGATGAGATCGCAGTAATCTGCTAGAACCTCAACAGCAGCCATCCACTATTTGCTTCCTGACATATTGCGACTCAATGACGTCTCAGTCGTTCGCCGAACTTATCCTCTGGCTTTCGATGAATTGATCCAACTTCAATTCCTCGAATCTCTTCGTGGATAAATAATTCTTTCAGTCGTTTTAATATCTGAGGTTTGGTTTCATAAAATGTGTGATTCCAATGACCCTAGAGGGGAATACCAAAGCTGGATAAGTTTGGGGGAACAACTGAGACGTCGCTCGCCGAATCGCGATATGGCCGTGTCAGGAGTTCAGGGTATGCATGTCTATTTAGAATATATCCAAAGATTCACATTAAGTAAGCCTGTAACAAATTTATTTTTGACGCCTTTATTGGTTAAATCCCACAGTATCTAAATTCCTTTCTACGAAGTGGTTTAGCATACTTCTTCTTGGACGCTTCGAGAGTGAGCCTTATCTATGAATTCAGCAAAATTTCATCGGCTAGGTATGTTTAAAAGATGTCAATAAATTTTGCGGCCATTGTCGGGACATCCAGCTCCCTCTCTTCAATGGCAGCTATGTTACAATGCTATGCGAAACAAATACATATTTGTTAGAAGCACCTTTACTACTACCCGTCTTTCGTCATTCCACTCGGTAGCTATTTTAAATTTAGGTCCACTACTTAACAGTGAGTTAAGCGGTACGAAGGTCCATGTGGTCTTACGGCAGCTGCCTCTACGGGGCGGATCACACCCGTTTTGTTCTGCAAAACGGCCAAAAGCGGCCAATATGCCTTCCTGGCAAGAGCCCCGGCAGGAGCCCTGAAGGTTCGATGCAGGAAGGTTGTGTTTGTCTGTGTATATGTGTGGGTACGATATATGTGTTTTTTCGTCATATTGGGAGCATTACATCTCGGCGCGGCTGCTCTCAATTTTACTAATTCGCGCCGGTGTTGAAACAAATCCAGGCCCAGAGGTATGGATTTGTAGTGTCTGCAACCAACGTATCGGTTCGAATGCCAGATCAGTGCAGTGTAATTGCTGCAGGGAATGGGTTCACTTTAGGTGTTCAGGGTTACGAAGACAAGGTCAACACTCCTTAGCATATGTTGCACCAGGTTGTATAAATTCCAGGCAACCCAGGGCTGCTCCTAGCCCACCTTCTCCACCACTGCCCCCTACACCGCCAAACAATATGATAAGGAATGCCAGACCCAGTCTTACACCTGGCCCTCCTCCTCCAGCAGTTTTCACTGCACTATCTATATTACAGTTTAACTGTAATGGCATTCACCGGAAAATCGCTGAGATCACACACTTCTTAAGTTCAAACAGAATTCTCATCGCCGCCATCCAAGAGACGTTGCTTCACGCAAACTCGTCTCTAAGCGTCCATAGCGATTATGTTATACTGCGGAAAGATCGACAGGCCGCCACGGATGATCCTCACCCTGGAGGTGGTCTTGCCTTCCTAATACACAAGTCCGTACATTACTGTGTATTAGATGTAGTTGCTGACGGTACGGCGGAAATTCAAGCCATCTCAGTTCCATCAGGGAGTACTAATATCGAAATTTTTAATATATATGTACCACCTCACTCTAGTTGCCCTTCTGGCTATCGTTTCGATATTGGTCCTCTCCTTTCCGGAGAGCACAGGGTCATCCTTGGCGACTTTAACGCGCACCATGAGCTCTGGCATTCGGACCTCAACAACAATGCCAGGGGTATAGCTATCGCCGAATCACTTGACGCCTCAGAATTCTGTTCACTTAATGAAGACTCGCCGACTAGAGTCGTGGGCACTTGCAGTAGTTCTCCTGACATAACTATTGTCAGTGCCAGCCTAATTGCTGCTTCCCGATGGGAAGTACGTACCACCCTTAAATCAGATCACCTCCCAATCATTATAAAGATTGACAAACCAGCGAACATGACTAAGTCTGAGAAGCGAACGTTTGTCAATCACAAGAAAGCCGATTGGGATGGTTTCAAAGCTTACTCGTCGGCGAAGTTCATCGAGCTAACATCACCTATCACTATTCATGAGGCCGAGAAAAATATTAGGAACGTCATTACCACAGCCGCGGCACGTTTTATTCCGGCAGGACGTATCCCGAAAGTTCGGCCTACCTTCCCCACTAGTGCCGCCAGATTAGCCGATGAACGTGATCAGATCAGACGCGCTCACCCTGATGATCCCAGAATTCAGGAGCTTAACTCCGAAATTGACCGACAAGTTAAAGACTATAGGAGGGCGAAATGGAATCAGCACCTCGATGAATGTAACCTCAATGAAGGTGTCAGCAAATTATGGTCTACCGTCCGCGCCCTTTCCAATCCTCGGAAAGAAAAGGGCAACAACGCCATCGAATTTGGCAACACTAAAACCTGCGATCCTCTTCAGTGTGCTAGCCTGTTCAATAAACAATTTATTGAACATCCCAAGTCTGACGGCCTCAAGCGCAAAATTAGAAGACGGATTCGCAGCCGGATTGTTGACACCATACCATCTTTTACAGCGGACCAGGTTAAAAAAGTCATCGAGAATGCTAAAAACTCCAAGGCCCTCGGACCAGATGGCATTTCGATGACCATGTTGAAACATCTCGACCTTCCAGCTATTGAGTATCTCACGGCCGCCTTTAACTTGTCGATGTCCACGCTTGCCATCCCTGAAATCTGGAAAACAGGTCGAATTGTTCCCTGTCTCAAGCCAGGGAAGAGCGCAAATCTCGGGGAATCCTACCGCCCCATTACGATACTTTCTCCTGTCGCAAAGACGCTGGAGGCCCTTATTCACCCCACTCTTGTTGCACATGCGAAGCTAGAACCTCACCAGCATGGCTTCAGGAAGATGCATAGTACCACCACTGCCCTCGATGCGATCACTACACGCATTCGTGATGGGCTGAATCAACGCAGTCGTTGTCACAGAACTATTCTGGTGGCAATAGACCTATCAAGTGCATTCGATAAGGTCAATCATTCAATGCTCCTGGCAAACCTGTTGAATATGCATCTTCCTGCACAAGAGATCCGTTGGATTGCCAATTATCTAGCTGGTCGGCACTCCTTCACCGAGTTTCGAGGCAAACGTTCTAAGCTTAGGAAAATCAAATTAGGTGTTCCACAGGGAGGGGTACTCTCCCCCACTCTGTTCAACATCTACATGTCCGGCCTTCCCACACCACCTGAAGGAATCGAGGTGATTTCCTATGCTGACGATTGCACCGTACTCGCCACAGGGAATGATAAGGAAGAAATGCGCCTCCGAATTAATCGCTATCTAGGACGATTACAGGCTTTTTTCCAAAGCCGAAACCTCACCATCTCTGCGTCCAAATCCTCTGCGACTTTTCTAACCACTTGGTGGGAGGACATGAGATGGGAGATGGATATACGTATTGGCAACAATTCTGTTCCTACTGTTAAAAATCCTAAAATTCTCGGGCTTCACCTAGAGAACATGATGACGTCTGCGAATCATGCAGCTTCAGTATGTGAAAAAATGCGCAGTAGGAACAACATCCTAAAAGCTCTAGCTGGTAGCACCTGGGGCAAAGATAAAGAAACCATGCTAGCTACCTATAAAGCGGTGGGTCGAGCGGCCGCAGATTATGCAGCCCCAGTTTGGACACATAGTCTATGTGAAACAAACTGGACCAAAGTTCAGGTCTGCCAAAATGCCGCTCTACGCATCGCGACAGGTTGCCTTCTGATGTCTGCCCAGGATCACTTACATCAGGAGACAAAATTGATGCCAATACGTGATCACAATCTCCTACTCTCTAAACAGTATCTTGTTGGTTGCTACCGTGAGGATCATCCCAATAATCATCTCATGGACCGAATTCCTCCACCACGACATGTCAGGCGTGGTTTACGAGACCTTGAGAGAGAGGTTCAGGGATACAAACGGGACCCTTACGATGAAGTTACATACCGAGCCGCCATTGCAGCGATCCACACTGATGAAGTGAATCGGTCTATCGCGAGTTTAGGTGCGAATAGAGTCCTCTCAGAGCGCCCACCACCAATTTCGCCTGAGGAGATTAGGCTCCCGAGAGCCACCAGAGTAACACTAGCTCAACTTCGGTCGGGCTTTTGTTCACGCCTCAATTCGTACCTTTCTCGCATAAACCCGGACATCCAAAACATCTGTCCAAACTGCAATGGTACTCCTCATGATGTGGGCCATTTGTTTCAATGCCCCGCTGCGCCCACTGATCTTACCCCTATATCACTGTGGGAAAACCCTATCGCAGCAGCTATGTTTCTGTCCTTAGACCTCACGGACACAAACATTGACGAACCATAAATCGTACCCACATAGATGCACAGAGGCTACACACCTTTCTGCACCGCTACAAGAAGAAGAAGAAGAAGAAGGTCCATGTGATCAATGGGACACGGGCCCCTCAAGTAAGGAATCCTCTCATGCGATCGTGGGTACTCTCTTTGCCTTTTCTTGTGTTGGTTTTTCACAAATTTGCATTTGCACCGTCAGCGAATATGAATTGTGGAACTCTTGCCTGGATCGAATACTCCACTATAATATTACGAGGTTCACTAGATAATCTTCTTGAATGAGATCTGATGAATTTTACACTTCCGTCGAAAAGTTTGACATTTTCTATCATAACGTTCTCAGAAGGGTTTGAATGTTTTTAGCTCGTAATAGACAAAGTGGTTAAAATCTCTATAGAAAAGTGAAACTTTGCCCACACTAGAATGGCACACCGAATTTTTCTGGAAATGCTCGTCTAATCGGCCGACCAGAAAATGACACAAACACTAAGATCGCTTATTCCGAGTGTAAGAGCAAAGCCAAGAAATATTGTTTTTTGGTCCCGCCCAAGACTGGTATTCTACGGCATGTTTCTACAAATTTCATCTCTCCAAATTTTTCCATCGATACATACAACAATTCATTCTATAAATCCAAATGCCAATCGCAACTTTTTTTGCGGATGCTGGTCAAACGAGTTGTACTGTATTGCACATTTCCTCTAATTTCCCTAATTAATTTTGGCCTATTGGAATAAGATGACACTAGACTTCTTCTTTTTTATTTTATGTCATGCGACCTTGTCCTCCAGTACCGTAAGCCCAACATCTAATGGGCGTCCTCACCTACTGATTGGTCCCATTGAGCTCTCGGTCGTCCACGCAATCGGGCTCCGTCTACTCGTTGCGCTTTTATCACCTTTTTGGGTATGCGATCGTCTTTCATCGTTTGGACATGTCCCGTACAATTTCACAGTTTCCGACACATGTACCTCATCGTACAGCTGATACAACTCATGGTTGCAATGGATACGCCATTCACCTCGTTCGCGAACAGCCCCGAAGATTCTTCGGAGCAAATCTTCAGAGTTTTGAAAATGAACGACTTAGCCATTAGCGGTTCTATCCACTACCGTTTCCAGGAGGCGCCCACAGCGAGGACCATGGAAGAAGGCCCAATTACATTAGACAGTAAAACAACATTGTATTTGCTTTGATGTGAACATCTTCATACGACGCTGTTTTTTTTTTTTTTTGTTGGCATATCAAAAAGAGCCGAAAAGGTGCTTTAAAAATTGGTTCGGTTTGGCTTCCCCGGGCCGGGCAATGCCGTGATTTTAAATAACGCTGTTTCGAGCTGTTTGGCGCTTTTAGGAGCAGATATTGGCGTGATTTCAAGTAAGCTTCGTGACACAGTTATGGAAGTGTTGTAGTTGTAGGTTTTAATTAATGAATTGCCGTAGCTTGTAGGCTAACTAAGTATATTGTTCACCGAACGAAAAACTTGCATTTATGTCTCCTGTGAAAAATTTTTATTCACTAAATTTCAGATAAATGGGCACTCCGAGAGGCCTGATGGATTGTCGATGACATCTTTTTCCTATGAAACAAAGTGAAACTGCATTCAAATGTCAAAAATCCGGTGTGTATGACAACATTTCAAGTTAATGGAAATATGTAGTTGTCACTATATAGTAAGAGTGTTGGACTGGGTTATACCACATGCGATACATATCCCGGCTATAATAAGCCTGAGCGTGCAATAAAACGTTGAAGTTTACCGCGTCCTCCATGTCTCCCAATTCGATAAAGAAATATGCCCCAAGGATCGATCTTCTTCTTTCTGATAAGTCTATAAATATAAATTTGCACTCGCGGTATTCTCTAAGCTTCTCGCATCGCCTTGTATGTATGTGCATGTCTAGGAAGTATTATTGATACCGCATTATACTGAAGTGAAAGCAAAAGTCCAGAAACTCATATTGTGTATTGGGCTAGGCCTTTCTATAGGAAACCTTCTGAAGTTGTGATCGAAAATAAACAAATTACATTGGCGGCTAATTTTAAGATTCTCCCTCTTTTTGTTTCCAATCGTAGTAGAGTTCATAGCTGCTAGTTCCTAAGAAACCTTTTCAGCGTAATCCCGATTAATTTAATGATCAAAATAATATTCTAGAGAACCCCCAATCTTTTTTTTTCGGCTTCACTGTGGTAAATTTCAAACGTGACAGGTACTTCGAAAGAATGCATGCATGCACCTCCTCCCTACATGCCCTATGAGTACATGCAAGTGTTTTCAGATCATATAAAAACTACAGTACCGTATACAGAACGTTTCCAGCTGATCATGTTTTCAGTTCGCCCGATCCTCACTGAGTTTATTTTTATACAAGCGCGATTTCAATAACTTCCATGGAATAAGTAGCAGTCATTCTTAAGTCGGGGGAACGTTGCTAATAAGAGCCTGCTCAAGAACAAGGAGGAGGACTGTTATTGAGGCTCTGGAAATGTGTGAAGCTGCCTGATTTTATGCCGACCCCACATTGCGCGGAGATTGCTAAACCCAGGCAGACGATCGGTCCCAGATTGGTACCTTGGATGTCCCCAACCACACTGCTATAATAGTTGTCGAATGCCGAACAAATAGCAAAATTGGATTCCCATCGTCTCTGTCCCGCCCAGCGCCCTTTGTTCACAACTTTCAAAGTCAAGGTTCCTTCGAGTTTTGGAGAGGATGAGAACTTGAAGTGATGGAATTAACACCCGTATCTCAAACACAGTGAGGTTGGCAAACGGAAAACTTTGTAAATCATGGTGGTGTAATACCTAACGGGGCAGGGTGGATCTTAGTAACATTTTGAATAATACAGAGCGACTGAAATGTGGTGGCACTAGGGCACACGGCGTAGAATGAGGCTGTGGATCCTAGTCGCATTATATGGCAGAAGTGAACAGAATCACCTTTCAAAAGTTTATGAGCTGTCCGAAAAAAGAAATGGGAACTGCAATTGGATGCATAGAATTTCCTTTTTTTGCCTGTTATCAGCCCAAAAGTAGTAACATTACGCTTCAGCCATCGAAAGAAGAATTTTCTTTTCCTTCTTATAGTATACACTTAGCTAACTACAAAAAAAAACCAAAAAAGTTCTTCTCATGCGAACGAATAGCAGAACAAGCCTTAATCCCTAGTGGACGTAGCACGTCCGCAAATTTTTTGCACCCTCGTACTCGATTTTGGGCTATGGGTCACATATCTGCAAACGATTAACCTAGCTACTTATACTCTTTTGCGACCGAACGTCGCAATGTAAGTTTGAGTCTGTCCCTTAGCCGGCCTTGGTTAGCGATAGGGTTTCATTTCATGGTTTGTGAAGCAACATATTTATCGGTCTTTGGTAGAGTGCTCTATCCACTGTAATTTCCACCCTCGTATCAATTCGTCGGAGGGCATCTGACCTGTGCGCCCGCGGAGCTTTTCATTCGAAATTGTTTCAGAAAATCCTGAAAATCTTGCAATTTCTTAAAAACTGTCCATGTATGCTCCCATATAATAGCTCTGAAAGTATAAAGAAGAAATATGGAGCGAAACGTTCATTTGTTTTTCATTTACCTGATTGATACGACGAGCGATGTTGTCGTACCGCGATTCTCGGCAATAATTCTTCTCAGGTCGACAAACTCATTATCTTGCTGTAGATCGCTCATTAATATGAAATGCAAACGTTTCTTCTTCATTAGCCGGGCTAAGTCACTTGGTTCCTCTTCAGATCCGCCGCCGTAGCGGAAAAATTCGAGATCTCTACAATTTAGGAGAAGATTTAATTACCTCCGATTTGCACACATAATTATAGTTGAGTAGCACGGTGCCCATTGGCTCCCATTTTGATTGCGACAACAAGACATTTGGAAAACGTTACCCCATTGTTACTTATCTCGTGGTTCGGTCTGCGGTGTAGGCACATCACCCGTTCTGGCGGTAATGTGTCAGCCTATTTCATTTACAGGCAGATCTATCTTTGATCGTGTCATCGCCGAGACCAATGCGTTGCTGTTGCCTTTTCATTTGACACATCCACATATTTTTCGGTCGGTCCGCTTCTGGTCTTTGGTCCATCAAGTGGAACTCCTATTGATATGGCCTATTGGAACCTAATATGCAGGACAAGTACTCCCAACGCCATCTAGATATATCATAGCCGCAACTCAGCTGGACAATGCCGTCATAGTTTAGCTCTTAAATTTTTTATTTACACGAACAAACAACAAAAACAAGTAGTGACGTAATAAAAAGCAAAAACAAAACAGTGCAACATTGGCGAACATAACCTAAAACTATAAGCTGATTTTGACGTCTATGATTCTACATTGCGGCCTTAATATCTAGACGGCGTTGGTACTCCTCCTATATTACCTATTTTTCCTATATTTTCGTTACTCCTCCTGTTTTTCTAATATTTCACTAAAATTTCCGACATTTTCCTAATTTTTTAACGTATTTTGCATCTGGTAACTAACTTTTCTGCCTATATTCACAAATTAATTTGAATATGAGAATCTGGCATGTTCTGCTATCCGCTTTAATAGGGGGAACTTTTGTGTTTCCGATATTTTCCGCTATATGTCCGCTATATGGCGGACGGTAAGATAAGTGTCGCTAGTGTCGATAACAAGAACAAGAAAATTCTTCTTGCGAAGCTGATAGCGTAATGTTCCGTTCATGATTATGATAATATACTCCGTTGAGAGATCAACTCTTGCGATGCACCTCACACCTTCACAAAATGGATGGGCAATGCAAAAATGTGTAGCATTCTAGTTTCATGGGACAACCGTCTACAAATTTCTGATAGAAGGCTTAGAGGGGTAAAAGGTAAAATTATTGTCGAATGGAACACTGAAGAATAATTTTGTTATTTAAGTATCTAAATCACTGTTGCTCAACAGGTGATTTGCGGACCGAATGTAATCCCTGAGAGACCCTTAAGTGGTCCGTGAGATGTGAGATACCCTGGAGATGGAAACTATACTATTGTTTGTACCTATTTTTTTTCTTCCGTTAAGAAAAGTTAAAATTATCTAATGAGCTATCTGATAAAAAGAGCGAATCAATTGTATTTGACTCTCAAAGCTATGTTTTCCCGTCCCAATCCTATACTTACTGCCTATTATTAATTATAGTAGTTACTACGGTAAATTATTTATCCATAAAAATGTGGTCGATGGTATAAGAGAAGCCATAAAAAAATGACGGAAAGTCAGTACCGAGTTACTCGGCTACCGAGCGATTCTGCCGAACTTTTTCCAGTGTTAGTGTAGGTACTAACGTCGTCATTTCACGTGAAATCCATGCAAATACTGTCAAAATTTTGATGATCGTGAAATCGAATTCGCTTGGTAGTACTCACTTCACATGAAAGTCTCCACACCGGTTTTTGACATTTCGCCAACGAAAATAATGCAGTTGCACTTTATTTCACAGTGAAAAGATGTCATCGACAATCAATCAGAACGCGATTGAACATTTATCTTACATTGAGTGAATAAAAAGCCAGTCTCCACGGCACCGTTTTCACGGGAGACATATATGCACGTTTTTCGCTTAAAGGTATGTACTGAGTTCACCGAGCGAAAAACTTGCATATACATATGTCTCCCGTGAAAACGGTGCCGTGGAGACTGGCTTTTTATTCACTCAATGTAAGATAAATGGTCACTCGCGGTCTGATTGATTGTCGATGACATCTTTTCATTGTGAAATAAAGTACAACTGCATTATTTTCGCTGGCGAAATGTCAAAAACCGGTGTGGAGCCTTCATGTGAAGTGAGTACCACCAAGCGAATTCGATTTCACGATCATCAAAATTTTGACAGTATTTGCATGGATTTCAGCTGAACTGACGATGTTAGTACCTACTTTTACGACAAAGCCTGCGCTATGTAGAGTCGGCTTAAAAATGTTTCCCACTTTCTTGTAGTAAAAAACATTGAATAAATGCAAGCAGCGGAGTTTTTGTAAAAATTGTTAAATTTTCTATATTAAAAAATATGGTGATTTATGTAGCGCTTCATGATCAGGCTAAGTGGTACCTGATACGCATTCATTCGCGAGTTAGGAGAACATTTTATTTATTTTGTAGTTTTTGCCTAAGATTCAATTCGAATGCCGAGGCAGCACGCATTTTTTTTTTATTGTAAATGATAAATTGAATCGTTTCTCAAGTTCCCCTATGCCGATTAATTTTAATTTAATTTAAGTTTAATTTTTGCTGCCATTTGGGCACTGTGTGAATGATGATAAATTTTTGGCATTAAGGTTTGGCGGTCAAGGCTATAAATGTATCTAGTGATTGAGACAAGGTTTTTATGAAATCCTGCTCTGAATATGTATCTCCCAAAAAAACGACTAGTTGGAAAGGTTACATCCAGTTTCGGATATGGCTGGCGGAGTGAAGTCATATCAATTCCTTTTTGCAGCTTGTGAATTTTTCTTTTTCCGTTTTTCTTCTTCTATTTTTTCAATTTTCCTTTGTCCGTTTTGAATTTTTCATTTTCCACTTTCCATCTTTTATTTTAAATTTTCAATTTTTTTCCACCTTTCATTTTTATACCCTTCGCTCATAGAGTCAAAGAGTATACATATTAAATTTGTCATGAAGTTTGTAGCGCATTGAAGGAAGCATCTCCGACCATATAATAAGTATACATATGATCGGCATGACTTGGGGAATCGATTGGGCGATGTCCGTCTGTCTGTCTGTTGCGACGCGTTTTACTCGGCCAATTTAAAAGCTATGAAGCTGAAATTTTGCACAAATGCTTCTTTTTGCTGCAGGCAGTTTGTATGTTTGAATCGGTACAATCGGACAATAGGGTCATGGCGCTGCCATACAAACCAAACCCCCCAAATTATGTGTTTCTAAGAAAAACTTTGTTATTTGTGTACCAATTTCAATCAAATTTCGCACAAATGTGTTTCTATCGATAACAGAAAACACGTGTGAGAATGAATCAAATCGGACCATGGGGTCATGGGGCTGCCATACAAACTTAACCCCCAAAATTAGGTTCTTCTAAAAAAACTTTTTTATTTGTGCACCAATTTAAACCAAATTTCACTCAAATGTATTTCTATTGATGACACTAAAGATATGTAAGAATGGATCAAATCGGACAATGGGGTCATGGGGCTGCCATACAAACCTAACCCCCCAAATTAGGTTCTTCTAAGAAACATTTTTTCACACCAATTTCACAAAACCTTGAATTAATGTGTCTATCAAAGCAACTAAAAAGTTCAAAACGAATGGAATCGTACTGTGGGGTCATGCTCCGGCAACCCCAATAAAATTTTCCGAGTAAATATTTTTATTTGCCCACTTATTTCAACCAAGCCCAAAACTTTTGTCAAGACGGAAGAAAAAGAATGAGGAGGGGGATTAAATACAAGTCATAGGTACGCTCGAAAAAACTTTTAGCCCAAGGAAAGGGTATCCAAATTTCGGCCGCGGCCGAAATTAGCCTCGGCCCCGGGGGTTGGCGAGCGTAGCGAACAGGGGGCCCCCTAGTTTTTAATTTTCCATTGCGCAACTGGAAGACATAATTTATGTTGTTCATTTGAGCATTCTAAAATCGGCTTACTCGCTTAAGTCTGTCAGAGAAAAAAAATCCGAAGATATCTTTTCCGTTGCTGCACTGATCGAATAGTTTGATAGCCCATGTACTAGATTTTGATGGTGAATATTTGGCTAACAAAATTTTTTTTCGGAAACTGGAAGGCAGTAGCCCTGTCAATCGGTAAAACTTACTTCATCGGGTAATCTGACTTGTGCGCGTCACGTTTTTTTTTCCTTTGGCGGGCGAGACGCTCCCGTGTCTGTTGATACGATCACTAATAAATTCTTTTTATCTCTTCATTTACAGATAACATTCTTCAGCCCTCCAACAATTTACTCCAACCGACAAATCTTCTCGACAACGATTCCACGGACAACAACAAATCGCATGCCGACACAAAAGGTCTCAACGTCGGTTCAACATGGTCCAATCTGGGCAATACCAAAATCGATTTGGACAATCTGCTAACGAGTAAAAATTCCAAATCCAGTGGTCCATCGCTATCGATGAATCAACTGAAAATCCAAAGTCCCACAAAAACGCCAAGCACACAAACACCTGTTATGGGTAGTGGCAGTTTTGTATCGAGCGGTGGTCTTGCATCACCCCTGGCCACGGGCTTCAACAACATTCCAACTCAAAATCCAATGTTTGGCAATTTCACCAGTGCCGCACCTGCGCTTAATCAACAGCCAAATTCCTTTCCAAATATCAATATGAATAATTTTAATAATTTCAATAACCAATCGTTCAATGCATTTCAATGATATATAGTTCAATAAATTGATCTTATTTAATAGTTTTGATTGAATGATGGTCTAAAAGCGACGAACGTTCGGCGGGATGATTGTGCAGTCGGAGCAAAAGGCGAAATTATGGGATAACAACACATATTGATATATAAATACATATATATATATATATTTGAAACACATCATATAAGTTGAAATCGGCGCTAGTCGATTGAAATTGTTTGAAATGAAAAGTCTAAAATGCTAAGCTAACTTCCCATGCATATGTGTAAAAAATGTATGCAAATGCAATCAAGATTGTATGTAAATAAAACTAAAACAAAAAGACGTATCATATTAGTATGAACTCATTGTTGAATAAATTAATATTTAAATAAATAAATATTTCCTTAAATATCGACTATGCGCCCATTTCGATTGGTTATCTAAACCAAGCATATAAATGAGGGCAATAAATTCAGTTAAGTAATATAATAATAGTTATGTTTGATTCTTTTTTTATTGACATACATTCACATTAGTATGCAAAAATTATAAATTTGTCCATGTTTTGTTAAGTAAATCAATATTGTTAATATGTTCTGGAAAATTTAATAAATGCTACTTATACATTTTCTTTATCAATATACATGTTATTATTTCATAGATTAATTGCCGGAATTTTTACATTGCAATCAGATTATCGATACTAAATAGTTTCCTTCTTCCTATCCGTACTGTCTAATGGCAACACACATATACAAATGCGACAATATTTTTACTTAACGCAAATAATAATCACGAATAGTCACATTTGAATGAATCTATTGTATAAAATAAACTAGGAAAAAAACAGAATCGTTGAAAACTGATTGTCTGGGAAAAATTCCAGCAATATGAAATGGTGTTAATACATATTAAGCAATTTATTGTACACTCGAGCAATATTACAATCAATAGCCAAATTATTTTGTGTTATTTTTTCCTTTTTGCTGATTTTGTTTTTTTTTTTGTCGATTATTGAAGTATGTTTTAATTGTAAATGTTAGTGAGATTAACCGGGGACATTCATTCATAGACATGGTTTGTAGTTATTTTACGGCCAATTGAAACAACACCGTTATAAGTCAAGCTAATTGTTCGAGTAGACTACCGATTGGGCCTCAGAAATTTTAGGGTGATTTTCCATTTCCGATTGGTTTGTGCTGGGCATTATTGTACCTTCACGGTGGAACACAATTTATTATTGTGTCCCTCTAATCTATCGCGACGTACTCATCGTTTGATGCCTTGAGCGATTGAGTACGAATAATCCGGTTATTAAATTCAAACAACTTAAAAATTCTGAAGTGAAAACATTTCTTCAAACACAGTTTTTGAGTGACCCCCCTACAAAATAAGACACGTTCAGTATTCTTTGAAAATTCTCCTCTTTTCGTGTTACATCTGCAAAGAGTAAAATAAAAATATGATGAATCCTTGATATCAAGGATATAAAATATTGTATGAAAGCATATTTTATACTCATGAAATATTTGTTGTTTTTTTATAACTCAAAATGGAAACTACAATAAGTGTAGTAGCAGTCCTCTGTTATGCGTACAGGCACACAGAAACAAAAAAAAAAGGGAAATAAAAATTGAAAAACAAAAAATCAACACACTGTAAAATTTAGTGCTAATTGAAAACGAAAATGATATCAATTATATATTAGTGAATGTAAAATGTGTATGTATATCTAAACTTCCGTTCCATAAAAGGGTGCGTCCAAGTTAAACGGCAAGTTGGACGATATTGGGCGTCCAACTTTTGGTAAAGAACAATTTCAGCTTTTCCTACTGATTACGAATAGCGTGAAAGTGTTTTTGTTTGAACGGCCAATATCGTCCAACTTCTCGTCATTTAATGTGGACACGCCTTTAAGTGAAATAGCGCGCTGTTTGTTTTGTTAAATGTTGTAGATAAAATTATTTGATGTATATGTATAAGAAACAAACAATATAATGCTGGAAATAGAATGGACGCAGCAACAGCAACAGGAGCAGCAACGATAATGCAGTCGAATGAAATTTAAATGGGTGACGTCACGTTGGCAACAAAAGTTCTAAATAGTTTTTGCTGCCACTCATTTAAATTGCATTGGGCCGCTGCTGCTGCATCCATACTATTACAAGCATAATAATTATTATGAGAGTATAAATGTTAAGGATGGTGTTGGAGCTAATATAACATTAATCGTGTCTTGTCTTATTTTAATTTTTCAATTTTTTTGTTTTCTTTCGTCAAATGTAATTTGCACTTGTCTAACGGTACATATTTTCTATTAGCACATTTTCATGAAAACTTAAAATAATTGTGAAATTGATAAAAAAAACTGATAAAATATTGTTTATTTGTTTAGAATTTAGATGAAATAATTATGTAAAAAAAATATATTTGGAAACTGAAAGAATTGTCTATTTGAACTTTGTAGGGTTTATGGGTTTAAATAAAGTTTTGTACCCGCAAAACTGGTAACACATGCAGCCCATTGGCACGCTTGCATCATCCGCAATTTTCGTATTATGCTCCCTTTTTTAATTGCAACATAAGCAACGCGTTTGGATGGCATGTCGTGCGTTCAATTTGCGGCAGCTCTTATCTATCTTCTATCTATATAAAAAAAATCTCATTAAAATGTTTGTTACCAAACTCCTTCGAAACGACTCAACCGATTTTTTTTAATTGGTTGTGCATACTTGCTAATAATAACTCTGAAACCCTTCCCGATCTTTTTGAAATTTGACACACTTGTCGAGCTAAATGGCGCTCACATTTCCTTCAAGCTTGCTACGGTGCTACCTATCCGACGCGACGTCGGAAGTTACGGCTACCAAAATCGCAATTTTATGTTTTCTAATTGAAAATTGTCCATAACTAGGAAATCCATTTTAAAACTCAGAGAACTTGTAGAGCACCGCACTGTCCATTTTTGTCCAATTTCCAGGCTCTAGCTGTGAAGGTTCATAAGATACAGACGGGACTATAATTTATCTTTCCTATCACAAAATGATTGAAAATCAGTACTCCATCCGATTGACCCACCTCTATAGGAAAATGCGTACTAAAGAATGGACTCTTCAGGGGTTTGTATAATTTGTTTTATTTTTAAAAATATGTCCGTTAAAATGGCGTTAAGATCCCAGGGAACCATATCATAATGATACCATGGAGGAATGCATACTCACCAACGAGGATAAGCCGCTCTAGAGGTATCAGTTTATCTATTGCAATAAACGAAACTTAAATAAGTAGGTACCTTGCGGGGATCGTGAAAAGCCAGATTCTAGATCATACGACTGTCTCTACAAAAATTTATGTTTATAATCTTATTTCGAGTACTCTTCCATGTTATAGCTTTCCGTGTTAAAGCATACGTTTATGCTTCACATGCTGATGTTATTGCCAAGGAGAATCAGTGGCGTAGATAGCTTTTCGTAGGGGGAGGTTATCAGTGGTCAGGATTATTTTTTTCAGCACAGGGGAAATGCATTAACTTTCTTCCGGGCGCATGGGCGGTAATTTACCGCACTGATCATACAAATACGCATAACGTTTCTCCCGTTGGCCGGAATGGGATGGGAGAGGTATGTATTTTCAAATCATATTGTTATATATACGTCATAATAAAATTTTGGTAAATTTCAGCCTCCTTACCTCCCCAGCGGTCATCAAACGTTCGCGGATGGTACATTTTAGGTAGATAGTTGTGTTCAAAGTGTGGCTCTGTGTAATATCACTGAAGTGACGTGCGTTAGTAAAACTGCAGAGCATTTTTTTTAAATAGTTTTTATGATGATTACTTATTTGGGACATAAGCTCTTCTTTCGATTTACAATAATCAAAAAAATATAAATTTTTCGGTTGAACGCAAGTGGCGAGGGAACGACGAGGGCGGTAAATTACCCGGTTATGTTACAAAATGAGACGCACCTGGATGAAGTTTAAATGAAGGGGTTCTAAATAAAGAATTTAAAGAATAGTCACCATTATCAATCTGCTTTTTTATCGAATAAACAATGCCTTTATTCGCTTGAGGTCTACTGAAAAATGGATTGCCGCTTCAAGGTTTAGAAATCGTTTCAATTCTGCTTGTTTATAGCTGATATTACGGAGGAATAGGTTTGGCAAAGCAAATATTGTACGTCGAACAGCGTAGCAGGTGCCACTAGAGCTCAGATGTAGATGTCCACCTTAATGCAGGTATACCTACTCAACCGAAGATGATCTAGAGACTCCTGAATGATACACGGGAACTTAATCTCGTCAGACGACAACACATCTTCAGAGAACTGAGAAGTTTATTGAATCACTTTATGTTTATAAGCGTGGTGGTCTAGCGGTTAGTGCGCGCACCTTCGGTGCACAGGGTCATGAGTTCGAATCTCACCGTGGATCATGGTGTTTTTCGAACTCACGAGCTTGTGACGGACTATGATCTCACTCAAATGTTAAACGAGTACCCATTTATAGGGATAAATAACACTGCTGAGCGTAATGCTGATCTCATTACCTCAACAAAAAGCAGATAAGATCTTGGAAATAGGATGTCACTAACACATCCTGCGGCCTGCGGTCGATTTTTTTTAAATGTTTGTTAGTACGCAGAATACGCTCTACTTCTTGAAACTTCGATTTGGATGGGAGACTGTGGGTGAACTTCAAAGTTTAAGGTTCGTCTGCAATAACGAGCACATATGTGAATAATCCAGAATCGTTGCCGCACTGGAGAAGGATGCGGCTAAAATAGGTTTCAGTGTGTGGTTTGTTTGCACCAAAATATTTCGCAGAGCGACTAAGCAGGACGTAAAGACGTGAAATAATACCGGAAGAGGGCCCGGCGCGGCGGAGAACGAGATGGTTGTGATTTTATTCAAGAAAAATCCTATATAAATGCATACCAGGTAGCATGATTTTATTTGGAAGTAAGTGAAAACTTACTACTGTGTTTGTGTTACAGTTAATTTATTAAAGGATGACTTGCCCTTTTTGATAATTATTGTTTATATCCTATATGTGGGATTTAGGAAAGGATATTCCACAAGCGATCTCATTTTTGTACTGCAAAGCTGGGCAAGATTTTACCTGGATGTAGATCGAAAACTATTTTCGTGTTTTATTGATTTTAAGGCTGCTTTTGATACCATTGATCGCAACAGTCTTTTCTCAAAATATATAATGCGTGCATCAAGGATGCAAATTGAGCCCGGACATTTTTACAATCTATATTAACGACATTTTGGATAATTGCCCTGGCGGAGCAACCACATTTGGAGTATCCCTAAAAGGATTACTATATGCGGACGACGTAGTGCTTCTGGCACTGAGAACTGGAAACTCGCCGTTAATCTTGAGAAATCCAAAGTCATCATTTTTAAGCGATTCCGTTTAGCTCAAGATGAAATTTGGACGTTCAGAGGAAGTGAAATACAGGTTGTTAAGCAAGTTTCTAGGAGTGCTGATCTCGTATAATTTATACACGAATCCGCATCGTGAAGAAAAATTTAAAGCAGCGAAGTGGGCCATCAGCTCTATCTGGAAGAAAGGTTCCAGCAACAGAAGCATTTCGCATACCGCTAAATATAACGTCCACCAGGCAGGTGTCATTGTCTATAATGTAATGTTGTATGGTGCCCAGGTGTGGGGCCGTGGGCGGAAAAAGGTGTGACACGGTAGCGCAACTTTAACGATATTTGTTGAAATTAACCTTTTATCTGCCCACAACAACACCGAATTATATGCTTCTTCAAGAAACGAGGTTGCAACCGCTCTTTGTAGATACGCTATCACTACATTTAAAAATGTGGCATCTATGGACTCTGATATGTTGCCGAAGAGAGTTCTTATGCATGTTGCTGCGTCGAGGACGTTATTCTTTATGGACCTGGAAACGGTATCGAGCGAATCTCAGACGACGCTTAATTGGGACGGGACAAACGAAAACATGTACATATATGCTCTATCAAATCATGCACCATGTCAAGAACACGTTGGTACAAACTACAGCAGAAGAAGCGAGGGCATCGACAGATTTATGCGGGCCTAAATCAAGAACTGAACTCTACTACTACGTATTTTCTAAACTGCTTTAGTGACACCAAAATATCCTTATTATTTAAAGCCAGAGGCGAGTTGCTACCGCTTCACTACATACCTCTTCGGATAGACCTACCAATTATGTGCGATCTGTGTAATATGAGAGCGAGAGAAGACACATTTTATAGGTGTTTGGCCCATACCAAAAGAGACCAGACGATCGTGTATTGGAAAAGATGATCTTAATGAACAGTGGACGAACTGCTGAATGGCGAAAACTGGGAAGCGCGTTCTACGATGATTGCAACATCGCTTTGAAGTACCGTAAACTAATCATGACTGGTTATATCTAATAGTTGAAATAGATTACGCGCATCAGCAGCAGCATCGGCAGAATTTCATAGCTGACAAATATGCTGAATGCTAAGTCTTCTGCTCAACATTTTTGTCAGCGATGTAAAATGCATTGAGCTTGACGTTTCGCGATGCCGATGCTGCTGCTGATGCGCGTAATCTATTTCAAGCATAATAAAAACATTTTAACGCAACGTAGTTTAATATCTTTGTCTTTTCTTTTGAATTACAATATGGAATTTTTGCGACATGTAAACCTTTATGTAAAGCTCTAACTCAATTGAATCAGACAGACGGCTGGTGCTGTGTTTTAAACCGGGTTTTAAAAATTACTTTGTACTTTTATATAACGATAGAATTATGAAATAACCCATTTATCTATCTATCTATATTCTATACATAAATCCTGTATGTTATATTGTGTTTTGTGTAGGCCTCTCTACAAAATGCGGAGATGGAAGTCTTCTCGTGTGTGGCAAATAAAAGGCGAGACCAAGACTAAGTGAAGGAACTTACCTCCGTGGTAGCTCGAGAGGTCAATTTCTGAACGAGTCCTGGAACCTCCGAAGTAGCTCGAGAGCAGTAGCAGTAGCTCAGCATATTGCCATGGTTTTCTTCATGTAACAGTATGTTATCACACGTTGGTAAAAGGCGTTAAAATTGGAATCGACAGGATCCGGAGATGGAAGTCCTTTCCTGGGTAGATTAATGATTTATTTATTTATTTATTTATAGAAGTTATTGAACGGGAATGTATCCCATAGTACAATAATATACAACGACCAGAATCAGGAAGTGAGTAACATGACTTACAAAAGTATAAAGTAAAATTTTTTAATATAAGTTTAGGTAAAAAATAAAATAAATTAATGTAAGAAATAAGAAAAGAAAAAAAGAAAGAAATGAAAAATTAATGAGATTAGGTACGCAAAAGTAAAAGAAATTAATGATTAAATGATTACAACACAATCGTTTCAATTTGACGAAGAAGTTTTCTTTTGAAAATTGTAAGCGAAGGAGGTAAAGGACCAAGCTGTAGTTTGTCATAGTTGCTTAGCATGCGAGGCATTGAAGAATTCTGATAAATCGAGAGCTCGGCAGCAGGTGGATAAAAAATTGCACCACTACGAGTAAAGTGACTATGATGATTTCTAATAACAATGTTCTCGGTAAGGGAAGAGTGTATCTGATTGCAACAAAATTTATACAAGAAGCACTCATCCAGATAAGCTCGACGTTTCTTTAATGACATAAGTTTAAGAAAGCTAAGTCGTTCGGAATAGGGTAAGTAATCTAGCCTGAATTTAAAGAAGACACCTCGAGTGGTTTTTCTTTGGACTGATTCTATAGCATCTGACGAGCAGGAAGTGGATGGATTCCAAGCTATGGTAGCATACTCCAGGATGCTACGGACGAGCGAAATGAACAGGTTCACAGATGTAGAAACAGAAGTAAAGTCATGGCTTGATCGCAATACAAAACCAGAGAGTTTAGAAGCTTTTTTAACAGTGGACGAAACATGCTCAGAAAAGTTGAGTTTTGTGTCAAAGGTGACACCAAGATCTTTGATAGTTGAAACGGAGTCAGTTGGATGACCATTTAAGAGATAGGTGAAGGAAGTGTAAGGGGGAAGATAAAGGTTGAAAGGCTTCGGCTAATTCCTATATCTTCTTCAGTTGTGGCATAACTGTGGACCCTTAGCTATGCAGGAGGAGTTTCATAGGAAAAGGACTTCGGCCAATTCCTATGTCTCTCTACGGGGCGTTACTTTCCCGCATTATCCGAGTAACCGCTGCGCCTGAGTGCTGCATTAACATCTGCAGCGTCTCAGGTTACTTAACGTGATAGGTGACAGAAAACATTTAAGTCAACCACTAAAGCAGCATCTTCGAGGCATGCCCATGATGGCCTTTACTCAACGATTAAACCCTATCATGGTTTAGCGATGTGCCGACAACTCATCCTAAGAAAAACTTCAAGTCAAGAAACCTGAAACAAAAGCCTCGGATTGGACGGATACAAAACAACGACGACCCCGCAAACGAACAACTGATTACTCTTTCGGATCCTGGAATGTACGCTCCCTGAATAGACCGGGGGCCTTAAGGGCCCTCCTGGATCAGGTAGAACAATACAAGCTGAGCATAGTTGCAATCCAGGAAACTAAATGGCTCAAAAGCGAGATTAACGACCTCAATTCGCACACTATTTTTACGAGTGGTAAAGAGGAGGGCAACAAGGAGTTTGGAGTAGCTTTCATCGTGAATAAGCAGCTCAAGGACCACGTTATCGGCTTCAAACCCATCAACGAGCGGCTATGTGCGATCCGCATTAAGACCCGTTTCGCTAATCTCTGGCTCATTAATGCGCATGCCCCTACAGAAGTAAAAGAAGACGCGATTAAGGACGAGTTCTACAACGACCTAGAAACACTCTTCGACTCACTTCCATCAAACGACGTCAAGTTGCTGCTAGGAGACTTTAACGCCAAAGTCGGAAATGAAAGCTGGCATAGGGGAACTACTGGAGGTCATAGCCTCCACGACGAAAACAACAACAACGGTCAGCGACTTATCGACTTCGCGAGCGGCAGAAACCTGGTAATAAGCTCTACATGCTTCCCTCATCGACGAATCCACAAGCAGACCTGGAAGTCTCCAGATGAATACACCGTGAACCAGATCGACCACGTACTGACCAGCAAGAGATGGGCTTCTAATGTCCTAGATGTTCGATCCTATCGAGGAGCCAACTGCGACACCGATCACTATTTGGTGAAGACGACCTACAGGTGCAGAATCTCTTCGGTGCACCTAACGAGAATCAACCCTGCCAAGATCTTCGAGGTTGACAATTTGATTGATGATGCCACGGCGGCTGCGTATACAACAGCACTAGAGGAAAAACTGTCGCCCATGCTTGATGACATCAACAATTTAGGAATCCATGAGTTCTGGGAGGAGCTCAAAGACAGCATCAAGGGGGTCGCAGAAGAGGTCGTGGGCTATAAAGGCCGGCGCAGACGAGCAGACTGGTTCGACGAAGAATGCAGGGCCTCGATTGAGGCGAAAAATGAAGCCTATCGCCAATACACACAACGCGCATCCCGAGCCAAGAAAGAAAGATATAACGAGCTTCGGCGAGTATCTAATAAGTTAATTAGACGTAAGAAACGCAAACATTTTGACGAGCAGTTACAGCAAATAAACCAAAGATTAGCCAGTAAGAACATTAGACAGGCGTACAAACTTATAAATAATGTTAAGAACGGATATCAACCCAGGACAAGCCTATGTAAGGACAAGGATGGTAACATCATCAGCGACATCGAAAGCGTCAACAAACGATGGGCCTCGCATTTTGAAGAGCTCCTCAATGCACCATCAACATCCCCCGCGGAGCCAGCTCTTGAGCAGTTAGCCGAACCAGGCCCTCCCGTTCTACCCCCAACAGTAGAGGAGGTGAGTCTTGCCATACAGTCGCTTCAAAATAATAAAGCGCCCGGCGCTGACGAGATCCCAGCAGAACTGCTGAAGCATGGTGGAACGTGCCTGACCAACGCAATACATGTGCTACTGCTGAAAATATGGAACGACGAGGAAATCCCCGAAGATTGGCGCAAAAGCATAATCTGCCCAATCCACAAAAAGGGTGACAAGCTGAAGTGTGAGAATTACAGGGGCATATCATTAGTTTGTACGGCCTATAAGATATTATCTAAAATTCTTGAAAAGAGAATTAATCCGTACGCAGAACGAATCATTGGCGAGTATCAAGGCGGCTTCAGACCTGGTCGATCAACGACCGATCAGCTTTTCACAGTGAAGCTACTACTCCAAAAGTGCTGGGAATATAACATCGACGTATACCAAATCTTTGTCGACTTCAAGCAGGCATACGACAGTATCGATCGAAGTGTACTGTACAACATTATGCTGAATTTTGGTATACCGGCAAAGTTAGTGCGACTCACAAGGATGACGATGACTAATACCGTCTCGCAGGTCAGAGTGCAGAATCGACTCACTGACCTATTTGAAACTCGTACTGGACTCAAGCAGGGCGACGGGCTGGCGCCGACGCTCTTCAACCTTGCTTTGGAGTATGTAATTCGAGCCATGAATATGGACAGCAGCGGAACGCTACTCATCAAGTCGACTCAATTAGTAGCGTACGCCGACGATATCAACATCGTCTCGAAGGTTGGGTGATGCAGAAAGCCTTCTGCATAACCTCAATAACGCCGCAAAGGAAGTTGGACTACATATCAACGAAAGCAAAACAAAGGCCATGATGCAATCGAAAACAAGGATGCCAGCAAATTCAAGCATCACAGTGGGGGACCTTAATATCGAGTATGTAGACAACTTCAACTATCTGGGTTGTAACTTATCAAAGGACGCCAACGAAACCGACGAAATTAAGCGACGGATACAACTAGCCAATAAGACATATTTCTCGGTCCTCCCTATAATTAATTCGAAACTTGCGCACAGGAACACGAAGCTCCGCGGGTACAAAACGATCATCCGACCCGTGCTATGTTCTGGCTGCGAAACATGGACCCTCACCCAAGCCTCCGAAATTTTGCTAGACCGATTCGAACGAAAGGTCCTTCGGCGAATTTTCGGGGCCGTTCGCGAGCGAGACCAATGGCGTATCCGGTACAACCATGAGTTGTATCAATTGTACGATGAGCTGGAAGTATCGAAAATCGTGAAGCTTCAACGTTTGCAATGGGCGGGGCATGTACAACGGATGGACGATAATCGCATGCCAAAGAAAGTGATGAACGCACAACGAATTGACGAGGTTGCGTGGACGACCGAGAGCTCGCTGGGAGAACTCCGTAGGTGAAGACGCCCAACAGCTGCTGGGCTTCCGAAACTGGAGGACGAGGTCACGTAACCGCGACAATTGGAGGTCAACGATTCAGGCGGCCAAGGCCCGACGTCGGGCTATCGTGCCACATTGATGATGATGAAGGAAGTGGGGAAGAATTTAAGGGAATATTGCATCACAAAGCATTTGGATACATTAAGAGGTAAGTCGTTGGACACACACCAACTGTATAACAGGTCAATGTCGGATTGGAGCAAGATTCAGTCATTGATGTTAGATATGGTTCTGAATAATTTACAATCGTCAGCATAAAGCAAAGATTCACAATTAAGGCGATCAGGAAGATCGTTGACGAAAAAGACGAATAGAAGAGGTCCCAATATGGACCCCTGAGGAACCCCAGATGATAGACAAAAACTAGGTGAAAGAATGTTGTTAAAGATGACATAAGAGGTTCTTTCAGAAAGGTATGAAGAAAGCCAGGTTATGAGTGAAAGCGGAAAGTTCAATCTGACAAGTTTCTCGATTAATATTCTGTGGTTAACAGTATCAAAAGCTTTTGAGAAATCTGTATATAACACATGTACGTCTTGATGTTTGTTGAACGCTTTGGCAATGAAGTCCACTAACTCAACCAAATTGGAGGTGGTAGATTTGCTTTTACAAAAACCATGTTGGTTAGCACAAATATTAGAACCGAAGTTCAGACTAATGTAGTTATGAACTATTCTCTCCAGCAATTTAGAAATAGAGGACAAAAGGCAGATAGGGCGGTAATTGGAGGCAACATTTAGATCACCCTTCTTCGGAAAAGGGACAACATAAGACGATTTCCATAATGATGGAAATTTACCTTGCCGGATACTTTTATTGAATAGAATTGAAAGAGGAGTGGCAATGGCGTTAGAGGTTCTTTTTAAAAAATTATTGGGAATGCCATCTGGGCCAACACAGGAGCTTACTTTGGCAGAGCGTATAAGCAGTGCAACATACGAAGGTAAAATAAGTGGCACTGAAACATCACTGTTAGGAGGGATGGAGGAATAATTAAAAGACGGCTGTCTAAAGGTGCTAGAAAAATATTTTGCAAAAAGAGCGCAAATTTCCTCGGGTGTATGTGCGGATGAGTTATTGTACCTTAAAGAGGATGGACATGAAGAAGAAGAACGTAAGTTACGAATGTAGGACCAAAAGAGCTTACTTTCGTTGTTCCATATATTACTTTCGATAGTGCTTAGGTAAGCTGTCTTGGCCGCGGAAATTAAACTCTTAGTTTCTGATCGAAGCTTTTTAAAAACTAACAGGTCAAAAGGATGTTTAAAGCGCTTATAGCGTCGATGGGCTCGTTTTTTTCTATGAATCAAACGATGAATATGTGGGGTAAACCACACTGGACCTTGGCGAGGCTTAGTGCAATAATATGGTACAAATTCAACAATAATATCAAATAATGTTGTGTAGAATTTGCTTACCGCAGTATCGCAATCACAATCAGCCAGAAGAAAATTCCAATTAATGAAAGACAACTTAGCGTTAATGGCCTCATAGTTGGCATTTCTGAAGTTAAGACGGGCATTTTTCGAGTGTTGAGGAAATGAAGGAGAAGAGGAAATAATCTCGTGCATAAGGGCAGGATGATAAGCGTCCTCAAGAACAAGTGGAGTAGAAAGAGATGATGTTGACAAAGAGGCGGGAGTAGATTACAAAACGTAAGATCCAGGATGCGATCCATATAATTCCGAGTTACATTAAATTGAAGAAGGTTACAAAACTCCATAAACGCTGACAATAATAATAGCAGGGAAGGAGAGGAAGATGAGATAGGAAGTCCAGGTTCGCTCGGCCAAGAAACGCAAGGAAGATTAAAATCACCACATATCACAAAAGTCGACTTAGGGTATATGACATTAATGAAATTGGAAATGTAATTAAAGAAGTTGTCGTAGACAGCAAGAATTGAGTTACATGGAATGTATATACATATAGAGATCAAAGGTGAAACAGGAGCAGACATCTTAACAATGACACAGTCGTATGATTCATTGACTGTAGAAGCCAACAGGCAACAATCCAAGTTACTGCGCACAGCTATAAAAGCACCTGCTCCAGAATTTTTCCCGTGAAGTTCTAAGTTGCGGTCACAACGAAAGATGTTGTAACCATCCATAATTTCACCGCTGCTAATATCAAAATTCGATCAACATACAAGCCTACACTAAAGTACTAACATTCAAAGTTTGGTAGGGTGGAGAATCATGATTTTGACTAATTGCAGTCTAAAGTGCTAGCTCAATCAAGAGCAAGAACTTGCTGTGATGGGCCTAGGAATGTTATCCACCAAAAAAGTCCTTCACGAACATGACATGAAGAAATCTAAGTACCAACAGGAGATTCTAGAATGGAAATGTGGTGGGGTGGAGAATAAGGATTTTGCCTAATTACAGTCCAAAGATCTGGTTAAATTAGGAACTTTGCTGTGATGGGCCTAGGAATGGTATCCACCAAAGCACTAACATGAGATTCTGGAATAAAAATATATTTTATAGTACGGAGAAAAATGTCGAAATTTAGTAATTTTTAGCCAAGAAATTAGAATCATAATTATATATGAAAAAGTTAGCTAGGAAATTAGAAAGGATTTTTTCTAAAAAATCTCCTTAATGAAATAGTTAGCTAGGAAATTAGAAAGAGTTTTTCTATAAAAAAATTATACTCAATAAATTAAGTTAGTCATGCTAGCCATGAGATTTCATGTTGAAGTGGCCATGAAATTTCATGTCAAATTATATAAAAAATAAAAAATAAAATTTTTAGAGAAATAAAAAGTGTCACACAAAATAGGTATAAGTTGAGAAAAAAGAAAAATATAGTGTAGTGAAGTGTAGTTTATATAGTGTAGTGAAGTGTAGTTCATATAAAGAAGAAAATAGTGCAGTTAACACGGGAGACGAATGGAGGAACGGGGTAAGTCTGAATAAATTTCTTTGTTTCATATATGTAAGATTAAAGATTAAGTTTACCTTATGTGATCAATTTTAAATGAAATATGGATCTTTAGCTTCTCCTTATAGAATTTGATTCTGGGGGGATTGAGGATTCATATTTCATGGAATTTCGTATAAAGGAGAGTTTTTGAGGGACTTTGTAGAAAATTTCGGAAAAGCCTACTGATGAGTCCATAGGGGTATGGATGAAACCGGTCTAGGCACCCATCTAATTAATATCTAGATTTTGTTGTATATAACGTGAAATTGGAGGAGTTGTGGTAGGACACATGTAGTCTTTCAGTGCACTTTTATTGCAGTATTGCTCATGTGTTTTATTACAATTCCGCATAAATTATTTATATATTGTTCATATATTATTCATATATTGTTCACATATTATATTGTGTCACATAAATGGAATTTTGTTGTATCACATACATAGATTGGCCTCGGTCATCCAGCGTCGTCACCCATCATATATTGTTTTTTAGGATAAATAGTTCTAGATTACATCTTTAGGATAAATAGAAAGATAGGAAATTTAATTATTAAATAATATAGACTCCAACATGCTTAGCTAGAGAAAAAGAAAAACAATAGCGGCAATGGAGTCAAACAATAGGTATTTAATAAGTGTAATGATTGTGTTAAATGATTACTCAGCAGAAGACACTTGCTGAGTGGTCGGAACCTTCACAATCATACACGCAAGAAATTTCCTCAAGTATTAGGATATGAGAAAGAATAGGTAGGGCTAAGGGCACTAAACGTGCAAAAAGAGCAAATTGCAGGGCAGTATATCATGAAGACATCTAATTGCGGTTAAGATCTACTAGTCCGACTAAAGGGACATGAAGACTTCCGTGATGGAGGTACAGAGTGATAAACTACCAAAAGGTTCTTCACGAACAATACAGAAGCAAAGAAAGCTTCAAATATAAGAATCCAAGTACCAACACGGTTTACTAGATAAAAAACAAAGAAATTGGTTGGATAAATAAGAGAGAATAATGACCAACAGCTGTTCGCGGTCTTTTGTTTTTTTTTTCTATTTCGACACTTCAAAAGAACAACTTTTGTATCTTTACAATGGCGGACGAGGAGAACGTGCAACATACGCGGTGTTGAGCAGTGCAATGCAATTGTCGATTTATCTGGTAAGTTTCCAAACTAATATATTATGATGTGAATGTAATTAATCATTTTTTGTTTATAGGAATTGGGATTTCATGGCGAGGCGACGGCGGCACGGTCATAGTGCAAACAACGATGCGACAACCGCATAAAAAATACGAAGTGTAGAGTATTTATGCAAATTCTTAGTTTTGCGAATGATGTTGCGGATTTATACTGTAAGTACTCAAATTATTGTTACTTTGTGAGTCCGATTAATCCTTTTTTTCATAGATACTTCGGCCTTGCTGGAACTACGCTCTCGATTTTGCAAATCGTCTGAGCTCGGGAAGTTTTTGGCATGCGATACAGATATTCCGTTGTGTTCCTGCTCCAGCACAAGTACCTAGTCTTGGAAAGCATTTATTTTGAACCGAGCAGACTTGCGCAACCATTTTATTTATGTTCACCTTTTCCATTCGACCGCAAACAAAAAATAGGCACTAAATCGCGACATTGTGGATGGCGGAAATTGTTGGGAAGAAATGTATTTTTTTTTATCGTGGCAAAAAATTGTAAAACGAAAAAGTGTGTGTTTTTTTAATAAAATAAATACTATTGTGGGTACTCTAATGATATGTATTTTCTATTACGCTTCGGCGGTTATGCGAGCAAAATGAACGACAGCGCACCCTGCACCTCGTTCACGGAAAGAGAACCCCGCACTCCGCACCGCACCCCGCTATTTAAAAGTTTTGACAATGGTCGCATATTACATCTACTACAATTCGAATATCTGTGTACTGACAGTCGTCGTGTACTTTATCTACAACCACTCGATGATGTAACCATATACAAATAATACATATATGTCCAAAGCTCACTCAAAATCGGGTACACATTTTTTTGGCCATGTCGTCTGATCTTGCACCCAATGTCACAAATACGACCATACAGATACACGTATACAGGCTATTAAAGCTATTTGCTCTTTTGCTACACAGTTCAAGTTGAAGAGAGTTTAGATACTCTGCCAGAGCATGTTTTCGTGCATTTGTCGACTTCATGAGTGTATCTTCTTCCACTGTCCCATGCCATGGGTCGGGGTGGCTTACGCAAAAGTATCTGCGCCTGCGAAAACTGCGTATTGAAAAAACATGAAAGATGATTTGATGACAATGCATTTCTTGAGGTTGCGGAACAGGTTGCCATGCGTTCATTGACCTCATTAGTGCATTTCGAAAGGTGCATGCCGCGCTGTTAATGCAATGTAGTGGTAGCATGCGGTAGAGTGAGTGGATTTAGTGCAGGACAAGGCAACACAACTTCCATAGATATTTCAAAAAAGATATATTTCTATACAGAACATCAACTGAAAATTTGTATGCAAGTTGTTCTGTCCTGTTCTGTACTCGATTCAATTGGAGGGATATGAGTACGAGAGTGAGTTGTAGAGTATTGATAAGAAAATACGATATTTGATCAGCAAAAATCCTATATCGCTGTATTTTTGCAGGATGGTTGGTGATGCTGATGGCGTCCTGATTATGGAAAAAAAGTCCCCAACGATTGGAGGGCAACCTTGAAAAAAGGGGATAAGGGAGTATTTTTTTACTTTTTAGCAAACATTTCAAAACCGACCAAATATACAGAAAAATGGTCTGAGAACGAAAAAAAAAAATACATAAAATTACCCTTGTAATTGTATATTGTATATAATACATTAGGATTTAAGTGAAAAATTTGGCGCTAGACTAAAAAATAAATTAGAATATTTTCATTTTAGACTCTTTTAAAAACCTCCATAGCTCTGAAAACGCAAGTACCCCTCCTCCCTTTTCAAGGCTGCAAACCTCTAATCTATTGGGACTTTTTTCCCATAATCAGAAGGCCATCCCTAAAAATCCTGCAAAAATCCATCGATGTAAGATTTTTGTCGTTCGATGACTATAATAAAATCATATTGATTTAATTGTTTGAAACAAATGAGAATGCCCACTTTTGTATGAAAGTTGGTTAACGAAATTTGTATCAGAAGTCTCAAAACGCAAAAGTCTCTATTAGAGAGCAACGAATATATGAGTTTCAATTTTGGATCGATTTTGATATAATTTGAATAAATTTTACCAAATTGCAGATCTTTAGGGGCAGTTTTAGTTGAATTGAATTGAAATAGAGCTCAAATTAACCACAGTTTTCTGTTTTTAAGGCATTAAAACTGTAAGAAATACGGAAGATAGAATAAAATAATGTAAGAAAGAAATGATCGTTGGACTATTCGCCAATTTTGTGAAGAATCGTACGAACACCTCACCTTGGCAGAAGTTGCAGAAAACTGAGATGGAAAAATATTTTGTTTTTGGGTCAAATCACAAAAATTTGACTTTGAAGTTCTGTAAAAACCAAACCTCTTATCCGATTTTAGTGCCGTTAATTTTATTTTTTGGATAAATTTGTTGGCTTTAATAATCATTTTGTTTTGCTATTCTAGCTAGTATAGCTTTTGAGATAATGACGTTTTAGTCGTCAAAGAAATTTTTTTTTTTAAATTTTCAAATGCCTGTGGCAGCTAAATGGTTAAGCTTTTTTTACTAAAAATCAATGCGGAATCACAATCCGGTGCGTTAATGCGGCAGACACCCTGTATATTTTCCTAACTTACGACTAATGAAAAAAAAACTATCGGAAAATTGGTTTTGATACCGAACTTTATACTTTTAGGCCCGTATTTATAAACATAGCTTAACTCAAGGCGACCTTTAGTCAAGTATACCGAAATTCAAAAAAATAGATGTAATTTCCAGTAGTTTATATTACAAGTCAATTAAGTCATTTAAGGTGAAACTCAAGGAGACCTTAAGCTGTTAACACAATTGTAATATAATAATAACTCAAGGTAGGTAACTAGCTACATTGACTTCAAGTGAGGTGGACTATTGCAAAATTTCAAAGTTTCCTTGAAATCGCCTTAAGTCAAGGATGCATTGACTCGAGAAATTAAATTATTTCAATGAAAAACTACTGGAAATGGCATTTATATTTGAAGGTAAGGTATGTTTAAAAATACGGGCGTTAGTTTTGGTTAATTTTTGCTATGATTGTTGCCACGGCCGGTCAAGAAACAATACTATGTATACTATAAATTAAAAAATCTACAGCTGTCTAGACGGGAATGCATAAATGCAAATTTAGAGAAAGTATTGAATAAATTGGTCGCAGCATGCAGGAAGAGCTTCTTACAAAAATCATATGTGCAAAATTTGAACTTCCTTTATTCTGTCAGAAGTTATGGAGTGAGTAAAATGCCCGAACTGAATAACAAAGAAGGTATTTTTTCAGAAAATCCATGTCTATGACCCTAAAACTCATACCTACATTTATATTAATTATTATCGTCTCCATTAGAGACTTTTCTTTTTGACACCAAAGCCTTCATAGATAGATATTTAGCAGATCTCCCTTTTCTGATTATATAAAAAATATTGATATGTATGTGCTAATATTTTTGTAATTTCTGATTATTTACTTTTTATTTTAATAGTTTATTGAACAGAGTTAAATGTAATAATTAATGCATATTTCACTAAAATAAGGTAAATTTAAGAATAGACTTCTCCTCACGCAGTGTATAAAAAGAGGAGAAGGCAGACAATTTTTCTGTATCTCTTACCTTTTTTGAAATAATCGCAAAAAAACGAAAAGAGTCCCTCTTTCCCCCTTTTTTTAAGGTTGCGGATCACTAATCGGTTGGGACTTTTATTGCCATAATCTGGGGACCATCTCCAACCATAATTCAAAAAAATTTCCATCTAGGATTTTTGCCGACCAAATATGCCATTTTTCTTAGACTTGTCGCATCGCTTGGGTTGCTTGGAATTGACTCTCAAATATCATATTTAAATATCGGCTCAGATAATCTGAACCTCAAAATGTAGATACACACGCCACAGACGAATTATAAATTTCGTAGGCGCATGCACAACGTGTTCTCGTGTCGTTTCCTTCGCGCCGCGCCGCGCCGCGGTGCCATACATCGCACACCACACAAGAAGCGGGCGGGACGTGGCAGTGAATGAATTTCATAATCATTTCTGTGTTCATAACATAACATATTGTCCGCAACGGCAACTTGCTCTCTTCCTCGGACCCACTCGGTCGACTTGCGTCATGCGTCACGGAGTACGGAGATATCCATCTCCATCACACACCACGGAAGTCGCAGGCAATGGCAAGCGATGAGTGATTCTTAAAAGATACTATAAAAAGAGTCTCTTGACTCTCTTGAACTGGAAAACGTTCCCTCAAATTGACACGCACACAGGCTCATGCGATTCGCTTGAAAGCTCTACGAAATTTCAGGTACATTTTCATAGGAACAACATTTTGTACCAATTTGGACATATATGTCTTATTTGTATATGATGTAACCATGTACGGTAGCCTACCATGTACGTGTGCTGTCATAGACTCGGTCAGGATTTTTCTTTGACATAAGCCGCTTACTTTAGTCCCGAACGCCGAACAACGGTCAGTGGTACAGTCAGCCCGCGAGTCAGGGGTACGTAGTCGACTATGTCAGCATGACATGGTTTGCAGGGTTTAGTTGATGGTAGCAGTCGACAACTTTCTTCTTTCAAAACAGCTCCTTAAAAGAATTCAGTAGGTACAGCAATTGATATTGTAGAGAAACATGCAAAAAAAAAAATACAATCAATTTAATGTTTATGAGTTTTATTTTTCTTCAGTACAAAAATCGGTATACAAATACTCTTCTCTTTAATTTTGCATTTATATTTCATTGTAAGCAGCAATATTTTATAGATTTCAAATCATTAATGTCAAAAAGACATTTTCTTAAAATTTTTCAGCCTGGAAAAATTTAGAAGTACACAAAATAACTGATCTGCTTCATTTCGTTTTTGTTTGCCATTTAGAAGATTGTATTCACCACTTACACATTTAGAAATACCTGTTTAAATTTATTTCAAAATATTTATTCTGTGTCATGTTTAAAATTTGAAAAATTTGAGCGTATCCGATTTATTGACTGACTCTCAAAAATAATCAAAAAGGCGCAGGGTATATAAAAAGATATGCACAAAACTTAGTTCTTCTACTTCTTTTTTATTTTCATAAAAAAAAAACAATGAAGCTCTTCTAATTCCTATTTCCTGCTTATTATAAAGTAACACAAAGTCTAGATTTTACGCTTTTATATATATTCTGTTCTAAGCCAAGTAATATACACATAAATAAATAACAAAAAAGAATATTTTGAAGCCTACATCTATACATAGTAATAAATCGCTAAAGGATATCTGAAAAGAAAATAATGACGGATAAAAATCTTTTTTTCACTTCCGTTTTTCGTTTCACTTCAATTCTTATAAGATACGTGTCAAATTACATCGTACTTTCTAAAATTTTCATTTTCAGTTCTCTTTCGATTTTACTTTTTATTTCTCTCCATTTTTTTTGCTTATATAGATAAATGTTACCGATAGCTATTACTAACTGAAAAATGAATGGAAAATAATGTACATTCTAGGGCAGTTTGCATATTGTACTACCACACTCTATGAAAAGATGTTCTTAAAGTGCCTGCATGTGTCTCGAAAAACATTTGGATTTCACACGAGTTAATAGGATTCGTAAGTTTATTAAGGTTGCACAATCGTTCACACTTCTAATGTTGACAGTGCCAAACAGAGGAAGCACAAACATATTGGAATTTGACGCTACACGTAAACTTCTACAAAAAGGCCAATAGATTTTTGTATGCGTGCTAGTATAGTGCGAATAAGCCAGCATTGCAAAAAATATGGAAACAAAACGGTTGAAACAATACCCGATAGATCGGTTTAGGTGAGGTCATTTTTTATGGGACAATGACTACAATAAATTTCAACATCTCAGATTTATATAATTGCCACTCAATTTTAGACTGCCAAACGATATTCTCAAAGGTTAGTTAGCATAATCATCACTCTCAACCTAAACTTCTCCACTGAACTAAATGCAAACTTAAAAATTAAAAATGTCAATATCATAGACAGTTGCTAGCTTTTTTTATTTTGTCTGCTTTTTTGTGTTTTTTTTTTGCTGTGTCTCTAAATATTTGTGTGTGTGTGGGTATATCTATAAAAAAAATTTAGTATCATGTGTACGTATAACTTAACCTCTTCATATTCTCTCACTATACTTTAATTTCATCTCCGCCGTACTTCATATTTGTCGCTCATCTTTTGCTGTCAACTTATCAATTAATTCTTGAAGTGGCGCAAGCTCTCGACGATCAATTAAATTGAATTCTTGTACGAAAAAGATAAAATGTTTAAACGATGTGTTCAAATGAGCCTCCTCACCGAGTCGTACAACTTCGGGAAAATGTTGATGATAAATATGAGCATAGACACGAAACAGTCGCTTGAGTATGGTTTTGGCGATATTCAGAAAATTTTTAGGAAATGGAACGCCAATTTTAGAGGGAAACAACGTCTCATCGTCCAACTGATCCTGTACCCATGTCATTAAATAGTCAATATATTTCGGGGCACTGCACTTGATTGGTTTCTTTACGGTCTGACCGTCAGCCCAATGATATTCGTATTTCGGTCCAGCCGACATTATGCCACAACTTTCTTCTGTACAGAATTCTGTTATTGTTCCGTAGAGCATGTTGATTTGATTGAAAAAGTCGACGGCTGTAAAGGAAATAAAAAATTCAGTTAGGATCGTTGTGTGATTAGAGGAAGTTGAGGTTTTACTTACTGTTTACAGCGACCCATTCGTTAAGATCCTCGCCGTCGGGAAGTGCTACTGCATTTCGTAAGTTTCCTGAGCCTAATGTCGCAGCAGCATGTTTCATGAGATCATATTGATGTGTTCCCTCGGGTATGTTCTTCTTTGGTTTGAAGGTTTTGCTCGAACGTGAACCGCTGGAATGAGAATAGCATAAATATAAATGTCTCACAAGAGATTTTTTTGCCAACAAGTTTAAACTCAGTTTCAGTTGGTTTACATTATATTACTACTATAATATTGAAGTATGTAATATAAATAGGGTCTCAATGAATTCAAATTACTTGATTTATGTAATTTTTAGACTTCGCGCCAGTTCGGAAAATTGTACCCATTCTATGTTTAACATAAAACGTAAGCCACCAGAATACGTCAGAACAAAAAAGCGCTGCCCATAGAAGTTTTATTGGCAGCGAATTTACACAGGAAAGCATAACCTAAGTGTATACTTCTTCTTCTTCTTGTAGCGGTGCAGAAAGGTGTGAAACCTCTGTGCATCTATGTGGGTACGATTCATGGTTCGTCAATGTTTGTGTCCGTGAGGTCTTAAGCGCAGTATAGACCTCGGGCGGAATGAAAATGAAATGTTTGTCCGCTGGGATTTTTTCAATGAAAATGCATGCTTACTGTCGTGGAACATGTCGGAAATGATGGGGAATTCCATAAGCTACAATCCGAATATGGTTCCAAAATTTTTCTCGGCCATTTTATGTATTATTTTTCGATTCCCCGGTCATTTCACCGTGGAAAATATCTAATGACGGGGGAATCGAAAAATAATACATAAAATGGCCGAGAAAAATTTTGGAACCATATTCGGATTGTAGCTTATGGAATTCCCCATCATTACCGACATGTTCCACGACAGTAAGCATGCATTTTCATTGAGAGAATCGCAGCGGACAAAAATTTCATATTCATTCCGCCCGAGGTCTATTCAGGCCTTAAGGACAAAAACATAGCTGCTGCGATAGGGTTTTCCCACAGCGATATAGGGGTAAGATCAGTGGGTGCAGCGGGGCATTGAAACAAGTGACCCACATCATGAGGAGTACCATTGCAGTTTGGACAGATGTTTTGGATGTCCGGGTTTATGCGAGAAAGGTACGAATTAAGGCGTGAACAAAAGCCCGACCGAAGTTGAGCTAGTGTTACTCTAGTGGCTCTCGGGAGCCTAATCTCCTCAGGCGAAATTGGTGGTGGGCGCTCTGAGAGGACTCTATTCGCACCTAAACTCGCGATAGACCGATTCACTTCTTCAGTGTGGATCGCTGCAATGGCGGCTCGGTATGTAACTTCATCGTAAGGGTCCCGTTTGTATCCCTGAACCTCTCTCTCAAGGTCTCGTAAACCACGCCTGACATGTCGTGGTGGAGGAATTCGGTCCATGAGATGATTATTGGGATGATCCTCACGGTAGCAACCAACAAGATACTGTTTTGAGAGTAGGAGAGACCACAGGTCACGTATTGGCATCAATTTTGTCTCCTGATGTAAGTGATCCTGGGCAGACATCAGAAGGCAACCTGTCGCGATGCGTAGAGCGGCATTTGGGCAGACCTGAACTTTGGACCAGTTTGTGTCACATAGACTATGTGTCCAAACTGCATAATCAGCGGCCGCTCGACCCACCGCTTTATAAGTAGCTAGCATGGTTTCTTTATCTTTGCCCCAGGTGCTACCAGCTAGAGCTTTTAGGATGTTGTTCCTACTGCGCATTTTTTCACAGACTGAAGCTGCATTATTCGCAGACATCATCATGTTCTCTAGGTGAAGCCCGAAAATTTTGGGGTTTTTAACAGTAGGAACAGAATTGTTGCCAATACGTATATCCATCTCCCATCTGATGTCCTCCCACCAAGTGGTTAGAAAAGTCGCAGAGGATTTGGACGCAGAGATGGTGAGGTTTCGGCTTTGGAAAAATGCCTGTAATCGTCCTAGATAGCGATTAATTCGGAGGCGCATTTCATCCTTATCGTTCCCTGTGGCGAGTACGGTGCAATCGTCAGCATAGGAAATCACCTCGATGCCTTCAGGTGGTGTGGGAAGGCCGGACATGTAGATGTTAAACAGAGTGGGGGAGAGTGTGGAACACCTAATTTCCTAAGCTTAGAACGTTTGCCTCGAAACTCGGTGAAGGAGTGCCGACCAGCTAGATAATTGGCAATCCAACGGATCTCTTGTGCAGGAAGATGCATATTCAACAGGTTTGCTAGGAGCATTGAATGATTGACCTTATCGAATGCATTTGATAGGTCTATTGCCACCAGAATGGTTCTGTGACAACGACTGCGTTGATTTAGCCCATCACGAATGCGTGTAGTGATCGCATCGAGGGCAGTGGCGGTACTATGCATCTTCCTGAAGCCATGCTGGTGAGGTTCTAGCTTCGCATGTGCAACAAGAGTGGGGTGAATAAGGGTCTCCAGCGTCTTTGCGACAGGAGAAAGTATCGTAATGGGGCGGTAGGATTCCCCGAGATTTGCGCTCTTCCCTGGCTTGAGACAGGGAACAATTCGGCCTGTTTTCCAGATTTCAGGGATGGCAAGCGTGGACATCGACAAGTTAAAGGCGGCCGTGAGATACTCAATGGCTGGAAGGTCGAGATGTTTCAACATGGTCATCGAAATGCCATCTGGTCCGATGGCCTTGGACTTTTTAGCATTCTCGATGACTTCTTTAACCTGGTCCGCTGTAAAAGATGGTATGGTGTCAACATTCCGGCTGCGAATCCGTCTTATAATTTTGCGCTTGAGGCCGTCAGACTTGGGATGTTCAATAAATTGTTTATTGAACAGGCTCGCACACTGAAGAGGATCGCAGGTTTTTGTGTTGCCAAATTCAATGGCGTTGTTGCCCTTTTCTTTCCGAGGATTGGAAAGGGCGCGGACGGTAGACCATAATTTGCTGACACCTTCATTGAGGTTACATTCATCGAGGTGCTGATTCCATTTCGCCCTCCTATAGTCTTTAACTTGTCGGTCGTTAGGCCGAACTTTCGGGATACGTCTGCAGGAATAAAACGTGCCGCGGCTGTGGTAATGACGTTCTTAATATTTTTCTCGGCCTTATGAATGTTGGAAGGTGATGGTAGCTCGATGAACTTCGCCGACGAGTAAGCTTTGAAACCGTCCCAATCGGCTTTCTTGTGATTGACAAACGTTCGCTTCTCAGACTTAGTCATGTTCGCTGGTTTGTCAATTTTTATAATGATTGGGAGGTGATCTGATTTGAGGGTGGTACGTACTTCCCCTCGGGAAGCAGCGATTAGGCTGGCACTGACAATAGTTATGTCAGAAGAACTACTGCAAGTGCCCACGACTCTAGTCGGCGAGTCTTCATTGAGTGAACAGAATTCTGAGGCGTCAAGTGATTCGGCGATAGTTATACCCCTGGCATTGTTGTCGAGGTCCGAATGCCAGAGCTCATGGTGCGCATTAAAGTCGCCAAGGATGACCCTGTGCTCTCCGGAAAGGAGAGGACCAATATCGAAACGGTAGCCTGAAGGGCAACTGGAATGAGGTGGTACATATATATTAAAAATTTCGATATTAGTACTCCCTGATGGAACTGAGATGCCTTGAATTTCCGCCGTACCGTCAGCAACTACATCTAATACACAGTAATGTACGGACTTGTGTATTAGGAAGGCAAGTCCACCTCCAGGGTGAGAATCATCCGTGGCGGCCGGTCGATCTTTCCGCAGTATAACATATTCGCTGTGGACGCTTAGAGACGAGTTTGCGTGAAGCAACGTCTCTTGGATGGCGGCGATGAGAATTCTGTTGGAACTCAAGAAGTGTGTGATCTCAGCGATTTTTCGGTGGATGCCATTACAGTTAAACTGCAATATAGATAGTGCAGTGAAAACTGCTGGAGGAGGGGGGCCAGGCGTAAGACTGGGTCTGGCATTCCTTATCATATTGTTTGGCGATGTAGGGGGCAGTGGTGGAGAAGGTGAGCTGGGAGCAGCCCTGGGTTGCCCGGAATTTATACAAGCTGCCGCAACATATGCTAAGGAGTGTTGACCTTGTCTTCGTAACCCCGAACACCTAAAGTGAAGAACCCATTCCCTGCAGCAATTACACTGCACTGATCTGGCATTCGAACCGATTCGTTGGTTGCAGACACTACAAATCCATACCTCTGGGCCTGGATTTGTTTCAACACCGGCGCGAATTAGTAAAATTGAGAGCAGCCGCGCCGAGATGTAATGCTCCCAATATGACGAAAAAACACATATATCGTACCCACACATATACACAGACAAACACAACCTTCCTGCATCGAACCTTCAGGGCTCCTGCCGGGGCTCTTGCCATGAAGGCATATTGGCAGCTTTTGGCCGTTTTGCAATAACAAAACGGCTGTGGTCCGCCCCGTGGAGGCAGTTGCCGTAAGACCACCTGTTTTATGCATCGCTATAGGTTGTCGCCTGATGTCATATTTTTTCCTCCATCGACACGTTTCCTGCGAGGTTGCCCTCTCAGTATTATTATTATTATTATTAAGCAGAACGGCTTCGGTTAATTGGCCCTTATGCGGATTTGCTAAATTCTGTTTAGTTTCTTCTACTTATAGGTCTGTGGATGCTGCAGAAAAGCTCACTTAACCATATCCGCCAATGACTACTGCTTTTCGTAGATTATTATGTATATTGCTCCCTACTCTGATATTCAGAAAGCACCTTTTTCTTCGCTTACTGATATGGTCAGCATTTATTTGTTGTTAAGTTCGAAAGGGCCTCTGATCAACCCAGCAGGAAGTGGAAAAATTGTCGGAACGCACTCAGACAATCGAGCAAGTAGCTATCAAGTTAAAGTTAACATTGCTCATTGATCAAGTTCTTCTTTTTCCTTGTTTGAAAATTTGGTGTGAAAGGCGACTTCGAAACAGGTTACGGTAGTAATAATGGCTTTGACAGACGAGTAGACAGGGAATTGCACAATTCACTGCTTGGAATATTTTCGTTCACGTTACAAACGCCGTTCAGGAAGTACATGCGAGTGGACAATAACGATCTCGGTTTTTCTGCAACACCATTTATGCTCTTCGAAAGCAATATATTATTTTGAACAGAGGTTTTGTCCGACTTAACAATTTTTTGTGACAATAGGGTGATGCGACATTACAACGCCAAACATAGAGCAACGTGTCATTCTTTGTTACAAAATCCCAGTAAGGAATCAATATTTTGCTATAGTCTACACTACATTATTACCATAGTTGGGTCTTCATTTAAGGCATCGTTTCAGAAATTTAAATAAATCCTTCTATTTCTATATTTCTTACTGCGATTATTTCGTACTAATACCATTTTTCAGACGTCCCCATTGAACGATTGAGGCATACATTTCTTTAATAATTTTTTTGGCACTGACTGTTGACTTGGTCTAGCAAATTACAAGCAGATATTTCGGACAGTGAAGCTTGTTGTTACCCACACCTGTTTATTACGGGGATCTGAGGGCCACCGCCTACACCTCCTCCAGTCGTTCTCGGAACGCCACAGATGTTCTTTTTTGTTTTCAATTATTACTGGATATTACCCATATCTTTGGGCCCTGGATAAGATATCAATCTTATAAGAATTACCGGATAGGTCAGTCATGCCATGTCTCTACAGGCTCCTATAACGCGTCTCATATAATCGGGGATATGGTACAATGAATGCTGTATTAACTGGAGCGGGGAGCGGAGCCGAGTGATAAATTTGTTGGAGCGGGGCGGAGGAGATCGAACTAATTAAGCAACGCAAACATTTTGACGAGCAGTTACAAATAAACCAAAGATTAGCCAGTTAGAACATTAGACAGGCGTACAAACTTATAAATAATATCAAGAACGGATATCAACCCAGGACAAGCCTATGTAAGGACAAGGATGGTAACATGTTGTTGTTGTTGTAGCGGCGCAAGTAAGGGGGGGGGGGGAAATAGTGTCATTCGTAAATGGTTGGCATTCTCTCCTCAAGTTCGAGGCCTAAGAAGGTTGCCACCTCAATGGGTTTTTCCCAAAGCGCAATGGGTGTTAGATGCGTTGGTGCGGCATTACAATTAAAAAGGTGGTCCACGTTGTGCGGGCTGGCTCCACATGCTGGGCAAGTGTCTGCAATGGTGCTGTCGATACGGGTCCAATATGAATTTAGTCTGGAGCACCATCCAGATCGAAGCTGAGCCAAGGTGGTACGTGTGGCTCTAGGTAGCTGTAGTTCGTCATTGGAGATATCTGGTGGTCGAGCTCGAAGGACACGGTTTAATGACAGATCATTCGTGGCTATTGTTACCTCGCTAGTATGCAACTGCTTTAGAGCCGCCTTGTAGTTGTTGGTGTTATCGAGGGGAACTCTTTTGCATCTCTGGACTTCCCTTTCCTTGTCCCTTAATGTGAGTCTAACATGACGTGGAGGTGGAGTTTTGTCCATAAGATCGAAATTCGGGTGTTGACTACGATAGCAACCAACAAGATATTGCTTTGCGAGTAGCTCATTATGAGTTTTTAGATTAAGCAGCTTAGTTTCTTGGTGGAGGTGATCTTGTGATGTCATGCGTACACATCCAGTGATTGTACGCATAGCTGCATTCTGGCACGTTTGAATCCGTTTCCATCGAGTGTTGCAGAGATTGTTTGTCCATATGGGTGCGGCGTAGTTTACCACTGAACGACCGATGGCTTTGTAAGTGGTGAGTAATGTCTCTTTATCAGTTCCCCATTTGCTGCCAGCGAGAGATTTTAGGATCTTGTTCCTACTCTTCAATTTGTCACATATATTGTCGCGTGGCTATTGAAAATGCCGTGATTGTCAATTGTGACGCCGAGGATTTTGGGGTGACGGACAGTGGGGACTTTGGTGTCGTTTACACTAATGTCTAGCCGTATGTTGTATTCCTGGTTATACGTGGTAAAGAGGGTGGCCGAGGATAGCTTCAGGTTCTTGCTAATGAAGAAGGTGTTGCTCTTCTAAGTAGCCGTTGATACGGTCGCACATGTCTGAAATATCGTTGCCGGATGTCAGGATGGTACAATCATCAGCGTAGGATATTATGTCGATTCCTTCAGGTGGGGTGGGAAGCCCTGACATGTAGAGGTTGAACAAAGTGGGGGAAAGAACTCCGCCCTGTGGTACTCCCTGTTTGATCCTTCTTAGTTTAGATTTCCCATTTCTAAACTCAGTGCTGGATTGACGTCCGGCAAGGTAGTTTGCGATTAAAAATAATTATCGTCCTCTGATGCTTGTAGTTGATGTTATAATTAAAAAAAATTTTAACAGCTGCTCCTAACTACAAATTTATTTTTTATCGCATATACGTATTTCGGGAGCAATGTGCAATGAGCAATGTGCTCCCGAAATACGTATATGCGATAAAAAATAAATTTGTAGTTAGGAGCAGCTGATAAAATTTTTTTAATTATAGTTTGCGATCCATTTAACTACATACGACGGTGTGGATGAGTTTTAAAGGTATGTCAGTAGGAGCGAGTGATTCACCATATCGAACGCTTTCGACAGATCCAAAGCCACTAGGATGGTGCGCTTTAACGGCTTTGGTTAAGTAAGACCTTAGACATGATTCGGTCTAATGCAGTGGTGGTGCTGTGCATTTTCCTAAAGCAGTGTTGATGATTGGCGAGTTGTATGTTCGTCGTAAGAGTTTTGTGTGTCAACGCTTCAAGTATTTTTGCCACAGGAGATAAAGCGTGATCGGGCGGTAGGATTCTCCTAAGGAGTGTTGTTTGCCAGGTTTGGGTATGGGAATAATGCGGCCTCTCTTCCAAATCTCTGGTATGATGAATGTTCTAAGTGAAAGGTTCATCGTGGCAGTGATATACTCTAGGGCCGGTGTGTCGAGGTGTTTGAGCATTATCATTGCTATACCGTCCGGTCCAAGCGCCTTTGAGTTTTTGGCGTTTTTTATGGCATTGGCTACTTCAGTGGTGGTGGTTTGAAGATATTCGTCTACCTTGGTGTTACGGATGGCTCGTGTAATTTTGCGCTTGAGACGAACTGTTTGTTAAACAGATTGGCGCATTTTTTGTCGTCGCTCACGGTAGAATTTCCAAACTTGATAGCGACCCTCCCTTGAGTTTTGGTGGGATTAGATAAGTTTCTTACGGTGCCCCATAGTTTGCTCACACCTGTGGTGGTATTCAGTTTTCGAAGGTGTGAGTGCCATATATTTCTCCTGTGGTCATCAACCTGTTTGACGATGATATCGTTAATGTCACCAATGCGTGGATCACTGGGGTCTGCACTTCTTAGCTGATCCCTCGTTTTAGCTAATTTAGCCGCTGATGTTGGAAAATTAGGTTTTAGGCTGGGAATGCGGCCGGCTGGAATGAATCTCTTAGCTGCAGTGAGAATTATCCGTCTGAGTTGTTTTTCGGCCATACGTACATTACTTGGGGGGGGGGGGGGGGGGGTTAAGACTAGCAAAAGCTTCGCTTGTGTACCTTTTAAAGCCATCCCAGTTAGCTTTTTTAAAGTTTGTGTACGTTTTCTTGTCGGGGTGGACGAGTTTCGACGGCATATCCAGCGTTAGTATGATTGGAAGGGGATCAGAGTACATTGTGAGAATTGGCTCCCATGTGATTTCGTTGATAAGTCCAGGGCTAGCGATGGAAATATCTGGTGAGCTTGTGCAGGATCCAGCGATACGAGTCAGTTTGTCGTCGTTTATTGGACAGAAATCTGATGCGTCCAGCTGATCGGCGATGATGTTACCTCTGGTGTCGTTGTGGAGGTTAGAGTGCCAAAGACTATGATGTGCGTTGAAATCACCAAGCAGAAGACGATACTGGCCGTTTAGTAGAGGGTTAATATTGGCTTTGTAATTGGCGGGACAGCTGGAGACGGGTGGAATGTAAATGTTGAAGATTTCAAAGTCAATATTGCCTGATTTGACGGTTATCGCTTGTTGTTCCATTGTGTTGTCGGCGGAAGTGATGTCAACGATGCTGTACGGTAGATTGTTGTGAATGAGGAAAGCCAAACCTCCTCCAGCATTGCTTTCTCGGTCGTGTCTGATGACGTTATAGTTCCCGTAAGAGCTGAGTGAATGGTTGGAGTTTAGTTTGGTTTCTTGTACCGCAGCAATCTGTATATGGTGTCTGTCCATGAAATCAGTAAGTTCGACGATTTTATGTTGGAGTCCATCACAGTTTAGTTGGACGATTTTGGTGTTGGTGTAGTTAACATCGATGGTACGTGGAGCTGGGGTCAAATTAGGCGTAGGTTGAACTGTGCGTACAGGGTTTGCCGGTGTGGAAGGTGTTGATAGTTGGGAACCTTGGTAGGGCGGCTGCTGGTTGGATGAAGAGCGTCGCCCACGATTTCTGCATCGACTCGCTGTGTAGGTTGGACCTCGTTGATTGTAATGGGTAAGTCCGGAGCAGTTCTTTAGGTGAACCCATTCTCCACAGCATGTACATTCGACCGACGTTTGAACATTGGTACAAATCCTGTTACCGCACACAGAGCACATCCATGGACCTAGATTTGATTCAATGCCGGCACGTATTAGTAGTGTTCGGAGCAGCTGGGCCGGCCAGGACTGCTCCCCGAGGGAAAAAATGGTGTTGAATGATTGACACGAAGTTTCCATCCCCTTCTTGCGTCGAAGGGGGTCGCTGCGACTATTGGCCATGCTGAAGCATATGGGTCGTTCCGGTTCGTAGACCCGGTCGCAGTAGGAACGAGGATGGTAACATCATCAGCGACATCGAAAGCGTCAACAAACGATGGGCCTCGCATCATCAACATCCCCCGCGGAGCCAGCTCTTGAGCAGTTAGCCGAACCAGGCCCTCCCGTTCTACCCCCAACAGTAGAGGAGGTGAGTCTTGCCATACAGTCGCTTCAAAATAATAAAGCGCCCGGCGCTGAAGAGATCCCAGCAGAACTGCTGAAGCATGGTGGAACGTGCCTGACCAACGCTATACATGTGCTACTGCTGAAAATATGGAATGACGAGGTAATCCCCGAAGAAAAAAAAAGGATTAATCCGTTCGCAGAACGAATCATTGGCGAGCATCAAGGCGGCTTCAGACCTGGTCGTTCACAGTGAAGCTACTACTCCAAAAGTGCTGGGAATATAACATCGACGTATACCAAATCATTGTCGACTTCAAGCAGGCACACGACAGTATCGGTAGAAGTGTACAACATTTTGCTGCATTTTGGCATACCGGCAAAGTTAGTGTGACTCACAAGGATGACGATGACTAATAATACCGTCTCGCAGGTCAGAGTGCAGAACCGACTCACTGACCTATTTGAAACTCGTACTGGACTCAAGCTAGGCGATGGGCTGCCGCCGACACTCTTCTTCGAATTACATACTCCAAAGTAAGTACATACTCCAAAGTAAGTATGTAATTCGAGCCATGAAAATGGACAGCAGCGGAACGCTACTCATCAAGTCGACTCAATTAGTAGCGTACGCCGACGACATCAACATCGTCTCGAAGGTTGGGTGATGCGGAAAGCCTCCTGCATAACCTCAATAACGCCGCAAAGGAAGTTGGACTACATATCAACGAAAGCAAAACAAAGGCCATGATGCAATGTTGTTGTTGTAGTAGCGGCACAAATGAGGAAACATTCAGTAAAGTTGCACATTTATCATTCGAAGATGGTGGGCATTCCATCCTCGAGGTCGAGATTTAGGAAAAAAGCTGCTTCGATGGGTTGTGTCCATAACGCAAGTGGTGTGAGGTGCGTGGGAGCAGCTGAACAATCGAAAATATGGTCCACGTCATGTGGACTGGTTCCGCAGGCTGGGCAGGTGTTGGCGACTTCATTGTTTATTCGTGACAAATAGGAGTTTAGTCGCGGGCACCAGCCGGATCGAAGTTGAGCTAGGGTGGTACGAGTTGCTCGAGTGATTCTTCGTCTGGAGATATGGCAGGAGGTTTGATGCCAAGTACACGGTTGTTCGTGAGACTTTGAGTAGCTTTATGAACTTCAGATGTGTGTAAGTCTGCAATGGCCGCCTTGTAGTCGGAGTCATCGAAAGGAACTTTTTTGTATCGCTGGACTTCACGCTCTTTGTCCCTGATTGAACGTCTGATACGACGTGGCGGTGGTGTTTTGTCCATGAGTGGGTTATTCGGGTGGTTTGTTCGATAACATCCGACTAAATATTGCTTAGTGAGAAGTTCATTATGGCTCCTTAAAGTCATTAATTTTGTCTCCTGGTGTAGATGATCTTGTGAAGACATCTTAACACAGCCGGTGATGGTGCGTAGTGCTGTGTTTTGGCAGGTTTGAATGTGGCTCCAGTTTGTCTTGCAGAGACCATTTGTCCACGTTGGTGCTGCGTAATTGACCAGGGGCGACCAATCGCTTTATACGTAGCCAAGAGGGTTTCTTTGTCTGTGCCCCATGTACTTCCGGCAAGTGCTTTTAATATTTTATTCCTGCTCCTGAGTTTGGAACATATATTTTCAGCGTGGGTGTTGAATTTGCCGGAGTTGTCAAGCGTGACACCAAGGATTTTGGGAGTCCTGGTTGTTGGGATGATGTGGGTGTCAACGTAGATGGGCAGTTGTGTGTTGTATTCTTGGTTGAAGCTTGTGAATAATGTGGCGGAGGACTTGGGCGCAGATAGCTTCAGATTTTTACTGGCGAAGAAAGCGTTAAGAACCTGCAGGTATTCGTTGATTAGATCGCACATTTCGGGAATGTCATTACCAGTTGCCATGATGGTGCAGTCGTCTGCGTATGAGATGATTTGTAATCCCGTTGGTGGTGTGGGTAATCCTGCCATGTAGAGGTTGAAAAGAGTGGGGGATAAGACTCCACCCTGGGGAACGCCTTGCTTGATTTTCCTGAGTTTAGACTTCCCGTTTCTAAACTCTGTGCAGGATTGACGACCGGCAAGGTAGTTAGCGATCCATTTATGGATGTACGGTGGTGTTGTATTGCGGAGATCTGTTAGCAATAGGGTGTGGTTGACAGTGTCAAATGCTTTTGACAGATCGAGAGCAACCAGGACGGTACGCTTGCATGGTTTCGGTTGGTTGAGTCCATTAAATATGTTAGGTTCCTATCGCGGCCGGGTCTATGTCCCGGAACCACCCATGCAATTATGCATGGCCAAGAGCCGCAAACCCCCCTCGACACATTCGGGGAAACAAGAAAGTTGCCATGATGCAATCGAAAACAAGGACGGCAGCAAATTCAAGCATCACAGTGGGGGACCTTAATATCGAGTATGTAGATAACTTCAACTATCTGGGTTGTAACTTATCAAAGGACGCCAACGAAACCGACGAAATTAAGCGACGGATACAACTAGCCAAAAAGACCTATTTTTCGGTCCTCCGTATAATTAATTCGAAGCTTGCGCACAACAACACAAAGCTCCGCGTGTACAAAACGATCATCCGACCCGTGCTATGTTATGGCTGCGAAACATGGACCCTTACCCAAGCCTCCGAAGTTTTGCTAGACCGATTCGAACGAAAGGTCCTTCGGTGAATTTTCGGGGCCGTCCGCGAGCGAGATCAATGGCGTACCCGATACAACCATGAGTTGTATCAATTGTACGATGAGGTGGAAGTATCGAAAATCGTGAAGGTTCAACGTCTGCAATGGGCGGGGCATGTACAACGGATGGACGACAATCGCATGCCAAAGAAAGTTATGAACGCACAACGAATTGACGGAGCGAGGTTGCGTGGACGACCGAGAGCTCGCTGGGAGAAGTCCGTAGGTGAAGACGCCCACCAGCTGCTGGGCTTCCGAAACTGGAGGACAAGGTCACGTAACCGCGACAATTGGAGGTCAACGATTCAGGCGGCCAAGGCCCGACGCCGGGCTATCGTGCCACATTGATGATTGATGATGATTCGAACGAAAGGTCCTTTGGCAAATTTTCGGGGCCGTCCGCGAGCGAGATCAATGGCGTATCCGATACAACCACGCGAGTATACAAAAAAAAATATAAGAATCGATCGACCCGTTTGGGAGGAGTTTGGCAAGGCTTTCATATAAAGATAGATGAAATTTCTGAAATTAAAACAACTGCGGATGTTCATTCCCCTAACACCCATCGTAATGACGATATTATGGCTATTAAAAATACGAGGCTAGTTTTAATTATAAACAATAAAGTCTCTCCAAACGATTTATAATTATAACCAACCGTTGCCAAATGTTTCATTGAACCCGTGTTAACACAAATTCATGTACATGTACTTTATCTACATCAATGAAGAGCCTACCACTACCGTCATTCCCAAAGAAGATAACAATTGGCATTCATCTCCAACGTACCGAAAATCCAACCGTAACGCGAGCTGCAAACAGACCATATCGCACCAGCTCCACTGCATATAAATTGCCGCAAAACAATGCCCGCGCGCAATTATTGTAATGAACCATCGATAACCGTTCAAGTTGCGTTCCACCCGCTACTGACGAGTGTGTCATTTGACTTTCCATTTAAGATCGTCCGCTCATTATTGACTTCTTGTTTCGGTACGGTCAATAATTGGTTCCTAATTACCACCGCTCCCTATCAGATCGACAAAGTCCGACCGACACTTCTCGCATCGAAACACAACAATCAACCGTCGACGTCGCCGTTGATTGTGGGTAAACAGAAATAAGGCCACTTCAAGTCAACAACATTGTGGCATGGGAGCCCCCAAGATTACGGGCGAAACAGGTCAGGCAACGTGCACGTAGCCATCCGACCCAGCTAGCCCAAGTAGCTGGCAGCGCAGGCGAGACCGCGGAGTGTGGAACTGGTGAAAGCCAGAAATGACGATTGTGAATCAAAGCGTACAGCTCGGCACATAGTGTTCTGATAAGCGCAATCCGTCTGCACACACAACACCGAGCAGCAAGCATCGACATTCGACATGAAGAAATCATCAAAATGATGTTGTGGTGCCCGAGCCCAAACCATTCCCATCGAGCAGAAATTAGCGTCTGGAACGAGGTGGCGGGAGGCGTTCGGTGTCGAGCAGGAACCGTACTTTCCAGAACTCCACCGCCAATTTGCGGATGTAAGCAGCACGGCCGGCGGTCGATTTCGTACAATCGGGCAGGAGGCCAAAGTAAACATTTTAAGCATTTCCGAACTTTCTATTTAGGCGCACTGTGAGTAAGTGCCCAATAAAATTAGCTGCAGTGTGTGGGAATGCCAACGATTTGCGTCAATCACTCGCACTCCTGCCTCGGGGATTGCATTGCATTGGCACCTAATTTTGCACGGCCCCCTTTCGATCGAAAGGGGCGAAGCTAGGCGACGGCAATCTAATACAAACAAATCAGGGATGAGACGGTCGACGATAGCCACAAGAAACCGTACAAATTCAATATTGGCAAGCGAGCGGGTTCACCCCAAACGTCTGAGCGCCCCATCAACTCGCGGGGGTCCGACTGAAGTCATATAAACAAAAACTCGAGATTATTCCATGTAGGGTCGATAAACAATACTTACAACAAAAACTCCATATTTTTGGTCGTTTGGAGAGCAAATGTCAAGCGGAATCGAACGTCGATTATGTTGAGCACAGAAATCACAAAAAAGAAGGCCACCACTCTTCACTTTGCACTCGCCAGAGGAACACCCCCCGTTCACACACACGTCGAATATCAATCAAAAAGTCGCCGTCGAATAGTGTCCAAGGTCTAGCCTTTGTTGGCGGAGGCTGCACTTGCAAATTTACTGACAACAAAACGTGCTTTCCGAAATCAAGACAAAAAAAACTGCGCTAGAACGTCAAAGGAAGGAATCACAGCAGGCAAGAGAAGACGTCGTTCGAGCAGCGCAGAACAAACTTCCGAGACGACATTCGATCAGCAGTCTGCTATGTACATAACATCAATCGCTCATCGAACGAGCAGATCAGCGCGGCTGAAGTTGAGCGAAATACAAGCATGAATTGTACATAGGACACACACACGTGTGGTGTATACATATAGGTTGTCAGTGTGACATGTGTCAAAATTTGCTGAATATTTCATTTTCCAGTTGTTCCATCAACAGTTTTTAAAACTCAAATATCAACAGAAACAGATAGACAAAAGATCTGATAAAATAAATATTAATTCAAATATTTTGCAACAAATAACGTATGGTGTAGATATTTCGAATCTGTGTGTATTTTTCCTTTTACAAAAAATTAAATTTTTAGGGAACCGGTTCGAGCGCACCCTATTGTCAGCACCTGAGCTGTTTGAGAAACACTGGAATTTGGTTGTCCACCACATGACAAATGACATTTCCCCTTGACTCCCTGTGTTATCTACACGTGTTTCTGCTGGCGTCGAGGATCTAAACAGTTTTTCCTTAAGTTTCATCGAACACTAACGATGGTGAGTATCCTGCATCCCGATTTCATCTTTTCCTTATCAAATTCCTATGAACTCTTTATAAAATACAAAGTTACAGTCCCGAGTTACACTCGTGGGCCCCCTTTAAAAACATAACCTCAATCCTCGCCATCCTCATGCCTTTTTACATTGCGTCTGCTTTTGCTAATAATTCCGACTTCCTTTACAGAAACATCTATACGTACTCTACGAACATGCTGCCGGCTACAGCCTGTTCAGCGTTTCCGAGTTCGAGGAGGTGTCCATGTTCTTGCCGCAGGTCGAGTCCTCGGTGACCGATTTGGCCAAGTTCAACTCGTTGGTCAAGCTTGTGGGGTTTGCGCCGTTCAAGACGGCCGTGGCCGCTTTGGAGAACATCAATGCCATTTCCGAAGGTATTGTACCGCAAGATTTGTCCTTGTTTCTGGACGGCATCTTTAGCAATTTGAAGAAGAAGAAATGTACGCTTGGCGTGACGGATGCAAAGTTGGCGGCGGCTATTACGGAAGCCATCGAAGTGCAGTGCACGCACATTGGCGTCGTTCCGGAAATTATTCGTGGAATTCGTTTTCATTTTCATAAGTTGGTGAAAGGTAAGAAATTGTTTTTTTTTTCTTTAATAATAAGACTGAGCTTGCCACATTAATTGGAGCCCCGCGTGATGAAGGCCAGAGGCAGACCAAATAATACGTGGACATGTCAAACGAAAAAGCAACAACACCGCATTGATCTCGCACAGAGGTGTCTGTAGAAATTGACTGAGGCAGGCGACGCTATGGAGTGATCATGTCGCAGTCAATTTCTACTGGTAGCTCTGTTCTGTATCGCGTGGGACAAGGAAGAAAAAATTACTGATCATAGATAGATAAATGCTGTAACTATTTTAAGGCCGATTCAGAAGCTAAACTTCGCCGAATCTTATCGTCGAATCTGAATTTTATCATCCGCTGCAAAGACGCTCAATGCACTCATCCACCCCACCCTTGTATCGCATGCTAAGCTAGCTCCTAAGCCGCATGACCTTAGGAAGATGCAGCTCTGCATTTGATCACCCATCACAGAATTTCGAGGCAATTGTTCATAGCATAGAAAATTTTAGCAGGGAATTCCACAAGGTAGCCCACTCTCTCCTAAATTGTTTGACATGTACCTTCATCTTCTCTGTACCGTAACCCCTTGTGGGGCATGGTGCGTTCACTCGGCCGTTTATAGGCTACTTCGGGTCAACATTACATTGTATATAGAGTTTCGGAGTGTATATAATGTTGCAAGCACTATATAATTCCTGGACCACGCCGAAATTCGATCTCCGCGCCCCTAGATTACTAGCATCGTAGAGTGCAACTCAACCAAGTGAGCTACAGAGCGTGGTACCTAGCGGACCTTAAAACGGTTGAACATCCCGCACTCATGTTTGGATCTGAATGCTGGATCATGTATGACGGTTTACGCAAAAGAAATAACGGCGATCGAAATGAAAATGCTACGCATGTCTGTTTGTGTAACCCAAAGGGACCAAATCAAAAGTGGCTACATTCGAGGCAGCTTGTCCATAGACCGAAAAGCTCGAAGACAGACAAATGGATTGGTATTGCCATGTTCAAAGGCGTCCACCTGGGAACCCTGCTAACAAGGCGATATCAATGGAAGTTCCACTTGATATATCCAAAGGCAGACCGAAGATTACGTAGATGTGTCAAATAAAAATGCAACAACGACGAATTGATCTCGGCGATGACACGATTCAAGATAGAGCTGCATGTATAAATAGAAATTACCGTCAGAACGGGCGATGTGCCTCCACTGTAGGCCGAGCACAGCGACGCCATGGAGCGGTATAAATAATGAACAAGGATGAAGAAAAGTATTTGGCGGGTCTTACATTAACTCCGCATAACGCACAGGAAATCAGTTATAAAACTGATTTCCTGTGCGTTATCTCTGCAACACTGAACGATCCGGAAGGTGTGATGCTGACGTTGTTCCTACCGTTACTAACCCTAAGGTTGTTGGGGTCTACTACCCTGAGAAAGCAAATCAACAAAATTCACAGTAGTAACAACTGCCTAAAAGGCTCTAACACTGGCCGGCAACTCTTGGCGCAAGGACAAAGATACCGTACTGGTCACTTATAAAACAGAACAGCGAGCAGTCTTCTGACTATACAGCACCTGTTTGGTCACAAATCGTTCCTGACACAAACTGGAACAAGATTTAGGCATGTGAGAATGCTGCTCTACATATCGCTGCTACGTACCTTCCCATAGTTTTGATGACACAACATTCCACGCGACCATTCACACAACCGTTGTGAATCGGTCAATAGAGAGACAAGGTAGAAATAACTCCTCTCAGAGCCTCCACCACCCATTCGTATCGTCTGTGGAGACTAGGCTCCAAATAGCCAGACTTGCTCAGCTTAGGTCAGGCATGTGTTCGCGCCTCAATTCTTACCTATCTAGAATAGACCCGGACATCCAAAACATTTGTCCGAGCTGCAGTGCTGCGCCTTATGATGTGTACAAAAAAAAAAAGATAGAGGCACTCCCTCCTGATTCCGAGATCCTGCGTCATATGACGGCGGTCGCGTATTGCATTCGAAGTGTTCTACTTACCCCCTAGTTTCCTATTGCCTCCTCCTGAGAATGTCTCTGCAAGATTTCGGTCAAGGAGTGTGTCTAAAGAGAGAACAACATTCAAGTACATTGTAAACGTTCGTTATACAGAAAACGGTAACCTGCCGTCACAAAAGAAGCATTTAGTCATCGTCTTAGGCACTGGGACGATCAATATGTATAACGGTACATCTGTGGTTTGTTTATTGTTGTAGCGACTGAAGAGCTCTTAGCCGCTATGACAAGGGGTAGCTCCGGGACGATTTACATCAAAGAACCGGCTGCCGTAGGAGCATTTTTATAGACAATTACTAACATCCATGGTCACAGTGGAATTCGAACCCACGCTCCTGCAACTCAGAGATAGAGTGTCACCGAATGCCCATGGTTTGTTTGTCATTGTCCTGGTCGCTCTCGTTGTATAGTGTCGAACTCATTGTGCAACCTTAGCCCGCAGGGGGTCTGGGTACCTGTGACATCAGCAAAAGGCTGTGTAGTGGGACAGAGATCTTTGGTGAATTGCGTCAACACGTACCTGAGCAGTGCAGGGAGGCCCCTGGTATGGTTGATACGCCATAGCGTGGATCTGTACAAAGACCATTCGGGCGATAACGTTCCCGAGCTAGTTATGTACGGGTAGCTCTTGGCATGACCGACCTCCTCCCATAACTTACGGGAGGGAAGTCATATAATGGCCGAGCACGATAAACGGTCTTCCCTGGTGGTGGGTTCACTATACGGTTAATCGTGTGAGCTTCGGGCTAGCTAGGTTCTCCCCTAACGGTAGATGGTATTCTTGTGCAACCTTAGCTCTGGCTTTTCGTCGACATTAGAAGGGGGACCTTCCCTGGGTCAGTCTTTTTGAACTGTCGGGAAATGACTCAACTCCAAGGCATTCACACCACGCAGCAGTTTTCGGCGATATTTGTGCCGTCTTCATATATCTGTAGCACAGGTGTTGTAGGAAAGCTCAGGAAGCGGCACTGCTAAGCAGCAATTCCACCTATTAGTGATGTATTGGAAAGGCGACCAGTAATATTACAACCAAACTGCAAACTTTCGTAAATCAGTGCCTACGGCGCATCCCACGAATTTGCTGGCCTGAAGTAATATCTAATTAAAACCTTCTCACAATTACCAACCAAAATGGGATAGGCACCGATATAAAAAGGCGGAAGTGGCAGTGGATAGGTCACACTCTTCGAAATGAGCAAAAAACAGGCTATCGGTTGGAATTCGCGGGGAACCGATGCAAGCCGTCGTGTGGGACGAACCTCTGAGGCAGAGGGAAAATCTATACGCAAATCATGGGACCAGCTAAAGGCGATAACTGCCTGGGAGAGGTGGAAAAGAAGCGTAGTCAATGCCCTATGTTACACTAGGAGCTAAAAGGAACCAGAGAGAGAGAGTGATGCATTGGTAGAAGGTATTGAGCTAACCTTCTTAGCGTGTCTGGACCTTCTGCTAAATTCCGTTAGTACTAAGCGTTCCTCTGGATTGATAACGCTTTCTTATTATGTATATGCAAAATGGTTTCTTTTTCGATTTTGTAGAAAGGCGTTGGTGTTGTTGGTGCTGGTTCGGTCTCTATTAGTATCTGACCTCTTGTCTCCGCACTGGTGCTAATTATGGAAATTATCTAGGCGCTCTGCTTCCACCTATACTAATTCCGTCCGTTTCGGCTGTTTCTGGCTCATTTTAATCTGACTTTTCTGCTGAAATGATCCCATTGGGTAGTTTCCATTCATTCCTGTCCTTGTAGTACGCCTGAATTTGTACGAAAACTGAAATCTGAGTTACTTTGCGACTCGTATATCACTCTCTCGCTCATTGCCATTTAGTCCAAAAATCCCCGAATGAAGGAAAAACCCCCAAAATTCCAAAACACAAAATCACCAATTAATAACTGGGGTTTCGTATCCCCAGCCCGTCGACGTCATCGATAGAGCTCTGTCTTTGCTGGAAGTAAATTGTCTCGATGGTGGAGCGCGGTATGCCATCGCAGGTTACAGGAGGTAATGATGCTCCTTCCTATGGTCGCAATGTGGGGGTTTTATTGCTTCGACACTCCGTCGAGACGTCGTTGTCGAGTTCTAACACCCGGAAACCCGTACAAAAACGAATGTGCCCGAAATGCGGAGAAAAACGTGCGGGGTGTGTTGTCGTGCCATAGATTGGATGCCTCTTGCAAATTGGTCATCTACTCTGGCGTGAGCAAACCGCTTGGGTAGCTTAGGGCCAGAATGCCGTCTCTTGCTGATGATGCAACATGCGAGTATGAGCTTCAGCTTCTTATGATTAATACCTGAGGGGTGACTGCAACTGGCGCGGTAGAACTCGTTAATTATTTGTTCGGTTGGAGCTCTGACCTGCTTGTGATGCTTTTTTACGAAAGCAGGGCTTTCAGATTTTTTCTAATTATGGCCGAGGCTGTTTATGTGCAGGGGCGGTAGGTAGGGGCGCGCTGGAATGCTGATTACTGATTATACTGAGCACATTAAGAGGGCCACGAATTATTTCGGAGGATTTGGGGTGCAAAAGGAGAAATGAACCCTCTTCGCCTAAGTGGCCGCGATCGCTGTCCGTTTTACTTGCGCTGCTTCATCCAGCTTTATTTGTCCGACTCTATACGACTCATCCACACCCAATAAGTGTTCCACGAAAACTCTTTATTTGATTTTGTGCTTGTGTCTGTGCCTGCAGGTCAATCTCTTTCTTCTTTCCGAGTTTCTGTTTAAATCTTACTCATATTTGGTGCTTAGTTGGGAAATAGAGCTCCGATAGACAGCTTATAAGTGTCAATTTAAATTTAAGGCGTTGACCGTGGTATGTGCTTATATACAGAAACATCGACTACCCCAACTTTCCCCGATTACTCCATCAAGATATTTTTCACACTGACAATTCTTGAAATTCCATTCGTGTGCCAAGACGTTTATTAATGTCCCACTGTAATCATCCCAACCACGAGTACACTTCATTATTTTATTTCCAATTTTTTCCACTTCTTTTCAGGTTTCACCGCCCAGAGTGCCGGTGTCGCTCAACTCGGTCTCGGTCACAGCTACTCCCGTGCCAAGGTCAAGTTCAACGTTCATCGTTCCGACAACATGATCATCCAATCCATCGCCCTACTCGACCAACTGGACAAAGATATCAACACATTCTCTATGCGAATTCGCGAATGGTACTCATATCATTTCCCAGAGTTGATTAAAATCATTCCCGAAAATTACATGTACGCCAAAACCGCACAATACATCAAAGATCGTAAATCCCTAACTCAGGACAAGCTCGAAGAGCTCGAAGAAATCGTAATGGACTCGGCCAAAGCGCAAGCCATAATTGACGCATCAAAAATGTCAATGGGCATGGACATTTCCGTGGTCGATCTGATGAATATTGAAATGTTTGCTGGCCGTGTAGTGAAATTGTCGGAATATCGTAAGAAATTGGCCGAATATTTGCACAGTAAAATGACAAGTGTGGCACCCAATCTTCAGTCGTTGATCGGCGATCAGGTGGGCGCCCGATTGATTTCGCATGCTGGCAGTCTGACGAATTTGGCCAAATACCCCGCGTCGACCGTACAAATTCTCGGGGCCGAAAAAGCCCTTTTCCGTGCACTGAAAACGCGCAGCAATACACCGAAATATGGTCTGCTCTATCATTCGTCATTTATCGGTCGTGCCGGTGCCAAGAATAAGGGACGCATTTCACGTTTCCTGGCAAACAAATGTTCGGTCGCTTCGCGTATTGATTGTTTCATTGAGACTCCGACAAATGTCTTTGGCGAATCGTTGAAACAACAGGTGGAGGATCGTTTGAAATTCTACGAAACTGGCGAGCCGCCACGCAAGAATATCGAAGTGATGGCCGAAGCTATGGACTTGGCGTCCGAGGAGGCAACACAGAAAAAGAAGAAAGATAAGAAAAAGAAGAAGAAATTAAACGAATCGACCAATGGTGATTATAGTACGGCGGCCGAGACAACTATTGCTGATGAAAGTGTTGCGGCCGAGAATGGTGAGGGCAAGAAAAAGAAGAAGAAGAAAAATAAGGGAGTGAACGAGGATAGTATTGCTAATGAGACAATGGACGTTAGTATGGAGAATGGTGAGGGTAAGAAGAAAAAGAAGAAGAGGCAGTCGGAATCAATGGACACCACTAATGGTCAAGAGGACGATGTACTAGAGACGACGGCTGAGGAGGCACCGAAAAAGAAAAAGAAGAAAAATAAACAATAGAAAACTATAAAATGGATGTCATGTCCATATTTTTGAATTTTACTACTTTAAGACTTAAGACTAGTTTTTAATAATAAATTCTATAAAACAAAAATCGTCTACTTTCATTTGGCATAGGTGTGATCATATTTTTGACTTATTCATATACAGGGTGTCTCAAAAGTTACGTCAAGCCGGATGCAGATGGTAGCGCAAATGGTGCCCGCCACGAGAAAAAAATGTTAAGTTGCGGACTTACCAGTAGGCTTGATCCTGAGCTCAAAAAGTACAAAGTGTGTATTTCAATGCCAGATATACGTAGGCTACTTCAAAAGTTTTTAGATTAGACATGTTCTAGTACGTTTTCGTCAAATATGTTATTTCCATAAGAAAGTTTGACTTTTTTAGCATATGTCTGCTCACAACGCTTTGATGACAAGTGATACTCGTGTAAGTTACAGTTAGTTTAAAAAAGGAAATTTAGCAAAAAAAAATAATGGAAACAACACGTGGCAATTTTCGTGCAATGATTTTTTATGGTTTTAAAGTTGGATTACCAAAAACCGTGTTTCGATCGGCTTTATTTTGTATTTGGGGATGAAGCACCATTTCGTCCCACAATTTATAACTGGTTTAATGAGTTCAAACGTGGGCGTAATTCATTCAAGGACGAGTTTCGTGAAGGTCGTCCAAAAACAGCCATTGTGCCGCAAAACGTGGATGCCGTGCTTGAAATGATTACGAACCACCGGCATGTGACATACCGTGAGATAGAGGCATTTCTACCCCGGCCATATATTCGATGCTGCATGAACACTTATAGTTGAAATAGATTACACGCGTCAGCAGCAGCATCGGCAGAATTTCATAGCTGACAAATACGCTGAATGCCAAGTCTTCTGCTCAACATTTTTGTCAGCAATATAAAATGCATTGGGCTTGACGTTTCACGATGCCGATGCTTCTGCTGACGCGTGTAATCTATTTCAACTATTAGCCGTAAAAAAGGTTTGTTTCCGTTGGATCTCCCATAATTTGACAATAGCTAAAAAAAAGGCTCGTGTCGATTGGTGCCGAAAAATGATAAAAAAATACCATAACGGTGCATGCATAAAATGACGTGAATAAAATCGTCACCAGTGACGAATCATGCCTATGAGCCGGAAACTAAACAGCAGTCGACCGTGTGGTTGTTCCAAGACGAGGCCAATCCAACAAAAGTTCGCGCACGAAGCACTGCGGGGCGAATGCAAACTCTCACACATCAGTTCAAACTAGCGCCTATTTAACCGGTCAAAACATTGAATTGACGGGTCATCCGCCTTACAGCCATGACTTGGCACATAATGATTTTTTTTTTGTTCCCATTTATTACAAATAAATTACGTGGTGAACGGTTTTTCTTCGCCCCAAGCAGCTGTTGAAGCGTGCAGAACCCATGTTTTGGTGGTGTCTCGATCGAAGTGGAAAGAATGCTTCGAAAATTGGTTTGAGCGCATGCTAAAGTGTATAGATGCTCATGGTGAATATTTTTAAAAACAATAAAGCCATTTTTGAAAATAAGAGAATCGTTTTCATCTGTTTTCTAGAAACTTTTCTATTAACCCTCGTAAAGGGCTGAATTAAGATCGAGACTGAAATTCTTGCCGCTGCGATTTCATCAATAAAAATGCGTACTTACTGTCGTGGAGTATGTCACAAACGGTGGGGAATTCCATAAGCTACAATCCGAGACCGGTTTCATAATTCTCCTCGGACTATGTATTATTTTTCGATTCCCCGGTTATTTGACATTTCACGATGAAATAACCGGGGAATCGGACGACTTCAAACTCCAAGCCTTCCACGTAAGGCCTGAACTTGTCTATGGCTGTCACCGCAGCAAGGCACTCTTGCTCCGTTACTGTATAATTGCGTTGGGCCGTCGTAAGTTTCTGCGACATAAACGCAATAGGGGCTTCCTCGCCAGCATCCGTCAACTGCACCAGCACCGCACCAATCCCTTCCTGACTTGCGTCACATTGAATTGAAAAGGGACGGCTGAAATCGGGGCTGTGTAAAACGGGGGCAGAGGAGAGACTCTTCTTAAGCGCATCAAATGCGTGTAGAGCCTCATCAGTCCACAGAAACTTACGATTCTTCCGCAGCATATCAGTTAACGGAGCAGTTGCGGCAGAGAAGTTAGGTACGAAGCGACGCTACCAGCCGCAAACTCCTAAAAAGCGTCGAAGCTGTCGAACAGACTTGGGTAGGGGAAATTCTTCGATCGCCGCCACTTTTTCTGGGTCAGCCTTTATGGTGCCATGACCAACAATATGGCCCAAATACTTGACCTCTCTCATGAGGAAATGGCTTTTTTCCACATTGATAGTTAGTCTCGCCTCACGAAGACATTTAGCTACCCTACGAAGGATTATGCACTGCTCCTCAAACGTCTCGGATATTACCAACAGGTCATCTAAATACACAAAGACCTGATGACGTAGATCTGCCGGAATAACTTTATCCATTAGACGTTGCATGGTCTGAGGAGCATTGCATAATCCAAACGGCATGGTGACAAATTGGTACAGTGGCCGTCCTGGAACCGTGTCATTGCCCGTGATTTTTCCTCGAGCGGAATCTGCCAAAAGGCATCTTTTAAATCGATACTGCTGATGTATTCGGCTTTCGGCAGTCGACTAAGGATTCCGTCGATAAGCGGCAATGGATACGCGTCTTTCACAGTGACGCTATTTACTTTAAGAGCGTCCAGGCACATGCGTACTTTTCCAGGTCGGACGACCACTGTAACAGGTGAGGCCCAACTGCTCTGGGACTCTTCGATGACCCCCATCTCCAACATGCGGTCTAACTCCGCGAAAAGCAGTTTTTCAACCGTTACTTTGCTGTGGAAAAAGCTCATATTCTCTTTTGCGAATTTGGTAGTGGAGCCTAAAAAATGTGCTTTCTCCACAGAAATGAGCTTTGATCGGCCGATAAATCGCTGAGTCTATGGGGCCCTTAAGGCAGTAGGCAACAAAACGTTTCCAATGGTCGTTGTACTTAGCGAATTGATAATCGGTTGTGTTGTAGATCCAACTTCATTAGAATAGTGTGAGCTGTCGTAACTTTTATTCTTATCTAACATTGTGTGATGCGCGCTGTTACAATTCGAACATTTGAACTTGCTAGGACCGGTTCCAATTGTCCTTTGGTCAGTGGCTTTGGCTAATGTGATGCGAGTGAATTTTGGTGACTGCGCCCTGATGTGTATGTAGTTTCTAGAGCGCTGAACCTTATGTGTAAGAAACTCTTTAGATATGATAAACAATTGATGTTCTTTTTCGGGAACCTGTTGTATGTTTCCAAAGCTCACGAGAGTGCTTTGGCAGTCTTTGAACAACAAGGTAAACCACCAATGAGTGAAATAAACTGTCTTCACCCTCCACGCTTTCTAGCAATTGCAATTGCTTCAGAGACACTATCTGTGACAACGAGCTTCTTAAGGGCCCCATAAACTCACCGATTTATCGGCCGATCAAGGCTCATTTCTGTGGAGAAAGCACATTTTCTGTGGAAAAAGCTCTTTTTCTCTTGCGAATTCGGTAGTGGAACCTAAAAAATTTGCTTTCTCCACAGAAATGAGCTTTAATCGGCCGATAAATCGCTGAGTTTATGGGACCCTTTAAACTGCCCATGCAATAAAGCTCCTCTATTGTCATAACATTGCAATAATGTATTCCACGCTATAGCGTAGTTGCTGTCGATAACAAGATACTCCACCACTGCCCCCTACACCGCCAAACAATATGATAAGGAATGGCAGACCAAGGTCTTACGCCTGACCCTCCTCCTCCAGCAGTTTTCACTGCACTATGACTATCTATATTACAGTTTAACTTTAATGGCATCCACCGAAAAATCGCTGAGATCACACACTTCTTGAGTTCCAACAGAATTCTCTTCACCGGCATCCAAGAGACGTTGCTTCACGCAAACTCGTCTCTAAGCGTCCATAGCGAATATGTTATACTGCGGAAAGATCGACCGGCCGCCACGGATGATTCTCACCCTGGAGGTGAGAATCATCCGAGAACTCGCCTTCCTAATACACAAGTCCGTACATTACTGTGTATTAAGCCCCGGATAGAGTTCGAGCGGAATGAAAATGAAACGGTAATGAACCGGCATAAAAACCGTGGTGAATTTAAAATTTTAGCTTCGAAAATTGCTGCAAAGCCGTTTTACGTCCTAAATCATCTTAAAAATACCTAAAAAAATAATTTCCCCCTTGTCCGAATGCATTTTCAACGTGAAAATGAGTCGACTCTGTAGCATATTCTCCGTCGGGCGTGGTGAGTTTTGCAAACGTCAAACCGATTCACTGTCCACGACGAGTTCATCGCGGAAATTATCTAATGACCGGGGAATCGAAAAATAACACATAAAATGGCAGAGACAAATTGTGAAACCATTCTCGGATTTTAGTTTATGGAATACCCCATCATTTACCACATATTCCACGACAGTAAGTATGCATTTTCATTGAGAAAATCGCCGCGGACAAAAATTTCATTTTCATTCCGCCCGATCTCTATTCAGGCCTTTAGATGTAGTTGCTGACGGTACGACGGAAACTCGCTAAGTACAACGACCATTGGAAACGTTTTGTTGCCTACTGCCTTAAGGGCCCAATAGACTCAGCGATTTATCGGCCGATCAAAGCTCATTTCGGTGGAGAAAGCACATTTTCTGTGGAAAAAGCTCATTTTCTCTTGCGAATTTGGTAGTGGAACCTTAAAAATGTGCTTTCTCCACAGAAATGAGCTTTGATCGGCCGATAAATCGCTGAGTCTATGGGGCCCTTTAGTCGAATTTCATGATGCCGCAGACGAGTTGTTCTACGAACATTGCTAGATCAGGGATCACAAGCGTCGCTAATAATACAAGAAGCAAGTCACCGATTGGGATTAAAGAAGAAGGTATGTCAAGCTGTTGTCACCGGTGTTGGTAGTAAAAATGCGTCGCAAGTACGTGGTCGCGCCAAAGTTGTCATTCGAGCACTTGATGGGCAAGAATTGTCATTAGAGGTTTTCGTCTTGCCTAGATTAACGAATTTGATACCAAGTAAATGTTTCGATAAACTTGAACATACTCAATTAGCAAATCTCAAACTTGCCGATCCATTGATGAATTGATGCAATTTTTGGAGTTGAAATGTATGCAAAGCAGATGTTAAGCGGAACAAATCTTTTGAATGAAGTGTTGTTACAAAACACGAAGCTGAGCTGGATAGTCTTAGGAAATTTAGAGCAGAACAATTGTGGCAACAACATCCAATCGCTGAAGATAGAGATCCGAGAAGAAAACGATATTAAGCAACAACTTAAGAAGTTCTTGGAACTTGAAGAGCTTGCACAGGCGAAATTTATGAATGCCGATGACAGACGTTGCGAAGAGATATTCAAAGAAACCTACTCTCGGGATGAAACAGGACGTTTCACGGTAAGACTACCCACTACCCTTCAAAGACAACAACAATATGCACCATTTGGGAGATTCTCGCTACGCAGCACAGGCCTGCTTGAAATATTTGGAAACCAAATTTGAGAGAAATCCTAAATTGAAGCAAAATTACGTTGTTTGCATACAAACCTACATTCGTTGCGGGTTTCTAAGTCACATCCTCGGTTAAGTCCATTAATTAATTGTTGTTTTCTGGACCTCCTATACAAAATGATATAAAGGTGTGTTTTTTTGGTTATCCCGTGCAGGTTTGGGTAACGAAACTCCATATAAAAAAAATGTCAGCTGATCCACCTGTCATTTTTTTTATATGAAGTTTCGTTACCCAAACCTACACGGGATAACCAAAAAAACACACCTAATGCGAATTGGAGATTTTTCAAATATGCGTTTGTGGCCAACATCGAAAAAATGTTCTTCCAAATAAGTCTGCATCCGGATGATTGAGACTACCAACGAGTTCTTGGCGTACCGATTCGATGGAGAAAGTTCTAGAGTATAGGCTCAATACGGTTACGTTTGGTTTCACCTGTGCTCCATATTTGGTGATCCGTGCACTGCACCGGTTGGCCGAGGACGGAAAATCATCACATCCAAAGGCAGCAGAAACTATTTTTAATGATTTCTATGTGGATGACGTCCTTTCTGGAGTTGACACTATTGGAGAGACGAAAGAAAACCAAAAGGAACTGTGTGATCTATCGAAAAGTGCTAGATTTCATCTTCGTAAATGGGTAGTTAATGAGCTCAAATTATTAGATGGCATTCCCATCGAAGGCATTGAGTCAGTAGATGTTCTTGATTTAGAGCAAGACAAACCATACAAATCACTGGGAATTCAATTGCATCCTATCACGGATACATTTTCGTATGACTTTCGACTCGCATGCGACAGCACTAGTTTCACCAAGCGAATGATCTTATCGGAGATCGCACGTTGGCATGATCCATTAGGATGGATTGCCCCAGTAATCTTCAAGGCAACGTGTATCATGCAAAATCTTTGGATTCACGGCATCGATTGGGATGAACTGCCAAGCAAGGAAATATGTAGCTGAAGAATGGAGTAAAATGCGAAATCAATTTGCAGCTCTCAAAGAAATTCGAATTCCGCGTTGTATCAGCACTAATAGCTGGGTTTAGCGACGCCTCGCGCAGACTGCTTATACCGCTGTTATTTACATCGTCGCACGTGGAAGAAAATCAACCTCGCTTTGGCAAAAAACCAGAGTTGCCCCAGTTCGAACTATCGCCATACCCCCTTACTTTATTGCTGGCTAAAGCGCAGTATAGACCTCGGGCGGAATGAAAATGAAATTTTTGTCCGCTGCGATTTTTTCAATGAAAATGCATGCTTATTGTCGTGGAACATGTCGGAAATGATGGGGAATTCCATAAGCTACAATCCGAATATGGTTCCAAAATTTTTCTCGGCCATTTTATGTATTATTTTTCGATTCCCCGGTCATTTCACCGAGGAAAATATCTAATGACGGGGGAATCGAAAAATAATACATAAAATGGCCGAGAAAAATTTTGGAACCATATTCGGATTGTAGCTTATGGAATTCCCCATCATTACTGACATGTTCCACGACAGTGAGCATGCATTTTCATTGAGAAAATCGCAGCGGACAAAAATTTCATTTTCATTCCGCCCGAGGTCTATTCAGGCCTTAAATTGATAAAGCAGTTTACTGAATCGTAGAAAGGAAACCTGAAGATCGAGTACACTTGATTATGGAGCGATTCTAGAATTGTTATGGCGTGGCTTCAAGGCTATCCTAGTCGATGGAATATTTTTGTCGCAAATCGTACTTCACAAATTACAGAAGCAGTCCCAAATGCTTCTTTGATGTATGTTCTATCAGGAATTATTCCCGCTGATGTTGCTTCTCGGGGGATATACCCTCGCATTGTTCTATATGGTAGAATGGACCAAGTTTTCTAGACAGAGGCTAGCTTACTTTGTCATAATTTACAAATTGAAGCTTGAAGAATACTCAGGACTCACGAAGTGGAAAGCTCTCACGTATTAAAGTACAAAAGGCAAATTAAAAATATAGAAAATAAAAAAAAAACCTAAATTTTCGTTATCGGCAAGAAATATGAATGATTTCAAGTTAAACTTTTAAATTGTCCTAGCTGTGGTATGCACCTATAGAGCAATATTTGTAGAGTTCAGTGGAGGCGACAAAATGTGAAAGGCCTACTGACGGCTAATGGGTAAATCCGCCACTGATAATGTGTTATAAAAGTTATGTAAGTTCCTTGCAAACAATTTAAGCTCTTAAGTTTAGCGACATAAATGAGAAATAGTTATTAGGACAATACTCATGCGATCATCATTTTGCAGATATCAAAACCGCTCGGTCGTCCTGCCCTAAAAGCAGAATATTTGCTTCCTTGAATAATAACAACAATATTTCATTAGAAATTCTATATATTTAATATTTTACACCGATAAAAATTAACCACAGCCTATATACTATATTCTCATCACTCATCCAATTAACTAGTGCTATCACCTACAAATGTCTTAAATTGCTCTTCATAATGAAAGAATTCAATATTTTGCTCAACTTTTTCTTTCCAAAATGCGGCCAACTCCTTGTAACTAGCCCCTTTGCCACCGAGATTTTTGGGCAGATTGGCCTTGAGTGTTGATGTTCCACTTCGAACAAATAGTCGTGATTTCATTTTTGCCGACATAAACATCCTGAATAAAATACAAAATAATAAAAACAAATATTAGGTACAACAATTTCATCTTAAGGCCTGAATAGACCTCGGGCGGAATGAAAATGAAATTTTTGTCCGCTGCGATTTTCTCAATGAAAATGCATGCTTACTGTCGTGGAACATGTCGGTAATGATGGGGAATTCCATAAGCTACAATCCGAATATGGTTCCAAAATTTTTCTCGGCCATTTTATGTATTATTTTTCGATTTCCCCGTCATTAGATATTTTCCACGGTGAAATGACCGGGGAATCGAAAAATAATACAAAAAATGGCCGAGAAAAATTTTGGAACCATATTCGTATTGTAGCTTATGGAATTCCCCATCATTTCCGACATGTTCCACGACAGTAAGCATGCATTTTCATTGAAAAAATCGCAGCGGACAAAAATTTCATTTTCATTCCGCCCGAGGTCTATACTGCGCTTTACTTGAACATATTGAGACCGATGTTCACATGTGGCGGAGCATTCACAAATTCCAAAAGTTTTGGTTTGCATGGATATATCAGCCAACTGTCGACCGAACGCTTGACAAGTGTTGGATTCAATTGGACAGCATGTCGCCACGTAACGCCGGACATATCGAAAATTGCTACAAGACCATTCACTGAGATATCAGGGTACATTTCGAGGGCCAAGTCTAAGACCATTTTACCAACCTGGGATGTTGGAATAATTATTCACTATTATTTTTCATCTGTCGATTAAGTCATCTTACCTTGAACACATCATTCAAATCATACTTTTTTGGATTATGAGCTGATGTTCGTATGATGATTATTCGTCGATTTAAATGGTCTTTTTCGTGGGTGGGCAGAAATACACCAATCTGCAATAGTTGTTGGATTTTAGGCTCGAACGGATCACGTTTTCCAAACCATTCGGGACGCTCGGCTTTCATTAAGTAAAATCTGAAGAGAATGAGAACAATTGAGAAACTATGAAATATTTTGACTTAAAACAATGCCTCGGTGCGTTTACTCAGCCATTTTGGGTGATTCATCGGAAGGTTTATTTTATAACTTAAAATAAATTTAAATAAAACACTTAAAAAAAGGATATGGATGGTATGGTGTTTTTATTATCATCCTAAAGAACAGTGCCTAAAGGGCCCAATAGACTCAGCGATTTATCGGTCAATCAAAGCTCATTTCTGTGGAGAAAGCACATTTTTTAGGTTCCACTACCGAATTCGAAAGAGAAAATTAACTTTTTCCATGGAAAATGTGCTTTCTCCACAGAAATGAGTTTTGATTGGCCGATAAATCGAATAACGTAAGACTCACTGAAGTCCAAACTAGAAACCTATTTCTACCCACCGACACCGACTGTACCTATAGAGCCCATAATAATAATTACAGACCAGCATTCAAGACAGAATTAAAACGGGTTATTGATTCTTGATGGAATTTAAGTTTAATTATTTATTTATTTAATTTATTATTGCGGAATGCAAGACGCCCGGCCGTATTGGATCCAATCGTATAGGTATCGGCTCCATTTAGGGGTGGTCGTCCAAAAGTCCTTTGATGCTGTACATGCACTCCATTTTCTTGTGCCTATTCCTGGTACAAGTATCGTTTCTTGTAGCTGCATAAAAAATAATAAGTCTCTCCTATTCAAATAATTCACAAGAGAAAGGTATTTGGTTAACAGCCAATATAGGCTCTGAAGTTTTTTTTATCGTTTTTAAAAACGCCTCGTTTGGTCTTTGGCCATTTCAAATCTTTGTGGTCATAACCATTTTTATTTAACGTCTTACGGTTTTAATCAGGAGTTTTCCCTTTTAAAATTAAAAAAATAAAATTCGGATAGTGCAATTTGAGGGAGCCTAAAATGCTAACCCAAATTTCTTTTATTAAAAAATTGTAGTCAAAATGGTACATGAACAAAAAAAAAAAAAGAAACGAAATAACGGAAAAAGGGGACAAATTGCTTTTAATAATGTTTAACAGTGGCGGCGTGGGGAATGTAGTGTTTGGGGCTGGTATGGTTTAATACATTTTGGCATTTTCATTGGTTTGAGTTCCCATCCGCAATGCACTCGAATACACACTTTTTAAAATTTTTGTATTTGAACAAATTTGTAGCACTCAGTGCATTGTAGTACCATTTCAATGTATTTTTCGCAATAGTGTAAGTTTTGATGCTGCTAGTCCTAGTATACAGTTATGCAACAGGAATGTTGCTAATTAGTTAATTTGAAGCATCAATTAATTTTACAATTTCGCGTTCATTGCCCCCATTACAAAGTTGCAGCATTGAGGTGGGCATGTGTGTAAATTTGTTAAAGTTAATTTTCCATGTAAAATTCGTATGCGACTTGTCATCGCGTAACTACAAGATCAAGTCACCATAGAAAATATTTTGGTCCTGTATGCAAGTCACAGATAAAATGTGAGTTCAGAGCCACTGCCCCAGACAGATATGCTTCTGTGTATCTTATGCCACACACACACACACACGGATAATCCAGGGATTCCGAGTCCAACTCCATATGAAAAAATGAAAACTTTCGTTTCGTTGGATTCGGAGTCCATAGAATCTCCTTGTTCTTGCGACCTTAGGCACCGCCGTCTATATATTAAGGCCGCAATGCAGAAAAATCGCCTACTAAATTTGAACTGTTTTGTTGTTCCTTTTAATAACGTCATATGCTTGTCGTTGTTGTTTCTTCGTATCTTTCTACAATTTAGTAGGCAAATAGCACAGCTGAGTTATGGCCTTGATGTATCTAGATGGCGATGCCTTAGGCCAATTTAAGGTACATTTTCATCGGCACGACCCCAGCGGCTCTAGCGACAGCGACTCGCTATTTCCATATAAAAACTCGTTTTAATAATAATGCTAAGCGCTTCTAAAACTAGTTTTTATATGGAAAGACCGAGTCGCTGTCGCTAGAGCCGCTGGAGTCGTGCCTAGGAAAATGAACCTTTAGCCTATTGCTCATTAAAACTATGTGCACCTTTACTTTCATGCTTTCTATGAGTGAATAGGAAAGAATAGGTTGCAATAGTTCATTTGAAAGCACATGAATAAAAAAATATGCAAACGCACAATTTAAGTCAGTCTAATCGCCGTCTTACTCACCCATTTTTAATTCATTTGCGCGTGAGATTAATTATACATTTGTGATATTGTTTACTTTCCATACAAAACACATATTCAGACATAAGTAATCTTTGTACTACAAAGGCGATCATTTAGAAGTGGAATTGATTAAGAAATTAAGTAATATTCTAAAGATGACTTTGATGATCTTGACCTTAATACCGATATGATAAATCGTACTATTGTGATTTCTTTGTTAACTTTCACATTCGACAAATATAGAATTAAGCAATAATGTGAAGTCAGATAATTTCAAAATCTAAAAAAAAACTTCACCTCCGAATTTTTTCCTTTGTCCTCTCCAAATCATATTTACATCCTCTCAAGAAATAGGCCACATGTAGATCATCCTGTCGTGCATTAATTTCACTATTTTCCGCAAGCCACTCTTTGATCTTTTGAACATTTTCAACTTCCTCTTGAGTCACTTTCGCTCCCACTTGTTGATCTCTTGCACCACTCTGACTTTGTAGATTCACTGGATTGAACATATCGTTTTGCCGCTGATTTTTCCCACCGACAAAAAAAATCTTAAATTTTAGTACACACTCTAATCGAAACGGTTATAAGAAAGAATATGAATTATACGTACGTACCTTTGCACCCTTTATCGCATACTTGTAGTGAGTGACTTGAGAAGATACGCTAGCGACGCGATTTGTTGCACAAATCTTTTCTTGTGGGGGCTTTTGTTTCATAGCTTCTGTTGCTTCTGTATGTCTAACATCCCCCCCCCCCTTTTGATTAAGAATTGCCGTTTCGCACAAGCGCGTGTCACGAAAATAAACGCCGACCTATGCCAACAAGGCCGAAGATGGATCGCATCTTCTGATAATCTTCGCGTATGAAATCAACGACTTCCGGAACGGACGCGTGTACTCTGTAAAAGAGGGCGCTGATTTTGAATCAGCTGACTTTTGTTGCTGCGGCAACGCGACGATTTGGAACAGCTGTTTGTAAACATAATAACACGTGACATGTCAAACGTATACAAAAATTTAGTTTAGTGATAAAGCACGAGTACGAGTTAGTTCTCTGTAAAATACTACGGGAACAAATCACCGCGGACGATGGCAAGCAAGGAGCAAAAGTGTGAAGTTTGTGGTCAAAGCGACTTTGCTGTTAAGGAAGGATATTATTTTTGTAACGAGTGTGGAACCCAATCACAGCATGTACGCGATTTTGAAATAGATCAAGGCGGGATGGAGGAGTCGCAAATCTTCTTTACATCGGTTAAAATTGGCAAGAACAAATCGGAGAAGGGTACGTTTGGCTTTAATTGTTAGATATGTACGTAAGGCGACAAACGGTTTCGGATTATGCGGGACAGGCTCGTATTTTACAAGTCTGTCCCGCATTGAAAACCCTTCCGAAATTGTCCAGCAAAACATCAACGAATGGCTGTAACTTTTGCACCTACGATCAAGAAGCTAGGAATGTTCAGCAAAATGTGCGCCACAATATGCTCTAAATCGGCCCCCCTGAACTCCCTCAATTTTTTTTTTTTTTAAATCAATTCCGTTTACGGTTAATCCCCTATTTGCAATTTTATTGTTCTGGGGCTTCTTGCCTTCTAGGGTCGCATCTTTGAACAGATGTAACTTCTAAACGGAGACCGACAACTAGGACTCTGAAGTTTCCAGGAATCTGTGCGCCACAATATGCTCTACATCGGCTCCTAAAACTTTTTGTTAAAAAATCGATCCCGTTTGGTTTCTTCTGCGATTTCGATGGAAATGGAATGGTGTTGTCTTGTCATTATTGCGGGGAACTTCAAAGGGTGTGCTACCGAAAGAAGCAGCAAAATGCCAAAATACTCCTTGACGTGTATTTTTACAGCTGCATATTATTCCCATGAACTTTCCAGTTCGCTTACGCCGTTTTTAAGAGTACACATTAGTGAACTTTCTACTCAAGGCGGTCACTCAGCAATTTTGTTCTTTGTAGCAAGCAGAGCATATCGACCATGATCCAAACACATACCATCTGATCATTTGCAAAGAGATTTAACGAGACACTCATCACAGAAGTTCTGCTTCAAAGTTATCCAGTGGGAGGTTCTGCAAAACAGATGTCGCAAAGCAGTTCATGGCGGTCTGCAACTCATCCATCTGAAGAAGTCACCAAGTTAAAAAAACTACTGGTGGCCTGAAGAAATTGTAGGGATTGGGCGCTATTGCTTGAAGTATGTACATATGTGTCAGTGGGCGAATCAAAGAAACGCTACTGTCCTGATGTCCTACTACAGTTAAAAAAAATGGTTCAATATCACTGATGATGTCTAGAAAAAGGACATAAATCCGTGGAGAATGGTGTATAGCAGAGGTGTCAAACTCAAAAACTGGCGCGGGCCAAATAAGACGCTCCTCAGGTTGAGGTGGGCCGCAGAAGGAAAATTTAAAAAACTTTTATGTAATCGTATTACGAAAGTCGATTAAAAAATTAAAAAATTAAGACAAAAAGCGAAAACGTGAAAACATGATTGATTGGCTGTCAAAATTGTCGCTAGTGTTTACATCACGACCGATTTTCAAACCCTTTTTTCAATAAGTAAATCCAATTATTATTTGTTTATTTTGGCGAATACGATTTTACTACTGTGACTGGCTACCGAGTGAGAAACAATAAGTTCGAATAATCAAAACAAAACTCCGAAATCACTGCGCACGGGAATCAATAGAACAGGTAATGTCAAAACGTACATTGTCTGCCATTTCGCCCGAAAATTTCTCTAAAAGCAAGAAAAACGACAATAAAATGACACCAGAAGACATGCAGGAATTGGTTCACCTTTTCTCTAGCACTCTCGATGATAAATTGCAAGACGTTGTCCGAAAATCTGATTTGCAGGAATTCTTTACGAAAATTACGCAATTGGAGAAAATCAACGCGCAACTCACCAACGAAATAATGGAAATGAAAGTGGCACAACACAAGCAGGCCTCGGAAATAGCTCGACTGCAAAAGAATGCCACGGCACAAAATCTCATCGTCAAACTTTCTGCGGAATCACTAGAAAACCCCACCCCACGATTCAAGAAATTTACACAAAAACACTCCATTGTTGCGAAAGCTTATCACCTGACCAAGTCCAAAGATTGCACGGTGCTGTGGGACGGCGAACTAATTTCCGTGTAATATTAAACAATCGACAGCAAGTTATACGAGCACTGCAAAACGCAAAAAAGTTAAAGAACACCGGCATCATAATACAAAAAGATTTACCCTACGAAGCGCGACAAAAACGAAACTGTCTCTTAGAAAACAACTTGTCACCCAACAGCCAAATGCGAAAGTGTATGTCAACGATGAAATAATGCATCTTAATGGAAAACAGTTCACTTGGGATCTCAGCGAGAACAAAATTAAGTATGGAGACAAAGACGGGCAAGCGGAATTAAATGAGATGATGGGAGTCGAACTTGTAAAGTGGCAGGATCGCCATGTAAAGTTGTTGGTCGAGTATATTGTCACCAAGTGATGAAAAATCATAACGGTGTACCGATAAAAGAGAGAGAGTGAGAGATATCAGAAAATGAACGGAGATTTGTGTGAGCAGCCGTTCCCGCTCATAAGTAGGCACTTACTGCCGAAATATTTAGTAGAGTCTTCTACTGATTTTTACCATTGATCTGCCGAAATAGGCAAGCAGTTGGCTCTGCAAGTACTTACCATAATTTCTGCCAATGAGCGGCAAGCAGTATGGCACTGCAGATAATGGGTGTCGAAGTAAAACAAAGGCTAGACGCCGAATTGATGCTTCTAAGACACTCAATTTATTTTACAAAATCTTACACTATTTATACAAAAATTAAATCTATTTTTAACCTAATAACAACAAAAAGTACATGTGGGAATTTGCACTATGTACCTTTGCTGATCAAGCAATTTCTTGTAGTCTGTCGTGGAAAAGATTCTCACCAGACTGCAGAAAGGCATGCACTTGAAAATTCGTTGCATATCGTCTTGCAACCTAGTGAACGAAATGTGAGCTTCTTGTTTACTATTGTGTGTACATACGTGTTTACTACTTCGTATGTTTGTTATTTGGCTCGTGGTGTCTTGGTATCTTATGAAGATGTTTATTTCGAGGTCGTGTGTGTGTGTACATTACAGTAGATACATTGTATACACTACACCTTCACCCTTTTTGAATATCTGTGTCATTTGTGAATAGTGGGTTAACTGCAAATTATGACATTTTGGGAAATCGAAGTTGAATGTTTGCACTGTTTTCCAAAATCGACAAATAGGTAAAGAGCCAATTCTTGGTAATGGAAAAGTTGGAAATTTTGTGGGCTTCACGGTGGCTAATTATTATTTTCAAAATATGATTTTATACCCCTCACATTGGGCGTTGAAGTGCAATTAACCTTGACCAAAAAAATCAATTGGTAGAAAAAATCATATATCAGACTAAACAATGCATATATTTTTTGATCGACATTACAACTAAGGTCGATTGAGCGATATTAGGTCCTCTGTCAGGACATACTTTAACCCTTAAAATGGTCTTTTATCAAATATGAAACATATCGAAAAATGTCCTATAAATTGCTGTGCGGAATTAGTTTGAGCAAAATGGTGAATATATGCATTGCATTTGTGTAATTTCAGATGAAATGAAAAAAGAAAATTATTCAAAATAACGGTATATATCGTAAATTGTTTTAAGTGGTGTCATTTTGGTCATTTTCTAGACTGTAGTTTTTACGTAAATAGAGTTTTGGAATATGACTCAGATTTGATACATTGTGCATGTTCATGCATTTCACTATTCTTTGTGATGAAATGGTATTTGTGAAATTTAAGATGATGGGAAATTATGACTTTTGTTTAACGTGACGTGAATTTTTAAAAAACATTTCGAAATAAATCTTTATAGTTATGATGGTTTATTTGAGGAGTTCCGTAAAATTATCAGAAATCTCTACAAAATATGATTTATTCAAAGATATAATTTTAGGTGAATTAGCAATAAATAGATGAAAAGTAAACTATTTTCAGCAGCTTGAAATCCCCTTTTTCATTAGATTTAATTTACTTTAGCTGCTGAAATTAAATCTCCAGAAGTAAACTGAATCTTTGAACAGTTTACTAATATTTATTTTATTTGTTCAAGAATAAAACAATAAAAATATTTAATCAATACTTATGTGTTATTTTCCGAAAGAAATCATGTACTAAATTTTGAATCTGTATCAACACATCAATGAAATCTTTTGCATTAAAGATAAAGAACCGCTTAAGGATTAATTTGCAACAGTTTCCAAGATTCCAACCTGAAATTCAGTCCGCAAGTCGTGCGGAAACATAGAAACCATATTCCCAAAAGTTCATACGATAATTTTTAAGGAAAAATTTTTTTATGATCTAATCTTAACCTACTTTACTTTACACATCCCTAGCAAGACGAAAACCCCTTTCTGTAAACATATGATATCAAAAGACTAGGTGATAGAATCGCTATAGAAGTCGGAAGTATTTTTTAAGTGGATTTAGGATTGAAATGAACCTTAACACAATTATGTGCTAAAGAAATTTATGTTACAACGTCAATTACGAAAACGAATGAAAATGGAAGACTGTATCATAGTCCTCACATTCACGGTGAATCCGTGAATTCGAGTCCATTTAATGGATTTTCGTACCGTCAAAAGCTAAATCCGTCTGTGGATAAGCTTATTTGACAGAGCGAACATTTATTAAAATAGACTCAAATCCACGGATTGCATTCAGCCATAGGGTTTTTTTTTATAAAATTATCATAATTGGCGTAAATATGTTTCTACCAAAAAACTTAACTTAACTCTTTCCCGGACAGAACGTCTATAGACGTCCAATTTTGAGCATTTGACATACAAATCGTGTCAAATTTTGGCGTTGTGTCCGGCAATGAGTTAAGTAACTAACGCTTGTAATTGGAACACCATGTCATAGAAATTTAGAAGCCTAAATTTAAACTATTCACGTGTGAAGAAAATGATAGGTTCGGTCAACGGCCTTTTATCCTTAGATGTGTTACAACTCATAAATAAACTTCATTTATCAATAATTTCAGTAAATAATACCTTATAACCTGAATGAACTTTCAGTAAAAAAGTGCAAACACCATCGTAATTTCAACGAAAACTAATCGGCCCAGCAGAGATTCTAGGCCGTACACACACGGCGAATCCTAGGATTCTAATCCATGGATTTTATAACTTGTTTTCTCAATTTAATTTAGGGTAGTTGTTGATTTTGTTTGTTTATTGTTAGGAGATTTGTATATTATGTTGCATTCAGCAATTCCGAAATAGGATTTACCATGGATCTTTATATCGAAGCTATTACAGTTTTTAAGTTAATCATTGACTTTTAAAGCATTTAACAAATGTCACAGTGTGTATTGTAAATTTAAAAAAAAATAATATTCGTTTTGTAGTAGGAGCTCTATTGCGACTGTGAATTCACCCTCCGAAAAAATTATTGTTGTTTTTACGATATATAGTGCAGTGTGTAGTGATTTCAGATTGCAAAATGTGGTGGAGAATTTTTTTTTTCATTTCTTATGTTTTTTGGGGTGCTGAGCTTGAATCCGGAACTTCCCACCAAAATTTCGTTGCAAAACAGGGCCAAAACCGCAAAAAACCTGAAAATTTTCGGACTTTTTCCTTTTTCTGGCTTATAACTCTGAAACTGTACATTTCTGCGAAAACCTGTCCATGAACATTTTAAAGATAACGCGACAGTAATCGTTAAAATGCGATTAGCGGTAACGCTACAATTGATACGTCATTTTTTTGGCGTTTTTTGCGATTTTGACCCTGTTTCGCAACGAATTTTTGGTGGAAAGCTATAGGTTCGGACTCGGCACCTCAAAATACATAAAAAACGAGAAAAATGCAACTTTTCCGGCCAAAAATGAAAAACCGTCTAATCTCAAAATTTAATTCATTCGATTTTGACCCTGTTCCGCAACGAACTCTTGGTGGGAAGCTCCGGATTCGTGATCAGCACCCCGAAAAACATAAGAAACGAAAAAAAAAAAATTTCTCCATCACATTTTGCAATCTGATGTACTAGGCTTATCACCTGGATACTACAATAATAGTGAAAAAAAAAAAATAATGTCGAAAATGTTATATCCAATTCTTCAGAACGAACATTTTCCTGATGACTTTCTGACGTAATCTTTTGATTTTATTCCGTTCCGCAAGGAACAATATTGATTTATAAAAATCAAAGTTTCCTTTAACCCTTTCGCTCCCAATGATGCCATATGGCATCATGAATTTTAATGATTTTTCATAAAAAATGTAAGAAATAAATTTTAACTTTTAGTGTGATATTAGACTCTCCCAATAGTGTAATACCTAGTTGATTTTTTCCAGCGTGAAATTTTTGGGTTTGGGATGTTATTTTTAATGAAATTTTAGAGAAGGTTTGCCGATTGTCGTAATGCCGAAAAACTGATTTATCCATTTCCCCATATTTCCTAATAATAATCATTTTATGCAAATCATTTCAATGGTTTTATTTTGTAAAGAGGTTGCTGTAAGAGAAAATCAAAAGATTTTTCGATTTTTTTTAGGAAACCCCAGTAAAGTGGGTTTGCATGAGCATGATGCCATATGGCATCATTGGGCGTGAAAGGCAAATCAGCGAGTCCTCTATTCATATAAATGCTAGTTGCTTGCTGTATGGAAGGCACCCTTAGTTTTTATCCGAATGAGCTAATTTTTGGTGGGTGGGGTATTTATGAGCTCCAATCGCAATAAACCAAAATTTAGCACACTGCTCTAATTTTGGGGGGAGTTATGGACATGTCCTTTCGCCAAATTCAAATGGGGGGATAATGGGGGTCTTTGGTCGGAGCGACTCAATGTTTCTCCCAAAATAATACTAAACTTATTGTGAATACTTGTACGAAATTTTACGGCTGAACTAACATTCTTTCATGGGTTATGGGGCTTTTAAAAAAGGTATAAAATGAAAAAGTTCTAATTTATTTTTAAGCTAGCGCCGAATGATTGAATAGATCTCTAATGTGTTATATATCATTGCAAAGATAATTTTATGTAGTTTTTTTCGTTCTCAAACTATTTTTCTATATCTTTTGTCGTTTTTGAAATACTCGCAAAAAAACGAAAAATGACCCCAATTTCCCCCTTTCCCCCTTTTTTAAGGGTGTGCACCCCCAATCGGTTCGGACTTTTTTCCCATAATCTGGGGGTCGTCACCAACCATTCTGCAAAAAAAATCCCATGAAGGAGTTTCGCCGACAAAATATCTAATTTTTCACACGGAACTTGCTAAGTGCCCTTTCAGTCCCAATGATGCCATATGGCATCATGCTCTAATTTGTTAAATATAGCGCTTAAAATTTTTTTTTGAAGAAAATATAAAAGATGCCTACTGAACGACATAATGTTGTTAGAAAAATTCTCCGCTTAAAATCCATAATTTGGGCATGAAAGGGTTAAGCTACTACTTTCGAAGTGGAGGTTTCTATGGAAGTTCTGCCAACTGATTTCGATGATTCAAATTGTAAACACACGAGTTACACAGAAAAGCGCGTTTGCAAAATTTCATCCCGATAACTTTAAAATTGGCTTTGTGAATTGAAGACGTGATGGGATACTATGGTACAGCATACAGCTAGATAAACTGACAAACATCTAATTAGCCCCTCTCTCCTCTACTTCTCAATAATAAAATTATAATTCAATGCTTCCTCTGATAAATTGAAAAAAAAAAATGACAAATTTAGTACTTTAATTTTTTTACAAAATGTGAAGGGTATAATAAATAATTATAGAAGCATATCATCTAAATCTCAGCCTAATCCTTCCCAATACTAATCACTTATTTTAGTAAATATTAGGCTCACTTTTAACAATGAAAAGTTCATGATACTTCTGTGTTAAAATTTCGTACAAGTTAGCCCACTTTCCACAAGTAACAATCTCATTTGGTCACTTAGCCCATCATTCACAACGTAATAATTCCGTTTCTAATTGTCGTAATGAATTTTTTAATTTATATTATGAAAGAGGGACAATTTATCTCTTCGATTATGCATATAACTCAAAATCGATAAAATCGGACTTAACTCACTTTTCACTAGTGACACATATATAATGAAAACATTTTTTTTTTTTGATTGTAGGGTTTCCTATTTTGTGTTACATATTAGGGGGATTCATGCTCGCGTTCGTATATTGATTTACGATGTTATATCGTATTTCGGTTGTCATTTAAAGTCAAAAGTCTGTTATTTCTCTCCAAATACGATACCTGAAATAACATTTTGTGCTGAAGTGTTATTTCAATATCGTATTTGGCATAGTATAACCCTTATGAAATCGATTTTGTCCGTCCGTCTGTTCACTAAATAACTCGCGAACGGCTCAACCGATCGTCATGAAATTCGGTAGGAATGTGTAAAATGTTAACAGTCACGAAATACTTAGAAGTTGGTAAAGCAAAGATAACAGGGTGTCCGGCAGATTTGAAAATTTTTTCACTAAATAACTCGCGAACGGGTTGACCGATCGTAATGAAATTTGGAAGAAATGAAGAAGAAGAACATGGTAACAGTCTTTGGCGCGAAATACTTAAAAATTGGTAGGGCAAAGATAACAGGGTGTCCCGGACATTTTAAAATTTGTTCACTAAATAACTTGCGAACGGCTTAACCGATCGTCATGAAATTTGGTAGGAATGTGTAGAATGGTAACAGGCTTTGGTACGAAATACTTAGAAGTCGGTAGGGCAAAGATAACAGGGTGTGGCGGTGATTTGAAAAAGTCGACTTTTTTCATTTTTATCGGACATGGACGTATGGGTACTCAAATCAAAGAACTCGATGGGTATATACCCATATCAGTTGCTTTTTGGAGTAACGGTAACGGAGTTATGGGCGTTTCAAGCTAAGCTTCCCTTTTCACCTGCGTTTTCCTAACCGGAAATGTAGGGATTCAAATATTTAGCAAAGGCGTTTCACAATACCAGGGCAGCGTCTGAAGCATTTGTGCACTGCATATCTTGTGACTGGACCAAATTTCTTTCTTGTTTTTGACCTCAAATTTGGAACCTGCGACCCAATATTACCTTTAAGTTTTTGCCGTATCGATTCGACGTGTATTTTTCGAGAAAAGGGGATAATTCTGGGGCAGTCACAAAATGTTTTTAGCATTGGTCTCACGAATCAGTGGCCAAAAATTACTTTAGTGCTTCTACTACGCCAATTGGATGGAGTGGGACAATTGGAGTACTTTCCGAAAAAATCGGGGAACCATCTTGGGCGGGCTACTTTCAAGTTTTACTTCTCTCTAGTACTAACCTTTTTACGAAGTCCGAGTATGAGTATTATGCTGAAAATAGAATGGGTGCAGAAACAGCAGCAGCAACGATAATGCAGCCCAATGCAATTTAAATGGTCGACGTCATGTTGGCAGCAAAATACTTTTATTGCTGTTGCTACCAACATGACGTCATTCATGTAAATTGCATTGGACTGCATTATCATTGCTGCTGATGTTAGGTACTGTTGCTGCATCCATCCTATTTCTAGCATTAGTATTCATACGGCATACATACATATGTAGAATGTAAGCACACATATATTATATACCTATTTTTGCCTTTTGTTGTGTACTTTCACTTATCCATTTATACTCACAACAATTATTTGAATGTTTGTTTACTTTCCATAGTTACGCCATATTTTGCTTGGTTACGCCATCATATGAAAATGCGTAATGCGTTTTTCTAGTTTGCATATATGTACATACATACATACATATGTATGTACACTAGAATCATTACAAAATTTCATACGATGGCGTAACCAAGCAAAATATGGTGTAACTATGGAAAGTAAACAAACATTCAATTTAATACAATACATATGTATTGAAGCTATCGGACAATGGTGTGCGTCTATGATAAGACTAAACAGCCGATGGGGACTAGATAAGATATATTTACTATTCCTTTTTACAGAATCACCTGTTCAGTATAGACCTAATATCAAAGGTTCACGAAAAAGACTGTAGTTTTTAATGTTTAGTAACCAAAATATTTATCGGGCGGTTAAAGCCCATTATCAATATTGCGAGCCAACAGGACCCATCTGTATTACATTAGTCGACCTTTTTTAAATAGATCCGTTCGCATACTCAACAGATCTGTCCATATTCCTCTTGATGTAGGCCTTCCAGTTCCCGGCTGGGCCCACTGGCTAAGCTCCATTATTACTGTGGGAAGCCCTACTGCAACAGAAACGGTAGTGTCTTCCCCACATCTCGAACAAGATCGACGACCAACAGAAAAAAAGATTAAGTTTATACCCGGTGACTATGCGTGCTCCTTTCGGCACAGCTAAACGAAAGAAGTACATCATACATCAGATATGTCGGGCTGAGGTTGCATCGCATATTTAATATTACATTTCTATCCAAGCAAAGTATGAGTAGCTATCAAGCATTTTGCACATGATTATCTCATACTAGCCCGTTACTTGATCAAAAATAACATATCTAATAAAAACACGGGCGCCGGCATGTTATCAATTACGAGAACTAATATAGGCGGAATATGGGCAGAAAATACGAAAATCGTATAAAATTATATTTTTCCTAGTAACCAGGTTGCTAATAATTGAGCGAAAAGAGAGACTTTCTCGAAATTCTCATTTAAAATTAAAATTATGACACCTAAAACTAAAATTTGTGATTTTTTTTTGTCAAAAATCAGCTGTTGATTCACCTGTTGCATGAATCCCCCTATTAAGTTGCTAGTATATTGTATAATGCTATTTATATATTTTTAATCTATTATTATGAATTATTTTATCCTTATTATTAATTCTTATAAGTGAGTTTACATCTTGTCTTTTTACAATTTTGTAAGGTCCTTTGTATGGACTTTCATGCTTCTTTTTGTTTTCATTTCTTACATAGACTGAATTGTCTTCTTGGAAGTTGACGATATTTGATTTATTTTCACTAATTTTTTGTCTTATCAGTTTAGCTTTTATTAGTGCATTATGTGCTGTCTGTTGAGCATTCTTCAATTTTGTTTTAAATATGGATATATAATCATCGTAATTATAAATTGGTGTATTATCATGCATATCATTTGGTAGGTTTGCAATGTGACCATATATGTACAAGTTCAAACGGAGTATAATGTGTATCAGAATGTGGTGTCGTGTTGTATGCAAATGCATAGTATGGGAGAAGTGAATGCCAATTATAGTTTTCACAGAAGGATAATAGGTATTCATTTAGAACTCTATGGTTACGTTCCACTGAGCCTAAAGTCTCGTGATGGTATGGGGTTGATGTTGCGTGTTTGATATTCAATGATTTGCAGATATTATTAAACACTTGAATTGGTAGTGTCCATTATTAGTTGAAAATGCGGTTAACGGTCGAGATGATTTATTTAGTTCAATCTGATGGAAGGAACTAGACATGTCAAGAGTTGAAAAATATTTAGCTCTTCCAATTCTGTCTAGAACATCGTCTAGTCGAGTAAGGGGGAACTTATCGTTCACTATTTTTTTGTTGAGCTGTCTATAATCAACTACTAGTCTCCACTTTTTGTTGTCGTTCCCAGATTTTTTTGGAACTATTAGCATTGGTGAATTGTAAGGGCTAGTGGATGGTTCTACCATATACAAATAATACATATATGTCCAAATTGGTACAAAATGTTGTTCCTATGAAAATGTATCTGAAATATCCAAGAGCTTTCAAGCGAATCGCATGAGCCTGTGTGCGTGTGAATTTGAGAGAACGTTTTCCAGTTCAAGAGAGTCAAGAGACTCTTTTCATAGTATCTTTTAAGAATCACTCATCGCTTGCCATTGCCTGCGACTTCCGTGGTGTGTGATGGATATCTCCGTGATGCATGACAAGTGGACCAAGTGGGTCCGAGGAAGAGGGCAAGTTGCCGTTGCGGACCATATGTTATGTTATGAACACAGAAATGATTATGAAATTCATTCACTGCCACGTACCGCCCGCGTCTTGTGTGGTGTGCAATGTGTTGCACCGCGGCGCATGAGAAGTGGACAAAGTTGGGTAGAGAGAAGGAAACGACACGAGAACACGTTGTGCATGCGCCTACGAAATTTATAATTCGTCTGTGGCGTGTGTATCTATATTTTGAGGTTCAGATTATCTGAGCCGATATTTAAATATGATATTTGAGAGTCAATTCCAAGCAACCCAAGCGATGCGACAAGTTTAAGAAAAATGGCATATTTGGTCGGCAAAAATCCTACATCGGAAATTTTTTTGAATTATGGTTGGAGATGGTCCCCAGATTATGGCAATAAAAGTCCCAACCGATTAGTGATCCGCAACCTTAAAAAAAGGGGGGAAAGGGGGACTCTTTTCGTTTTTTTGCGATTATTTAAAAAAAAGGTAGGAGATACAGAAAAATGGTCTGCCCTCTCCTCTTTGTAGTCTGGCTGGTCTAGCGGTTAGTGCGCGCACCTTCGGTGCACAGGCTCATGAGTTCGAATCTCACCGTGTTCCATGGTGTTTTTCGAACTCACGAGCTTGTGACGGACTATGATCTCACTCAGATGTTAAACGAGTACCTATTTATGGGGATAAATAACACTGCTGAGCGTGATGCTGATCTCATTACCTCAACAAAAAAAAAAAAACAAAAAAAAAACCGGTAAGATCTTGGAAATAGGATGTCACTAACACATCCTGCGGCCTTAGTCCAATGCTGGATTGTCGCGCCTGTTATTTATTTATTCTCCTCTTTTTATACACTGCGTGAGGAGAAGTCTATTCTTAAATTTACCTTATTTTAGTGAAATATGCATTAATTATTACATTTAACTCTGTTCAATAAACTATTAAAATAAAAAGTAAATAATCAGAAATTACAAAAATATTAGCACATACATATGTATTATCAATATTTTTTATATTATCAGAAAAGGGAGATATTTAGCAGGCTATGAAGGCTTTGGTGTCAAAAAGAAAAGTCCACAATGGAGACGATAATAATTAATATAAATGTAGGTATGAGTTTTAGGGTCATAGACATGGAGTTTCTGAAAAAATACCTTCTTTGTTATTCCGTTCGGGCATTTTACTCACTCCATAACTTCTAACAGAATAAAGGAAGTTAAAATTTTGCACATATGATTTTTGTAAGAAGCTCTTCCTGCATGTTGCGACCAATTTATTCAATACTTTCTCTAAATTTGCATTTATGCATTCCCGACTAGACTGCTGTAGATTTTTTAATTTGTAGTATACATAGTATTGTTTCTTGACCGGCCGTGGCAACAATCATAGCAAAAATTAGCCAAAACTAACGCCCGTATTTTTAAACATACCTTACCTTCAAATATAAATGCCATTTCCAGTAGTTTTTCATTGAAATAATTTAATTTCTCGAGTCAATGCATCCTTGACTTAAGGCGATTTCAAGGAAACCTTGAAATTTTGCAATAGTCCACCTCACTTGAAGTCAATGTAGCTAGTTACCTATAGGGACGTTCCGATACCACAAAAGTATCGATACCAATGAAATGAGTACTACTCATAACCAAAGTACTCATATGAGTACCCCAAAAGTATCGATACATAAAAAGTACTCATTTGAGTACTCGGCATATTTAAATAAGGCACAAAGTATTAAAACAGTAGTAGGCTAGGCCGATTGTCAAGAATTATAATTATTATAATTAATTAAAGAAGTCCTTACTATCCAAATTTCCTAAAAATAACAATTTTTCCAAATATTTTGGCGACAATCTATTTCTAGCCTGCGACATTATTGTTCCAGCTTTTGAAAATAAAAACTCACTGGGAACCGATGTCGCGACCACCTGTAGATATACAGTGTGCATTTCAACCTCGCCGAAAACAACAAAACCTTTTATTCATGAGTCACACCACGCACCTTCTCCATCGCGTACCGTAGGGGTATTCAGCATTAGTACGACTTGTAATACTTCCGTCGTGCGCTACGAATTTTTGTGAAGACAGTGTTCGTATAGGCGTATTCAGCACCTGTGAGTTCCCATGGGGAAAGAAACGCTTCTACTAGAAGTAGTTTGTCAGCGGTTTCTTTACTTATTTCAATTTTACTTCTTTTAGAAAGTGTTACCCCTACAGGCAGCAATATTCGAAAAAGTACTCAGTAGTTACTTGAATCAAAATCGTTTCGATACTGAGTAGTATCGAAAGAAAAGTATTCGATACGAAAGTAGTTGGTATCGAAACAAAAGTATCGATACTTTACTTGTATTTACTAGTATCGGAACGTCCCTAGTTACCTACCTTGAGTTATTATTATATTACAATTGTGTTAACAGCTTAAGGTCTCCTTTAGTTTCGCCTTAAATGACTTAATTGACTTGTAATATAAACTACTGGAAATGACATCTATTTTTTGGAATTTCGGTATACTTGACTAAAGGTCGCCTTGAGTTAAGCTATCTTTATAAATACGGGCCTAAAAGTATAAATTTCGGTATCAAAACCAATTTTCCGATAGTTTTTTTTTCATTAGTCGTAAGTTAGGAAAATATACAGGGTGTCTGCCGCATAAACGCACCGGATTGTGATTCCTCATTGATTTTCAGTAAAAAAGTTGTACTGAACATACCCCCTTAGCTTAACCCTTTAGCTGCCACAGGCATTTGAAAATTAAAAAAAAAAAAATTTTCTTTGACGACTAAAACGTCATTATCTCAAAAGCTATACTAGCTAGAATAGCAAAGCAAAATGATTATTAAAGCCAGCAAATTTATCCAAAAAATAAAATTAACCGCACTAAAATCGGATAAGAGGTTTGGTTTTTACAGAACTTCAAAGTCAAATTTTTGTGATTTGACCCAAAAACAAAATATTTTTCCATCTCAATTTTCTGCAACTTCTGCCAAGGTGAGGTGTTCGTACGATTCTTTACAAAATTGGCGCATAGTCCAAAGATCATTTCTTTCTTACATCATTTTATTCTATCTTCCGTATTTCTAACAGTTTTAATGCCTTAAGTACAGAAAACTGTGGTTAATTTTAGCTCTATTTCAATTCAATTCAACTAAAACTGCCCCTAAAGATCTGCAATTTGGTAAAATTTATTCAAATTCTATCAAAATCGATCCAAAATTGAAACTCATAAATTCGTTGCTCTCTAATAGAGACTTTTGCGTTTTGAGACTTCTGATACAAATTTCGTTAACCAACTTTCATACAAAAGTGGGCATTCTCATTTGTTTCAAACAATTAAATCAATATGATTTTATTATAGCCGAAGGAAAAAAAATATGGTCATCGAACGACAAAAATCTTACATCGATGGATTTTTGCAGGATTTTTGGGGATGGCCTTCTGATTATGGGAAAAAAGTCCCAATAGATTAGAGGTTTGCAGCCTTGAAAAGGGAGGAGGGGTACTTGCGTTTTCAGAGCTATGGAGGTTTTTAAAAGAGTCTAAAATGAAAATATTCTAATTTATTTTTTAGTCTAGCGCCAAATTTTTCACTAAAATCCTAATGTATTATATCAAGAGACGCGAGAGCGTCTCGCCCGCCAAAGGAAAAGGAAAAACGAAAGCGAACAAGTCTATGATTACCGGAGACAACTTGCTTTTTTGTTTGACCAGGCTACAGCCTTCCAGGCAACAGCCCCCAACAAAATTTTTTTACCAAAATATTGCACATATCCTGTTCTAGTGCCTTTCCAAATAAAATCTTCGATCGGCACAACAACGGGTAAGATATATGCAAAAAACGGTGAAATTTTCACCCTCACAGACTTAAGCGAGTAACCCAATTTCAGAATGAAGTCTACAGTTGCAGAAAGACTTGCTTCTACTGTCTCTCTTCGTGATGGGATTTTTATGAAATTTGGAACGAATGATCCTCTGGTGGTCCTTCTAAAGAATCAATGTCTTCCATTTAGATAAGTGGATGGAATAACGGTAAATTAATAGGTAAAATTAACAAAAGATTTCCAACAATTGCGTCTATCGGCTCATCGCATTGACCATTTTTTAAAACACACTGCGGCATTGGGACATTTGGATATTGGGACACCGGGAGACTGGGAGACTAGGATCTTGGGGTAGTGGGATATTAGGAAATTGGGACATTAGGGTCTTGGGACATTAGGACATTGGGGCATTAGGCACAATGGGGAAACAGGGACGTGGGGACATCGGCATATTGGGGCATTGGGACATCGGGATATTGGGCCATTGGGACATCAGGATATTGGGACAATGGGACATTGGGATATTGGGACATTAGGACACTGGGGGACTGGGAGATTAGGACACTGGGATATTTGGACATTGGGACATTATGACCTTGGGACAATCGGACATTGGGACATTGGGACACTGGTACATAGGGGCATTGGACCACTGAGACATCGGAATGTTGTGACATTGGGACATCGGGATATTCGCACATAGGGGCACTGGGATATAAGAACATGTGAACATTAGGGTATTGGGTCATTAGGACATTGGGATATTAGGACATCAACACATTAGGACATTGGGACATTAGGTACACTGGGGAAACTGGGAGGTGGGAACATCGGGATATTAGAACATTGGGACATTGTAACATTGGGATATTGGCACATTGGGATATTGGAGCATTGGGATACTTGGACATTAGGGCACTGAGATACAGGGACATTGGGGCACTGGGATATTAGGACATTAGGCTATTGGGACCTTAGGACACATTGGGGCACTGACCACTGGTACATTACGACATTGGGCCATTGGGATATTATCACATTAGGATACTGGGACATTTGGGACATTGGGGTACTGGGATATTAGGAAATTGGGGCATTAGGACCTTGGGACATTAGGACAGTTAGACATTGGGATATTAGGACATTAGGTGGGAGACTGGGACATTGGGATATTCCGATACTGGGACATTGGGACACTAGGGTAGTGGGACATTCGGACATTAAACCATTGGGACACTGTGATATTTGCACATTGGGACAATAGGACCTAAATTTGGACACTGGGACATTGGCACATTAGGATATTAGGACATTGGGACACTGGGATATTAGAACATTGGGACATGAGGACACTGTGACAATGGACTTAGGGCATTAGGGCATTAGGACATTGGGACACTATGACATTGGGACAATGTGACATTGGGACACTGGGTCAGGGGGGCATTAAGACAGATCAGTAACAGAACGTTAACAAAGCGTTGGCAAGGCAACAACAGAGCGTTAGCATATCGTTAACAGAGTGTTAACCGAAAATTAACAGAGCCTTAACAGAACGTTAACAGAACGTAAATCGAGTAATAAAAGAAAGGTAACAGACCGTTTACAGAGCGTTAGCCGAATGATTAAAGAGAATTAAGAGAACATTAACAGAACGTTAACAGAGCATTAACGAAAAGATAATAGAGTGTTAAGAGAACGTTAATAGAGCATTAACAGAGTTAACAAAAAATTAACAGATTACTAACAGAATGTTAGCAGAGCCATAACACAAAGATAACACAAATCTATTTTGCACAAAATACATATTAATAAACCATACCCATTTCATCCCAAAATTATTTTTAAAAAAGCTCAGCAACAGCCATTTGTGGCGTATTTGCAATTGCGTTTGCAGTATCTATTTATTTTAAAGAAGACCCTGTGAATATAACTTATGATATTAAATTTATGGAATATGCTGAACAAAAACCTATTGAAACTTTTCCCAAAACAAAAATATTAGTTGGCTATTTAAGTATGCAAAAATATATGATATCTGACCAAAAACAACAAAGTTGTAAAAGTTACCCCGCCAAAGAAAAATTCATCTGCCGCAAAAAGAATACATATCACTCCAATCCGCTGCTCATATCTAATTTTGTTTGCTGGATGTACTTTTGCTTTAGGTGTAAATGCTGGAGAAGCTTAAATGTACAGGACTACTTCTTAAAGTAATTTGGAGGGAGCCATCAAAGTGGCACTGAATAAAATCTTAAAGCTCCCACCAAAACAAGTAGTCCTGTACATTTAAACTTCTCTAGCATTTACACCTAAAACAAAAGTACATCCAGCAAACAAAATTAGATATGAGCAGCGGATTGGAGTGATATGTATTCTTTTTGCGGCAGATGAATTTTTCTTTGGCGGGGTAACTTTTACAACTTTGTTGTTTTTGGTCAGATACAATATACAATTACAAGGGTAATTTTATGTATTTTTTTCGTTCTCAGACCATTTTTCTGTATATTTGGTCGGTTTTGAAATGTTTGCTAAAAAGTAAAAAAATACTCCCTTATCCCCTTTTTTCAAGGTTGCCCTCCAATCGTTGGGGACTTTTTTCCATAATCAGGACGCCATCAGCATCACCAACCATCCTGCAAAAATCCAGCGATATACGATTTTTGCCGATCAAATATCATATTTTTATTTGATCAATACTCAACTCATTCTCGTTCTCATATCCCTCTAATTGAATCGAGTACAGAACTAGACAGAACAACCTGCATACAAATTTTCAGTTGATGTTCTGTATAGAAATATAACTCTTTTCAAATGTGTATGGAAGTTGTGTTGCCTTCTCCTGCACTAAATCCACTCACTCTACCGCATGCTGCCACCACATTGCATTAACAGCGCGGCATGCAACTTACGAAATGCACTAATGAGGTCAATGAACGCATGGCTACCTGTTCCGCAACCTCAAGAAATGCATTGTCATCAAATCATCTTTCATGTTTTTTCAATACGCAGTTTTCGCAGGCGCAGATACTTTTGCGTAAGCCACCCCGACCCATGGCTTGGGACAGTGGAAGAAGATACACTCATGAAGTCGACAAATGCACGAAAACCTGCTCTGGCAGAGTATCTAAACTCTCTTCAACTTGAACTGTGTAGCAAAAGAGCAAATAGCTTTAATAGCCTGTATACGTATTTGTGACATTGGGTGCAAGATCAGACGACATGGCCAAAAAAATGTGTACCCGATTTTGAGTGAGCTTTGGACATATATGTATTATTTGTATATGGTTCTACAATGGGTGAGGTTATAAAACACAACGTTCGCGTAACGTTTCACGTTTTCCGAAACGTTTCCTATTGTGTTCTGTAAACGCATAGATCCGGATCAGACTTGGTGTTCCCATCGCCATCTCTCGGAAAGTGACAAATGTGACAATTGACACATCACAGCTGATACGTTTTGCTCGAAAATTAAAATTTCCAGTTTTAAACGAGATGCAGATACATTTTATTTTGATTATAAATAGTTTAATAAATAAATGAGGGCGGAAATGCACGGTTCGACGGCAGATTGTAAATTTCTGCCAATCAATCAAGCTATGCCTCGCAAGGGGGCGCTTAGAGGATCTGTTTGTAGGGAGAAGTTTCTGATCCGTAACGGCCGGTTGATTTGAAACGTTGCGCGAAACGTTTCGCAACGTTGTGTTTTATAACCTCACCCAATGTCGTTGTTTATTAGGTCTTGTACTTGGTTTTGTATCTCGGTGGCGTGAGCATGAGGTAACCTATAGTTTTTTATGTATACTGGGGTTTTATCAGTTGTACTTAGATGTTGTTTGTAAAAGTTATTTGTTGTTAAACTTTCGCCTTCTAAATGGAAAATGTCTTGAAATTCCTTACAAATGGTTTTAATAGAGTTGGCAGATTCTGTATCTTCTGAACCAATTTTTAAAAGTTTGCTTAATTTTGTCCATTTTTCATTTTGGTTATTTTTGTTACGTTTATCAAATCGAAAATGCCTAATGGGTATTGTATCTAAATTAATATGATTTATTACGATTTCCTCATCGGAAGTGTTTAGAAGTTTTATGTGTTTAATACCTTTTGCTGGTATTATACAATTTGCGACAAATAATTTTTCAGTTATTTGCTTTCCGCATACAAGACTGTCTTCGGATATTTTGATATCGATTGGATGGACTGTCTCAGTTCTTGGTGGAATCCTTATCTGATAAATTTTTGTATTTATAGGAATTATAAAGGAGTTTTCATTGGTTGAAAAAGAGAAAGTGTATGTTTCATAATCGATTTTTGCTGAATATTTATGGAAAAAGTCTCTTCCTAGTATACCGTCTGTTAAAATTGGAAAGTTGTTATCGACTACTTGAATTTTAAAGTAAAGGTTTTCATTATCTAGTTGTATTTTTAAATTTGTTGAACCAATTGTTTTAGTGTATTCTTTAGTTATACCCGTTAATTTACATGAATCATTTTCGTTTATTGTACACTGATCTATTCCGTTGTTAAGTTTGCATATTGAAATATCTGCTCCTGTATCTATCATGAAAGTTAATATTTTATTGTTTGTCTTTATTTTTATATAGTTTGGTATCCCATCTTTGAATTCAATTGTTTTTATATTAAAAGTTGACGCTTTATGGTTATTATTTTTATTATTCTTCCCGGAGTGACCATTATTTAATTTTCCACTGGGGTTTCTCGGGTTCCAGAGTTTTCCTGGTTTGTGAGATATATTGAGTTGCTACGATTATAGTTATTACGATTGTTACGACACTCAGAGAAATATTCACTAATATTGAACGAAATATATTTAATTCAAACGATTTGCGCTTTTGATTTGGCTCCACACGCAAATGCGTTTAATTCTAACGAGTGGCGTTTCTTTCAAAAGCATAATGAGTTGTAAAAAGCGTTTGAATTAAAAGTATTTACGTTTACCTGGAAAGAAGAAGCCAGTCGATTTAAACGTATTTTTCATTGAAATAAACACTTATTCTTTTATTGTAAACGGGTAAAACATTTTAAATAAATGAAAGGCAATTGTATCAAACGTCTTCGTTTTTATATTGAACATTTTTGTTATTTAAAATAAACGAAGCATTCTTTTTAATGAAACGGTATGTATTTCGAAAGTAAAGCATCGCGTTTTCATTTCATAGAAATTACCTCATTCAAAATAATTGAGTTTTACATGGAATTAAAAGCAAACTCTGCTGAAATAAAATAATACATTCCGTTTGATTGTCCATTCTCCATTCGATTAGATACTTACTGTTACCTGGGTTGACAAATCAATAAAGAATAAAACTTATGAAAACTTTAGAAAAACACTTTATTTTTTATTTAGGTCTAATTTTAATATGGTTAATACATTACACTTTTATTCTAACACCCGCTAAACTTAAATTGCACGTGTGCAAGCGTCCATTCCTCCAGATGAATGCAAAAGTAAATTATCGAAAACACTCTTAACATCGACGAAGATTCTAATACGCGTTTGTTGTTAGACACTACACATTTGTTTGGAATGAACATGAACACGCGAGACTCATCGGACCGGCCGGAAGTATTTAACTACCTGTTGTGCTACGTTAAAACAAATGACATTTTGGCATCGCGTCCTTTAGGTATGTGTATTTGTTACGTAAAGGAATGTATACACATTACTATGTAATGCGGAATCTTTTGATTTAAACGACCGTCGTTTGCGGTTTGGCTGCTCTTTTGTTTTAAAAGAAATTCTCTTAGCGTAAATGAGAATTCGTTCAAATCAAACGAGATTTTTCAAACGAATACTGCGTTCAATTTAAATGTGGAGCTTTTAATATGAATGTGCGTTTTTTCTCTGAGTGGATAATTGTTATTGTTAAAATTACTATTCCTATTACCGTTATAGTTTCTAAAGTTGTTTCTATTTCTATCATTGTTGTTTCTATCATTGTTATTTCTATTTGTGTTTCTGTTATTGTTATTATTTTTATGATAATAGTTATTCCTATTTTTGTTATTATTAGAGAACTTATTATTATTATTATTGAAGGAGTTATTTGGTTTTCTGTAATAGAAAACTTTGTTTTCTCTTGATGTACTTTCGGCTTCTTGGGCAATTGCAATAGCTTCTGCTATAGTTTCTACTCTGCTAGCTTGCACTGTTTGTAGTATATTTCGGTTGAATAAACCTCTTTTGAAGCTGTTTAGTGCTAGAGTTTGGTTTATTTTAGTGAGAGTCTTCCTTCCTTGCTCACCAATTGTAGTTATTTGTAAGGCTGTTAGTTCAGCTGTTACATATATTTTCAATTTTCTCTGCAAATTGAATTACTGAAAGATTATTACTCTGTTGTATATTTGACAATTTATCTAAAAGGTTATTAGTTGAAGAGGGTGGTTTGTATACTTTCAAAAGGTTCGTTGATAATTCAGTATAATTTTTTTTTTCTTTCCACGTATAAAGCCATCGGCCGTTCTATGGTATATTATGCAGCACCTATATGGACGAACAATCCCTGCGACATTGTCGGAATGCAGCGATGCGTACAATTACTGGATGTGTACGCATAACATCTGAAGATCACCTTCACGAAGAGACACAGCTGCTAGATCTGAAAAGTCATAATGAGCTCCTCGCTAAACAATATCTTGTTGGTTGCTATCGTAATGAACACCCGAACCACGATCTTATGGACAAAATCCCACCGCTACGTCACGTAAGATCGCTAAGGGACAAGGCTGTTTGTAAAGCAATTGCATACTAGCGAGGTAATCAAAGTCACGAATGATAAGTCGGAAAATCTTGTCCTACACGTTCGACCACCTCGTCTCGCATCGATAGCACTATTGCAGACATTTGTCCAGTGTGTGGAGCTAGCCCGCACAACGACTGTGCAGCCGCACCATCGCACCTAACACCCATTGCGCTCTGGGAAAATCCCAATGGGCTGGCAATCTTCCTTGGTCTCGAACTGGAAGAGAGGATTCCAACGATATACGAATAACGACGTTTGTCCCCCTTCCCTTACTTGCGCCGCTACAACAACAACAACGACATAATCTACCATCTGCACTATAAGCTATATCACAGGTAAACTGTAACGGTCTGCAAAGTGAAGTTTCTGAGCTTACAAGCTTTATGGACAGACACTACATTGAAATTTGAGCAGTTCAGTAAACTAAACTAAATTCCAATTCATCACTCAATTCCTTCTTACAATGACACCAGAGGCAACCACTTTGCAAAGTAATTGGATGAATAAAATTTCTACCGACTAAACGACACGAGTTGTACGATCATGCTTCAGCTCACCTGCCATCTCAATTGCCAGCCCTGAGTTCATAAACAGAACTTTTCCTCACCTTCTAATCGGGCCACCTGCCAATTATCCTAACGCTGGATAAACCTCAATATACATACACGGAGGAGAAAATGTACACCCACAGACATGGTTTTAAGGATTACACTAAAGAAGCCTCTTCTGCACTGCCACCTCCTACCGATGTACGCCTGACCGAAAAACATCTGAGAGCTGAGATGAATCTTATAAACCGCAGTAAAAAAAAATGTAACCGAAACGATTGAGGAGAAAAGTAGAATTCGCATCTACAAAACTACGACATCCAAACCAGTGGAGGCAAATGTTGTCAAGCAGAAAGCAAAGATTGCTAGCAAGTTCGGAGATGGCTTTCAACGACGACGATAAATGGGCTCAAAAATTCAACCAACAATTTGTCAAACATACCAAGAATAAGCAAAAGCGTTTTATTACTAGAGTTATCCCTAACCTTATAGTTGATCAACATCTTCTAGTAACCACCACCAAAAGTCTCAAGTATTGACAACTCTATGAAACTCCACTCCGCTACAAGCTCTTATATGGGTTGCTGATTACCATACCGGTCCTCAGTCCTACATCGCGCTTCTCTCTTGATTACCGTAACTCCTAGTGGACCATGGTGCGTTGATGATTACACACGGTAGTCATCAAGGTTACAAAGACAACTGAATTCGGAGTGTGATACGGTTGTCAGCCATACCACTTCCTAGTCGCATTGTTAGTCTATTATTCTACGATAAGAATATTTCTTATCATCTTCCTCTGAATAATAAACTTGCGACGAGTCGTGCCGAGATTGGAAACTCGTTTCTCTATGAGTGTCTATTTCACAGAGCGGCGACCGAACGTTCACGGCCATCGCGCTTAGATACTGAAAATCTAACCTGCGAAAAAATTAACAAAGTGTTCAACGGGCTGAGTATTGTCTACAACTCTTTTTAACCTTTATATATCAGGGCTTCCTACACGAAGCTTTTTGTTATTTTAGCGGCACAAACGAAGAAACATTTAAAATAGTCGCACATAGTTTATTCAAAGATAGCATCCCGTCCTCGAGGTCGAGATTTTAAAAGAAGGCTGCTTCAATTGGCTGTAGCCATAACGCAAGAGGTGGTCTTACGGCAACTGCCTCAACTGCCGGGGCGGACCACACCCGTTTTGTATCGCAAAACGGCCAAAAGCTGCCAATATGCCTTCCTGGCAAGAGCCCCGGCAGGAGCCCTGAAGGTTCGATGCAGGAAGGTTGTGTTTGTCTGTGTATATGTGTGGGTACGATATATGTGTTTTTTCGTCATATTGGGAGTATTACATCTCGGCGCGGCTGCTCTCCATTTTACTAATTCGCGCCGGTGTTGAAACAAATCCAGGCCCAGAGGTATGGATTTGTAGTGTCTGCAACCAACGTATCGGTTCGAATGCCAGATCAGTGCAGTGTAATTGCTGCAGGGAATGGGTTCACTTTAGGTGTTCAGGGTTACGAAGACAAGGTCAACACTCCTTAGCATATGTTGCGCCAGGTTGTATAAATTCCGGGCAACCCAGGGCTGCTCCCAGCCCACCTTATCCACCACTGCCCCCTACACCGCCAAACAATATGATAAGGAATGCCAGACCCAGTCTTACGCCTGGCCCTCCTCCTCCAGCAGTTTTCACTGCACTATCTATATTACAGTTTAACTGTAATGGCATTCACCGAAAAATCCCTGAGATCACACACTTCTTAAGTTCCAACAGAATTCTCATCGCCGCCATCCAAGAGACGTTGCTTCACGCAAACTCGTCTCTAAGCGTCCATAGCGAATATGTTATACTGCGGAAAGATCGACCGGCCGCCACGGATGATTCTCACCCTGGAGGTGGACTTGCCTTCCTAATACACAAGTCCGTACATTACTGTGTATTAGATGTAGTTGCTGACGGTACGGCGGAAATTCAAGCCATCTCAGTTCCATCAGGGAGTACTAATATCGAAATTTTTAATATATATGTACCACCTCATTCTAGTTGCCCTTCTGGCTATCGTTTCGATATTGGTCCTCTCCTTTCCGGAGAGCACAGGGTCATCCTTGGCGACTTTAATGCGCACCATGAGCTCTGGCATTCGGACCTCAACATCAATGCCAGGGGTATAACTATCGCCGAATCACTTGACGCCTCAGAATTCTGTTCACTTAATGAAGACTCGCCGACTAGAGTCGTGGGCACTTGCAGTAGTTCTCCTGACATATTGTCAGTGCCAGCCTAATTGCTGCTTCCCGATGGGAAGTACGTACCACCCTTAGATCAGATCACCTCCCAATCATTATAAAAATTGACAAACCAGCGAACATGACTAAGTCTGAGAAGCGAACGTTTGTCTATCACAAGAAAGCCGATTGGGATGGTTTCAAAGCTTACTCGTCGGCGAAGTTCATCGAGCTAACATCACCTACCATCATTCATGAGGCCGAGAAAAATATTAGGAACGTCATTACCACAGCCGCGGCACGTTTTATTCCGGCAGGACGTATCCCGAAAGTTCGGCCTAACTTCTCCACTAGTGCCGCCAGATTAGCCGATGAACGTGATCAGATCAGAAGCGCTCACCCTGATGATCCCAGAATTCAGGAACTTAACTCCGAAATTGACCGACAAGTTAAAGACTATAGGAGGGAGAAATGGAATCAGCACCTCGATGAATGTAACCTCAATGAAGGTGTCAGCAAATTATGGTCTACCGTCCGCGCCCTTTGCAATCCTCGGAAAGAAAAGGGCAACAACGCCATTGAATTTGGCAACACTAAAACCTGCGATCCTCTTCAGTGTGCTAGCCTGTTCAATAAACAATTTATTGAACATCCCAAGTCTGACGGCCTCAAGCGCAAAATTAGAAGACGGATTCGCAGCCGGCATGTTGACACCATACCATCTTTTACAGCGGACCAGGTTAAAAAAGTCATCGAGAATGCTAAAAACTCCAAGGCCCTCGGCCAGTGGCGGCTCGTGGTAAACATAAGCATGTGTTCTGCTTCATTGACGTTTACTCCTTGGTATGATACTTGGCTATGTATAAGAGGAAGTTTAATACAAACACATTAAGGATCGTACAAAAAGGCATACAAACATATACAGGATGTCCCATTCATGGTGGAGAATATTTTAGGTAGGTAGTGTGGCTCATTTGGGGAAAATTAATGTACAACGAAACCCCTCTATTTTTTTTGTCAAAATGCCCGAATACTTAGCTAAATCAAAATTTGCCACATCACCAAACATTTCATATCGAGACATGACTTCTGAAACTATACATAAAATTTCCAATAAAACGACACCTCGCCCGTTACGAAGTTGCTGGTATCTTCCGAGGTACACCCATTCAAAGTTTAAGGAAATTTTAAAATCGGTTGCGTTTACGATTTTATCATTTGCGTTTTTGATGAAATTTCAAAATTTCTTTAAAGTTTGAACGGGTGTATCTCGAAAAATACGAGCAAATTCGTAACGTCCGAGGTGTCGTTTCCAAAAAATACTCGCACTTCGGAGTTGGATAAGCTTTCACCATTACTTAATTAAGTTGATGCGCGTAGCAGTGAACAAAATGCGCATATTTGTATTTCTGCTAAATAAAAGCCTGAACTCCTCCTTATTGACCACTCATTGCTCCATCATAACATTGTGCAATAATTTGTCTGTGGAGGTTTCCAATAACGTTTTGGCGTCGAGTTTCAACGGATTCATGAAACACCAAAATTATTCCATTGGGTCTCCATTGACAATGTATCGAAAGTTAACAAGTTGAGACCTCGAAATATGTCGGAATTATCGGATTCGTCATGTCCTCCAAGTGCCAATTCAAAGGCCCCAAAAAGTTTGATACAATTTATTATTTTGGATAAAACATACCTATTTCGTGAGACCTCTTCCTTTTGTTTTTTTTTTTATATTACGCCAGGAGGCAGTGTCAAGTTGTGCTTGAATATTCACCTTTCCTAAAAGATTCAACTCTATTTGATTATATAGGTGGTGTCGAGAGTTTTCATGCCTTTTAATCGTTTGGGAAAGGTGAATTAAATATTTAACGCCTATCTGTGTCTACAATTTCTCTCCCCCAAAAAGTAGACAAGGGAAACAAAATATTTTTTTTGGACACATTGCATCCGCAAATCCAATTATTTTTTTATAAACTTCGTTGCTGCCTGCAGCTTCTACAGAAATATTTGGGGTTGGTCTGGCTTCTTACTTCTATTTTTTCTTCCAAACTGAATGTTCTAAATTTTTTTACGTGTATTAACCCTTAATTTGCATGGTGAGTCCCAGGGTCTCCTCCTCAGATTACTTTTATCAATAACTTTTATAATAAGGCAAATACGTTTTAGTACCTTCCTCCAGTAGCGCGGTGGACTTGGACAGAAAACGACGTGTGCTTGCGATATTTGCTTCGGTGAGTAATAACGGTAGAAGGAGTCCGTGGGACTCCACCATGCACTTTGTGTTATGCAATGAGAGCAATTGTCGATTTTTGGATTGTGCTCTATCGAGCTTTTTTAATGTAATAAGCTATTTGCATGGCTTCCAACCGATGTAATATTACCCATATCATTGTTTTGAAATAAAATCCTGCTAGTGTTCCGACACAATGGTTGGAAGAAGTCATTATTTGGATAGCACACTGGTTAGTTATGTTTCCGAATAGAGAGAGGCTGTCTTTTTTTTCTCTGGTACACCATGACCACACTTTTGTTTCTGAGACAAATTAAACAGAAATTGTAATTATGTATATTATAATTACACCAAGGGTGAAGTAGAAGCAATCGAAATGTACACTGTTTTTTCATGCAGTCGTCGTACTCTTCGATGACCTATAGTAGTTATGTTTCTTATTTTCGACATTTGTGGAATCAATGCCTATGTCTTCAATTAATCTTAAAATGTATGCCCAAAACTAAAAAGACTTTAGTTCCTGACACAATTAATTACACAACTCAAAAAAGATATACTCACTTCACGTATGTACAATACATACAATGTTGCCCAGAACAACAGGCTCACAGCATTAGCAACCCTAAAGGTAAACTAAACTTCTAACTGATGAAATTGATAATAGAGTTGTGATAAATTCCTCGGAATCAGATAATATACTGTTTCTCATGCTGAAACACATAATGGAGGAAGACAATTTATATTCGCAACTCTTATTACAAACCAATATTCCCGTCATGATCAAAAAAGTATGAAGAAAATTTACAGAACATTATCTGAATTGTAGCAATGCACGTTTTTTTATTTAGATGCTATTTGAGAAGATTTATGTTTATTTTATAATTGGATATCTTTATCTATTCAAAACTATTAAAAAAGGGAAATTATTTTTATTGAAAGTTTCAATTTTACTATTTTTAAGGAGTGAGCATTCTTTTATGCGATTTTTGAGACTGTAAATTTAACTGCATGTTCTAGAAAATAAACTCATTAAAAGTTCCTAATGTAAGTTAAAATCTATTGATGGTGGACAATATTAACTGTATTTATAGATAATTTTACGAAAACAACATTGGTTTTGCTTTTATTAAGATTAAGTAAGGAGTCCCTGGAACTCCACCATACACTTTAAGGTAGTTTTCACCACCATGCAAACCAAGGGTTAAATCATGCACTATACGCATCTTTTAATTTTTATAATGAAGCACAAATGAGTTAAAATATGGAGTAAACGCGCAATATTTTACAGAAGAACACGACACGCACAATGAACAATAGATAAAAAATATTCCTTACATGAAATAATACGTATCCAATAACAAGAAAAAAATCTCATCGATAAGCTGTGTGTATCAAACATTGAAGGTGCTGCATAGTCGCAGAACCAAATTGCTCGATAACCAGGCGAGAAGAAAACTCAGTTTTATGGGCAAGAGAACAGGACAAGAGAGAAGGGGAGATGCTTTTCGCGTACACAGAACACAAAACGATTCGTGTTGAGCTTCTTGGGCGACGTGTATAGGTACATTGAATTTTTTTTCGGGTATGAGCCTTGATTGAAGAAGAATCATACATATAATTAGGTGCAGTATGGAAACATTAAGACTGAATTTAGTAAAAAAATATATTTTCGGTTTTCCGTGATAAATTGAAGATTAATAAATTGTTCGTTAGTATACAAAATTTTAAGGTGTTCTGCAGCTCTGCAGCTCATATGAAGAAGCCGCCCCTGCCTCGGACCAGATGGCATTTCGATGACCATGTTGAAACATCTCGACCTTCCAGCCATTGAGTATCTCACGGCCGCCTTTAACTTGTCGATGTCCCCGCTTGCCATCCCTGAAATCTGGAAAACAGGTTGAATTGTTCCCTGTCTCAAGCCAGGGAAGAGCGCAAATCTCGGGGAATCCTACCGCCCCATTACGATACTTTCTCCTGTCTCAAAGAAGCTGGATGCCCTTATTCACCCCACTCTTGTTGCACATGCGAATCTAGAACCTCACCAGCATGGCTTCAGGAAGATGCATAGTACCACCACTGCCCTCGATGCGATCACTACACGCATTCGTGATGGGCTAAATCAACGCAGTCGTTGTCACAGAACTATTCTGGTGGCAATAGACCTATCAAGTGCATTCGATAAGGTCAATCATTCAATGCTCCTAGCAAACCTGTTGAATATGCATCTTCCTGCACAAGAGATCCGTTGGATTGCCAATTATCTAGCTGGTCGGCACTCCTTCATCGAGTTTCGAGGCAAACGTTCTAAGCTTAGGAAAATCAAATTAGGTGTTCCACAGGGAGGGGTACTCTCTCCCACTCTGTTCAACATCTATATGTCCGGCCTTCCCACACCACCTGAAGGAATTTCCTATGCTGACGATTGCACCGTACTCGCCACAGGGAATGATAAGGAAGAAATGCGCCTCCGAATTAATCGCTATCTAGGACGATTACAGGCATTTTTCCAAAGCCGAAACCTCACCATCTCTGCGTCCAAATCCTCTGCGACTTTTCTATCCACTTGGTGGGAGGACATCAGATGGGAGATGGATATACGTATTGGCAACAATTCTGTTCCTACTGTTCAAAACCCCAAAATTCTCGGGCTTCACCTAGAGAACATGATGACGTCTGCGAATCATGCAGCTTCAGTCTGTGAAAAAATGCGCAGTAGGAACAACATCCTAAAAGCTCTAGCTGGTAGCACCTGGGGCAAAGATAAAGAAACCATCTAGCTACTTATAAAGCGGTGGGTCGAGCGGCCGCTGATTATGCAGCCCCAGTTTGGACACATAGTCTATGTGACAAAAACTGGTCCAAAGTTCAGGTCTGCCAAAATGCCGCTCTACGCATCGCGACAGGTTGCCTTCAGATGTCTGCCCAGGATCACTTACATCAGGAGACAAAATTGATGCCAATACGTGATCACAATCTCCTACTCTCAAAACAGTATCTTGTTGGTTGCTACCGTGAGGATCATCCCAATAATCATCTCATGGACCGAATTCCTCCACCACGACATGTCAGGCGTGGTTTACGAGACCTTGAGAGAGAGGTTCAGGGATACAAACGGGACCCTTACGATGAAGTTACATACCGAGCCGCCATTGCAGCGATCCACACTGAAGATGTGAATCGGTCTATCGCGAGTTTAGGTGCGAATAGAGTCCTCTCAGAGCGCCCACCACCAATTTCGCCTGAGGAGATTAGGCTCCCGAGAGCCACCAGAGTAACACCAGCTCAACTTCGGTCGGGCTTTTGTTCACGCCTTAATTCGTACCTTTCTCGCATAAACCCGGACATCCAAAACATCTGTCCAAACTGCAATGGTACTCCTCATGATGTGGGCCACTTGTTTCAATGCCCCGCTGCGCCCACTGATCTTACCCCTATATCACTGTGGGAAAACCCTATCGCAGCAGCTATGTTTTTGTCCTTAGACCTCACGGACACAAACATTGACGAACCATAAATCGTACCCACATAGATGCACAGAGGTTACACACCTTTCTGCACCGCTACAAGAAGAAGAAGGTGTTAATTGCGTGGGAGCACCCGGACAATCGAAAATGTGGTCCACATCGTCTGAACTGGTTCCGCAAGCCGGGCATGTGTTGGTAATTTCGCTATCTATGCGTGATAGACAGGAGTTTAGTCGCGGGCACCATCCGGATCGGAGTTGAGCCAAGGTAGTTCGGGTCGCTCTTGGTACATAGTAGTTGTTCATCATAAGAGATGGCTGGTGGTTTGGTGCCGCGATTGTTCGCGAGAGTACGAACAGCCCTTAGAACTTCTTGTGCAATAGGCGCCTTTTAGTCGGAGCTATCGAAGGGAACTTTTTTATATTGCTGGACTTCACGCTCTTTGTCCCTGATTGAGCGTTTAGTCGACGCGGAAGAGGCGTTTTGTCCATAAGTCGGTTGTTCGGGTGATTAGTTCGATAACGTCCGACTAAATATTGCTTGGTAAGAAGCTCCTTAAGATTTCTCAAAGTCATCATTTTTGTCTCATGATGTAGGTTGTCCTGTGAAGACATCTTTACAGTGCTGCATTTTGACAGTTCTGTATATGACTCCAATTAGTGTTGCAGAGACCATTTGTCCTCGTCGGTGCTGCGTAATTGACTAAGGGGCGACCAATGGCTTTGTACGTTGCCAATAGCGTTTCTTTATCTGTACCCCGTGTACTACCATCAAGATCTTTAAGAATTTTGTTTCTGCTCCTTAGTTTGGCACAGATGTTTTCAGCATAGGTGTTGAATTTGCCAAGAATTGGGGGGATGGGATCGCGTAGCTGGTGTGATGTGGGTGTCGATATGGATCGGTAGTTGTGTGTTGTACTCCTGGTTGAAGCTGGTGAACAATGTGGCGGAGGACTTGGGCGCTGATAGCTTCACATTTTTGTTCACGAAGAAAGTGTTAAGGACAAGGAAGTACTCGTTGATGAGATCGCACATTAGCACCGCTACAAGAAGAAGAAGAAGAAGATCGCACATTACTGGAATGTCGTTACCAGTTGCCATGATGGTACAGTCGTTGGCGTAGGAGATGATTTCAAGTTCCATTGATGGGGTGGGAAGTCCTGACATGTACAAGTTCAAAAGGGTGGGAGATAGAACTCTACCCTGGGGGACGCCTTGTCTATTTTTTCTGAGCTTAGATTTCTCTTTTCTACACTCGGTGCAGGACTGTCGACCGGCCAGGTAATTTGCGATCCATCAAAGCTTCAAATCAATTCATACACCGACAATTGCACCGTCGTGGTAACTGGCATCATCTTTCCTTAAATGTGCAACCTCATCAGTAGTTACGAAGTTGAGCTCAACACCTTTTTAACTATGGAATTGTGACTTTTCCGCGGTGCCACGGTGGGCTGAAAGGAACACTGGTCCCACTAGTATGTCCTGTACTTGCTAGTATCGAAACCTACGATGCCTAAATGCTTGTTAAGCAAAAGAATTTAGGGCCCGAACATGTTCGTTAGACAATAACGACTTAGGGCCGTATGTACAATCATGGTTTAACTCACCGTTTAGTTAACTGTGGTTTAATGTTAAACTCCGTTTAAATAACTGGGGGAAAATACACTACGCGATAACTAAAATTCCTGGCTAAGCAGCAATTTAATTTTTTTAAAAATCGTTAGTTTCCATTAGCAACTGGATATTTCCGGATAGTAGCTATTAATATGTATCTTCAATTTTAAAATAAAATGGCCCGAATGAAAATTCATGGTTTAACTGAATGTTGTCGGTTTAGCTAAACTCCGTTTAAGGAAATTGACAAACAGTTAAACGGTCGTTTAAACTGCAGTTTAACGTGAAAAATTAAACGGTCGTCGTTGGCCGTTTAACTCATGGGTTTTAGCCAAAGAAAAATAAACAGAAATAAAGTCATCGGGTTGCAAAAATAATGAATTTCTGAATTTTTGCTGGGGGTGGCCCTCTAATTATGGAAAAAATGTTCTGACCGGTAGGGGGTCCGCAATATGGGGAAAAGAGAGAAAGGTTGTAAGTTTTGGAATTATTTAAAAATCATTTAATTTTCTTTACATTGATGTATTTTAAATAGTTCCCACTTTCTCTTTGAAAGTTATGTGCTCAGGGGTGCCCAACTTATTTTTAACCAGGGTTACACTATTGGCTTGCGATGGCAGGCCAACATTTTTTTCAAGAAGACATCAATTATTTCATGTTTTTTTATTTGAAGCGTACATGAGAAACATTTTTGACGATGCAAACATTCACTGCTACGTGAACAACATGTAATGGCCCGATCTAGGCACATCTGAGTCAATTTTCCAAATTCGTCTCCTTCGCAAATATCTTTGATTTGATTAATCTTAAATTTTATTGATATTTGTAAAAGTTGACAAATTCAAAACTTGACAGGATGCCGTAGGACCATTTTATAAGACTTTGCAATACATGAGACTTTGCGGCGATATAGTGAGTGATCATATTAATATGATATGATTTATTTTTTACCTAACCGCATTACGGGAGCTAAGAACTCCATAATTGGCTGATGAGGTGGCTACCCGAAGTTGGGTTAGTTTTGAATAGAGAAATAGAAAGTAAGGACCCGACAACCGACATAATCCATCCCACTTTCATAAGGTTTATCTGCTCAGTTGAAAGTAGCATATCAAAAATAGCAGCCATTTTTTATACTGTTATATGCGATAATAGGTAATATTTATTTATTTAGAACAGAAGCTCTGTTCCTTATAATTAACTTTACCAGAAATTTGATGTAGACATATTCAGATCAGGGTTAGATTTTGCGGAACTACGGAGGTGAGGGCTTGTTCGGCAGAAAAACTGGAATCCAGATTCGATCTATGAGCTTTATCGGACGTATAACTTCAGCCATACAAAACCTAACATAAAAGTTTGTGGAAATTTTTGCTACAGGCGCGTATGACCGAATATTTGACAAGCCTGTGCTTGGGAGGTCGCCAATGTACTTGCCACCAAAATCAGCTCAATCAGATAAAAACTAAGGTCTCTTCCTTCCATACATCATTATGCATCACGTCATGATATTCCACAGTACGCGTAGATTAATAAAACGCACTGAAAGAACTCCTGATGGGTTGTTATGTACGGGAGGTATCCTTAGTTAATCATTTTGGTCGAGCCGTGAAATCAAACTCTTTATTTCGTCTTAGTCCAAAGAAAAGAAAATGCAGCAAGAAATCTGAACAAAAGTTGGCAATTTTCAATATTATAGTAGATACCAACATGAAATTGGAGCAATGAAAAATAAACAGGTCATAATTATAAAAATAATATTAACCTAAAAAAGTATTTCATACTACTATTTGTTTAGTTTCGCCTTCTAATTAAAATCCGAAGCAGAAAACATTTATATTTTGCTTTGCCTATTAATTTATATTGTTTCGTCTACAAGTTTCCATGGAAATATTGCTTGTTTACGAGTGAGCGAGCTGATTTTTCAACCAATCAGCCACTACCTCGCTCACTGAAATCGTTAAACTGCGTTTAACTTGTGTGTGCTGACTGCTGATTGGTTGAACAATTTTAAACTGTAGTCAACTTCCATGGTAACCTTAATATTGTTTACGATTGAGCGAGTTCTATTTTGCAAATTTCAACGCTTACTGCTATTTAAATCATGAAATAATAAAAAAGAAGGAAGCGCACATAAACTTCTGAAATTGTACCGAAGACGGCTGGAAGTATTTTCTGTGAAAAGATACGAATTTCACAAAAGTCAATTACTTTTAATACTTTTAATTTGCGTGAGACAGATTCAAAATTTTCATAAGTGATTTTGATGCTGGCCCAAATGTCTTCACCCGAACACCGCGTAATCATTATTTCGTGATTTGTGGTGTAGCTGACAGCCAGTTTACGCTACAGTCGAACTTGGCATAAACGAACACCGCATTGGGGAATGGAATATTAAGTCACCGACCGTGCTCTTAAATATACATATATATTTACAGTTCCGAAAGGTTCGCTAATTGATTTTTTTTTTCAAAAAATGTTTTGTTCTTGTAAAAGGCAGATTATTATCTCACTAAAATATAAAAAATATAGATATTATCAGTGGACGAGAAGAGTCGATTGGGTTGCCGATGTTCGTATGCGACGTTTTTTACTGGTCCAGTTTTAAACCTATGAAGCTACCAAGTTATGTAAGAACAGAAGGAAAAGAAACTAAGGTGGAGCTGAATTCGCACCCAAAAAGCTAAGTTACAAAAATGATGTTCCGAATCGGAACACAAGTAATAGGGAAGGCCGATTGAAATCTAAATTTTGCCCCGCCAGAAATTGGATTTGGTTCCTTTTTTTTGAGTTAGGATATGACTATTACTTTTTCTTCAATTAACCTTAAAATGCTTTCTTCGAAATACAATTCTTCTTAAAATTTAAAAGTTATTTTTTTACCAGCTTGTTTAGTGTATACGTTTGCAGCTATGAGAGTGTCAGGCTTCAAAACTTAATTTTCCTTGGATGCTATGTAAAAAAAAAACGTTAGTGAAAATAAAAGTTTCCTTTTATGAGAAATGTTTGAGTTGTAGAAGTGTCCGTTAAGGCAAGTTCGACTGTATTCGTACACATATTTCCATGGAAACTTGGTTGTTTACAATTGAGAGAAATTAAGTTAAACGACTGTTTCACACTGATTCACACTGTTGACGAAATTTATTGAAATCTAAATTTAATTAACAGTTGTCCCATATTGTAATGAAACTTTAATAGTTGAAGTGCACTCTGTAATACATTTTGATTTTAGTGACATACGATTCAAACCCATCTACTACGGTTTTGACTGATTTAATTTAGACCAAATATGATTTCATTTTAGTGTGAACCAGCTATAAAGATAATTCGTAGTTTAAACGGCTGTTTAACTTTTTGCACACATTTTTTAACCGTCGACGGTTTAACTGACAACCATTAGTTAAACCATGATTGTACATCCGGCCCTTAGACACGTCTGGCTGTGTGAAGTTAGCCAGTCATTTTTTTGAAATTAGGTCCTTTTGCTCGGTGAACCGTTTGTTCTACAGCGGCTACGTTTGTTCTTGATTGTTCGCCAATTAATATCGTTTGTTCTTCTCTAATTATTTAATTATAGCAACTTTAAAATTGTGAGTGTGAACTTAGCCAGTCATTTTTAAATATGGGTCGGAAAGGTATAGGTTTGGTATCAATCGAAAGCCAGACGTTTGTTCATTTTGTAGGGCGTTTGTTCATCCTGGAAACGGAAGGATACAGGAATTATTAAGGAAAAAGAGATTAGTTGTGACGTCATCTTCACTCGACCAACGCCATCTACTCAGCTCAGCTGCACGATGATGGTGTGGATCTTGCATAAATTGTTCGCGGGACACGGGTTGAACGTACAGCTGAACTGAGTAGATGGCGCTGGTTGAGTGAAGATGACGTCACAACTAATCTCTTTTTCCTTAATAATTCCTGTATCCTTCCGTTTCCAGGATGAACAAACGCCCTACAAAATGAACAAACGTCTGGCTTTCGATTGATACTAAACCTATACCTTTCCGACCCATATTTAAAAATGACTGGCTAACTTCACACTGACAATTTTAAAGTTGCTATAATTAAATAATTAGAGAAGCACAAACGATATTAATTGGTTAACAATCAAGAACAAACGTAGCCGCTGTAGAACAAACGGTTCACCGAGCAAAAGGACCTAATTTTAAAAACATGACTGGCTAACTTCACATAGCCGACACGTCTATATCTTTCCAGTCTAACCTCACTCTCATGTACTGATATCTCCAAGGGAAATACCTCTCCAGCGATTCACTTAGTATGCAGCTGATATACAAATGGAACCTGTGCACATCTGACAGGCACACATATTTGACCGGTCATTCTATTAAATCCCCGGGCTTTCCTGCTTCTCGGGCTATACTGCTGTCGATCTCCACGCCTTTTTGGCTAGTAAAAATCTCACTCCATCAGCGCCTAAATCCTCCATCCTGTTCACTGCAAATTCTGGAGTATGCGGGTATGGGCTAACTCTTCTTTCAGCACGTAAATCCAGCAACTTGTTCACCACAAGCTCAGAAGTAGAAATAAGAATTTTTAGGCTCTGGCCGGCAGTACGTGAGGTACGGCCGTTGGTCACCCTTTGGTGATCCATATTGCACCCATATAGACAAATTGTCTCAACACCAAAGGGAGACATATAGAAACATAGCAAGCTGCAGCACTAAGTATACTCCCAACGGCTGCGTTCTTATGTCTTCACAAGACCCTTTTCATCAAGTGACGAAAATGTTGAACTTAAAAAGCCACAATTGACCCCTTACCAGCAGTAGTTAGTCAGATGCTACCGAACTGACCACCCGAACATTCTCATGGACAAGACTCCTCCTCCGCGTCGCATTGAACGCTCCATTAGGGACCATTGAATCCAAGAGTATAAAAAGCTGCCATAAACTCGGACTACAAGCCGACTATTGCCCCCACACTGTGCGCAGTTTGCAAAACCCGTGCGTAGAAGGTCGGTTTCTTGGATTCCCCCAACTATACTGCTAGCTAGCCTCTGCCTTTCCCAAGCGTGTGTTTTCCCTTTGATCTTTTATACAGCGCGGTTTGGTAAATCACGATCAGAGTGTTTGCGGCCTTATACATACCTAATAGGTTCATAAGGTTACACGAGATCTCTCCAAAAGCCGCGTACTATGGCACCAAACTGAGGAATTGCAGTTACCAAGAGCCATCCGCACTATCTTGGCTCAACTCCGCTCCGGATGGTGTCCCCAATTAAAATCATATTTGGCTCCAATAGATAATGAAATCACCAACGCATGCCGTGGAGCCAGTGCACATGATGTGGACCATGTCTTCGCATACGCATATAATATCACTTGCGAATGTCAGCAACCAATTGAAGTAGCTTTCTTCCTAAATTTGAATCTGGAAGACGGCAGGCCTGCCATTTTTTAGTAATCAATAAAAAAAAATATTTAATTTCCTCCTATCTCTCATAGAGCAACTTACGTCATGGGAATGCTTCAATTACATGTTGCGAGGTCTTGTAGAAGAGCTGCTGAGATTGGGCGCCAAAGAAGAGCTCAAATTGACCGTTTTACAACTTTGGAGTGCTTATCTAAAGAAATGCGAAGTAGCATTTTTCAGTACTAAAAGCGCCGCATTGCCACGACTTGGACCCAAATTTGCCGATAGGTTTGTCTACATGCAGTCTGTTCTCTATTGATATTTAATTCGTGTCTCCTTCAATCATCAATAGGGATGCCCAAATCGTATACAATCGGAAAAAGACTGTCATCAAACGAAAACGTGTGTCACAGGTTACCAACGAAAAACGAAAATGGTCACAAATTAAGGTATCGCATCATTATGAACCGTAGCTTTCCCGAAACCTACTAAAATCACTTTGTTCTTCATTCCAGAAAAAACATGCCAAAGCAGAATACGAATCCATGTCCGAATCCCTAAGTGGCTATAGCAGTAGCCAACAATCATCTGCCTCGGGTGCATCGAATCGTCCCATTCCGTTGCAACTGTCTCGACTTGCAAGACGCTACTACAAACGCTATATGCCTGCAAAACATCTCAGTCGTCACGAAGCTGATAGTGCAAGCGAATTTACCTGTCATAATTTAAGCTCCCTAGCAGGGTCGCAGCTCGGACCTGAACGCCTAACGCGTAAAACAATATACGGTATGATTTATTTAGCACTCAACTTAATCGAAGACGACATACAGTTATGTGATATGTTACGCTTTTTACGCGAAGGACACTTATCAACATCGAAATTTTCTCATTTGTTTCCCGAAAACATTGCGAAGGATTGTACGAAATTCGTTAGCCAGGGAAATATTCACGGATGGACACATTTTTCCAACAAAAAGCTTCGACTGACCGCGTCATCGCTAGCCAAATTTATCTACGTGCCACAATTAAAACTGCCCAATTTAGTGAAAATGGCCAAAAGGTTTGTAGCGGACCTAAGTTTGCCGTCCGAGCTGGCGAATTATGTTGAACGCCTGTACAATCTTCATCCGTCTAAGATGGAGTTTATGTTCAGCGATTCGATGACGCCGTGCTATGAAGGTCGTGCAATGGCTTATGTGATTTTTGCCCTGAAATTAATTTTCGTATTGGACGGTGAAGTGGAGCTGATGATATCGAATTCAGCGAAAACAGTTAATGCCGAATTGAAGCGAATCGGTCGCGAAGATAAAATGTTGTTTGTTTGGGAAGATTGGGTGCGATACATAGAAATGCGTAAAGTGATTTTAACACAGTGCCACTATTCAACTAGTTATGTACTAAAGGAGAATATTAGTTACGATCAATACGTTGATCATTTAAGAGAAGCCTACGAGACTTCGTACGAAGATGTGGTGGATGCCAAAAGGAGTGAACTTTTGTCTATGGAGAAAATATTCGATGATCTGTACACTAAGCTGCGTAAGAAGCATCCGAAAAAGGAAATTCCTCTACTAAAAGCGCCCGCCTCGCTCACTCCATACGCATCCTACTTAAGATATATCCTGGAGGATAGAACGTATATGGAAAATCTTTTCATTCCCAGTTACGTACACGACGACCCCGCCACGAAGGACATAACACCATTTGTACATGCTACCGAACTGAAAGCTCTTTTCAACGAGCACAATGTTAACTTCAAGGTGAAGAAAATCGGGACAACCTGTTCGCGAAATGAAATAGGCATTTTTAGTGCAAGTCAATTACTTAGTCGAACTAAAACGTTTTCGAATGCCCGTCTCTTTAGAGTCGACTACGATATCGACGAAGACACGTGGGTAGAAAGGTTAAAACAAGCCCCGCAGCCAGATATTTTTACAAAAACCAACCGTGAATTTAAAGTTCCGAAACAGAAGAAAAACAAACGTAAAACCGATCTTCGCGAGCTTGTTATAAATAAGAATGTGCAACCTGTGCCAAGCGACGCGACAACCGTTCATTCCTTTGATGTGTTCAGCGAGGAAAACATGGAACCTCTGACTGAGAATATAATGAACGATGCTCCACGACAATTCCAAGCCGAGAGTGTTCTCACCCAGCTCATTGATGAGGAAAATGAAAACGCACAAACTAATAGCGGACAACAGGATTCGACAGATCAGCCAAACGTACCTGAAAACGCTGCCTTACCTACAGTTGAACTGAATGTATCAAATTTTGATTGTTGGAATTTGAATGGTATATCTAGATATTTTCATGTAGAGGAAATTGAAAGAATTCAAAAGAAATTGCCAAAAATTTTCTATTGGTTGCTGAGGACTTGTTCTCAAATTGTTGAAATTGATGTGATTCAATTGTATCAAGAGTTGTTGGCAATTGAAACGGAATTTTTGTATGCCTTGGAGCCTTTGGACAATTTTCAAGATAGTTTAAGGTATAACGGTCGAGTTGCCGACCGGGAAATACAGAAAATTGTGAACTATTATAAGAGCATGTGGTAGTAGTAAGTAATATTTTTTATGTTGTTGTTTTATTTATAAAAATAATAAAAGCCAGACATTAAAATAAAATATGTTTTAATAATTTTTGATTTTCCCATAGAATTTTCAAAAATGCGCGTAAGAAATTATAGGTTTACAAGCGACTATGGTTCTAATAATTCCCACATCAAAAAATCCAGGGACGAGTATGTTGGGGAAAGGTTACGAAGCTTCCACGCGCCCCAACCCGAAACCATGAAATCAACATCGAAAACTAACCAAAAAACAGGAGTTCCAACCTTCTCAATTCCGACCACATAGTCCCAAATTGTAAGCCCGACAGGTATGATCTGTTATTGTCTTCAAGTTTCAAAAGCCAAGCAACTTTTTTTTTGAGTACTACCAGCGAATGTGGGACTCCACGCTATGTGCCTTCGAGTGAGAATCCTGATCGGATGGTCGTTTTATACACGCTTCGTGTTTATGTCCGCATAATTCGATTTCATAATTACTAGAACCGACGGCATACGTCTACACAACTCAATTAGTGGTTCGAATAATCTGATGAATATCGGTGCGTGCAGAAACATTGAGAAATGGGAGGATATCCATCGACTCAAATATATTTGTGTCTACTATATGTAGTTACAACCTGCTCAAAGGTAAGTTTAAAAAAATCTAATACAAAAAAAAATATTTTCCAGCACTAACAACAGTTTTTTTCTTCTTCTAGGATGGGCTCATAGTCGGCTTCTCATAATTCTCTTATTTATATTGGCAAGTGAAGTTACTGACGATCTTCTTTCCATTAAAATAATCGCTCAAACTTTCTAACGAATTTCCCATCACTATGGGAGAGCAATGAATTATAAGACGGAGGTGAGTTACAGATTTATTTTAATTTTAAACTCCACCTCGTAAGTGTGTAGCAAGTTGTACTAGAACACTGTAGATAAATGTGTATTGAAGAGTATCACAACTGAAGTCGTTCCCCGATCACTTTTCACAATATTACTCTTTGTTTAGGTAGCACCAAAGCCATAAATGCGCCCTGAAATGCATCAATGTCTGCAAAATGAGTATCGTTTTAACCGACCACTCCTATGAAAGCGGATCAACCGTATACACAAACTCTATAAAATTTGAAAAACTAGCGGAGGCTCAGTGGAAGCACTATAGATTCCGATTTTAAGTCCGAAAATCTATGCACTGCAGTTTGTTATCGTTTTTATGGCGAATTATTTAAAGGATAAAATCGATCTAATCCTGTAATACAGATCTTCCTATTTGGCTTCCTTCCAGAATGATGGTAAAAAAATCCTTACCAATGTATTGTTGGGTGTCTAGGATACGTCAACCCAAATGGTATTTCGGTACTAGGCACCAGATGGCGCTAGTGCCACTAGCGAGACATATTAGAAAACGGCATGAAGACTTTTTGGCCGTTGCTGGAAAGTGCATCACCGAAGTTTCCGGAACAGTGGAAATGGGTTTATAAGGGCGTCGACTAGAGTCAGTCAGTAAAGTTTTACTCGTGATTTATGTCGGATCAATAACTAGTCAGTAATTAGTAAAATTGTAAATCGTGTATATATCCGTGGGTGTTGTAATAAATGGTGTTACAGTAACGCGAGTGTTATTCATTATTGATATTGTGTACGCGAAAATCAGTCGAACCCACTGGGACGTCTAGAATAGACGAGAAATATATAACAATTGGTGTAAGAAGGAGGATTTTCAAGTGCTTGATGGTGTAACTCGTGCGCGGAGCATACAACGTGAAATTTCGAGAAAGTTCGCGTTGGAAAGTTCTGGAGTGTGAACTTACGTGGTCGTGTTGAAATAGTGTGGACAGAATTAGTGCGTGAAACTGTGTGTCGAGTGCATTCGGGAATATTCGAGAATTCTACGAGAATTTTCGGGAAAGTCGCGTTGGAAAATTCTGGAAAGTGCACTTACGCGGTCGTGTTTAACTAGTGTGGACAGAATCAGTGCGTGAAACTGTGTGTCGAGTGCATTCGGGAATATTCGAGAATTTTCGGGAAGTTCGTGACGGAAAATTCTGGAAAGTGAACGCACTCGTGTCGCACTAGTATGAAGAGGTCCGGTAAACGTCAAATTGCGTGTGCCTAGTGAACATTCGAGAAGGCGACGAGAATTTTCTAGAAAATTCGCGACAGAAAATTATGGAAAGTGAACGCAATTTTGTCGGGCTAGTGTGATGAGATCCGGTAAATGTTAAATTGCGTGTGTTAGTGAACATTCGAGGACTCGACGAGAATTTTCGGTAAAGTTCGCGACGGAAAGTTCTGGAAAGTGAACTTACCAACTTCGGGTCGGACTATTGTGGACAGAAAAACTTCTCGAAAGTGAATTAGTGCCGTAACGTGTAGAAATCGAAAACATTCTAGAAAGTTCGATTCGCGTAAAGTGAACTGTGGACAGTTTGTAGTCGAGAAACAAAATGCCGCGTAATATCTTGCAATTAACAACGGCCGAATTGAAACGTGAGCTGGAAAAACGGAATTTTTCGACTTCCGGAAACAAAAGCGCGTTGCTTGCTCGGCTGATGGACGCACTAAGAGATGAAGGACAGGATCCCGATACGGTAGAGTTTCTAGAGGAGCAAGACATCTGCGAGCCAAGTGCAGAACAAGTCATGGACCCTATGATGCAATTTCTAATATCAATGAAGGCAGAGCTGAACCAGCGAGCATCAGAACAAAGTGAACGATCAGCCAAGATGGAGGAATCGATAAAGTCGGAATTGAAAGAACAAATTGCGGGTTTGGAAAGGTCGATAGCAACCAAGCAGGAAGAAGCGTTCAGCCATCTAAAGACCAGCCTTGAACAACAATTTGAAAAACAAAAAGGAGAAGTTCTGAATATAATCGACGAGAAAATCAAAACGGTGGCCGAAGAGGTGCATATGTTTAAAAGTGTGGCAGAAGAAGTCCAGAAGTTATGGAATGACCTAGATAGATTGCAAACATCGAACGTCAACCTTTACCAGCAGAATTCCGTAGTAGCGGAGGAAATCCAGAAGTCAATTAGCGACGAGAACAAGTGGAATAATAAAACCTGACTCGACGATAAAAAGTCTGAAAGCGCCGACTTTCGATGGACAAATGTCTTGGAACATCTACAAGACACAGTTTGAGGCTGCAGTGGTGGTAAATGGTTGGTCGGATAGCGAGCGCGTCACGGCTCTGGTTTTGGCGTTGAGAGGACCTGCTGCTGAGATCCTGCAGTCGATTCCTGCCCCACTGCAGACATCTTATATGGAGCTGGTGAAGGCTATGGATGTGCGATACGGCCACGAGCACATTAAGCAAACATATCGATCACAGCTTCGAAACCGGACACAGAAGCCAGGAGAAACACTGCAGCAATTGGCCCAAAGACATTGAACGGCTGGCTGATAAGGGGACGATCAAGGACGCCCTTGCGTACAGTCTAACATTTGAAGCTGCGAAGCAAGCCGCCCGTAATTGTGTGCGAGTTCGAGAGGTGGTGGAGGATTGTGTCTGCCAGCAAATGGATGCATCAAGGCAAGATACCAACAGTTCAATTTGATGCTGGAACTGCGGCGAACAGGGTCATGTGCGAAGGAATTGTCAACGGCCGAGGAAGACACAAACATTCTGTAAAAGGTGTGCCCAATAAGCAAGACAAGCGAGTCGGCAAAGCGCGAATCAATCCGCCCTCGCTGCCAGGTAGGCGGGAAACATGTAAAAGCCAATCTCAAGGGGCAGAGGTTGGCTTGGGGAAATGGTGCCCCACAACTACCATCACCGTTTCACGCGTTCACCGAGGAGAGAATGATCTATGTCTAGTCGGCTGGATTGGAGACGAGCAGTGCATCATCACCATCGATACTGGCGCAACAAAATCAATTTTAAGACCGGTCATCGGGAAAGGAGTGAAGCTTGTGAACGACAGAAAATTCGTGCTTCGAACAGCGACCGGAGGAGAAATGGGTGTGCATGGCGAGGTTAACAAACGAATACGACTTGGAAATGTAACGTTCAGCCACAAGTTTTTAGTTGCCGAAATCACCGACGAATGCATCCTGGGACTTCTTGCAGACAAACGGATTCATGTTGGACTTGGGACGAATGATACTGAGATGGCGCAACATCGAGATTGTCGCAGAAGTACCACGAATGGAAACGCCGGCCCTCCGAGTATTGGTAGCGGAGGATATGGATATACCGAAGAGTTCGGAATGCGTAATGCGAGCGAGACTGGATGGGAGTCCTGGAGGAAATCATTTCTACGTTGTGGAGCCAACGAAGTTACCAGCGCTCAAGAACTTGATGGTAGCTCGAACTTTGGTGAGGATTGATGAGGACCAGATGTGCCGGTTATTGGGTATACGGAAAACTAGGACTACACCTCTACATCCTCAGTCTGATGGCATGGTCGAACGTTTCAACAAAACATTGAGCGAACACTTAGCCAAGGTGGTGTCGAATAATCCGCAACACTGCCGGAATCAACAAAGGAGATCTAGTTTGGTTATACAACCCTCGTCTCAGAAAAGGAGTATGTCCGAAGCTTCAGCAGAACTGGGAAGCACCGTACGAAGTGATCACCCGACTTAATGATGTCGTATATCGAGAGCATCGGAAGCCAAGAGCGAAAATGAAAATCATATATGTGGATCGACTGGCACCTTATCGGAGGAAATCGAAGCGAGTTATGTTCGGGACGAACAGGTTTAAGGAGGGGGTAATGTAATGTATCTAGTCTATACGCCAACCCAAATTGTATTTCCGTACTTGGCACTAGATGGCGCTAGTGTCACTAGCGAGAAATATGTTTAACCTATTAGACAACAACAACGACTTTCCGGAAGTTTCCAGAAAGTGCGTCACCGAAGTTTCCGGAATAGTGGAAACGAGTATATAAGATCGTCGACTAGTGTCGACGAGTCAGTCTAGTTTTAGCCGTGAATAATGTTTCATCAATAACTAGTGAAGTAATTAGTAAAATTGTAAATCGTGTATATATCCGTGTGTGTTGTAATAAATGATGTTACAGTAACGCGAGTGTTATTCATTATTGTGTACGCGAAAATCAGTCGAACCCACTGGAACGTCTAGAATAGACGAGAAATATATAACGCACTATTATTTATTTCCAAATTAGATTTTACATACATAAACGAACAAGAATGCAGTACAACTCCATAAATCCAACCAGAGACGAATTTGAATATTAGTGGAGTTTAAACAATTTCAACTTCTAAGAAAATCATGATGTTGAAAAAATTTCGGGTTTGCGGGTTTCATAGTTTGTGAGGTGGGCTTTCTATGGCACGACTCCATGGTCCGATTTTGTCTGTTCTTCAATATATTTTTTGACTTCAATAGATGTACACTTACGTAAGCTTTGGTCAACAATGGCTAGCCCGCAATATCAAGGATCCTACACACCAAATTTCAGCCAAATCGGTTCAGTGGCTTAGAAGGAGATGCATTACGAACACACGCACAGCATTTTATATATCAAAAACAATCATTTCTAATTGGCTTTTCATATTTGTACAAATAACCTGATAAATTCCACCAAAACCAGCGACATGTGTCGGGTCGTATTGATGGGCTCAATAGCTCACTGCATAGAGACGATACACTGTATCAGTGAACTATCGGAGTGCGGCTTCGAGTCCCAGTGTCATCATGGATGTTTGTGTCGTCTTCAAAAATGACCATACGGCAGACGGTTCTACACAGGGACGTAGCCAGGGGAGGGGTCAATGGGGTCCGGATCCCTCCCGAAATGTTTTCAAAAATAATCACAATCTTAATGATGATAACTTGAAATTTCAAATAATGCTCATTTTATCAACTGTCATTTTCTGCAGCGTTTGGGACGCCATTATACATTCACCCAAATTTCGATTGGAACAGTGGCGGTTTTACACATTTGCCGCCAGTAGGCTATTCATATTTTGTCGCCCTTATCGACCTCTACAATAGTACATCATATTGATCAAGAGGTTACGGCTATTCAGAATCTTTTATGAATGGCAAATTGCTAGCGTAAATACAAGTTGTAGCAACTTGAGCAATTTGCCATTAGCGAAAAATCCTTACTTAAGCCTAAGCTTTGCGTAGCTTGTCTTTGAATCAAGTTGTTCGAAATCAGTGAAACACTATTAATAAACGAACACGAACGAATTTGCCTTATAACTGCAATAATTTTCAATTTATATTTCGCAGATTCATAGAAACGCATGAGCTTCGAGCTTTCAGCTCCCCGAGTCCTGAGCATTCTTGAATTTTTATCACGGAGCGAAATGCATCTAACTTTTACCGTTACCCTTCTGTGGCATTTTTTTGTGAAAATTGTCGCGTAAAATTGAAATCGTTGACTTCCCAATTCACTGGAATCAAATTTTCAAATCATGCATTTTTACATTGGTTTCAAATAGCAAAGGCGTTTCGAAGATAAATGTATTAGAATTGTAGATAAATTTAAACATTGATTTTTCATTGAAAATGCTGGCAATAATTTCATAACTGTTCTTTGAGCTGGTAAAAATGCAAATTTTACAGAAGTTGTTTTGGTATGTTTAGACTTTCCAAAGAGTATTGCTTTTGACATTTGAAGACTCAAAACGTTTGTTTTAAGGAACAAAAAGGCGAAACATTAATTTCCCGTCCCTCGGACATCCCTTAAAAATTCTGCAATTTTTGTGCTCCATGAAGTTCGACAGTTTCAATTTTATTATAAAATAAATAAAAATAAATAACAGGCGCGACAATCCAAGCCGCAGGATGTGTTAGTGACATCCTATTTCCAAGATCTTATCTGCTTTTTTGTTGAGGTAATGAGATCAGCATCACGCTCAGCAGTGTTATTTATCCCCCATAAATGGGTACTCGTTTAACATCTGAGTGAGATCATAGTCCGTTACAAGCTCGTGAGTTCGAAAAACACCATGGATGACGGTGAGATCCGAACTCATGACCCTGTGCACCCAAGGTGCGCGTACTAACCGCGAGACCAGCCAGACTACTAATACTACTACTACTTTATTATGATATCAATAAATTGATTTTGATCTCTAGCTGATCAAGTTCACATTTATGTACTTTTTCCAGAAAGGTAAAATTCTGGAATTTCAATCCCAATTTTTGCCGTCGTTGTTTCTGTTGAGCTGTCCCAGAAAAACAAACAAGCTTACACTTTCAGTAAAAATGTAAGACGATACTGCAATCATCAAAATAAACCGGGAAGTTAGAAAAAATAGTAAGCAGTCTATTACCAGTCCATTAAAGTTAAAAATTATGTTTCAGTGATACTTGTATAAACGTATAATTTTCAACAATTTCGAACTGACAAAAAACTGAAAATTCCTTGAAATATCAAGCTTCTTTGTAGGGTTTCGGAGTTTTAATTGTCTATTTAAGTATAGCAAGGCACAAAAAAAAAACAAAGAAAGTGTGTGGTTCGGAGTTTTTGCCTGTAAACCACTATACCAGACATGCTCGCTGTATTAAAAATTATACCTTAACTCGTTGCTCTGAAATAATGGTAAAAGGCATTTCTCAAGTGTGATCATTCACTGGGGCAAAAACGTGCTTCGCCTGTTGGCAAAACGTATCTATTAACGAGGATATGTTGGCCTATCTGTACTAGTAAATCTCGTATCGCAATATTTATTTTGAGTTTAGTCTTCCGACGCTTCAGATGTGTATAACTTGAAAAATTATTTGCTTCAAATTTGCCGCCCTCGGCTCAGCCTACTGGCAAATCCGTACAGATTTTTCCATTATGTTTATTAAAAATATTTTCATTTTTTTCTTGTACATGGATCGTTTGTGAATACATATGAGCAGGGACGGCGCGGCGCGACCCTCTGTTGCGGCCTAGGCATATTGCCGCGCTTAGTTAGTTGGAAAGTTCGCCTGTTTGGGCGCCAAATATGGTGTTCATGGTGTTTGACAAATTTTTGGTGGGTTCGTTGAAAATGTTTACCCGGAAAGTGCTATTTGTGTTCGCTCGAGCTGCAAATTGTTGATGCTTTTAAATGTTAACAACAAGAACTATACAAGACCCCAAAAGCAAACCTTTTTCTGGAGGGCATGATTAAAATTCCTGATATAGTTAAGTGGATCAACATGGCGAGGTGAATCAAATATGTAGTGATTAACCTCGCCATGTTCATTGTTTATACTGGCAATACTTCAGCGGTTCTAGTTGCATTACTCTCTTTTAAAGTGGGCGTTTGACGAATATTAATTGTAAGACACTAAAACTTTACTTTGATATATAATTATTAAAATTTTTTTTTTAATGAACATGGCGTACTGGACATTTGTATGCATAAAATACGATACTCACCTGATCTATACCGCCTGATACCATCTGTAATGAGAAAAAGACAACCAATGAGCCTGCAGTTACATGCACTGAAGATACCAAGTTATTTGAAACGTAAACGAATTATAATTCAAATATCTATGTTGGCCCGGCCAACAAACAGGAAGAAGAGGAGAGCGAAGGAGAACCACTTGTCGGCGTCGGCGTCGTCGTCTCAGCATCGGTCATCGGCTTCTCGTTATATCGGTTGATTCTGGCTCAGGTATTCAAACGGCAATGCGAGGTAGACGCAGGATGGATGTATCGGTTGATTCGGCTGCTTCTCCTTGGTTCAATCCCACTTCACTACCATCCTCATTCTTCTATATCCAGAAGTAAAGCCTTTCTACCTAAGGCACACAACTTCTGGCGAAAACATTCTCATTAGGCATTCTATGGTAGAATGCGGAGGGGGAAACCACAACCTCCTAGCTAATACAGAGGGGGATCAACTCCGGAACGGAGCACCGCGCCTCTACTCACATTTCAGAGAGAGGAACACCACAACCTCTCAAACACACAACAATACAAGCAACTACAAGCTCAGTGTACTCACCTACGCACAACGTCTTTTCCTACCGACACCTTAGCAACAGCCAACAACCATCGAATGTGTCGTGATATCTTGAAATGGATTTTCTCGCGTCACACCTCACAAACACCCCGGAAAAACACTTGACGCGAACCACGCTCGTGTGGAATAAACCTAATTCTAAATGTCGATGACTAGTCGCGTAATTTGACCACGGGAATATAACAAAACCAAACCAGGAACATAAAAGCGCTTGACGTACCACTCGGAAAAATGACCGATTTTATTTTATTTTTCAATTGTCATTTAATTTCATGGCCTACTATGAAAATACAATCCTTCAAAAACACCAAGCATCCTACATAATGGTCCATGCACGATCAAAATTAGTGTGTAAAACCACCGGAACTGAATTTGTTAATGGGTTTTTGAATAAGCAGATGGCCGAAAATTATCCATCGATTAAAGGTTTTCGTTTGAAATGCCTAACACTTTTCGTTTTATTAAATTTCAGAGTCACAACGTTCCTAATTCAAGGCTTTAGCCATCAAAACTTTAAAGGAAAAAATGCCGTAGACCATAGTAATTCCATACAATTTCTGATACATTTCCGTGAATTGACCTAATTTAAAAACTGTAAAAAAAAAAGTTGATTTGAATGTTTGAACTTTGGACCCCTCCCGAAACTAAATCCTGGCATTATTTGTACGGACTGATTTTAAACATTTGATTGGGAGACTGTTCGCCACTAGTTAATCTTTTTAGTGAACCAACTTCAGTCTCTTCTTTGGAGCGGTTTTCCCCATAAAATGCTACATTCTGTATGGATTATTCAAATTGCTGAATGATTCGTTTTTTAAATTTATAACGTAAAATATTTAACTAATTTCTTATCTATATTTCACCTTATTATCTTGTAAACAATATTATTGTTTACACTAGATTCGTTAAAATTGTATAACGTCTGTCTCTGTAGTCTGCGCTTATGGTAAACTTAAAAAAAAAGCCCACCACCCTCCATCCAGCCCATAGCCATATTCACATCAACCAAGAAGCTTTACATACTATTGGCAGCTCGCAAGACAGCGCTCTTTCGTATTTTGTTAGCGCTGCTGCTTAGCGAGCGTTCATTAGCGAATTGGGAAATTTTGTTAGCGAGTTTTCTCCCGCGGCATATACAAATGACGATGATGGTGACGAGATCTGAAATCGTTCGAGGAAGCACCATCATGTCTCAACTACAACAACAACAACATGGACACCAGAAGCAGAAGTTGCCACAAAGTTGTGGGTCGTCTTCGAACCGACTCTTATAGAACGGCGCGGCGCATTGTCAATTTATATTTTGTACATATCCGTTTTTTTTTGTATCTTTCGTATTTTGGGGGCTGATGGGTGGTTTGGCGACTCGTACACGCCACAGTCGCATATCACGTTTTGTGCGAATTTAAGCTTTTCGTGCAGGTGACCACATATACGTTCCTTGGGACGCGCGGTTTGCCAGCATTTTTGCCTTACATAGTATATCAGTTCGTATAGTCTGTAACGGATGCTATAAGCGCGTGTTGAAAGTGTCGCAGGAAGTGAAGTTGTTATACCTAATATGATCCAGTACGGTTTGGGTATTCCCCGGTGAACCGCGAAATTCAAAAAATTTTGTTGTGATAGTTCCTAAGTGGACATCTGCTTAATTTGGTGAAAGATGATGTTATTGTTATGTAAATCGTGAAAGTTCGAGTGCAAGATGTAATGTGCATGGGTACTTTGTTGAAATGATTTAACTATGGCTGTGTACAAGGAAATTAGCGTTTCATCACGTGCCTTACGTTCCTAAGTCATAAGCATCATAAACCTCTGTTAAGCATCTAAACTTTCCATTAACTAAGATAAGTAAATTATAATAAGTGATAATAATTAAAACGAAACTAGAGGGGATACTACGCAAACTGCATTTATTCTCTCACCTTCTCAACTAGCGCTATTCCCATTGATTTCAAGGTAAGTCAACGAATTACGAACGAATAACAAGATAAACGAATTCTCGCATAAATGTAAACGAATAAAAGTGCATATGCAAGTGAATTGTAAAAAAAATCATCTCACCATATTACGAGTATTACATGCAATTTTGTCTACTTGGCGCATTATCGAGACATTGATGATGTAGCCAATGACTTTGCCCATACATTATATTTTATTTTTGTTTATAGACTCGTACGAGTATATGGTGTGTGTGTGGTTCTAATTATTCCCGAATGAGCGCGGGACATATCCGAGGGGATGAAATGATTGGGGGTGAAATTGTTACTTAAATTAGAAATTTCTATGTGCAATTTAGATATAAGGATAGTTTCACTGATGTCACTCTATGGATTCATTTAAATAGGACGTGGTGTTCAATCAGTTTTTTGTATTCTATTTATGCCGGATGAAATAGAAGGGTTTGTATTATAGTATCGTAGGAATTTCCGGATTAGTTTAACAAATTTTAGGTATAGATTGATTCTAAAAAAAGAACCTATTACTTCCAGGTCAATACATGTTAGGTAACGATTGCGTACTGAGAAGAATTTAATGAACACATTTTTATGTGAAGGATCCCTTATTTGTTCGTTTAAAATAACGAAACGTTTATGTATTTATTTCCGAGGTTTGTCGTTACCTCTCCTTGTAGTGGGGCGTAGTGCATTGGCTCAGGCATATTTTGACTATTTCGGCAACAACACACCACGTGATTTCGGACTGCCGAATTTTGTAAGATTATGTTTCCTTCCTATTTGCCTGCATATTGTTTTAGTCATTTCTCTTGAGCTAAGGGGGTTTTGACAGCTGTTGACCGTTATAACAATCATAGTTAAGTCTGGTACAATTTACAAGATAACGTAGAGCCGGCTGCCGTACAAAATTTGTTTGAAAAAAAAAAACACAAAAATCGTGGGATTCGAACCCAGGCTCCATAGAGCATACAACAGTTCCGTGTGGTCTACTAACTGTACTGTTCTGTTTTTTTTTTCATGTCAGATTTGCTATGCTTTTTTAAGCTGATTTTACTCGGAATTCTGATGAATTAAAAATTTTCTTCTTTTCCACGTCTTTCAAATCTGATACCAGCAAAACAATAGAAACCCTTTGCAATACAATAAACCGAAATTGGCTAAATTTAGTTGGAAGCTACATTTAAACGTCGATCCTCACTTTTTGGTCATCAGTCACAGTCATTTTCCATACAAGTCGATAGAATGTCAGTTAATTAATTGACTGACAATTCGTCTTGTATGGAAAATGACTGTGACTGATGACTGAAAAGTGTGGATCAACCTTTTACCGGAAAAATTGTTGACTACTAATTCTGGCCACAAACTATGCTACGGACGGAAACAAATTCATTTGTCGAGACAAATTTTTTTTCACTCTTTAGACCAGGGGTGTCCAACTTAATTTCTAGGCAGATCAAGCTTTTAATTTAAAAAACTATGGGGGGTAGAATAAGGTGACCAGACTTCCAAAAACCCAATCCTGTACACATACTTGCAGAATGCGGTTTTCATGACGATTTGGAGAAACACGAGGCTAAGACCATGATGCATGTCATAAAATTATCTCATTCTGGAATTTTAAGTTCACCCCACATCTTTCCAGGATCAAAATTTCAAGGTGTAGAGCGTATTCTGCGTACTTAAAATCTTTAGGTGATTTTATAAATTTCACGGTTCTTCGTAAGATGCGTTGTCGTCTGACGGGATTCAACTTCGATTAAGTAGATTTACCTACACTAAGGTGGGAATTATGAAAAATCTACATCTGATCTCTAGTGCCACGTTGTTCGACGTAGAATATTTGCCTGACTGTGCCAAACCTATTCTTCCCGAATCTCAGCTAAACAAGCCGAATTGAAACAATTTCAAAACCTTGATGCGTCAGCAGACTTCAAACGACAAGAATAATTTTCTAATCGGTGGAAAAGCATAGAAACAATATGATGATTACTATTCCTTAAATTCCTTAGGGGTTCTAACCTTTATTTAATGCACTTCCCCTGTGCTAAAAAAATAATGCTGACCACTGATCCTCACTCCATCTTCCGAAAAGCTATCTACGCCAATGGTTCTCCTTAATAAGCATGCGAAGCACAAACGTATGTTTTAACATAGAAAGCTATAGCAAGGAAGAGTACTCGAAATAAGATTGTACACAAAAAATTGAAGATATATTTCAGAAAATTAAGATTTCTATAAGGACAGTCGTATGATCTGGCTTTACATTATACTCGCAACCTACTTATTTAAAAGCTTCGTTTTGGTTATTGGAATAGATAAACTAATACCTCACTGGGTCCAGAATTTTTAAGCTGGTGGTGGCTTCCTACGCACAGTTTCAATGTAGCTATGGAGTGGAGTCTGAGGAGAACAGTCAGAGCGGTGGATAGTTGGTTGCGGTATTTCTGGAGGAGAGTATGCATCCCTCCATGGCTCCATTGTTACCTTAGTGATAATACGATAATAATAATAATTTTAACGGATTCGAAGGATATATTGTGGAAAAAAATTATCTAAAAACCCTAGCAGAGTCCTTTGTTTAGTTTGCATTTTCTTATAGAGGTTGATAGGGGTATCGTATGGAGTAAGGTGGCTGATTTTTTAATCGTTTAGTGATAGAAAAAAAAAACAAAATTACATCTGTCGATGGCTGTAACTTTTGAATCTTGGAAGGTAGAGCCTTGAAATGTTAAAAAAATATGGACAGTGCGGTGCTCTACAAGTCTGTCAAATTCAAACTCCGCTCAAGAATTTCCAATTTATGTTATTTAATTTTATTTATGAACAGTACGGTACTGTGTAAGTTTTCTAAATTTTAAAATGTTTTGCTCACGAATTTATGGACAATTTTCAATTAGAAAACTGAAAAATGCGATTTGGGCAGCCGTAACTTATGAACGCGCGCGATTAGGTAGGACCGTGCAATTTGGAAGAAATATCTAAATATCGATCATACAAGGTACAGGAGTCAAACTTTACACCTTTAAAGCAGACAAGACTGATCGCAGGCTTCGCCGAGGAGTTTATCATGTGGTGAATTAGGTTTCATTGTTTGGTTGGGGGAATGCTGTATATTTCCCAATGCTGTACGGCAGCTCGAAATGCTGTACGTCTGGACAGCTTAGGCTATAGAATGTTCCCAGTAACAATTTCATCCCTATAAGACTTCGTAGAATATTTTCTTCTAACGATAATAGGGGCACTTTACAGGGAATAAACACTGAATAATAGTCCAATAATGGCATTTGGCGCCGTTTTTTGCTCCAATGGAACCTTATTGTAGCACTGAATTACGCTTTGAAAAAGACATATGTACATCATATGTTATGTCATCATTTTCTCGCGTTTGCAAAAAGAAAAAAAAAAATCCCGCAGCCAGCGTCGAACCAGCGACTGTCGTACGCCAGTCCGACGCCTTAACCACTCGGCCGACCTCACATATAGTCACCATATTGCTCGTAAACAAAACAAATTGTTATAGTTGCTTCTGTAGAAATGATTGACAATTCTTTATCGGATCTTCTGCAATGCACCCTAAATCTATACTACATTTATCAATAAAATAAGGTTAATTTCTGCGCAGAGATCACCTTAATTGGTTCCGAAGATAGCAATGAATGAGTAAGTGTGGGTTTCATGCAAGATTTGAAGGATTTCTATTGAAGAAATTATGTATTTCGGAACTCTTCATAAGTGTCAATTCATTAAAAAATCAAGTCTATCCTTCTATAAAACTACGGTGAACAATTTATTGGATGACCATACGAATGTCACACTATAAAAATTAAACGGACTGTGCTATAGAAGATTATATGCATGAGTGTGTGTTGATTTCGAGTCAGACTATTGCATGTGTGTAAATGTCATTCAATAAAGACTACAAAGAAGTATTTAATGGAACATCTTTTTAGGTTAACGTTTAGAGAAGTGTTATCGAAGCCTTATTGGATGTAGTCATGTATTGATTATAAAAGAACTTTATAAACTTTTTGAAAAGTGTTTTAAGGTGTGATTATCGGATCAAAATAGTTCTTTAAGCGATGTCACACGATAATCGGATTTAGTGTTACTATATGATTGCTACAGGGTGAAGTGCTTCTTTAAAGCATACGAATTGTTACTTGGGTTGCAACTCAAAAAAGAAGTCGATTTAAGAGAGCCCCCTCTTGCTTTGAAGACTTACCTCCAGAAATGAGCGGTATGATGGATTTGGAAGATTTGTTTTGGGGACTATGCAGATTTTGCAGAGTAATGAATCTAATTTTATTTCAAACTGGACAGAGTCTCACGTCTGTTATTGCGCTCGTGCCACCGCCACTTCCAAAAATCAAAACATATTTGGTGTACCATTAAAAAAAACTAATGCTCTTTTTTCCTAGTAAGGTTCAATCATCCTAATTGTAATGATAACATCACATAACTCGACCAATCAAATTCACATTTGTCCCATAATTTAACAATAGCATGGAGCATTAAATCTGTCTAATAATGCACAAAACAAACTTGGTGAAAGAGGCTTCTAATTTCGCGAAAGGTTTAAATTCTATTCGTTTGTATTTACTGGGTAAGGGGATAGCATTAAGTTATGCTACCTCCAAAATGCTAGTCTAGTAAAAGGGAAGGGAAGTTATTTTAAATGGAACACGAAATTAATGCCAGTTTTTTTCGAATATCACAGCCATAATAATTTTTCCTTTTGTGGTGGCTCAAGTTACTTTTCATAATATACATACTTTTCGAATGATAAATTAATGCACACGTATTTTTGAATGACTTTGAAGGTAATTGCGGAACTATTGCACCTAAACATTTATGTGAGGGGGGCATCCATTTAACATTTACATCAAACTAGACATTTTCATTAACCCTGTCAATGCCATATCCAGCCATTGAGAAAATTTTCAGCTAATTTCTGAAATTAAAAATTAAATTTAGCAATAAAAATGCTCTCGCATCATTTAGTAATTTTAAAAAGAGCGACTAATCTTGAAAATGTGTTACCTTTCTTCGTGCAGAGTGTAGAAGGACACATGCATTGAATCACCCATATTCAAGTATAATATCGCGGCACTTAGGTTAGGTTCAAGTTACGCTGACCAGACGTACAGCATTTTGCTGTACAGTACAGCGTTTTGACCTACCGTACAGCATTTTGAAGCGTACAGCAAAATGTACGGCATTCTCGTTTTCACACAATGAAAGAAGATTTTTTGGATTATCATTTGGAAGATTTTTTGGATTGTACAAATTTTGCGACTAAAACATGTATGGGGAAAAAAATCGACAAAAATTCTTAATCCATTGATCTTTTCGTGGAAGAACAGACTAATTTTACAAAAAATTACAAAATTTACATAACTTCGTTTCGTGCCATGACAATTTCAGATTTTTGCGCGCTTAGCAACTACTATCGTTGAACCCCTAACGTCAACCTCTTTTCTAAAACACCTCTCGAAATATTTTTCTGGGCACGCCCCTCTACAATGAAAATTATCACGGCATTTAGAAGATTTTTTTTTGAGTTTTTTCTGGACAGAAATCCTTTTAGACCGTACAGAAATTTTGTAAAATATTGGATATAGAATTTTTCGGTACACAAATTTGCTAGTGTGGAGAGGGAAACATTCTTATTGCAATAAGTGTAAATAATTACCTAATTGTAATAAGACTGGGTAGAGTAAATTATTCAAATTTTAAAAGGTCTAAAAATATGTAACGCAAAAATTTATTAGCGCGAAAATATGTATTAGTACTAAATTAATTATTATTCTAGTAAAGCTTAATAAAATTAAAGAGCAAGTTTGTTTTGTAATTGAGTTGTAAACAGCGATAGGTATCTCACATACCGGGGGCTTTCACAAGGCCAGCAAATCAAGATATCCAGAAACAGGGCTTCAATGGTTTGAATAGTGTACGATATTTCTTTTTCTTTGTCATGAACAGCGTCGCCAGCCTCATAAGAAGAATGCCCCACATTCTCCAAGTCGGCAACAAGAGATTTTCCAGAGAGTAACAACTTTTCCCAGTGAATTCTTCTCCTGGATGAAAAATCAGTGAATAATACTTTCGACTTTGCCATGGAAGGGATTTTCCCTATTCATGAAATCTTAGAGCACCGGAATGACTTAAATTATTATTAAACATCTCTTAAATTCCCATAGTGGATTTGGGTTTATCTCTAAGCCGAATCCCACCAATAGATAGTGGGTGTACAGCATTGAACTTCCAGGCATCTAGTCACCGTGTTCTAAGTACATATATGAAAGTTGCTAAATTTGTACCTTTTTAAGATTCAGCCCATTTTGTTCATATTTTTGTTTTGTTCTGCCCATTTTATTGATTTTTCCGAACTTGCTTGCGGGTCAGAGTATGTCCCGTGAGCCGTATGTTGGACAACAATAAATATGCGAAATAAGAGGCAGTTTCATTAATCAAAATTCTTTGCTCAGAATAAGTGCTTCTTATATTTTTTTTTAAATTTATTTCAGATAAATGGAATCCATTCCTTATAGTACTGCGAAGGGTTTTTTTTTTGACAGGGTTGACAGAGGAACGACGGGTTACCGTTGCTGATTTTTGGTTATTGTCTTGACAATTTGAAGCTCTCAAGAAATGTTGTTGCCAATAAATTTAATTGCTCCTGCATTTGCCAGGAGTTTCTCATAAACAGGAACACATCCTAAGTGAAATTGTGACTGTTTTATGCTCTTGTTGAATCCTTCAAACTTTTTTCCAAATTAGCTTCTTGGCAAATCTAAGCCATTTTGTATGTTAGTTTAATCGTCTAACAAATCGGTGTAAAAAAATCACTGTAATAAATTGTAAGGTTACCTAACTCAATCCAAATAATTTATGGATTGCTATAATATGGTTTAGCTCAAATATGAAAATAGTGAACACATGAACGCATGACTCTACGACTCGACTTTTCTAAACCATTTATAATTTTCAGAATTTGTGGATTTTCCTGAGTGTTCAAACCAGTGGCGTAGATAAGGGGGGGATCAAGGGGATCAATCCCCCCCTTTGGACACACATTTTTTTATTATTACTTTAGGTACGTAAAACAAAGTAAAAGTAAACGTTTTGCTGGAATTATTCAGCGTGTGTAGTGTTTCATAAAAACGTGAAACCATTTTCAGAACTGTAGTAAAAAAAATTAGCACTTCCTGAAATTTCAATAGTATAATAGAAGCGTATCGATTGAATAGAAACACTACAGCACAGGGCTGTACGTTCATCTACTTTTTCACATTGGTTCTGTAGCCGCGCATAGGCACAAATTAAAAGATAATGTGGAACACGGGGAGCTCTTCCACAGAAGCGCAATTTCCAATGGGGAAATACAAATGCAGTACATAAGATTATAAAGGTTTCTTCAGGAGAGTGGAAAACTAATTCGAATGAAGAGAAAACGCTGCAAAACTGCTTCCAATTTTTGAGTATCCGTTATTGTTTGAGTTTTTCAACATTCTTTTGTTCGCAATTTCATTGAATTTAATACGAAAAACTTTCAAAGCCATAATCATGATAATTTGTTTAACAACATTTTCTATAAAAATTGAAGAAATTTCCAAAATTGTAAAACAAGACATCAATTGCAGGCAGTAATTCGAAAACAAATTAACAAACATCCAGAGTTCCGCGGAGTTCAAGGGTTCCGTGAAGATTTCTCAGGGGTTTCGCGAAGATATAGGAAAAATGTAGAAAGAGCTTTTAACAACAAGAAACAAACAATCCATAACTATAAGAGCATCATTCAATCGATTGAACAATCAAAGCATTTCTGTGGAGAAAGCTAATTTTTTAGGGTCCACTACCGAATATTCTATAATGAGTTATCTCCACAGAAATGTGCTTTCTCCACAGAAGTTAGCTTTGATTGTCCTATAAATCGCACTGTCTATGGCTATGATTTATTTTAATCCCTGTTTTTAGGTGTTTCGGCCAGAAAAGCGGCGATACTGCACAGAAAAAAACCGTGTGAATTTAACTCCAAATGGATTTTATTTTCAGTGTTTTATCCTAACGGATAAACGAAAAATTTTATACTTGAGGACAGAGTTAAATAACTATAGTTAGCCCCATATGTATAAAAAGAAACCCATTTGATAATTTTCGATTCGCACCGCCTGATTTTTTAGTGTGTAGGTGTTCCGTGACTCCGACAAGTTAGGCGAGCAATGATCTAACCCAATATAATGATACTCCAATCACAGTAGCGAAAATTTGTACGAAAATTGAAATACTGTTGATTAACTCACCGTAGTAAAATAGCAAAAATTATTGATGCAATATTTTAAGGACTCAGTTTTTTTCGTATAGCCAAATTGATATCTATTTTGCAGGAAAATTTGCTCAAACAACTGTTAATTTGAAGTAGAATAAATACGGAAATTTTTATTCTGAAATTCAAAATTTGATAACCGTAAAGGTATAAGTAATTCTGCAAAATGATCCCCCTCCTCTCTGAAAAGCTATCTACGCCACTGGTTCAAACAATATGAATTTTAGATGATCAGAACCTCTCGCAATACGACTATTAATTAACATTTTCTTTAAACGCAGACGGCTATGACATGCCTTAAATCGTTTTGTAAACTACATTTTTGGTACCTTTTTATAAAATATTAAATTTTGAATAAACCTTTTATCTATCTATCTCTATCTACAAAATATACTCCCGAAGAAACCCGCGAAAAACAACAACAGCCTACAATTACACCAACACCACTATGTATGGACATTCCCATGACTTATAGGGGGCCGGCGACGACTTAAAGAGTTCGATGAATGGTCCTAAAGTCTTTTATGCCATCGTGAAGTGAATATTTAATTCTATTAATCAGACATTGTGTTTTTGCACTCTGCAGATTATGTCCACATAAATCACGGTCAGTTGGCACAATGAGCAATTCGAATAATAAACTGTTATTTATATTAGTAAAAAAAAAATAAAAAAAAATGTATACATATCACGTTTAACGAAATTGTGATCACATTTCAGTGTAATAAACATGGCAAGATGATTGCTTAATTTCTGCTCGCCTTAAATACATTTTATATTGAAAATCGCCATACATAAAAATGAGCAATTAAAATGAATCAATAACAGATTGAGTTGAATTGATTTATTTTATGTATGCTCACGTTGTGGTTTACACTAGGTCTGTAGGTAGCATAAATAAAGCACGTGACTCATTGCTTGTAAGCATATAAGAAGCTCACATCACTTTTGTGTTAGGTTGACTGTAGGTACACATACATAAGATCAATATAATAAATATACCCTCCCAATAACCTGTAGCCGAGTAGGTATTAAAGTAAATAGAATCGTTTTTTATTCAATTTGAAATAATTATGTCAATTAACAATTTAAAATAAATTGCGGCTTTTACTTTCTTTGGAAAAATATGAAACATATTGTCCATTACTTTCAAAAAAAAATCCGTTTTTGTTGGCTTACACTAGTAAGCGGGAATGGTGCGACTAGTAGAATTTGTCTTTATTTTGGGAAACTATCTTTTCAATTCTTTACTTCAACTCACCCGGAAAGTTTTCGAAGAAATTTGAGTCCCAAAACTGACTTCATCAAGCAAGAAAGGACAACAGTGGCGCAACCAGGATCTTGTCCTGGAGGGTGCTAGGTCCATCCTTATTACTGGGCAGTAGAACTTGCCTCTGCATACTAGGTGACGACACTCCTCTAAATCAGTAATGACTCTATACAGTGGTGTTTCAAGATTATTTTCAATGTCAATTTTTTCGTAAATTATGGCGTCTTGAAAATGCGAATCAAATGTGATAGTCGTTATCGTTGTTTTCATGGGAAGCCAATTTTGAATCACTCTTCTAGTATTGAAATTGCTGGGCTTAGAAATCAGAAATATGTATTACATTTGATCAAATAGGACTTCTTATCGTCTATAGAAAGACGATAAGAATTTATAGGTACTACACTTAACGCTATTCACTAAGCGCAAATCCATAATCACCGTTATATATCTACCTTTAAACAACACGTTACTCTTAACAAAGAAGTTATAAGGATGGTAACTAGCAACACATCGAATCGACGTATGATTATCTTTTCAAGCACCGAGAGAAAACTTACATTATATAATTCAGAACGTATGCTATTAAAATTAGAATTTCCACAATCAATACCAAACGTGTTTAAATTTGCAGTGATCAGCTTTAATTCTACACTCAAAAATTGTCATTTTCTTGTATGCAGAACGAACGTTCTTACTTTAAGTGCACTCAGAATTAAAACAACGCAGATTACTTTCTGTCGATGTTAAATCAATCACGGACGTTATAAAGTTTGACAATCAAGAACAAACATTCTTATTTTAAGGAAGAATAGAGGCGAATCATTCCTGGAACATTCTTTGTCCGCGACGCGACGCAACAGGCTAATTGAAATTTGGTACAGTCGTTGTTTTCCCTTTGTCGTGAGTGTTTTAAAGTGATTAGTTTACCTTGAGTAAAAATTGAATATCTGGTTGTTGAGGACGATCGGGTATACCCAATGGTTTGTGAAAGTACTGACGACGATAAGAAGCTGTTCGAAGTGCTCCAAAAGCTCGACCTTGAGCAAATTTCGGGACAGTTGAAAGGTGAGAAAAATTCAATTAGATTTGGACAGAGTTGTAAGTGAGTTTTATTTGAAGCCGCCGGCATTACATACCGGTCATTGCGCTATTTATGCAAAGAGGAGATCTGGAAAGCAATTCCGCAAATAGGACTCCAGGCAGAGTTCCGTGAAAAACTGTTTCGATGGCGGAAAATCGAGGTTAGTATTCAATAACAATTGAATCGAAATCACTTCGGCTCTTGACTTGGGATTAAATATGTGTTTCAAATGCCCAGTCAGGTCAAAGGGAATTCTTTTGAATTTGTATACAATTTTGATATCGATGGAAATTATTCTGAAATTTATTAGGTATATATGTATAGTTCAACGATGACACTATCTCTGTTTCATTAGCTGAATGGATGGACGATTTTACTCCAGCAAGTTATCTCCAAGACGAAGAGAAAAAATCGTGCAAGTGCCTGGCGAATAAAACCATTTTAATAGATTTGTATAATGAATGTGTAGCTTTATTTGGAAATTTAAAAATAAAACAAAATAAATCATAAACACTTAGTGTTTTAATTTATATATCAATAATTTTGGCCTTGTTCTGGAATGTTTTTGAATGAGAATAACAACTAATATTCGTAAAGAAGAAAATAAAGAAGTTCGTACTTAATATGACACCGTTACGGTACTGGTATGACTTTCTAAAGAGAGTTGAATTATTAAAGGGATGATTGTTTTAAGAAAATTTAAGGGTTATTTCAATATTGTGAAAATGTATTAATAAAATTTAGTATGTTTAATTTAATCCGAAACCATGTTGATTTCACTAAACTCTCTGGCGAGTTAAAACAATAACGTTGTTTTTAATATAAGTATGTCAGAGTTAAAATAACTCTTGAGAAAGTTATTTCAATTGTGACATTCTTCGGTTTAGTAGAACCAGTATTACGTCAAAATCATGTTTAAAAAGAGTAGATTCAAGCATGTTTTTTACTGATTACACCCTTTAATTCTCTCAGTGAGGGTAATATGATTAATGGCTATCCATTTTGAGTATGTATTACAATATGTATAGTAAATTTAATGAAAGTACATAGAGGTTAAAATTGTAAAGAGGTTGTAGGGTAGGTATTGCTATGCTATTTTTGGTGGATTTCATCATTTCTTGAGTTGTTCAAAAGCCGTTAGCCCAAACTTTTCAAAATATTATTATTTTGAAAATACTTAGCTTGAGAACCTATACCTTTTCGGGAAAGGAAAAACAAATGATAATTGTTGACCGGATTATTATTATTATTTTTCGATTCCGCGGTCATTAGATATTTTCCACGGTGAAATGACCGGAAAATAATGCATAAAATGGCCGAGAAAAATGTTGGAACCATTTTCAGATTGTAGCTTATGGAATTCCCCATCATTTCCGACATGTTCCACGACAGTAGGCATGCATTTTCATTGAGAAAATTACAGCGGACAAAAATTTCATTTTCATTCCGCCCGAGGTCTATTCAGACCTTTACTTCGTAAAGACTTCACAATAACACTTGACAGGGAGGGACCACCGCTTTTTCAAATCGGACCATGGAGTTTATATGGGATGACAGCTATATTGCCATTCCATTTAGATGGTAATTCTTTGCACCACACAGACTATGCGTGACGACGTTTGTAATTTACACCATATATTACCTGGCACATCGTGCGGAATTAACTCCTCTTTTTGTAAATTTTAACACCATATATATATATATATATATATATATCCTAATGGATAAAAGAAAAATTTTATACTTGTGGACAGAGTTAATAACTGTAGTTAACCCCATGTGTATAAAAAAATAACCCCATTTGGATAAATTTTGATTCGCACCGCCTGATTTTTTAGTGTGTATAGTGAGTTTATTTAGTACCTATCATTAGTCACTATAACCATTTATGACTCTATTCGTGCAAATCCTTTTCAAATACATACTTAATTGTTAACCGAGAATGCTAACGACATTAAAACGTCATTTTTTTTCGTATGTATTTCGATTCAAGTTATTAACCTTCCGTTAATATTTCCAGTAAATAACATAAAATATGTATACGTCAAATTTAGACATTATAACATAAGATGTAAATACATATTCATTTCGAACACATCTAACTTTTTAAGTAATTATTCGCATTTCCCATATTACTTAATTTTACACAAAAGCAACACGATTGACTGATCATGACGATATGACGAAAAGATCGTGAGTTTTAGAATTAACACAGGTGAGGCGGCAGTAGATAGTGTGCAAATAGAACATAAACGATCGATAGATCGATCTATTCAATGAAATGAGTGACTGACCGTGTCGTTGCATATTGGTCGGCCATGTGTCAGTCAAATACACAGCGCGAAACAAAGATCAGAATCAGACTAAATGGACGCGAGAGCTGTTTTTCATTTGAAACTCATGAGCTCATGACATAGTAAAATGCGACAAATAGCATTGACATCATTTGAATTTGTCGTTTGAATGTCAAACATTTGGCCGTTGTAATAGTCGTGCGTACTATGCACATCATTTATTATATGGGGAAATACTATGCGCGTTGTCAGGTTACTGAATCCATTGCTTTTATTAAATTTGCAGAAAAAATAACTAATTTGCTTAGTTAGTCCATTTCATCGGATTCTAACATTAAGGTCCATCTATAGATTGATCGCCAAATGGTTGCGCGTCCAAAAACTGGCATTATGAACAGCCATTTGGTTGCTACTTAGCATCTACACTAGCAACCAAATGGAGACAGAAAATGACATAACCAAAATTTCATTTTGGTGATTTTTTTTAAAATTTAATTATCAAAATCGGATTCTGCGCGTTTGAATAATTACACGGCCATTCAAGAATTATTCAATTTCACACAAAAGAACGAACAAAAGTTGTAAAATTGTCACTTCGAATTTGACAAGCGTTGAGTTGCCATATTGAATATCAAAACTAGACGCACACCCAAATGGTGATCGATCAGTTTGCACGCGCAACCATTTGGCGATCAATCTTTCTAGATGGACCTTTTTCTGCCAACATGACGTCTCCCACTTAAATTGTATTGGACTGCATTATCGTTGCTGCTGCTGTTGCTGCATCCATTCTAATTTCCAGCATTCGTCGTAAAAAGTTGATGTTAGTACCGACTTTAATCCAGAAATAAAATTGAAAATTTTTGGATTAAAAGATATTGCGTCTTTCCAAGAAGTATATGAAGTTAACGTTGTGGCTGTCTCCCCAAAAGATGAATCCTACATCATCAAATATTGTCATTGTATTTTCACACAACTGATCTATACTATACTTATAGGTACAATATATAATTTCCAAAATAAATAAAATATACTTCTCGATGAAATCATCATATTTGTTGAGACTGATGACACTAGAAATCATGTAATTTCTAAAAAAAAATGAAACTTTTGCAAGCACCAATATTGCTTGCTATGTTTCTATACGTAGGGTCTAACAAAAGTTCGCGAGTATTATTTTTGGTTCACAAATTCAACAATAATGGTGTACGATAAATTATGCATGAGCAGTCAGAAATTTGATGGGATTTCCAACCGAAAGGAATATTTAGAGCTCTAAATTGTCAACATAACATAACCGATTCAAAAATGAACATATTGCGCTAGAAAACGCAAATTCTCCTAAACTTGAGTCTTATTATCAAAATGCTGCACATAAAGTAAAAAGGTATTTTTGTTTTACTAATCAATTCTCTCTTAAAATATAAGCGAGAGGAGTAGTAATAACTTTCGTGAAAAGTAACATATGGAAATTTCGCAACTAATAAAACGGGTAAATTGCATAAATTTGGAATATTGGACATTTTTAAGCTCTATATACACATAAACACAAACAAACGGAATCTTTTTTCTTTTTTTTCTTTAATAATTACACAGGAGAACAATTTTGACACTTTTTTCTGTTTTCTTGAATTTTGCATCTAATTTATAGTAAAACGGCCTCGCTGATTCTAAAAATGCAATCCATTTTTTCCCTATACGTCAGGTTTTTGAAATATCGGGGTTTTTTTAATTTTACGGAAAATTACAAAAGACCCCCTTAAAAAACAACTTTTTTAAAAAGCTACGGGGATGCATCCTTGTGCAGGACCATCTAGTACCTGTATACAATGAAATTAAAGACAATAAAAGAAAGTAATTTGTCGCTAACTGGATTTTTTGTTAAAAGTTGTAAAATTCTTCGGCCATTTTTAAGGCTCTTTTATGCAAAAAATGCATTTCAAAGCCTCTGTTCCAGTAGATTACCCTATTATTGTGGATTTAATTTGTGTAATGGAAGCCTCTTCTATCCCTCGTCAAAATGTCTCAACACCCCGGACTCATTTTGCTATATACATACATATGTGGCAGTTATACATTTCTAAGTCAGAGGGCAAAAATAGGCCCCTTTTTCCACCAGGCATATCTTGCCTACTTCAAAGCACCAATTTGCAATCAGGATAAATGGTGGGTCCCTTATAAAGTGTGTACCGTGGATATACAAAATATCCGGGATAGCAGAGCTCCCGATAAACATTGTCCATAAAGGAATTGGCCCTCAAGATCTGATCTGAAGGCTGGTGATCCGAATATTGTTCATGAACCGCTTGTGGATCGACAAAAAATCATTTTCCCGCCGGTGCATATAAAACTGATGAAACAATTTGTAAAAGCTTTACCAACAGAAGGAAATTGTTGTAAATATATTCTGTCGGCACTTCCTGCGACATCATACGAGAAAATAAAGGCTTGTGTATTTGACGGTCCACAGATTCGGCAGCTTAGATATACAAATTTTATTGAATCAATAGAAGCAATTGAAAAGACAGCATGGCTGGCATTTGAGAGTATAGTCAACAACTTTCTAGGCAATATACGTGCTTCAAATTATGAGATAGTAGTCGAGCAACTATTGGACAGTTTTCATAGGCTTGGCTGCAACATGAGCATCAAAGTCCACTTTTTACACAGTCATCTAGAAGAATTTCCGGAAAATCTTGGAGCTGTGAGTGATGAGTAGGGAGAGCAATTTCATCAAGATTTAAAAATCATGGAAACTCGATAGAACAAGTTTTACTCTAAAGGTTACCTGGGTTCACCATCCTTCACCCGGTAAATCACCTCAACTCCCTCCCCTAGATACTTTCATATCGGTCGAGTCTCTTCTTCTACTTCTTCTTCTTTCTTGACTGGTTCTTGCTCCATGGGGTCGCGTCGCTCGACCTGCGGTGTAGGCACATCGTCCGTTCTGGCGGTAATGTCTCAGCATATTTCTATGTATCGTGTCATCGCCGAGACCAATGTGTTGTGGCAAACTTAATAGCAGGATTACAGAAGTTATTCATATGGCTGCTGAAAGACTACTTGTTATGGATGATCATCCTCGCAAGATAATTTAAAATAGGCAAATAGTTTTGTAGTTAAAACATTTTTCACTTACCAATTGCTAAAAACGACATTTTAACTTAGGCTTTAGATCAGTAGTTCCCAACTCGCTAATGACTGCCGTGCCGACCACTTTGCTTGAACATGAATCACTAAGGACCATCATATGTTTTAATGAAGATAATTTCGCGATTTTAATTTTACAAGGTTTTAAGGTCAATCTAGATTAGTCGCCAAATGGCTGTTGTCATTCCATCCAAACTAGTCGCCATTTGGCTGTGCGTCCAGTTTTGATATTCAATATGGCAACTCAACCAACCGCTTTGACAACCGCTTGTCAAATTCAAAGCGACAATTTTGCAACTTTCGTTTTTTTTTTTGTGTGAAATTGAATAATTCTTGAATGGCCGTGTAATAATTCAAACGCGCAGAGTCCGATTTTGATAATTAACACTTTCCCGGACACAACGTCTATAGACGTCCAATTTTGAGCATTTGACCATACAAATCGTGTCAAATTTTGGCGTTGTGTCCGGCAATGAGTTAAATTTAAAAAAATCACCAAAATGAAATTTTGGTTATGTCATTTTCTGTCTCCATTTGGCTGCTATAGTGTGGATGCTAAGTAGCAGCCAAATGGCTGTACGCGATGCCAGTTTTTGGACGCGCAGCCATTTGGCGACTAATCTAGATGGAAGTTTAGCGTTTTTTATTATTTTTTTTAACGACAACAAAGTGGACAGAAGTAAGCCCGAAATTTCTCCTCTGTGACCGCCTCCTTGTATTAAAATAATTTTCACAATTTTTTCGAACTACGCGCGGCAGTTCAGTGGAACTACGCTCGAAAGATCAATGAAAAATATTGGCAAACGTTAAGGCTAAGTCCCATTAGACCTTCCACCAAAAATTACTTCGATCGGATTAAAACAAAGGGTACCTCCCATACAAATTATTCAAATTCAATGCCACTATAGTTTGTTGAGAAATAAGGGAACAAGTCAACCAAAATTAAAGTTTTGCTCGTAGGCAATTTTCGGGTCATTTTGTACCTATGGAAGGTACCCTTTGTTTTCATCAGATCGAAGTAATATTTGGTGGAAGGTCTAATGGGACTTAGCCTTAACGTGGGAACTCATTATAACACTTGCAGCAGCTCAAACGGTTAGTCTGCATTCTACGAAATATTGGATGTCCAAATTGACTTGGTCACTATACTTTTCTAAAATTTTCACGAATCTGCATTTAAAAAAAATTAGCGCTTTTATCAATTAGTAAACATTTAGTCCAGTACAATTGGTTCAAAATAGCCCCAAACCTAAACATCCAAAAAAACAAGAAATTTTTGATGCCAAATTGTTGAATACACTGCTCAATATACGCAGTAAAAAGTTACACTAATTTGCGTCATGGGTTAAGGGGGGAGGGGGTGGCAAAGGGGTGCAAATTCAGTTTTTTGCAAATATCTGGAAAACTATGAGTCTGAGCTTGAAATGTCCTGAGGACGAAACAGACTACATAAAATTACCTTTGTAATGATATGTAACACTCTAGACATTTTTTCAGAAAATTATACCATAGACCCAAAAGTTTTATAGTGAATTTACATTTTTTGAGTTTTACATTTCGCACTGTAACTCCTGATAGAATAGACCTTCGGTCATAAACTCTTGTCCGTATATTGCTAACAAAATTTACTTAATTTCTACCAGAAATTGGAATGCTCCCACCATTGACGCCCTCCTCACCCCTCCTAACATTTATCAAAAAGGCATGCCTGTAGCTTCTTTTTAAATTGAGCCAGGCAGATAAAATTTGGTGGACTGCTTACTCTAAGCTCCATTATGCTCCCCACCAAAAATTATTACCATCCGATTAAAACTAAGGGTACTCCCATACAAAGTGACCCAAATTTCTAACAAATTTCACATTTCTTCACTTCTATATTCTATCTAAAATAGAAAAAAAAGAATTTATCTTTTAGAACGTCCTCATAACATTTAACTGTAGTTTTCTAAATGGATATCCAAAAGTTTGTACCAGAGCGTGCCTTACAAGTACAAAAAATCGGGTTTGAAGGTTGCTAGTACACGTTACTCGAAATATTCGCAAATAGCCTTAGGCCCGTATTTATGAACATTCCTTAACTCAAGGAGACTTTTTTGTCTCCTTTGACCAGGGTTGTGCTTTGTTCCTGATGTCACCGCCGCTATGCGAAAGTCCACAGGTCAAGGAGACCTTGGGTCAAGGATGCCGAAATTCAATAAATTAAATGTCATTTCCCATACTTTTTCATAGAAAAAAAAGTCTCCTTGAGTTAAGGAATGTTCATAAATACGGGCCTTAGAACTGGTATCACTGAACTTCAAACCCAATTTTTTGATACTTGTAGCGTACGCCTTGATATAACCTTTTGAATATACATTCACAAGACTACAATTAACTATTATAATGACGTTCAAAGAGATAAATTTTTTTTTCTATTTTACATAGAATTTAGAAGTGAAAAAATGTTAAATTTGTTAGCATTTTCTTTCACTTTGTATGGGGGGTACCCTTAGTTTTGATCGAATGGTAATAATTTTTGGTGGGGAGCATAATGGAGCTTAGACTAGGCACCGCACCAAATTTTATTTGCCTGGCTCAATTAAAAAGAAGCTACAGGTATGCCTTTTTGAAAAATGTTAGGAGGAGTGAGGGGGGCGTCAATGGTGGGAGCATTCCAGTTTTTGGTAGAAATTAAGTAAATTTTGTTAGCAATATACGGACAAGAGTTTATTACCGAAGGTCTATTCTATCAGGAGTTACAGTGCGAAATGTAAAACTTAAAAAATGTAAATTCACTATAACACTTTTGGGTCTAGGGTATAATTTTCTAAGAAAATGTCTAGAGTGTTACATTTCATTACAAATGTAATTTTATGTAGTTTATTTCGTCCTCAGTACATTTTAAGCTCAGACTCATAGTTTTCCAGATATTTGCAAAAAACTGAATTTTTACCCCTTTGCCACCCCCTCCCCCCTTAACCCATGGCGCAAATTAGTGTAATTTTTTTCCGCGTATATTGAGCAGTGTATTCAACAATTTGGCATCAACATTTTTTTTTATGTTTGGGTTTTGAGCTATTTGTACTAGACTAAATGTAACAAGTAGTGTCTCGCCCAGGAAGGAAGTATTGTCTTTTGTATTAATAAAGGTTTCGGTTGACGAACGTTTCGAATAACGAGCATGATCCTGGAACGAACTGTGTTCGTTAACCGACGGTTCACTGTACACTAAAATAAGGACAAAATGCCCATTGTCCAAGTCTCGGCTATCATGTATTAGACAAGGCATTTTGACTTTACTATTGAAGGTGGCGTGGTGGAAGAATAAATTGGCAAGCCAACATAGCAGGTAGGGTACCAGAATTCCATTGATCCCAGAATTCTTTATTCTCATCTACTGGTAAATTTTTGCCGATTAGGGGCTCAACGCTACACAGGTTTTAAGTGATAATGCAATTTCGAATTTGCGAGTTGTCCAATCCTAAATACTTCTGGCCTGGTGGTGTTACAACCACAATGCGCTTATGGATCAGTATTGTCGCGCTTTTCTCTTTTTTTATGTAGAGATCATTTCGAAATAAAAAACTTAGGGTAACATCTTTTAGACTAATGTGTGCAGAGTATAGAAAATAGACGAAATTGAAAATTAGAATGTTGTGGATTGGTTTAATAAAAATTTCCATTTGATTGAATTAATCTAGATAAGTATACAAATTGACGAAAATTCGATCTATTAAATATTATCTATAAAGATCAGAAAAATATCACATTCAATTGCGTTTTTGTAAAACCGAATTTCTAGAACTTTTGTTAGACCCCTCGTATCTGCATACAATAAACTGTGATGATTGGAATCAATACAAGCGTATAACCTTGTTTTATCCAAAAAAAATCTCAATCCATCCAAAGATAGAGCACAATACAATCGTGTTCATAAATACATTCACCCCTGCCATTCTTCAATATTCGTCCACTCTGTACCATTTAGTTCGTTTCTTTTTATTAAATTATCGATAATTTAAAAATTGACGTGATCTTCCCAGATGACAATTATTCGAACAAATATTATATAGCCAAAATCACCAATGTATCGTACATATTTATTTAAATTTTGATGTCTGCGCCATCACATTCATTATTATGTATACCTACTCGTATTTTTCTTTTTGGTTAACATCAACAGACAAGAGCATCATCATTCTTTTCCACGCACAATTTCAATTTGAACGCGTAAATCAAAAGACCCCGAAAACTAAAAACATAAAAATGAAAATTCTGGGGCGTTTTTCTACGAATATCGAATACGTGCGTAGTATTATATGTTTGAAATTTTGCGTGAAAATGTCGAAAATTAGGGAAATGTGGCACAAATAGACAAACATGTTTAGTGCAAAAAACACAATACAATCCAACTTAAGTATCCAAAAACAGCTGTTTTTGGTTAAAAATAGGTTTTTTTTTCGAATGCAATAAAATAATAGATAGATCTTTTGAAATTTCTGAATGTATACAGATAGAGCTAATGTGTTTAGATACGGCTGGTTAGCTATCTAGATTTTAGAGGGCTTATAGGAAAGCGAAAAATAACCACACAATTCCTCTGTGCTAAATGTTGGCGTCAACCGCGGCATAATTATCGCAACATTTTGAAATGTATTTTTTTATTTTAAGAATTGAGTTCATCTTGGGCTAGATTATCTATAAATATGTATGTACACGAATTTTTACAATTCTGTTACTTAAGAATATTTATAGAATTTATCTAAATATAATTGTATACAAGTGCATCAATTGAAGTCATCGATTTATTGCAATTGTGTATGCATATATAAGTACATATGTATATCCAAAATCCATTTGTTTATCGCCGTTTTTTTCTAACAATTTTTAGACTAGCTTCCAATAAAATATGAAGGCGTATTTGCATTAAATATATTATTTTACTGGATTTTGCATTGAAAACAAATATTTAACGTAAAATAACGAACGGTTTTTCTATAATAAGAATTCATGAAACAAAAGTATTCGGTTAGGCTCATTTTTTTAAAGAAACTCATCTTTGGAGAACGTGCCAGCCATGGAAGATCGCCTCAGAGAGAGAGAGAGATGAGGCGGTCGGGGATATGTTATCGCAACAAATTCATTGAGGCTCGTGCTGTGTGTGCGCTGTGGCTCCATCTTGCTGAAACTACCCGTTCGTTCATTTCTTCGAGGATTGGAAGAAAAAAATCCTCGATCATGTTCCAAGTAAGCGACCGTTAGAAAAGAAGCTCTCGACGGCGAAGGCCCGATGCTCTCTAGACCAGAGCATGATGGCAACTGACTAGAATTGTAAGCAAACTTGGGAACTTCCCCCTCCAGATGCGCCGCCTCCCACCCCTCTACCCGACCAACTCAGCGCTCGAGAGTTTTTTCAAATAAGTAAGTTTTTCTGGTGCAGGATGCATAAGTACTGTTCACCCAAATAATTTTTTTATTTTGTGAACCAGTCGTTGGACGACCGAGATGAGAGCAACCAATAGGTGAGGATGAGGATGCTGACCAGTCGACGGAGCTAGATTGTGTGGATGACCGAGAGATCCATGAGACAAATCAGTAGTGTTTTCGCGGGAAAATTGATTTTCTATTACTGGCCTTTTGAACAAACGGCATGCAAACTGCTCAGTGTCGCAATATGGAGGTTTCTAGGTCTGATTGCATTCAGAAGAAGTCATGATCCTTTGTCATGTTTCTGAATCTCACGGACTTCCAGGGATGGGTAAATGCTAAGACAAGAGGAGCGACTGAGGAAAGAAGGACGCTTATCATTATGTCACAACAACCATAATGACAATATTAACAGGCGACACAAAAGAATCTTTGGTATCAGTGCCCAGCAGAACACATCATTTCCAATTCATTTTTCTCAATTTATTATCAAAATGTTGTTGGTCTTCGTTCAAGAACAAATGACTTTGACCTTGCAGTTTCACAAGAAGATTATGCTGCCATTTGCTTAACCGAAACTTGGCTTCACACGGATATTTCAAATGAAGAACTTTTCATAAGAAATTGTGATGTTATGAAGCTTCGAATAGGAGAGGAGGTGGTGTTTTGGTAACCGTCAAAACAACATTCCCATGTCATGAAGTCCAACTTTTTCATAAGGAAGTGGAACAGATATCAATTGCCCACAATCGATCTGCCGCCCGTACAGCACATACATTAGGCAATCTGGCAATCTGAAATAGACAGTCTCAAGGTCCACAAGACACAACACAAAATAGCGAAAATTATAAGCATTTTTGGCGATGGAAGATGGACATCCATTGCTACTTTGATGGAGAATGACCGCCACAACCACAGCACGAAGAACGACCACAGGCTTATGTGAAACGAGACCGAGGCTAATTTCGGGCGCGGCCGAAATTTTGATACCCCTCGCTCCCCTCGGGCTAAAAGTTTTTCGGGCGTACCTATGACTTGTGTTCAGTCCTCCCCGCTTCCATGCTTTTCCTTGAATTTTGACATAAGTGCCGGGGCCAGGGGCGAACGCAGGAATTTATTTCGGGGGGAGATTTGTGTATGCAAGTGACTCATGAAATCATACGTTGATTTTCAGACATTAATGTTAAGATAAGCGTTCTTATCTATTCTAAATTTCACAAAAATTTAATTTAAAATATTTAAAGTTGATTTTTATCAAATAAATTTAAGTTCTTTTTTTAAATACTCCCTTAGGAAATAACTCGTTTTGGTAACCGATTGTTACAAAATTTTTTAGACGGAATCACCTTATTGCATTTCTAGCAAATTAATTTAGTTTTCTTAACATAAATGAAGACATGATTTACCCATTTTTCAACGGTCACTATGAGAAAATTGTCACAGTTTGTGGTTTTTGAAACTCGCGAATTATAATATGTAAGATGACCCTAAACAAAAACTACTCACTGAATGTATCTCATCTTCTTTTCTATTTTACTTTATTTCGCATTAATTAAAACTTTAAAAAATAATTCGCAACTATATCTTGTCTATCAAAACTAAGAAAATTATTTAATGTATTATTTTTTTATTAGATTTAAACTTTATTTTCAATGTCAAATTTTGTTATTAGTAGTGTAGTAACCAAGTGATAAACCTAGTACATGAGATTGCAAAATGTGGTGGAGAATTTTTTTTTTTGTTTATTATGTTTTTTTTGGGTGCTAAGCCCGAATCCGTAGCTTCCCACCAAAATTTCAATCCGAAACAGGAGTGAAATCGCAAAAACACAAAAAAATACTATTAGAGGTACGGAAATTTAGCAAATAAAGAACAGGAATTTAGCATAAACTAATTTTGAATATTAGAAATTTCGCAGAAATTCGCATAAAAACCTAATTTTGTACATTTTGGTATTGTTAAACTACAAATACAACTGGTAAGTCTAGAAATTCATAGCCCAGTACTAACCACTGCAAAAAAAGTATTCAGAAATATTTAATAATGAAAAACACAAAAATTTAATAACTAAATCATACTCCAAATTCAGCTGTGCGGGGAAGCAATCAATAACATCAATAATCGACAACGCTCCTCCCGGAGTAATGGTAAAAAAGAAACTCCTGAAGCAGAGGCACGCCAACATTTTTATGCTTTTCTCTTTCTTATGTTCAATTTTGGGCATCCTAGAAAAATGGTATTAAAGAAACTAAAGTTCATTCATCGACCATCCCAATAAAAAGCTTGCTCAGTGTTGGCAACGCCATTTTGCTCGTGATTCCGCGAACTCCTTGCAGTTTGAAATGTGTTTTATTCTCATTAATGGGGTTCTTCTGAGAAGAAAAATAATTTGAGATTAAAAACAGTCTTTTATAAATTGATTCTTTTTGGTTAAAAATTAACTTTTACGCGGATTAAGTACACATTTGAATTTGAACATTTCGCATCTATTCGTAAAAACGAAATTTCCGTACCTCTCTCTTACTATCAATTGTAGCGATACCTCATAACGCATTTTAAAGGAGAAATGTACAGTTTCGGGTTTTTAGCAACATAATTTTGGTGGGAAGCTCCGGATTCACGCTCAGCACCTCAAAAATCATAAGAAACAAAAAAAAAATTCTCCACCACAATCACATTTTGCAATCTGAAATCACCTAGTGACTACACTATAGATTTTGAGTCTGAGAATCATCACTTATTTGTTATGTCAATATAGTTATGTTGTGTAATTTTAGTTTAAACTAATACTTTTGAAAAATCGGTTTCATAATTTCGGGGGGTGTTTGATCCCCCTAATTCCCCCCTTGGGTTCGCCCCTGGCCGGGGCGACGATTTAATGGGGAAAGCGGGGGACGTGGGTTTCTTAGATTAACCCAAGGAGGGGGGCTGTACGGCAACCCAATGAACGCATGGCCTTTCCATCAATTTTTACGTATGTTTGAGGCATTAATTATAAGATTTGGTTGAAATTAGTGGACAAATAAAAAAGTTTTTCTTCGAAGAACCTAATTTGGGGATTGGGTTTATATGCCAGCCCCGTGACCCCATGGTCCGATTTAATTCGTTTTTGCATATGTTTTGTAACATCAATAAAAATACATTTCCATGAGGTTGGATTGAAATTGGTGTGCAAATAAAAATGTATTTTCTTAGAAAAATTTGATTTGGGAGGCTAGGTTTGTACTGTGGCCCCATGACCACATGGTCCGACTCCATCTATTCATACATATGTTTTGTGTCATGAATAGAAACACATTTGTTTGATGTTTGGTTGAAATTAGGGTATAAATAAAAAAAATCTTAGAAGAACTTAATTTGGGGAGCTAGGTTTGTATGACAGCCCCATGACCCCATGGTCCGATTTGGTCCATTTTTACATATCTTTTGTGATATCACTAGAAACACATTTGTGCAAAACTTGATTGAAATCGATGAGAAAATAAAAAAAGTTTTTCTTAGAATAACCTAATTACTACTAAGTTTGTATGGCAGCCCCACGACCCCATTGTTCGATTTGGTCGATTTTTATATATGTTGTGTGTCAGCAATGAAAACACATTTGTGCGAAATTTTATTGAAATTGGTCCATAAATAAAAAAGTTTTTCTAAGAAGAACCTAATTTTGGGGGGTATGTTTGTATGGCAGCCCCACGACCCCCTTGTCGGATTTTAGCGATTCAAACATACAAACTGCCTGCAACAAAAAGAATCATGTGTACAAAATTTCAGCTCCATAGCTTTTAAGCTGGCCGAGCAAAACGCGTCGCAACAGACGGACAGACGGACAGACTGACATCGTCCAATCGACTCAGCTCGTCATGCTGATCATATACATACATATATACATATTTTATATGGTCGGAGATGTCTCCTTCAATGCGTTACAAACTTCATGACAAAGTTCAGGGCCGGCCTTAGCATTTTGGTGGCCCTGGGCCAAATCGTCGATGGTGGCCCCTACCAATATTCAAATAAAAATTGATTGACTTGACGAATAGAGTTCCAATATTTGATGCTTAACGTTGACAACGTTCACGATAAATACCGCTTCAAACTCCTTGGGACCAAGGGGTGCATAATGTACTTGTAAAAAAGCAGGCAGTTTCCAGTCTCTAATATTGATTTTAAGCCACTTTTTTTTTGGGCTCACCCATCAGCAACTACTTCAGCTTTCGACTTGGTCTTGACAAGATAGTGTACATTCAGATCCGAATGCCCTAATTCGAGGCTTTTGATCCAGGTTTTTTTTCTTTGTTGCCTTAGTATACCAATCAGTGGTACTGTGACCTGTGGTGTTATCATGGTGCCTATTTTGATGTTATAACCTCAGGTTTAGTGTAGGCAGGCAGATCTATCCTGCAACTGGATTGTGTCATCACCGAAATCAATGCTTTGTTCAGGCTTTTTCTTTAGACACTTCGACGTGTTTATCGGTTTGCCTCTGGCCCTGGGTCTTTAAAGTGGAAATCCATTATTATCGCCTTCTTTGCGGGCTTTTCAGGCGGACGGCTTTGGACATTGTAATACCAAGCCATTTGCCGGTCTGCGAGCTTTTCAGTGATTGGTTGGTTAATAGACAAGCCGCTTCGAATGTAATTACTTTTTATGTATTCTCATAATTGAGTAAATCAAATTTAAAAATTCATTTTTCTAACTCGAACGTTGGCAATTGTTTCTGTATGTTACGAAAAATGAAGCGTGTTTTCATCCTCATTTTCAACTGACAGCATCGCCAAGCTATTCAGTTGATCTTGCGTCATAGCTGATCACAGGTACGTTTTGACAAGCTTGAGTTTCGAAAAACTTCTTTTAATCGATGCTACCGTTGCGTTACTTGTTAATCAACTCGAAAAGCAATGGTGACATTGGGGAGCAGATATTGCAGTTTGTTTTCCAAATGAAAGCAAGGCCAGCGATTGTAAACCCCTTAAAGGGTCATCATCCGCTTCATACGAAAATTGTTTTTAGCTTTACATCTTCTCATGGTACTTGCTGCAGGAAAAATAATTTCTTCTGCCGTCATTTCCAGCTTCTCGTCTAATAGTTTGGCAGTATTCTGGACCAATTCGAAACCAGTCTCTTTGTAAGATTCCAAGAACGCCAGCACTTTATCTCCGATTAGTTTGACTATTTCATTTTGAATGTGTTTCCCTAAATAATGATCATGGATTTCGTCACTCTTAACTCGCCGGAGATGTTCTTGTAATATAAGATCGTATTCACCAAGAATTTCTATTAAACCCTGGAAATTACCATTATTTATGGTTTAAATAGCCGATCAACGCTACCACGGAATGCAAGATTTCTTTAAGCCAAGAATTTCGCAACGAAAATAATTCGTTTAATTACATTTCTCCAGTGCGTTCTTTCTTGATCAATTAATTGCTGACCTTGTTTATCAATTGTGGTTTTCTTCCTTAATCTTAACTCCAGTTCAACCCATAGTTTCACGCTAGTCGTGTGTTTGGAAGACGCTTCGTGATCTTGCAATAACTTTGCCATGTGTTCCCAATCATTACTGCCACCAGTCGTTAGTTTTATTTTCCAATCAGAAAATAATTTAGAACAAAAGCAAAAAACGACGTCATTTGATTTTAAGTACACTAATCATCGGCGATTTGCACCCGCACCATTCATCAACATCTTCAGAAAAATGACGCGCTTTGCTACCTTTTGGATAATCAAAGCTCCTGATTCTCCACTGAAAACAACCGTAAGCTTGCAGTTAATGTGGATGACCATAACGAAGGGTCTTCCATTTTATTGTTCATTGGTATTGTACTTACGCTGTTACATCTGCGGTAAAGCTTGAACCTGGCTGCTGGCTGAGGATTATTAGACGGCGATATATTTTCTTCCACTTTAACTACGAAACGCCTTTTTGGTGTGGCGATAAATGCTTCCGCTGTCGCCTTCTTTTTACAGCTCCCGATTCTTGATTTAGTCGAACTCGCTTTGGTGGTGGCATTTCAATTGAAATCAAATGCGTTTTTAAAAAATGGACTCATGAATCCCAATAAAACCATATCGTTATTATATGTCCATATTTAACAAGGGTATTGCGTGGAGGCCCTTTGTTACTGACGCCGTTTCCGTGTGGTGGCCCCTGGAAAGTAAAGGTTCTTTGAGAGTGGTGGCCCCTCGAAAGTGGAGGCCCTGGGCGACCGCCCAGTTCGCCCACCTCTAGGGCCGCCCCTGACAAAGTTAATATACCCTTTTCGCTTAATAAGCGAAGGGTATAAAAATCAGCAACTGAGAACACATTATTGTCATGTCAGCTTGTACGGAAAATTGCATTGGCAATACGTTCCACATGTCAAATCAAAAAAATTTAATCCGATGGTCCCATACACCTTCCGATTTAGCTCGCAATCAAAAAATTTGGCCGATCGTTCGGAGGGTCTATGGGGCCTCTAACAGATTGCAATGGATTTGAAGCAATTGAGTTTTGTTAAAAATTCCATAGACAGAATTTTAGATCTAATTTGAATGCTTCAGAGGGTAATGTAGATAAACCATTTTTCCCCAATTCAATGCATCATAGTGCTCTGCTTCTTGAGTTTGTTTTTTATGATTTCATTGGGTGAGGTTATAAAACACAACGTTCGCGTAACGTTTCGCGTTTTCGAAACGTTTCCTATTGTGTTCTGTAAACGCATAGATCCGGATCAGACTTGGTGTTCCCATCGCCATCTCTCGGAAAGTGACAAATGTGACAATTGACACATCACAGCTGATACGTTTTGCTCGAAAATTAAAATTTCCAGTTTTAAACGATATGCAGATACATTTTATTTTGATTATAAATAGTTTAATAAATAAATGAGGGCGGAAATGCACGGTTCGACGGCAGATTGTAAATTTCTGCCAATCAATCAAGCTATGCCTCGCAAGGGGGCGCTTAGAGGATCTGTTTGTAGGGAGAAGTTTCTGATCCGTAACGGCCGGTTGATTTGAAACGTTGCGCGAAACGTTGCGCAACGTTGTGTTTTATAACCTCACCCATTGACAAAGTGCCAGAAGTATTCCAAAAGCTCAATTTACAAAATTAAATTCATTATTTTTTAATATGGATGGGGCTTCCGCTATATCAAATAGGAATTATTATATAAATTCCAAATCTTTTTTATTGGAAGCTATTTGCAAGTACGTTCCTTTAAAAAAACAATAAATTAAAAGAAAAAAATTCTTGGGTTACCAGAGCATTGGTCAAACTTAAGAGAGAGCAAAAAATAAGGCGCATAAGTTATACAAGAAGTCATCCTCTCTTGCCAATAAAGCAAATTTCTTAAGAGAGTATGAATTAATGAATAAAAATCTTTACAAACAGTATATTGCAAGAGCTGAAAATAATTTAAAGAGTGACAGTAACACATTTTATAATTTTATAAAAAGCAAGCTTAAGAATACACAGGAATCACAAAAAATTTAGAATTTAATGTCACGTTTTACAACGATGTTCAATCTGTTTGTGATGGATTTGCGAAGTGTCAGACTCCGTTTTATCAGAAATGAATGCTTGAATGCTGACATCAATGAAAGCTCGGAGAGCATCAATGAACGCTCGGATAGCTCAGGGAGGACCTTAGAAGTGCTCTTGAGATTTCTGAGGATGACCTATTGAGTGCTATGCATAATCTTGATGTTAGTATTCAGGCCGGACCTGATGGCATTCCTAATATTTTTTTTTTGAAGAATTGCAGTCAATCGAAGTACCGTCCCTTAGGGCTTATTTTTATGGAATGGAAAGTTTCGTACATAACGCCTGTTCACACAAAGGGCCCGAAGCATCTTATATTGATAACTATAGACCCATAGCAAAATTATCAGGTAAACCGCAGTTGTTTGAAATGCTTGTTAAAATTAAAATAGATGTTTTAATTAGCCGTTTGATATCGCCATGTCAATATGGATTCCTAAAAGGAAAATCAACTACATACAACAGATTTGGTATCTTTCAATAAATTTGTTGCTGATGATGTTGAGCAAGGATGCAGGTTGATGTAGTATATACTGACTCTCGAAGGCTTTCGATATACATAGTACTTTTGATATTAAAAAACTTAGGTATACAGTCTATTTTTCTATTTAGCGGTAGTTGGTGAAGTTAAATGACTGTACAAAGGACCTCCGCAAGGAAGCCATTTAGGACCACTTTTCTTCATTTTTCGTAAATGATATCATCCAAAATTTTAGATTCGAGCGTGTATGGCAGTATGCCGATGATATGAAAATCGCTATGATAATACGCAACATTGATGACTGTATAAAGTTGCAATTATAGAAGAACCTTTTTAAACGCTATGTTTATAAGAGATCTGTTTTGCTCTCATGTTGTTTGTGAAGATTATCTGCTAGAGTTTACTTTCGATTGATTGATTATTCACTTACGCATAGTATGTAAAGTGACGTGCAAAAATGTATGTGAGGCACAAAAAAAAATAACCAAATTTGCGAGTCTGGTGGATTTTTGTCAAGAAATGCATACAAATTTTAGTTGGAATTTTTATGTACAATTTTTAAGACATATTTTTTTTACAAAATTTTGCCAATAAGAGGCTGACACAATAGCGAATATTTGTACAAATTTTCGCTCTGGTGGAGATTTTGTACGGAAATTTGGTTATGTGAGGCTTGCTTCAAACACATTATTTTCGTTTTGTATTTTTTTTCTTTCCCGATATCTACGGGTCTGGAAGGGACTTTAGCCCCCTTAGCCCCTCCTGTGGTTGCGCCACTGCAACTGCCAATGGTTAGAGAACAAAATTGTGGATTCAGTTGGATTTGGGTGGATGTTGTGTAAAATGATAATGTAAAATGATGACCTCATCCAATATCAATATTATTTATTGCAATGTGTCGTTCCGGTAAATACAATATTAACTTTAACCCAAACGAATTTCTAACAAATATCAGTTTACACTAGGTGTGGGTATTTTTTCGACAATTCTATATTATTTTTTTAATTTTGCGAACAAATTTATTCATGTTTTTGAATTGCATTAGCACCATCATGTTAATCAAAATTCTTATATGTACATGAATATTATGTACACTTTTTGCCTTATAGATTTTGATAGCAAGTCCCAAATTTACATTTTTTTTAGCACAAACAGGAATTAACTACATATCTGTAATGATTTGATTGTATTCTAACATAACAATATCTCTGGTATTGAATTTGTAGAAAATTTCACCGCGTAGGGTAAGGCAGCAATAATCAATTCATAAATTTAAAATTTTCTGCTAATTTCCAGCAGTTTAGCTTGATAGTGTGATGTTTTTAGAAGAAATTTTGCGCTGCGTAATGTTTTTGCGCTTAGGTGTTGATTTTGTTACAATTATCTTCTGATTGCAAAAAACAGATGCATCTATAATGTGTGGCCTGGGCGGGCATTCTGTATAAAATGTACAAATTATTATAAATGTATTGGCCAACAAAGGGGTCTAAGTGACAAAGAAAGAAAACCCCTTCAAAATACCAAAAGTATTTTCTTTATAAATTTCCACTAAAAATTATTAATTTAACCTCTTTAGCCAGGGGCGTAGGCCGATTGTCGATTGTCACAACAGGCCGGACCAACACCACATACATCCACTCAAGTCTATCCAAAAAGAGACCTGCAGGTGTCTTTATCAACAACATTTTCGACATGTGTGTTACAGTTGAGTCTAACATAATACCTGTACATTTTACCTCAGCAGAGAAATCAAACATTATGTTGCCCAAAAAGACAGAGCTGAGGTTAAGATTCAGTTTCCGGGTAAAAGGGATCAGTCAAGACCATATGAACAAATCAAAATAATACCTAATTTCGAAGCGGATTTCTGGATCGCCACTGTATGTCCTGTCTTGTTCCGGCCAGAGACCAAGTAAAGGTATGGGCCAATATGTATGCGAGCCTTGTTTAAGCCTCGTTGACAAAAAATGTTCTAACTGAGTTTTGAAAAATTAATACTGTGGATTCACTTGAGTAAGAAATTCGGCCGAAGGACTTCTTAATTCTCTAATTCTAAATCTCCCGTAACAAATTGCTTTTTTTTTTATTTCCAATGAATAAGGAAATATAAAAGGAACCGCAAATGATCGCATAATACACTGTATATGCGACTGCCTATATATACATATATATACATACGCCTACGGGACCAAAATATTTTCTATGGCGACTATGATTTTGTATTTTTGATGACATTTTTCAAATGCGTAAATACGAATTTTATTTGAAAAATTAATTGTAAAGAAATTTATGCACATGCGCAGTTCAATGCTGCAACTTTGTAGTGGGGGCGTGCGAAAAATGGGGGCAATGAACACGAAATTTTAAAATTAATAGATGCTTCGAATTAACTTATCAGCAACATTCCTTTTGAATAACTCTATACTAGCGCAACATAATAATCTACATTATTGCGAAAAATCAATTTAAATGGGATTGCAATGCGTTGAGTAGTATAAATACGTTACAAAATTTTGAATAGTGTGTATTTCAGTGGATTGCGGCTGATTACAACATACTAATGAAAAAGCCAATAAGTATTAGGTAAATCATACTGTCCCCAAACATTAAATTCCCTACGCCACTGATCAGTGAGCGCTTATATACCGTCTCTGAAATAAACTATCTTAAAACATTTTAGGAGATAGGTAGTACCTTTTCTATAGGGTATTTATACCGGACTAAATCAATCTAAATTCCAGTCTATTTTTCGTCAACCGTCAAACACGAACAAAATGTTTCGCGAGTGGTATTAAACTTAGTTCATACTAGCTAGTACAACCCATATATGCCGTCGAAGACTAACAAATTTTGTATTGAAATATTTTATCTTGTTTGTGGTATTTACACTGTGCGACAAATGCTTAGGTTCACACATATTTCCTTCCAAGAAACGGTAAAATAAAAGCTTATCGGTTCAACATATGTTATTTTCGAAACTATTTAATATCACAAATAAAATGGATGGACTGAGTCCCCACAGGACACTTTCCTTAAATTACAGTAATTGATTTCATTCGGAGAGTCGATTTCCAGTGCGACAATTGCTTAGGTTCAGGGACGATTTTACCGTTTTACATAATGTTTTCGCTGAAAAATATTTGAGAAAAGTATCAAAGAAGATAAATGCATAAAACAAGAGCATTTTTTGTTATTTAATAATGTGTATTACTGCCATTGTTATTTATAATTTCACAAAGCCTTCGAGGCATGGAATCGTATAAAGAATGCAGCACGGATAGCGGTATTTTAGACCAAACTGTCTTAATTCCATGAATTAACTCTTCTTTAGGGTCGTACTCTTTACCACTACTGTAAACCTCCCGAACAAGCCACCCCCAAATGTTTTCTAATATGTTAATGTCAGGGGAGTTGGGCACCCAATCTAATAAAGTCACATTTTCTTCCTCAATAAACGATTTAACTACCCTCGCTGTATGAATTGGGGCAAGATCATGTTGCAGTATCCAAGGGTTGCCTTCGTCCATGACAATTATTTTAGGGATTTCCTCTTCTAAGAGCTGTTTATAAGATGAACCCGTTTGGCGACCTCGTAGGATGACCAAGACGATAGTTCCATGATATGATATGGCTCCCCATACTATAACGGAACCTATTCGGGAGTGATGGAGTGAAAGGTGCATAGGTTCCTTCCTAATATCATGATAATAGTAAGAGAACCCATCTGGACCGTCCACACAAAACCGTTTTTCATCCGTAAATATTACCTGTCTCCATTGCGATGTTTGTTCATCAATCTTGAGGCGAATTCCAGGCGCTGTAGGCGGTGTTGCGGGGTTAAGGCTGGTTTTCTCTTTAACCGTAAACATTTCAAACAAGAAGAAGATCTAAGAACTCGTTGGATGGTCCTCACACTTGTTGATAACCCCAAATTCTCCCCATGCTCACGCGCAGTAAGGAGCGAATTCGAGGCTTATCTTAAGAGGCCTCGCCGTAATGCACCGGAAATCGCTTTTTTTCTGCCTTCTGCGTATCGCCGGCCATAATTTTCACTATCTCGTAAAGAATTATTAGCAAGGTTCGAGCTCCGCAGAATCCGTATTGCCATTTGTCGGTTTGAATATCCTTCTTGCTTTAGTATGGAAATTGTTGCCTTTTCCAGGGCATGGAAGTTGCTTTCCTTTTGACATTATCCACTATATAACTCACAGAGTACAACGCGAAAAACAACTGTTTCCAAAAAACTACCCACCACGACGAGATAACTGTTTAAAGTAAGTTAACCTATACAATTGTCGCAGTGGAAATTGCGATTTTCATTTTAAAAAATTCCGTTAGCTATGCGAGTTGCTTGATGGAATTGCAATATTTATTAAAATAACCGTTAGTTGAGAGAGCATTATTTAAAAATTATTTCCGATCAGAGTACATAGAAATTATATAATTTTAAAGGAAAATATCCATGAACCTAAGCATTTGTCGCGCAGTGTATGTACATACACGGTCAGTTATTTCGTTTCCTTCTGTATCTTCTACATCGGTTATTTCCTGCTTAAAGAAGGTACTAACATCGTCAGTTCACGTGAAATCCAGGCAAATACTGTCAAAATTTTGATGATCGTGAAATCGAATTCGCTTGGTGGTACTCACTTCACATGAAAGTCTCCGCACCGGTTTTTGACATTTCGCCAGCGAAAATAATGCAGTTGCACTTTATCTCACAATGAAAAGATGTCATCGACAAACAATCAGAACGCGAGTGAACATTTATCTTACATTTAGTGAATAAAAAGCAAATCTCCACGGCACCGTTTTCACGGGAGACATATATGCAAGTTTTTCGCTCGGTGAACTCAGTACATATCTTTAACATTAAAATGGAAAACCACTGATATCTTTCGCATAACACATAACGCAGGTATGGCTTGGTGTTTTAAAGGCTATTCTCGCATGCTGTTCACATGGTCTTAATCTTGCTCCACAACTTGACAGTACAGTAGAGTCCATCTAAATTGCAACTGCGTCAATGCATGCACGACTGAAACTGCTATTTATATTAATTTGCTACAAGAAGTGAAATCTATCTTATATCTATGTCAATGATTGACGTGGCGAGAAAACTCAGGAGTTTTCTGCGATAAGAAAATGCCACTGAAGCTAAAGGGCAAGTTGTACAAAACGGTTGTACGTCCCGCACTCATGTATGGATCAGAATGCTGGACCATGTATGAAGGTTACGCGAAAGAAATGACAGCGACTGAAATGAAAATGTTACGCATGTCAGTTGGTGTAACCAAAAGGGACCACATCAAGAGTAGCTACATCCGAGGCAACTTGTCCAATGACCAACCAATCACCGAAAAGCTCGAAGACCGACAAATGGATTGGTATTGCCATGTTCAAAGGCGTCCGCCTGAGAACCCCGCAAAGAAAGCGATATCAATGGAAGTTCCACTTGATGGACCCAAGGCCAGAGGCAGACCGAAAAACACCTGGATATGTCAAATGAAAAAGCAACAACAACGCATTGGTCTCGGCGATGACACGATCCAAGATAGAGCTGCCTGTAGAAATATGCTGAGAAATTATCGCCAAAACGGGCGATGTGCCTACACCGCAGGTCGAGCAACGCGAAACCGTGGAGCGGTATAAAGAGCGAGGCAAGGAAGAAGAAGATCTATGTCAATGATTTATGTTTGTCAAAAAGTGAAAAAATCACACTTATGTGTACAAAATCCTGGACAGAGCCGAAAATGGGTTAGGCTGCCTCTACTGTAGTACCGTCATTTATTGTCTAAGGCGAAGCTCTCTCTCCACACTTCAGCTTTCTCCAAACTTCAGCACGATTTTGTAGAGATTTTCGTTATAATCTCGGTACAAAATCTATCTAGGTGTCTTCGGGTCTGGAAGAGCTAACTTCGATTCAAAGTTATCTAACGGTATCGGGTATAGCTCGGTTTTAAGACTCTGATTCGTGACAATATTTAGCCCGAAAAACTTTTGGCATGTTCTGCTATCCGCTTTAATAGGGGGAACTTTTGTGTTTCCGATATTTTCCGCTATATGTCCACTATATGGCGGACGGTAAGATAAGTGTCGCTAGTGTCGATAACAAGAACAAGAAAATTCTTCTTGCGAAGCTGATAGCGTAATGTTCCAAACTTTTTTGAATTTTAGAATTGGGCTATAAGAATCGAACTTAAGCAACCCATCGTCTTCCCAGAATGACTGACTTTGCAGCAAAGCTTGACATGTGACTTTAATTAGTCACAGAAATTAGTACGTTTTTGTAAGAAGTTTCCAGAATCTTCCCGTAGGCCACCTATACGTATCCGTGGATCACCTGTTGGAAAACAGTGTCCTAGAAGAATCTTCCAAATATCACAAAATATCTTAGCAGCTCCGTCTCTGTGATGATGAGTTGCTTGCCCAATTTCCTCGCTTGCTTTTTTTGAACCCCTCCAAAACCCCTACGTCTAATCGAGGTTTTTAGGCATTGTGGGCTATCCAGAAAGCAAAATTCAGACCCACTATAGGTACAACCAAAGTTCAATTGTCATGTACAGAATTTGTTAAGGACTCTGGACCCAATTTTTGCTATTGAGAAAGGGGGCCTCCCGGACATTCATCCATAAGGTGCCTCGAACTGATGCAACTGTACTAGAGAAATATAAATTTAAGGCAACCGACCATATATGTACTTACCTGTTGCCAATACTATTACCCATATCTGGCCTATTCATGCATAATATTAAAACATTTAATTGTGTCATTGTCCTATATAAAGCACATGGAATTTCCAGTGATTCAACTTCAAAACAAAATATTTAGAACGTGAACAACAAAATATCTATCTATTAATCAGATTGCCGCGCCGCGTACATATCTTTTGCTGTCTTCTTCGCTTCAATGACGAAAATAATCCATATAGGTAATCTCGTTATTTCAACTAGCCGTGCTCAGAGTTAGGCATGAGTGAACTTTGCGAAGAAAGGCATTCACTTTAAAAAGGTCATACACGTTTGTAGGTATACTCTGGCGCTCAATACGTACATATATTGGAAGTATGTAAATATATTATTCTTCTCGTCATCCATATATCGATAGACTATCGATTTACTTCGGTATATTGTCCATTAGGGCATTAGGCTCACGTGTTTGCCGGAATATATTGCGCTTCGGTGCGAAATATTACGAACGAATAAATCATAGCGTTCGTATTCGCACCTGTCGATTGACAACAAAGTATTTTTTTTTTGTTTACATAAAAAATAAAAGACTTATACACTAAGGACAGCATTGGTCATGTGCGGCACGCATCATTTCGACCATATCTATCCATAACCCACCCTCATTCAATGCCTCACTTTTTCATCCCCTTCTGTTGCCTATTTTTATATATCTTCGATATTATTCCAAAAATAACATTTTATTGGGTCGCATACATAGTATATGTACTGGAGTCAGTCGACGACTATATGACGACGATACAGTCTGAATAGATGGCGCGGTTATATGGTGTCCTGTCCCAATCCCAATAAACTTGACAACAATGATGATGATGATAGCGTTGATTAATTGGTAAATTCGTTGATTCGCCTCCTGTGAAACTGACAAGAAGTTGTTAGTCTAATGCGTGTTAGTAGCATGGATAGGATGGATAGATGATGGGCATCGAGAAAGAAGAGATATTGGTGACATTGAACCCAAAAGGTTTTGTCTTAGTTTGTCCTAGGACTAGCATGTAGTATCTATACAGGACATAGTTAATGAAATTATCTTTAGCGAAGGCTAAAAGATTAGATTACCGAAGATTCCTTTAGGTCTTATTGAGTTTACTCACTGCGGCCGGTCGATTAAATTTACGAATTAAGACGACGACGCGTCTTTTGTAATAGTTTCACGTAATTATGTGTACACAATTAACTTAATATATTAGTAAAAGGCAGTTTAGATTTTGATGTAATGTTAGATGTACGAGGGAAAAGGTCCCTTGGCTCGTATTACAACCTTATTACAAATATTTAAATAAATAACTGGCGCGACAGGCCAACAGTGGAGCAAGGCCGCAGATGTTTCAGTGACATCAAATTTTCATGATTTTAACTGCTTTATTCCTCGCTTTCATGAAGATTTTTTTCTACGCGGATTCATCGTATCTCCCCGGGTAGATAAAAATATTTCAAACAACTTGTATATCAAATGTTCACATCCAAACTCATTCTGTTGAGATATCGGGGTCAATAAAATTAGTTTATCGCTACAGGGGGTCAATGAAGAAGTTTTTACTCGCATTGAATGGATCTGAAGTATGTACTATTCCCCACTTTGCCCCCAAACGGGCCACTTCATTCAGTACTTGTGAGACCAGACAGACATTTCAATTCCCGTGACAACAATAGTCCAGTCATATTAGCATTTCAAATAGAAAACTAGGGGGCCGAGGCTAATTTCCGGCGCGGCCGAAATTTGGATACTCTTCGCCCTCCTTGGGCTAAAAGTTTTTTCGGGCGTACCTATGACTTGTATTTAATCCCCCTCCTTATTCTTTTTCTTCCGTCTTGACAAAAGTTTTGGGCTTGGTTAAAAAAAGTGGGCAAATAAAAATATTTACTCGGAAAATTTTATTGGGGTTGCGGGAGCATAACCCCACAGTACGATTCCATTCGTTTTTAATTTTTTTGTTGCTTTGGTAAAGACACATTAATTCAAGGTTTTGTGAAATTGGTGCAAAAAATGTTTCTTAGAAGAACCAAAATGGAGTTGGGTTTGTATGGCCACCCCATGACCCCATTATCCGATTTGATCCATTCTTAGATATGTTTTGTGTCATCAAGAGAAACACATTTGTGTGAAATGTGGTTGAAATTGGTGAACAAATAAAATAGTTTTTCTTAGGAGAACCTAATTTCGGGGGTTAGGTTTGTATGGCAGCCCCATGACCCCATGGTCCGATTTGATCCATTCTTACATATGTTTTGTGTTATAATTAGAAACATATTTGTGTGAAATTTTATTGAAATTACTGCACAAATAAAATTTTTTTTCTTAGAAGAACCTAATTTGGGTAGTTGGGTTTGTATGGCAGCCCCATGACCCCATTGTCCGATTTTACCGATTTAAACATACAAACTGCCTGCAGCAAAAAGAAGCATTTGTGCAAAATTTCAGCTTCATAGCTTTTAAACTGGCCGAGTAAAACTTTTTATATGGTCGGAGTTGCTTCCTTCAATGCGTTACAAACTTCATGACAAAGTTAATATACCCTTTCACTCTATGAGCGAAGGGTATAAAAATAGAGTAAGGCTAATTTTTGTTGTTTTTGAATCAGTGGGCTCCAAGAAATCTAAAACTCATTTTGCTAAAAAAAAATTTGATCGGAAAGGTCCCACAAAGGACAAAAAAGGATACTGTTTAATCATTGACCGGAGGTCGGCATGCGGGGTATCATATCAAAGGGGACATCGAGTACATTACATATCCGGTGTTTGTTTCCTGTTTCAAGGACTCTCAACAGAATAAATCGAGCTTAAATAGAAAATTCTCGTGCTTCCCGTGTATCTTTCCCAAGCCATAACTACGAGAATAATTCAAGTTGTCACTTTTATCACTTTTAATAATCTATAATAGCTGACGATTCTACCATTAAATTTGCTAAGAAAAAGTTTATCGGAATGCTCTGAAAATGGACATAAAAGGACACTAATTGCTCACCTTAATCGAACGTGGGCATGCGGGGTCTCATATCAAAGATGATATATCTGTATCTTTCTAAAGCCGTAATTTTTAATTTAAGCCCGAATTATTCCATTTAGTGTCCTTGAAACAGAAAACAAGCACCGGATATGCAATGCACTCGATGTCCTCTTTGATATGACACCCCACATGTGATGTTCGATTCAGGTGTGTAATTAGTGTCCTTTTATGTCCTTTTTCAGAGCTCTCCGAACAACTTTTTTCTTAGCAAATTTAATGGTAAAATCTTCAGCTATTATAGATTTATAGATTATAGATAGGATTAAACAGTATCCTTTTTTGTCCTTTTTGGGACCTTTCCGATCAATTTTTTTTTTCAGCAAAATGAGTTTTAGATTCCTGGGTGCCCACTGAATAAAAAACAACAAAAACTAGCCTTACTCTATTTTTTTCTATTTAAATAAATAACAGGCGCGACAATCCAGCATTGGACTAAGGCCGCAGAGGATGTGTTAGTGACATCCTATTTCCAAGATCTCTGGTTTTTGTTGAGGTAATGAGATTAGCATCACGCTCAGCAGTGTTATTTATCCCCATAAATGGGTACTCGTTAACATCTGAGTGAGATCATAGTCCGTCACAAGCTCGTGAGTTCGAAAATCACTATGATCCACGGTGAGATTGGAACTCATGACCCTGTGCACCGAAGGTGCGCGCACTAACCGCTGGACCAGCCAGACTACTATTTTTTTCTATTTGGAGGCCTGAATTGGGATATTTTGACTGTCAAGGGAATGTAATGTGAATCGAAAGCTTTGGACTTCGAATGACCACTTGAATTCTAGCATTTTTATTGACATCAATTTCACTTGGGGTTATGGAAATTGTAATTCCGATTCGACCCCATTTACATAAATGTCTGCGTTTTTGTCGACAAGTAGATTCTACATTTATATAAAACCGCATTAAATGGCAGAATAAATTTTAGACAGCACTTTCGATTTTCGTCGAGAAACAAGGTGTTTTCTATTTTTTATGCACAGACGTTTCCCTATGTAATATGCACCACGAAGCTTCTGCAATTTACATATACAGGGTGTTCTGCAACCACTTCGCAATACACCTACGGTAGAATCTAGAGTTTGTTATCGGAAAAATATCACCCGAATTGTTTCTCTATCTCTTACCGTTACGGAGTACTTGCATTTCTTGAAAATCTTGTCCAAAAGCGTAACCTTCTGAGGAAAACTGTAATTTTCAAGCTTCTGATTAATAAGTATACATATATGATCAGCATAACATGGGGAGTCGATTGGGCGATGTCCGTCTGTCTGTCTGTCCGTCTGTCCGTCTGTTGCTACGCGTTTTACTCGGCCAATTTAAAAGCTATGGAGCTGAAATTTTGTACACATGCTTCTTTTTGTTGCCGGCAGTTTGTATGTTTGAATCGCTAAAATCCGACAAGGGGGTCGTGGGGCTGCCATACAAACCTACCCCCCCCCCCCCCCAAATTAGGTTCTTCTTAAAAAAACTTTTTTATTTATGCACCAATTTCAATAAAATTTCGCACAAATGTGTTTTTATTGCTGACACATAACATATGTAAAAATCGATCAAATCGAACAATGGGGTCGTGGGGCTACCATACAAACTTAGTCCCCCGAATTAGGTTCTTCTAAGAAAAACTTTTTTATTTTTTCATCGATTTCAATCAAGTTTTGCACAAATGTGTTTCTAGTGATATCACAAAAGATATGTAAAAATGGACCAAATCGGACCATGTGGTCATGGGGCTGTCATACAAACCTAGCTCCCCAAATTATAAGTTCTTCTAAGATGTTTGTTATTTATACCCTAATTTCAACCAAACTTCACACAAATCTGTTTCTATTCATGACACAAAATATATGTATGATTAGATGGAGTCGGACCATGTGGTCATGGGGCCACCATACAAACCTAGCTCCCCAAATCAATTTTTTCTAAGAAAAAACATTTTTATTTGCACACCAATTTCAATCAAACCTCATGGAAATGTATTTTTATTGATGTTACAAAACAATGCAAAAATGAATTAAATCGGACCATGGGGTAATGGGGCTGGCATATAAACCCAACCCCCAAATTAGGCTCTTCGAAGAAAAACTTTTTTATTTCTCCACCAATTTCAACCAAATCTTATAATTAATGCCTCAAACATACGTAAAAATTGATGGAAAGGCCATGCGTTCATTGGGTTGCCGTACAACCCCCCTCCCCCCTTTGGTTAATCTAAGAAACCCACGTCCCCCGCTTCCCCCAATAAATCGTCGCCCCGGCACTTATGTCAAAATTCAAGGAAAAGCATGGAAGCGGGGAGGACTGAACACAAGTCATAGGTACGCCCGAAAAAACTTTTAGCCCGAGGGGAGCGAAGGGTATCCAAATTTCGGCCGCGCCCGAAATTAGCCTCGGTCTCGTTTCAAATTCAATAAGTAACCTCACATATTTTAGAAAATGACAACTTGGACGTATTCAAATTTTTCATATTTTCCGGAGTACACCCGATTGAATGTTGCAATAGTTTAACAATAATTTGTTAAGTTAGAGGTAAAATTTGGAGACATTTTTCCGGAAACAAATTCTAGTAGGTAAACTGGTCAACAGTAGATCAGTGTACACAGTGAATCATTTGATCTCATATGCTTGAAAATCGTGCAAGGCAAATGTTGCAAAGGAGAAAAATTTACGTTTTAACTTACCTTTGAACACACGTATTAACAGTACGATTTTTCCATCGAGAGATCTTGTGATGGGGTTTTCATGTTTTTGACATTAGAAAGTAATTTTTTTTCGGTTGAGTATTTTTAATGAATCTTGGAAACCGTTTTAAGAACTGTTTCTAGGGTCTTGCCATCGATAAGAGTTATAATAGAGGATTATTACGCGCTATGTATTTTGACGCTCATAAATGGAGTTTAAAAGTTTTCGATATGATTTAGGTTTTTTGTGCTATGGTCAACAGTGAATCAAACCAATCTGGTACACAGTGGATCATGGAAAATTCAATATAAATTTTTCATCATCAATATTTGTCAGAAATTATCCATAAAATCTTATTTTTCTAAAAGATTATTTTAGATATGTCCAGTTTATATATATTAAACATCGATTTTCTTTATGATTATGATTATTATGATAATTTTTTATTAAAATTTGACGTACTCATTTTATTTTTTTGAACTTTGTTTTTACTGTTATTTTTATTATTTACAACAAGAATAACGTAAATATTATGAGGATTTTTTAATAATACCATTAAACATTCCACATTTACTATGTATTTCGTGTTGATTCACTGTGCACCACGAGGTGATCCACTGTGTACACCCCATGGTACACAGTAAATCATTTTGAAAATTATTTTCAAAGCCTATTTTTGCCTTTCAAAAAAGCTTTTATTTGAAAAGTCTCTTTCTTAAATCCAAGCCAATAATCTAGTAAAGCAATTGAAATGATAATCTTATACGTAATGTGCCGCTACTGTCAACAACAGGACAACAAGCAGAAAATGGTCCACTGTTGGCCAGGTTACCCCTACCATAGGTTTATGGCGAATAACTTGCGGGACACCCTGTAAAACCGACCAATAGCCTGCCGTTGCACGTCAAATCGGTATAAGCAGAAAACAAAATAGCAAAAATTATTGTAATTGTGCTAAAGAATCTTAAGTATGTATATAAAGTGTTCAGATTGAATTACCCATCCCTAAAACAACTGCAATTCCCACAATTGAATAATTTTTGGCGTAAAAAGGTTACAGATTTAATTGATAAATAATCGAAAACTGACTTTGCTAAGTTATTTTAAAAACGTGATATGAAAATAACGGTAATTGGGTAAAAATGTTCATATATATCTACCCGGGTAGATGCTCCTCGGAATAAGTAGAAAATGGAACGGCTTACTTCATACAAACGCTTGTTCATATGTGGGTCCAATTTTGTAGCGTATGTATATCAACTGTAAATTAGCCCGGCTTCGAAACCCCACGAAGATGGCACGAAGCTTGACGTCGGTAACATGCCATTGCATGTGCGCATGCGTGCGATTTGTTTGTTTGGTAGAGACTCATAGGCGTATCATAAAAAGAGCAATCGTGGGGTTTATCTAAAAATGTATGAATTAAAGTCGCTTTCTCTTTTCATCTTTTTGTTGGTAGTTTTTTATCCAATTTGGTAAAAAAATATGTATATTGATCGTCCAGGCGTTAATAGTTTGGAAATTATGCATTCAATCCCGAAAAAACTTTGCTTATTACCGAAATTCGAATTATCCAATGATCCAACAATACAGCCAGTGAGTAGGAAGGTTCTAGAGTTACGTACTATATACGTTTCTCTTTTAATAAAATAATATGCAAAATCTATGCCCCCTGAAATATTATACCCACCGGCGCTTATGTTTTAGTTTCATATATGTCCCGTTGTGTATAATTGGAGACACATTTTAACAGCTGTGGCCATTCCATTTCTACTTATTCCAGTAGATGCTCATGAACCTATTTTTGAAAATCGACAAAACTCAAACTAAAATATGAAGACATCCTGAAACTTTTTTCTTTTTTTCTTAAATAACTATGAAAATTAATAGCTTACTCGGATACATTTTAATTTTTGGGTAAAACTCGCCGGGTTATCAATGAATGAAAATTGAAATATCTACCTGGGTAGATACTATGAGACCGAAGGTTATTGTAGAGGCGTTACGATCAACAGAACGCTCAGCAGAGTTATTTTTCACCATAAACATCTGAATGAGATCATAGTCCGTCACGTGTCATATGGGTCGTGACTTCGAAAAACATCATAAACTGAATTCGCTCACAGTGAGACTCAAACCCACGACCATGTATGTGCATCCCTAGACTGCTTATTTCGGTTTCGTCCGTTCCTACATAATAGGTGCATTTTTAACTATCCAGTACAGAATAGAACAGCACAATTTCCATACAAATTTCGATACGAAGTTAGTTACGAGTTGTTCTATACAGGGTGTCTCACGACTCATGGTACATACAATAGTGGATGATAGTACAGCTCATTTGGGTATAATTAATGTTATACATGGCTCCTCTATCTTTAACCGTTATAAAATTTTAGTATTTAGTAAATAGTGTCAAAAAGCTCTACTTGTCGAGAAAAACAAGATTTTGTCACACTCTCGAATATTTAATCTGATATTTGTTTTCACTGAATCTGCACAAGATTCTACATAAAATAGCTCTTTTCCCAATTAAATAACTTGCAACAGTTTGCGAGAAAAAAAGGGAAGAGGTGCTTCAGGCGGTCTCTTCTGTAGGTAAAAGAAGCCGATATGGAGGAGCACACTTTGAGCAGTACTTGTATTTTAACTTCGTCTTGTGGATAATTTTGCCTTTTCGTTCTTTTTTTCGTTGTTTTATAAAAAATCTTGTTTACTAAAAAAACTCGTATAAAAATTGAGGAAACGTTTACTTTGGTTTGCTCTTGGTGCCAGGTTTTTTTTCTCTTTAACACGTAAGATTTGCAATTTTCCAAATCCTAAGACCCTAAATTTTATATGTCGTTCGAAAGCTAACATAATGAGTGCATTCAGCGAGCACATATTGTGATGTGCTACATATCCCCACCACAAGAAATTGGAAAACTTCTAAGTGTGTGTTCGCTGAATGGACTTGCTACACGAAATGTCAGTTCTCTCTAATCAGCTGATACATCCGCAGACATTGCGGCAATCGAAAATTCAAAAAACCTTAAACTGCAACTTTCCTTTCAAAATACGTACCCTTTCATCGCACAATATTATAACGTTCACTAAAACCTGGCTCAGAAATGACATTTTTTTCGGCTTAACTGTGAATAAACAATTTCCAGTATTGATGGTCGAGCAGCTGTGCGTGACAGTTGATCGAGCAGTCCAAGTAGCAGCTACACATCTAAATGTAGCATTCCAATTCAACGCTTCATAGGGGAAATTTTCGATACATCGCATGTTGACCGATTAGCGGGTGAGTGGGACGCGGGGAGAGAACACTTTCCAGTTGGTTTTTCCAATATGTGCTCGCTGAATGCACTCAATCAACTTTGTCAGTTCAAAGTACCGTTACGATTTTACAATTTGAATTTGAATAGAACACAACTGTCAAATCTGTTCTGTCCTGTAATCAATAGTTGGAAACGCACCTTTGTGTGGATTCCATAAAAATACATTTAAGTTTGGTTTATCTATAGAAAGCTTTTTTTGAGAAGATCCTTTTTTGAGGTGGTGTTTCAGCCCTAGGATTTCATGGTCGGACATCGTTCATTTCCGGATAGTTATTTGAGTTTTGGTTAGGCTTGGTTTATAAAGAAAAGAGTCTTTATGTCCAAATATTTAACGTCTTTCTTCATTTTTACTAATTCATTATAAACAATGATGCATGAGCATGCACTTAAATCTTATTGTTCGAATTTGATCACGAACGTTTGCTTATCGCGTATTATAACGGGTGGGCCAATTACAGGTTCGTTTTTAAACCATAGGTTAGTTTGACACTGACAGCTGTTTTTCGCTCGAAATCTGAATAGAAAGTCAGTATCATACCTCCGCGGAACGAAATGAGTCGCTTTACGCTTGAACGACGTTGGGAAATATTGAAAACTTATTTTCAAAGTGAGTGCTGTCTAGCCCAAACAGTGCGTTTATTGAAAAGAAGTTTTGGCCGAAATGAAGCACCCACCGAGCGTCACGTACGCAAGTTTGTGCAAAAAGTTCGTGAGACTGGCATTCTAGTGGACAACACTCACGGTCCCCGTCGTCGTACGGTGCGCACAGATGAAAATGTGGCTGCTGTAGCCCAGAGTTTGAGACTCTATCCACAAACATCAACACGCCATCGATCTCAACAGTTAAACATTTCACGCACTAGCCTGAGAAGAATTCTGCACAAAGATCTCGGATTATTCCCTTACAAAGTGCAATTGACTCAGCAATTAAAGTCGCACGACCATCCACTTCGTTATCGCTTCGCAGTTTGGGCCTTAGAGCAGCTTGAATTGGACAACGATTTTGGGCGAAAAATTATCTTTTCTGATGAGGCGCATTTTATCATCTCGGCGGCTACGTTAGTAAACAAAATTGCCGCATCTGCGGCTCGGAAAACCCGCACGTTGTTGTCGAGAATGCAATGCATCCACAGAGAGTGACAGTTTGGTGCGGATTGTGGAGTGGTAACAACGTTTCGGTCAACGATGCGCGTTACCGAGCCATGTTATCCGACTTTTTTTTTACTGAAATTGAAGACATGGATTTGGACGACCTCTGGTTCATGCAGGATGGCGCGCCATGCCACACTGCCCATGTCGCATGCGATTTTTTACGCACCAAATGCCCAAATCGTGTTATCAGCCGTCTTGGCGATGTCAATTGGCCGCCTCGGAGCTGCGATTTGATCCCTTTGGACTTTTTTTTGTGGGGAACCGTGAAGGACCGATGTTATGCCAACAATCCAGTAACGATTCAAGCACTTAAGGCCAATATCATCCATCAGCAATCCGTGAGCTACAGCCTGAAACCATCAGCAGGGTCTTGGAAAATTGGTGTGACAGAATACGCTACTGCGACGCCAGCCGGGGCAGCCACTTGAATGAAGTTGTATTCCATCATTAATGGTAGCTTACTTACTTTCTAATAAAGCCATAAGACATTGAAAAAAAAATTTAATTTTGTTCATGTTATTGCATTTTTTAAAACGAACTTGTAATTGGCCCACCCTGTATGTACATATATGCAATGCAGACTACAATACACCAATACAACCCTAAAAGAATTTCTTGGAAAAATACTGAGTATGTATAACATTATGTCGGATGTTCACATATTTCACTTAGCATCTGCTTTCTAATTGATCTGATAAATATTATTATGGTTTGTTCAATGATCAATATTCATTTTCTTTCCCGTTCAATGCATCAATAATATAAGAAAAGCTTCATTTATTTATTTGATTTTAAAATTTGCATATAATTTGTATTATGATTTATGTATTCATTCGTTATCATATTGAATGGAAGAAAAAAATAAAATCATTATGATTTCTTTGTGAAAGTCTAAAGCTCGATCCTTCAGTATGGCGATAAACCGTCCCGTCAAATCGTTAATTGACTTGCATTGCAGAAAAAAAAACTACCAAAATGGCGTTGGGATTGATGACACGACAGTCAGCTGTTGTCGAAGGGGGAAATTAATTACCAAAGCTATCAAATTTAAAAAACTGGCTGCTAATTGGAGACTGCTAAAAAGCTGGCACCGCGACCTGCCATTTGCTACTTAGAATCCAAACTGGCTACGAAATGGTTGGCAGGAAAATGACTTTATAATGAAACTTTCATTTTGGAGATTTTCTTAAATTTAATTATTAAAATCGAATTCTGCGCGTTTAAAGTATTATTCGGTCATTCAAGAATTAGACAATTTCACACGAAAAATGAACAAAGGTTGTCACTATGAATTTGATAAGCGTTTGTCAAAGTGTTAGCTGACAGATGATTTAATATCAAAACTGGACGGCTAAACAAATGTTGTTGGCATCGCGAGCAGCCACTTGGTAGCCAGTGTGGATACAGCTTAAGCCAGTGAGTAAATAGCAGCTATAGAGAATTTAGAGAAGTTATAGTAATGTTGGTACCTCCCATACAGACTACCCCTCCTTGCTATTTTAATTCGGCCATAACTTTCGGTAGAATATCGCTATCGACTTGAAATTTTGATCAATGTCTCATTCTGACATATAATTTGAGTTGATGGAAAGTGGAGTAGGTCCGACTACCCCTATCCCTACTTCCCCTACAAAGTTATATTCAGCCATATCTTTTGATAGAATATCACGAAAAACTACAAATTAGTATCAAATGGTAGCCGTTAGATGCCTTGACAAGGTAATAAAGATGTGTCCGGTCTCACCCATCTACCCCTCCCTCCCCCACATAAAATATGAAATTGAACATTTTGGGTTTTGCGTGCCTTCTAGGTCTGTACATGGGTATAGGGTATACACTCATCGTGCTATTCGCACGATAAGAACTCGGTCTCGTTTTTTAACCCTTTTACATTACACAAATTTAATAACATTTTACTAATATGAGACTTGTGTAAGTATAATTATACTCGTCGTCGTCACTATAGTTCAGTAATATCGTATGTCGATTTAGTATACCAATCCGTGAAAAAAATACCGAAGTTTTTTTCTCACTCTTTCTTTTTGTATTATGGGGCGCTGATTCCGAATATGAACTTTGCACCCTAAAAAAAGTGCCGCAACCTTTAAAAAAGGGGGGAAAGGGGGGCATTTTTTCGTTTTTTTTGCGATTATTTCAAAAACGGTAAGAGATACAGAAAAATAGTCTGAGGACGAAAAAAACTACATTAAATTATCTTTGCAATGATATATAACACATTAGAGTTTAATTGAATATTTCGGCGTTGGAATAGAACATAAATTAGAATATTTTCATTTTAGACCTTTTTTAAAAGCTCCATAACTTTTGAAAGAATGTTAGTTCAGCCGTAAAATTTTGTACAAGTATTAACAACAAGTTTAAGATAATTTTAACGTAAACGCTGAGTCGCTCCGGTCAAGGACCCCCATTATCCCCCCCCCCCCATTTAAATTTGTCAAAACGGCATGTCCACAACTCCCCCCAAAATTGCAGCAGAGTGCTAAATTTTGGTTTGTTGCGATTGGAGGTCATAGTCACCCCACCCACCAAAAATCAGCTCATTCGGATAAAAACTAAGGGTACCTCCCATACAAAGTGACCCATGACAACTTTGTTCTACAGTTTATAAAATGAGTAGTACGTAGAACAAACTCCTGATGGGTCACTTGGTCAATTGGCCGTCAAGATCTTGTGATTTAACGCCCCTGGATTATTTTCTCTGGGGGTATGTTAAATCCAAGGTTTATGCTAATCAGCCTGCGACAATTGATGCACTCGAAGTCAATATTCGAGACACTATTGCTGCCATTCCACCCGAAATGATCCACAGAGTCATCGAAAATTGGCTTGAACGAATTAAGGTCTGCAAGAAGAGCCGTGGCGCTCATTTATCCGATATATTGTTTAAGTCGTAAATGGCATATAATATTCTACCTAATAAAAACAATCTGCACAATTTTCACTTATGTTTTTGTGTTTTATTTCATTTCAAAATCCTATCATTCCAATTGGGAAACCCTATATTAGGGCTCCAGTACACACAGTCATATTTGGTCATATTTCTATTATAATATGCTTAAGCCTACTTGATTTCGCTTACTGCACGTCTAAAAACTTATACTGAATGAATGGAGTAGGCTTAGGCATATGACATACATACACTGAGAAAAATGATTTTGATTTTTTATCTAAAGTGAAGTAGTTAATTTAAATTTAGATAGCTCTTCTAAAGAAATAATCAACATCTCTAATCTTCATAGCTGAAAATGTTATTAAGTTCGTTGATTTAACCACGCAAGATTAGATAAAAAAGTTTAGTAAATTCTTTCACAAAAGTTGTTGAGTGTATTATTCGAATATAAAATTTAAATACAAACAATCGTTGATATTTCCTTGAAGTAGTAAAATTTTCCCTAAAAACAATTTAACTATTTAACATTGGTCAATTTATAGACAATAAATGGCTGTCTTGACAAATGAATTAATTGAGTTCGCAAATTTAGTAGATGTTTTAACTAGTATGGAATAGAAATATTACCCATGTTTTCGTAGCTGTTTCAACTACATAGAATCATAAGCTGAAAATCAAAGACGAACTTTAGTTGATATCAACTACTTTTTAGATGTGTATTATGACTGTTGTAGTCTGGCTGGTCGAGCGGTTAGTGCGCGCACCTTCGGTGCACAGGCTCATGAGTTCGAATCTCACCGTGTTCCATTGTGTTTTTCGAACTCACGAGCTTGTGACAGACTATAATCTCACTCAGATGTTAAACGAGTACCCATTTATGGGGATAAATAACACTGCTGAGCGTGATGCTGATCTCATTACCTCATCAAAAAGCAGATAAGATCTTGGAAATATTAACACATCCTGCGGCCTTAGTCCAATGTTGGATTGTCGCGCCTGTTATTTATTTATTATGACTGTTTAATGGAGCCCTTAGTAATGTCGTCTGAGATATGAGATTAATTGTAATAGCCGCCTTAAGAAGATTCTGTCTTCAATATCCCTACCATTTTCTCTTAATTAAGAACGCGTTTTTACAGTTTTAATCCTCAAGTAATTGTCCAAGTAAGCGAGGGCCCAGGCACTGTTAGCGCCAATTTCTTCGAATGCTGGGCGGAATCAAGCTTCCGGAATTGGGATGGCGTACGTGACCTTTGTTTTGTGTTGTTATAAAGCGATGAAAACGTCACAATTAAAGGCATGTGCCAGGGAGCAGTAGGTATTTGGCGGAATATATAGGAAATCTCACCAAGCCCCCTCTGTTAAACGTATTGCCTCCTTTTGGGTTTCAGAATGCGTAGACAAACATATTGATCCATTATTGACTCTGTAAAAATGAATCCGCCTACTCCTTCTGCCAAAATATACCCCATGACCATCCCAGCCAGCATCGGCGTCATATACCGTGAACATAGCCACAAATAAGCTTTACTTCATGAATCACGAATCGGCATTATGTATCGATAGGAAACATTGAAAGTTAGATACATGATGGTCAGCTGAAGGAATGTCGACGGATCATGCATATAGGAAATATAATGGTTTTCTCCTCAAGTGTGATTTTTGTTGCTGGGATGATTAGAATCACGAATAAATCATGATCATTCATATAGTCTGGCTGGAGCAGTGGTTAGGGCGCGCACCTTCGGTGCATAGGGTTATGAGTTCAAGACTCTCCGTCGCCCGTATTTTTTTTTAATTATTCATTGATGCATTGAATATATATGATACTTAACTATTACATAATGTTTACGAATAAAGATTTTATAATGATTATCCGTAATAAGGCGCAAATGCGTATATACATGAAATAGGGGGACATCGTCATATACTGCTTGTATGAAAACGTGATGAATGAATAAGCGATATGTGCTTACGCGTGTTGCATGAAATAATGATTACAAATGTGTTAAATGCTGGCTGGGAAGTACCGCTTTTCTGTCACACTAAATTTTCGTACCTTATTGTAAAATCATTTTACCGTTACTAGGGTCTAGAGTCGTGCTCTGCGGCCGTGATCGTTCGGTCACCACCCTGTGATATAGAGATTTTATTTCCCAGGGGTTCTATAATATGTAATTTTATTCGCATTGTGTATGGAGACTCTTTCTGGCAGGTGTAAATATAAATAGCATGACAGTTGTAGAAAAACAAATTAAACGTCTTGAGGAATTTTTATCTTAAAATCAAATACAAAGAAGTGATAAGATTTCTTTATTTCGTTTCCTCTTTTTATCTTCGCCACATCAGAAAATATGTGGATCATTTTGAATATAATTTATTAAAACAGTAAAAGTTTAATTAAATATTGTAATTCAGCTGATATGATACTTGAAAAATAGCTACATATTTGAGGATGGAGCTCGCATTATCATATTGGTGTCAATGTTAAGTGCGCAGATTCGATGCTTATCGAAAGGAAAACAATATTTTTGGGACAACAATTTAAATATTTTTGAGTTAAGTTAGAAGTTAAAAAAAAAAGTTTTATTTTCGCTCATAGCATGGCGAGTTTATATTTGCTTTTTCACTCAGATTAGTCATATGTTGAGGCTATCTATACTAAGGGTACATTCAAACGACGCGAAAACGGCTCGCAAGCTCGAGACATACAACTGCATTGGCTTATACATATATGGCAAGCTCACAACGATCGAGAGCAAGCGAGAGCCGTGCCACTGTCAAAACGGGGCTCGCGAGCCGTGAATGTGCGGGTTGTGGTCCACGATATGTGAAAACACGTCTCGCTAGTTGTGGGTTGACAGCGGCACGGCTCTCGCTCGTCGTGATGGTTGAAATACATTTCCCGCGTCAGCATCAGCATCGGCAGAGGCATCGACATCAGCAGAAAAATGTCAATTTAGAACACACGCATTTGCCTTTGATGACCCACATTGACAGCAGAAGTAGAAAAAATGCTTCTGCCGCTGCTGCTGCTGTCAATGTGGGTCATTAAAGGCAAATGCGTGTGTTCTAAATTGAAATTTTTCTGCTGATGCCGATGCCTCTGCCGATGCTGATGCTGGCTAGAGTTTGCGAACCGTACGACTCGTCGTTTGAATGAAGCCTAAGGTTATCAGACTTCCGAACAGTGCCGGTCCTAGGTTCTATGGCGCCCTGTGCATGTGTGTTGAAACTCGCCTTTTTCTATTTATTTTCGATTCGTATTAATTGGGGAAGTCAAATGAGGGAAAAACTCTAATTTCGGGGGCGGACAACATTTGGATACCCTTCACTTTCTACACTTTCATCAGTTTTCAGCCTGTAACTTCTTTACAGTCCATTTGAGCAAATCAGCCGAGACAATTTTGTAGAGGACAAAATTTCCTACAAACTTAATCTAAGATGTTGTACTCTACAATCAAAATTAACAGAGTTATACCCAAAGCCACCGTCACTGGAAGCCGGGAAGCAGCAATACATGCACACAAAACGAGCCTATGAACATGTCGTATATACGTTGCACGATGCACTAACACAAGCACAGCGCATGTAAAAAAACCGTGTCTGCTCTGATAAAAATCGCGAAAACATGTGGAAAATTCACTTTTTGTCGGGATTTTGTTCTTTCACTGCATTCTAGACACTTTAATTCACGACACATTCCACTTTTCGCGACGAAAATCGACCGGGAACCAATACTTTTCGTGTAAAGTTTGTCGCGACCCAACCCGATTTGCCTTTACTGCAATGTAAATTTTCGATCTGAACAGGCCTATGATTTGGCGCTTAAGTATATGAACGTGTTCTGCTTCCGGGCTTTGTATAAAGATGGCTTTGGTTATACCGCCAAGAAAATGGAGAAAATATAAAAAATCATGCCAATTTCAAATTCACAAAAACGCATTGTATACCAATAACTCATAGCCTCCTCTGCATTTTAGTATAGAGTTCTCCAAGTATGTTTTGAAATTTGTTAGTAATGATTTTTGGAATTTTTAGCATATTCTTTGCGCTATAACTGTAACATAAGCCTGTATAATACTTGTCATATCTGTATAATACTTGTCACAGCTGTTATAACCGATATTATGGTAATATTACTTCTATGTCAAGTTAGTTGCGCATTGGATAGCAGAGGTGATAGTCGCAGTAATACGAATAAATATAACTTGTAACACCACACCACTGAGTATAATTTCACGAACATTACATGGTGTCAGAAGTGGGATACTGTGATTCTGTCGCATTTAATTATTCTGTGAATCGTACGTAGTGATCGTGAAAACGCGCCTAGTTGTCTCGAGGAAGCATGGCATCAAATGATAGATTACCAGAGCCGCTGGACTGTTCCGATTTGCCAAGAAAATGGCCGATCTGGAAGCGAACTTTTCTGATGTATCTAATGGCGAAAGGAATAAGCGACCAGGGTGAACCCAAGAAAATAGCCACCTTCCTTTGGCTAATCGGTGAACAGGCGATGGAAATTTACAATACTCTTTTCCCTAACGACGGGACAACGAACGGGATTCTTGGAATTTGGAGCGCAACCAGTGTTCAGGATCAAGGAGTACCAAGTGATGCGGCGAGTGGAACAACGGGTTCATGTAATACGCTCGTAGCTCAACAACGAACACTAGATCAAGTCTTACAAGCCTTTGAACAATACAGCATTCCAAAAAAGAACATCACAATGGAATCTTTCAAGTTCAATACCATCACTCAAAAAGAAAAGCAACCTTTTGCTGATTTTGAAACCGAGTTGAGAAAGCAGTTACAGTTCTGTGAGTTCACTTGTACGTGTGGTGTGTCTTACGAAGAGCGATTGTTGCGGGATCGCATTATTATTGGAGTGTATGACAAACAGTTACAACTAAAATTGTTGGACTCTCAAAATGAAACACTGACATCTGTCATCGAAAAGTGCAAAACGTTTGAAGCAGCGAATGCAAATAAGATCTATTTGGACTCGGCGGTATCAACAGTACACAGTATAGAAAATCAGTGCTCGACTTTGTCTTCTGTGGCTGCTGTAAAGGAGAAGCGAAAGTGCTACAACTGTGGTGAAGCGTTCAATGCAACTCATCTTCGAAAGTGCAAAGCCAATGGAGTGAAATGCAGGTCATGTGGCCGCACGGGCCACTTCAGCCAATTTTGCAAGCAGAAAAAGCGGGGCGCCAACGAGAAACAAGATAACATGCAGTGTCATTCAACATACTGGGGAGACTATGGTAGTAGAGACGTAAGTCAAAATATTAAAGTAAAAGTTAATCGAATTTCTCCATCCCTTCCTAGAGTAAACTATGTCGGCTCTAAAACACGATGGACCAAAGAATATCGAATAGGTAAGGAAAACGTTGGGTTTAAAATAGATACAGGCTCTGACGCTAACTGTGTTCCACTATACATTGTCAAAAAGTTAAAGCTCAAAATTGAAAATAATAGAAGTGACTATCCAGTTTTTGACTATAGCAATAAACAAATCAAAGTTTTTGGTACTGTAAAGTTGAACTGTGTTGAGTTGGATGGCAGACAACAAAATGAGGCTGAATTTCTTGTAGTAGACGACACATATGAACCACTGCTAGGCCTTGAAACTTGTATTGCCTTCAATCTAGTAAAACGCATAGATATAAATTCGGTAGCGTCACTGCCTGGAGATAAGACAACATTTTTGAAAAACTATAGTGATTTGTTTTGCGGATTAGGGAAAATTCCTGGAACTGTAGCAATTAAATTAAAAGAAGATTCAACTCCTAAACTGCATTACCGTAAGCGTGTACCACTGGCTCTTATGGACAAACTCAAAACGGAACTCGATAAAATGGTTAACGAAAACATCATCTCACCGGTGAGTTATCCGACTGACTGGGTAAATAACCTTCAGGAGTGCGTTCCGGAATTAACTATAGTCGTAGCTGTAGTCATCGCATGACTATTGTCGTAGTTATGAGCGTTGTGAGAGGGCTCTCAGGAGAACATAATATGGAAATGTCACAAAAGCCGTTGAATTCAAAAATAAGTTTACCAAAAACAATTTATAACTCGATGGGATCCATATTTAGTATTTACATTCATCAAAATCTATCTGTACACTTAGTTTATTAACTTTAGTGTCATTTAAAAACCAATCATTGCCTAAATAGTAATTAATAATCGCAACATTTGATAATAACATCAACAACCGACCCGACATAACCTCACATACTTGAACTTGCCAACGGACATTTTCCATAGCTATCGATGGATCATCTCGAGAGTGCGAGTGGAAATAGCTATCAACGACAGTGGACCATTTGAAAATTGAAAAGTCAAAAGTTGACTCGGAGAGATAGCTATTTGTGACTATTGGTGTTTTGGAACAACGGAAAGTCAATGTTAGTAACTATTTTCACTCAGATCGTATAAATGGAACGTACTCCAGATTGCTCATAAATCTGATGGATCATTACGTTTGTGCTTAGATCCTAAACCACTTAATACATGCATTCGTCGAGAGCATTTCCTTATCCCTACCATTGATGATTTTACATCACGTTTAGCTAATAAGCGAGTATTTACAATACTTGATCTTCTTAGTGGTTTTTGGCAGCTTGAGTTAGATAAAAGTAGCTCCGATCTAACTACATTTATGACACCTTTTGGGAGATTTAAGTTTAATCGTGTGCCGTTTGGTATAAATAGTGCTCCCGAAATTTTTCAACATAAAATGGTACAAATCTTTGGGGATATACCAGGGGTCATGGTGTACTTTGATGATATTGGAATAGCTGCTGAAAGCTATGAAGAGCATGATAGGATATTGGTGACTGTGCTGGAAAGGGCTCGTAAAAACAATGTTCGATTTAATCCAAAAAAGATTCAATACCGACAAACAAAAGTAGTATTCATGGGAAACATAATATCAGAGGGAAAAATCACTCCGGATCTAAAATATTGTGAAGCTATAGCAAATTTCAAAACACCCAAAACCAAACAGGACGTTATGAGACTTTTGGGGTTACTCAAATATTTAGGCAAATATATTCCAAACCTATCGAGGCAAACCGCTGAACTGCGTAATTTAACCCGAAGTGATGTTGACTTTATGTGGACTGATAAACATTCTGAGGAACTGAAAACAATTCTTCAAACAATTAAGTCTGAGCCTGTGTTAGCAGTTTACGACCCCAAACAACCCGCGGTAGTGCAGACAGACGCGTCTAAGGATGGATTAGGCTGTGTTCTAATGCAAAATGGACAGCCAGTTGCGTACGCATCACGAACACTTAGTAGCAACGAACAAAAATGGGCGCAGATTGAAAAGGAATTACTGGCCATAGTTTTCGCGTGTGAGCGCTTCCATTATTTTCTTTACGGGAGGGAGTTTACAGTGCAGAGTGATCATAAGCCCCTAGAGACGCTAATTAAGCGAGATATCGATGATGTTTCCGCAAGATTGCAGCGAATGTTTCTGTCTCTCTTGAAATATCCCAAATTAGAAATTAAATATGTACCAGGGAAACAGCTATTGGTTGCCGATTGCCTGTCCCGAGCTCAATCACCAGAAGTGTGTGAAAATAAAGAATTAGCAGTTGTCATTCATAGTTTAGTAAATTCTGCATGTATATCTGAAGAAAATTCCAATTTATATAGAAACGTCTTGAAGAATGATGAGGGGCTCATGAAAATCTGCAAGTTCGTTGAAACAAAGAACTGGCCAAGCTATCATCAACTCGATTCAGTCGGTCGCGAGTTTTACAAATACAAACATGAGATGCATTACGAAAGAGGATTGCTTTTTCGTGATCATCGATTGGTTATCCCACTAGAATTAACAAAAAAGATTTGCAATTGGCTTCACGGACCTCATTTAGGTATCGAAAAGACGCTTGCAAGAGCTCGCATGCATTACTACTGGCCAGGTATGAGTAAAGAAATCAAAGAAATTACTCAGAACTGCACGGTTTGTGAGAAATTTAGAAGAAATAATGTCAAAGAGCCATTAGTGCAGGAAAAGACAGCGTTGTATCCATTTCACATAGTGTCTATGGACATATTTGAATTCGCTGGTATAAATTACATCTCTCTGATTGATTCATACTCAGGATTCATTGTATCGGAGCGCCTTAATAACAAAACCTCAAGTCATATAATTGAGGTTTTAAGAAAAATTTTCAATCGTATCGGATATCCTTCGATTATAAAAAGTGACAACAGTCCATTCTCTTCAATTGAGTTCAAAAGATTTTCGGAGGATGCCAACATCAAATTGTCATTTTCAAGCCCTGGGTATGCTCAAAGCAATGGGCTGGCGGAAAAGGGAGTTGCTATTGCAAAAAATATACTCAAGAGGTGCTACGAAACACAAACAGTTAAACTATTCCAATATCGAATATTAGAGTATAATTCAACCCCAGTAGCAAGTATGAAACTAACACCTTCTCAGCTCTTCCTTGGTCGCCAAATAAAAACAAAATTGCCAGTAATGAGTCACACTCTGCATCGGGTTGACCTCAACGAACAGGAAATACAATCACGATTAGAAAATAAAAAGTTCAAACAAAAATTGTATTACGACCGAAGCGCAAAACTACTGCCAATGTTAGAATTAGGAGATCGAATTATGTTTAGAAAGAATGGAAATCAGTGGCATTATGGATCAGTTTCAGGGATTGTCAATAATCGATCATACATTGTAAAAGATCGGTTCGATAACTATTACAGGCGCAATCGTCGACTGATAGCAAAAACTAATAACTCTGACTTTAATGCCAGTGATGTAATGTATCAGGAAAAGCCCATAGGTGAAAACGTAGATGTAGGGAAAAAGAAGGAGATTGTTCCAGGTTGTGAGCCACCAGTTATATCATATAATGTAGGAGAAAATAGAGATATACCGTCAGAGATGGAAAAAGCAGTTAACAGTATACCTTCACACGGGTGTCAGATGGCTGAGAGTAGTGGTTCAGATGTTCAGGCAGGATTTGAAAACTTAAATGATCAGGGAATTGAACCTCAAAAATTTGTGCAAACACGAAGTGGTCGAACAGTTCGGCCGCCTATGAGATATGGTATCAATTAATTGTTCAAATCTTATTCTATATTCTTTGGATCCAATCGAAAACAATTACAAAATCATAAAAAAAAAAAAAAAAAAATACCTTTTTCTTGTTATTAACAATATATCTATTTGATGATGAATTTGATAAAAGCTACTCACATTAAAGTTTATAGTTTATGAATTAAATGAATAAAAAGGCTACTTAAAATAAAGTTTATGAACTATGTAAATGAATACAATGTTTTAGCTAGTAAGGATTAATTTAACCAAATATTTGAATTTAATTAAAATTAAATTATATCCACATATACTTATGAATTAAAAAAAAAAAAGAGAAAGCGTGTAACATAAGCCTGTATAATACTTGTCATATCTGTATAATACTTGTCACAGCTGTTATAACCGATATTATGGTAATATTACTTCTATGTCAAGTTAGTTGCGCATTGGATAGCAGAGGTGATAGTCGCAGTAATACGAATAAATATAACTTGTAACACCACACCACTGAGTATAATTTCACGAACATTACAATAACTCTGCCAATATTGATTGTAGAGTAAAACTGGTCAGATGAATTTTATAGGAAATTGTGCTCTACAAGATTGTCTCGGCACATTTTGTGCTCAAATGGACTGGGAAGGAGTTGTAGACCGCAAACTGATAAAAGAGCCTATTTTAGACGATTTTTTCAAGATAGCGGCGGAAGCACAGTGGGGAAAGTGACGCAAACTTGGATTTTAACTTACCCCACCTGTCTTTATAACATATCAAAAATTTGAGTCGTCCCCAATTATTGCAAGGTAAAATCTCCCCGTTGATTGGAGTAAAAGCTAAACTAGCTAAAATAGCGAAATAAGATGGTTATTATCTCTGAAAGTGTGCGTAATTTCAGAAATTTCGGTCGGTTCCGAGTTATGGAAGTTTAATGATTGAAAAATATAAAACTTCGATTATATCGCTTGTCAGCTAGAACCTTGAAATTTGTATCAAATATGAACAGTACGGTGCTCTATCAGTTAGATAAAATTCAATGTTTTTCTATTACGAATCTCCGATTGATGGACAATTTTCAATTGGAAAACTCAAAATTGCGATTTGGGCAGCCGTAAGCCGTAAGTTCCGAACGAGGATAGGTAGGATCGTGTAATTTGGAGAAAATGTGAGCATCAACTAGCTCTACAAGTGCGCCAAATTTCAGAAAGAGAAGAGTTCCCGAGTTATTGAAAATGAATTAAAAGGAAGCAAAATGTTGTACGTCTGGTCAGCTTAATCTTTAAGGTCCATCTAGATTAGTCGCCAAATGGCGACACGTGCAGCCAAATGGCTGTTGTCATTCCATCCAAACTTGTGGCCATTTGGCTGTGCGTCCAGTTTTGATATTCAAAATGGCAACTCAACCAACCGCTTGTCAAATTCAAAGTGACAATTTTCCAACTTTTGTTCGTTCTTTTGTGTGAAAATGAATAATTCTTGAATGGCCGTGTAATAATACAAACGCGCAGAGTCCGATTTTTATAATTGAATTTAAAAAAATCACCAAAATGAAATATCCCAAGCAACAATTCGTTTGCTTTAAAGAAGCACTTCATACTGTAGCAATCATATAGTACCACGAAATTCATTTATCGTGTGACAGCGCTTAAAGTAATGTTTTGATCCGATAAAACATCCTTAAAGTATTTTCCGGAAAGCTTTTATCATCATTATGGAATAAATTTAAAGATGGTGGTATAAAACTTCGATAAAACTGTCTCTAAACGTTAACCTAAAAAGACACTCCTTTAAATACTCCACTCTTGTGTTTATTGGATGATACACCACACACATGCAATAGTCTATCTAAGTTAACTCACACACATGCATAATATTCTTCTATAGCACAGTCGGTGTCATTTTTATAGTGTGACATTCGTATGGTCATCCAATAAATTGTTCACCGTAGTTTTATACAAGGATGGACTTTGTAATTTTTTAATGAATTGACACTTGACATAGTTTTCTGAAATACACAATTTCTGCATTAGAAATCCTTAAGATCTTGCATGAAACCCACACGTATGCACTCATTGTTATCTTCGAAATTAATTAGGGTGATTTCTGCGCAGAAATTCACTCTATTTTATTGATAAATGTATGATAGCGTGCAGTGCAAAAGAGTCGATAAAGAATTGTCAAGCATTTCTATAGTAGCAACAACCATGTAGTGTTTCCGAGCAATGCCGACCATATGTGAGGTTAGCTGAGTGGGTAGCGTGTAGGACGGGCAATCAACAGACATTGGTTCGATGCCAGCTGCGGAAATTTTGTTTTTCTATTTTTTTTCGCAAATTCGTTCAATGACAGAAAATGATGATATAAAGCAAATGACGTACGCCTTTTTAAAGCATAATTGAGTGCTACAATAAGGTTCTATTGGATTAAAAAACGGCGCCAAATGCCATTATTGGACTGTTATTCAGTGGTTATACCCTGTAAAGTGCCCCTATTAATGCTAGAAGAGAATATTTTACGAAGTATTGTAGGAATGAAATTGTTACTTGGGATTGGTTATGTCATTTTCTGTCTCCATTTGGCTGCTAGTGTGGATGCTAAGTAGCAGCCAAATGGCTGTACGCGATGCCAGTTTTTGGACGCGCAGCCATTTGGCGCCTAATCTAGAGGGACTTTTACCGTCCCTTAAAACAAGCTATATCCAAAAGCTTTTTTAATTAGTACTTTTCCATGGAGTGTTTAGGCCGACCTGGATTCCTAGTTCTACTTCGGATGTCTATGCTTAATGTTTTTTAAACGTTTGCAAGTGGACCTAAACTTAGTTCCGAACAGATATCATTAGGAGAATATTTTTAAGTTAAACATTTTATGGTTCTCGGTATAAACACAGTCATTGAGCGGGATTATTCGCTATAAATTGGAAATCGCGTAGGCATACTTACTTTCTAATAAAAAAGTATACATGGTTGCCTCGCATTTTACTTATTTCATGAAGTTACCTAGGAAATTTTATGCTTCTAGTCGGTAAGCTCTCTTAATTTAGGCATTTATTTTCGAAAATCCCAGCTCCGCGGGTCTCCTGTACGTGCAACCAAGATCCAAAGAATAAAAAAAATTCATTATCACAATTATTTCAAGATTTCTTGTAAATTCATGGCTATCTCTTGAGCTACATGTTATCCAGATTTTAACTTGTTATCATCCAATACATTGCTGGTTTAACAAGTTTTGTTCAATTATAACTGTGGAAAACCGCATTGAGGCAGTTATAATATTTGCTCAGATATAATCAGTGGCAGATGCTTCCGTTTACTGTAGCAATTAAAACAATTAGAAAATTTTTGTTTAATTGTTTTAAGGGAAAAATGCATTTTACAGATTGAAAGTCGTAGGTCGTGAGTGCATTTGTAATTTAATTAGCAATAAGGCATTTCACGTTGATCGAATTAAAGGACTAAATCTGTTATTCTGCGAACCCAAGTAACAATTTCATTACTATAATACTTCGTAAAATATTCCTTTCTAGCATTAATAGGGGCACTTTACAGGGTATAACCACTGAATAACAGTCCAATAATGGCATTTGGCGCCGTTTTTTTTATCCAATAGAACCTTATTGTAGCACTAAATTATGCTTTAGAAAGGCGTACGTCATTTGCTTTATATCATCATTTTCTGTCATTGAACGAATTTGCAAAAAAAATAGAAAAACAAAATTTCCGCAGCTGGCTTTGAACCAATGTCTGTTGATTGCCTGTCCTACACGCTACCCACTCAGCTATCCTCACATATGGTCGGCATTGCTCGGAAACACTACATGGTTGTTGCTACTATAGAAATGCTTGACAATTATTTATCGACTCTTTTGCACTGCACCCTATCATACATTTATCAATAAAATAGAGCGAATTTCTGCGCAGAGATCACCCTAATTAATTTCGAAGATAACAATGAGTGCATACGTGTGGGTTTCATGCAAGATTTTAAGGATTTCTATTGCAGAAATTGTGTATTTCAGAAAACTATGTCAAGTGTCAATTCATTAAAAAATCACAAAGTCCATCCTTGTATAAAACTACGGTGAACAATTTATTGGATGACCATACGAATGTCACACGATAAAAATGACACCGACTGTGCTATAGAAGAATATATGCATGTGTGTGAGATAACTTAACTTAGAGAGACTATTGCATGTGTGTGCTGTATCATCCAATAAACACAAGAGTGGAGTATTTAAAGGAGAACGTTTTAATGTTAACGTTTAGAGACACTTTTATCGAAGTTTTATACCACCATCTTTAAATTTATTCCATAATGATGATATAAGCTTTCCGGGAAATACTTTAAGTATGTTTTATCGGATCAAAATATTACTTTAAGCGATGTCACACGATAAATGAATTTCGTGGTACTATATGATTGCTACAGTATGGAGTGCTTCTTTAAAGCAAACGAATTGTTGCTTGGGAACATTTGTAAAATACACAAAATATGAATTACATTCAACTTTCTTTTGTTTTAAACGACTAAATTGATAATTTATTTTTCCTTCTATTTTGCAGTTAGTAAAACAACCACCATCACGAAGCACGCACCGTCAATCGGCCGTTGGGGCCGGCAAAGCCCCGGGCCGGAACCTGAACCTCCACCGCCCATTCCACCGCGTACCTTCATTAGACAGTCCAGCTTTACAAAATTAGGAAATATGCTCAATACGGCCATGAATGGTGCCAAAAAGCCACAAGGTAAGTTCAAAAATTAAATGCAAATCAATTCGCCTATATGCAAATTTCTCGTCTCACATATGGCGCCACTTTTTAAATTTATTAAATTCGCTCAATTTGTACGAATTCGCCGTGTCTCTATTTTCATCAAACTCAAGCTCAAGCCAAATAAGATAAATTTGTATTTGCCTAACACAATTGCGATTTAGAATTTTTATTTCCAAATGGAAATAATTTACTTGAACGTTTTATCTTTTATTTATTTTCCCGCGTTTTATCTGAAATTACAACGATTTTATCCGACAGTTTGAGATCAACTGACGCAGTTTCACCTACCAACCGCCAATTCATGTCGGGCGCTAATCAGCCGCCATACCGTATGTCAAATTTGCGGCTAAAGGCGCATGTGTGCAGTTAAAGCTCGCCGCCATATTCGAATTTTGCACAAATACGTGTGTACGTACACGCCGCCATGCGTGCATGTGTGCGTGTTTTGTTCGCCGACCGTTCGGTAGTTTGTGTGAAATGTTTCATATCCGCGAGTCGCGAAATCGGCAACAAAATTTCATCTCGATTTTTTCGCGTGTGCAAATCAATTAGAAAAAGTCCAATTGGCGCTAAATAGTTGCAACGAAGGCGTCAACTATTGGAGATAGAATAAAACGTGCTAGCAATCAGCCGGTGAACGTGCGTAAAAAACGTCGAAAAATCGCAAAAAAAAAAAGCGAAACGTGCGTGTACGGTGGTCGCCGCAACTATTTGCCTATCACAAGTTGGAATTTGTCGTCGAATGTTTGTTTTATGAGAGTGAGTGCGTTTGATTTCGGTGCGCGAGGTCGACGGCGAGCAAACAAGCGAGCTGCTGTTCAATTGACATGGCCGGTAAGTTTGCAAATTGCACGAAAAACGTCCGCCGGACAAATTGTGTGCCCCGCTAGGCCGACTGGCAGTGTGCACAATTCACAAGTTGTTGCTAACGCTACTATATTGGGGTGCTGCTGTGCCCATGTCCATCATCATGCTGAAGTGAAAACGACACACTCACGATATTTTGCGGCCGCTGCCGGTCCTTGACACATTTGCCCGTAGTGTCAGGCGATTATGACGCCGCGGCTTTTCGTATGTCACGGCGCTGGAGCCCCCGTCGAGAGAGAGGCATCTCTAGCCCCCAAGCGCCTCCCGGTATGGAAGTGTGTTGTAATTTTTGGTGATTTTGTTGGCGTACGTATTCCGGCATCGCGCGGCATCCATTCTCCCCCGGCGCCGTCTCCATGCGGCTCGTGTCGTCGTGTTGCCTGGATAAAAATATCCGCCTGTCAGACAATAAACCGGTGGAACAATAAAGATGGGGGCACAATGACTACTGCAGAGTGTTGAGATTTACTGTTTGAAGGTGCACACAATTTGGCTGGTGTTAACTATACGCGACAAACCATGGCGAGTTGAGTTAGAGACGAGCAGACGTGCCCCACGACGGTTTTTAGTTGCTCCGGGGAGAATCCTTGGCCACTCCAAACCCGACTCCTCAACTTCAATGTCGAGAGAATGTCTGCGATAGCTTCGTGTCCGCCCTCTCGAGCCTGTCCTGCAGGCGATATAAATAGCAGAGAATCGAGTCAATAGTTGAGTTTGGGTGTACTTGAGATCCTTTTGTTTTCTGGCTGGCGCTTCGGTGAATATTGGGTCATTACACATGCAGTCAAAGGAGTGACGTAGTGGAAAGGTCGTCTTGTAAACTTTCCGTCCCACCGGCCACCGTACAAATAGCAGAGAATACGTGACGCCACTGTCGTGACCAGTAGCTTTTGTTACCTAATTCGCGCTTCATATAGAATCAGAGTAATGTACAGTGAGTGATAGAAGTTGTTATCCATCGGTGGCAAGATTGTGGGTAATTTTAAATTATGTGTCTTTCGTGAACTTTTTAGGAAAAAGGGTATTGTTTTGTTAATTTGGGTGGCATATCCCTATTGCAAAATTGGCCTTTCTTTGGGATTAAGAATTTTCTCACACGGGGATACTTCATTCTCGGCGAACCAACGGCCAGGTGACAAGAACGATGGAGCTGCAATCGGGTTGTCCCATAATGACCTCGAGTTGAGGTTGGTCCACATCATGAGGCGCACCACCGCAGCTCGGATAAATGTTATGGATGCCCGCGTCTATTCGAGATAGGCAGGAATTGAGGCGCGAACACCAGCCTGACCTAAGCTGAGCCAATGTTGCTCTTATGGCTCACGGCAGCCTAGACTCCTCAGTCGATATGGATGGTGGGGACGCTGAGAGGACAATCGTGGTATATGGTATGTGTCGTCAAGAACATCCTTCAGAGGGGAGCTCCTAATTATCTCAGAGCTTAGTGTGCCACGTCCAAGAAGTAATCTTCTGGACCTGGCGATTGCCGGGCATTCACATAAATAAATGAAGGTTTCGTCATCCTTCAGGCAGAGGCGACATACGGTCTCCCTTGATAGACCAAATTTATGAAGATGGTAGCGGAGCCCAAAATACCCGGTAAGAAAGCCGACAAGTTCGTCTTAAATCTGTTCTGCGCAAACACTTAATATTGGAGTAGCTGAAGGGATATATGAGCTCTTTGGTAAGTCGTAGACCAGGTTGGTTCATCCAGTAGCTCAGCCTGAGGCACGATGACCAGTTATCACGCCTGTTGTTGTAGCGATTCAAGAGATTTTTTTTCTCTTGAATCAAAGGGGGTCTTGGCAGTTCTTGGCCGTTTTAACAACGGGTAGCTCCGGGACGATTTACATCGAAGAACCGGCTGCCGTAGGAGCATTTTATGGACAACACAAACATCCATGGGCCACAGTGGAATTCGAACCCACGCACCGGCAACTCAGAGATAGAGAGAGTGACATCTCTGCCACTGAGCCACCGAATGCCTCTAGCAGCTCTATTGCTTTTTCCAGAAGGAGCTATGACCAATGAGTGGAGAGAATGAACCCATTTGCTAGTTCGTCCGCATATTCATTTCCCTCAACACCTCTGTAACTATTCACCCATAGATTGAAACAGAGTTTCGGGAAGAGAGATCCTGAAGGAGGTCAAAGCACTCGCTGACCAACTTCGATGCAAACTTGTGCGAAGATAGCGCCTTGATTGCAGCGTGGCTGAGCTGAGCTAATGGCAAGACCCCAGAATCTCCCTGGCACAGATTCCAATGATATGAATTACGCTGGGCCATATTCATTGTAACCGAGATCCTGGTATTAGGTCCACAGATCCCAGCACCTATATTGTGATCGGTCTTAGAGCCATCCATGAACCAAGTGATGCTTCTAGGATCAATGCCATTAGCCCATCCACCCGATCCGGGATGTAAACAGCGAACTTCCTGCCGATTCGCCGTTCCGTGATCTTATAATCTGATACCAAGCTGATGGGTAGGTCAGGAACCTGTTACAGAATACGCATTTGTCCCCGATGACTGATACGAGTATGAGACGATAAATGGATTTTTAGAGCGCTTAGGGCTGCAATTTCCCGGCAAGTACACATCACACGCGTTGACTTTTTTTTTTATTTTACAGGACAAGGAAAATAAGGGATCAGCTTAGCTTTGTCACTAACCAAATCAGTTATTTTTAGACATGTTATCATCATTTCCCCCAGAAGGAAAAGGAATAAGGCGGGATAATGGACAATACACATTTTATTAGTCATTGAGTGCATTCAGCGAGCACATATTGGGATATGCTACATATCCCCACCACAAGAAATTGGAAATCTGCTAAGTTTGTGTTCGCTGAATGGACTTGCTACACGAAATGTTAGTTCTCTCTAATCAGCTGATACATCCGCAGACATTGCGGCAATCAAAAATTCAAAAAACCTAAAACTGCAACTTTTCTTTCAAAATACGTATTCTCATCGCACAATGTTATAACGTTCACTAAAACCTGGCTCAGAAATGACATTTTTCTGCTGAACTGTGAATAAACAATTTCCAGTATTGATGGTCGAGCAGCTGTGCGTGACAGTTGATCGAGCAGTCCAAGTAGCAGCTACACATCTAAATGTAGCATTCCAATTCAACGCTAAATAGGGGAAATTTTCGATACATCGCATGCGGACCGATTAGCGGGTGAGTGGGACGCGGAGGGAGAACACTTTCCAGTTGGTTTTTCCAATATGTGCTCGCTGAATGCACTCAATGTACTAATCTATATTACAACAGGAGGAACACAAAGGTTGTCTTTGTATTACATGTACCCGTCCTATTGTTAGTCGGGGCAGCATTAGTAGGTGACAAAGGCTAACTACCAAAGGAAAAAAAAACCTTAATTTAAAATATAGTACTTAAAACTTGTTTTGCCTCCCAGACAGTGTGAACACTGGTATAAGGGACTGCAAAAAAATTATTTTTCATCATAAAAATTTCGCTATTAATTAATGCAAGTCGCGCTAATTAATACTATGATTGTTGAATGTTCATGTTTCGTTTGGTATTAAATATTTAGTTGCTAATTTAATTTATTTTAATTATTTTGATATAAAAAAAGAGAGAAAAATAAATGTATATAATTAGATTTTATTTAATTTAAGTATTGTTTAAGTTTTTGTTTAAGTTGAACATATGAAATTGTGTTTCTTAGATCTTGGGGCAAGGTGTTAAATAAAGTAAGAGAGGATCTTATCGGGTCTTGCAAGAGTCTATTGGTATTGGCTGCACAGGTTCTAAAATTCTCAGCACTTCGAGTGTTATAGCTGTAAACTTCTCTATTTAAAGTTAGTGTAATAGATGTTTTAACTTTTTTGTTAATGATTTTCCACATAATCTTAACCTTCTCTGCAGTTATAATTTTATCTATTGGAGTCTTACCACTCAGTTCGTAAATTACTGAAGTAGGTGTCCTTGGATGAAGATTGTGAACTGCCTTAACTGCTTTATTAAGCATTATTCCCACTGTTGTTATGTTTTTTTCCGCGGTTTGACTCCAATTTATAATCCCATAAGTTATATGAGGCATAACATATGCATGGAAAATCATATTTTTTAGATGGATATTCATGCATCTTTTACGTCTGAGAATAGCAATTATTGGACATAATTTGGATCTGATGGAAGCAATATGATCGTTCCATGAAAGTTTATCGTCAACAGTTACACCAAGGTACTTGGTATTTTGTACCCTTTTAATAGGCTGGTCATCAAATCTGAGACATAGTTCTAGATCAGCTTTATTCTTTTGTTTAAAAAGCATAAAACACGTTTTTTGTAGATTGATCTGTAGTTTGTTACCTTGAAGCCATTGTCGATAAACTTTCATATCATTGTTTATCATTTGCTCTGCATCAGATTTGTCCGAATGGGCATAAAGCAGCAGGGTGTCATCTGCATATGTTACATATTTGGCATTAAGGCCAGCATTACAGAGATTGTTTACATAGAGCAAATATAGCGTAGGACCTAGTATCGAACCCGGAGGTACTCCTAAATTAACCAACATTTGTCCACTTATTTCATTTCGGAACTCAGTTACGATGGGTCGATCATTCAAGTAGCTCTTTATTAAAGTATTGGCAATTCCTCTAATACCAAGTTCGTTCAGTACTTCAGACAAAACTTCATGGTTCACGGTATCGAACGCCTTACTTAAGTCAATAAAAATGCCAGTAACATATTTTGAGTCGTCAAGCTCTGAGTTGACGAAATGAAGCGAAGCTGTTGTGTTGCTTTCTGCTAAGAAACCATGTTGGTTTTTATCGAATCCAATTGTTTCATTTATGAAACGGACAAGTCTAGTATTGAATACCTTCTCAAATAATTTGCTAAACGTGCTAATCAAGGCTATAGGTCTATAGTTAGATGGATCGTTTTGATCTCCTTGTTTAAAAATCGGTTTAATTTTGGATATTTTAAGCGAATTAGGGAATGAACCCTCACTTAAATGCCTATTTATTAACTTTGAGAGTAGTGGAGAAATAACCTCAGAAACTATTTGGAGATCCTTATTCTTGATACCATCATATCCAGCTGCTACATTACGTAAATTCGCGATGATTCTTGAAATTTCATCTGCACTAATAGGTGCTAAGAAAATCGTTCTTTCATTAGTTATATTTGGTGTTCTTCTATCAATAACCGGTATGTTGCATCGTTGTATTCTATCTGCGACTGTCGCAAAAAATTGGTTAAGGTCATTAGCTGATAGGTTGCTACCTCCTTCTTTTCGATTCGCAGAAGCGGCGTTTAGTTCGGTATTGATTATACGCCAAAGTTTTCTGCTATCGCCAGAAGCCTTCATATATTGTTCATTGAGAGAACTTTTCTTCGCATGATAAACGAGGTTTGAAACATTTGCTTTAAAGCGGTTATAAATGGTCTTTAGGTTTTCATTAGATGGGTCTAATTTAAATTTGCTGTAAGCTATATTTTTCTTCTTGACTGCCTCAATAATTTCAAAATTTATCCATGATTGATGTCGCGTACGGACTTTTTTCAAAGTTGTTGATTCGTTCTTGGCTGATACTATAATATTAATCAGTTCTTCAAAATCAGTTAAGTTGTTATTTAAATTGCTAAGTTTTGCTCTCACAAGTTCTTTAAAATGACCTTGGTGGAGTACTTTTATAAATACTGATTCAATTCGTTTTTTGGGTGCTGGGACTAATTTCAACTTAACAATAGCGACTTTATGATCAAGTTCTGCTTGATCTAATAATCTGAAATTGAAATCGTAGGTGGAGAGGCTTAATGAGGACACTATATGATCAATTAATGTAGAAGAAGTGGCTGTGATTCTTGTCGGCTCCTTATCGTTAATAATTTTCATTTGATTCATTGTAAGGATCTCCAGGTATTCTTTCGTTAAACTTGAATTCTCATCTAAAATGTCTATGTTTGTGTCAGCCAACATAGTCAAGTTTGTATACTGCTGATATAGATCATCAATGTGATCAAGAAATTCACTAGTACTATCATTAGGGCTTACTTAGCACAAGTGGCTATCCCAGTTTAATCTACCGTCGAGTGTGATGCCAAGGCATTTAACCTCTTTGGAGTAGGAAATATAAACCATCGTTAAGTAGATCAGTAGGTTCAGTTATAGGGCCGAGTTTTCTTTTGATTGGCATTAGAACTGTTTTGTGTGGGTTGATTTTAGGCCTGCTATGGTGCGCCATGTTTTGACTATGGTTAAAATCGAGTTAATTAAATCAGTAATAACGGACTCGGCCACAATAGTGATATCGTTAGCGTAGGGAATGGCACAGATATTGTTGCGAAAGGAGAAGAATATGTGATCAAAGTTAATAAAAACAACTTATGCATGTTGTATTGCCGATTTCAAATCAGATTAAGTGTGATTGTTGTACTACCTCAAAATGTTTAGCTGTTTCCCTGAAGATCCTGAGTCGACTTTAGAATTAAATGGGGTAAGTGAGAGTTTTAAGCCTATTGTTATGTATAACACAAGCCTCGAAGGAGCTAGTTAGAAAGAATGGTCGAAGCGCGCTAGGCACTTGACCATTCTCCATAACTTGCTTCTTTGAGGCTCGTGTAATGCAGAGCCGGCAACTCCGAGACCTGATGGGCCGCCTAGATGCCAAAAGCCCGTCAGTGGTAATAAGTGGGCGGGTACTCACATCCTACAGTGTAACACGATTGCACTCTTCTTTCCTCTAAAAAAAAACGGTTTTTACATGATGATTTTTTGCTTGCATAACTCTCACTACATTTTGTTGCCAGGCATAATGAGAACGTTCAACTAAGTATAGCTAAAAAGGGAGGGGACAGATACCGTTGCTAAGTTTTACAGGTTTTTTTTTTAACATTACACTATCAGCTCTCGTAAGAAGAATTTTCTTGTTCTTCTTCACTAGTGACACTTATCTTACCCTTCGCCATATAGCGGAAAATATCGGAAACACCAAAATTCTCCCTGTGAGAACGGATAGCAGAACAAGCCTTTTTTTAACAGCTGACAGATTTATTTTGTGGACCATTACGGGTTCCGTTCCCATAGAGTGAATTTTGGAACATCAGGGGTTCCGTTTCTTTGTCTTCTTATCGACACAAGCGACACTTAGGCTTCATGCACACGACGCGAAAACGGCTCGCAAGCTCGACACATCGTAATGCATTGGCTCTTATGGGAAGCTCACGACAGCGAGAGCCGTGCCGCTGTCAAATCACAACTAGCGAGACGTGTTTTCACATATCGTGCACCACAATCCGCAAATTCACGGCTCGCGAGCCGTGTTTTGACTGTGCACGGCTCTCGCTTGCTGTCGCTCGTCATGAGCTTCCCATAAGAGCCAATGCATTTCGATGTGTCGAGCTTGCGAGCCGTTTTCGCGTCGTATGCATGAAGCCTTAGGCTTCATTCAAACGGCGCGAAAAAGGGCTCGCAAGCTCCAGCCATACAAATGCATTGCCTTATATGGGAAGCTCACGACGAGCGAGAGCTGTACTGTTGTCAAAACACAACTAGCGAGACGTGTTTTCACATATCAAGGACCACAACCCGCACATTCACGTCTCGCGAGCTGTGTTTTGACAGTGGCACGGCTCTCGCTCATCGTGAGCTTCCCATATAAGCCAATGCATTTCTACGAGGGCGGTTCAATAAGTACCCGTGTTGGAAATGAAAACACAATTTTTTTTCTAATTTTTATCTTTATTTTTCAACATAGTCCTCTTTTAGTAAGATACACTTTTCCCAACGCTCCTGCCATTTTTTTAACCCCTCCAAAAAATTGGATTTGTCGAATTCGCCAAGATACGCCTCTGTCTCGGCGATGACTTCCTCGTTTGAGCTGAATTTTTTCCCGCGAGCCATTTCTTCATGTTAAGGAACAAGAAGAAGTCGCAGGGAGCCAGATCGGGTGAATACGGAGGATGCGGCAGCAATTCATAACGCAATTCATGCAGTTTGGCGGCGCCGACTCCGGATGAATGCGCTGATGCGTTATCGTGGTGAAACAGCACTTTCTTTTTCGCCAAATGCGGTCTTGTATCCTTCAATTTTTTGTCGAAGTGGTCCAATAACTTACTGTAGAATTTTTCAGTGTTCGTTCTTCCTTTTTCTAAAAAATCCATAAGGATGACGCCCTTCGTATCCCAAAAAATCGTCACCATGACCTTTCCGGCCGATGGAACCGTTTTGGCCTTCGTTAGAGCAGATCCACCATTGTTTTGATTGTTGCGTAGTTTCTGGTGTGTAGTAATGAATCAAGGTTTCGTCAACGGTGACAACTCGACGCAAAAAATTGTTCGGATTTCGCTAAAATTGCTCCAAACACTGCTTCGAAGTTAAGAGCCGCATCCGCTTGTTGTCCACCGTGAGCAATCGCGGCACCCATCGGGCCGACAATTTTTTCATGGCCAACTTATCATGTAACATATTAATTGCCGTTCCGGTCGACACACCTACGGCCTCTGCTACTTCGCGCACTTTCTTTCGTCGATCAGCGAGAATCATGTCGTGGACTCTTTCAATGATTTCATCGGGAACCACGTCTGCCGGGCGTCCTGGTCGCTCGTCATCAAAAACGGATGTTCGCCCACGTTTAAATTCGTTGACCCAATATCTAACGGTGGTTATAGACGGCGAAGTGTCCCCATAAATAGGTTCCAACTTCGCTTTTATCTCCTCGCATTTTTTCTGAACCAAAAACAGAAATCGAATTACCGAACGATACTACTCTTTTTCCATCTTATCGAAAATTACGAAACACGCGTTACTCGAATGGCTGTAAAATCAAAACTAACCTATAAATTAGTCTGGAATTTGTTTTGGCGTCGTTTGATAGATAGGCAGCACACGATGATGACACCAACTTCCCTCAGTATCGTCCTATGTCTTCAAACACGGGTACTTTTTGATCCACCCTCGTATGTCTGGAGCTTGCGAGCTGTTTTGGCGGGTTGTGGTGCACGATATGTGAAAACACGTCTCGCTAGTTGTGTTTTGACAGCGGCACAGCTCTCGCTCGTTGTGAGCTTCCCATATAAGCAAATGCATTTGTATGGCTGGAGCTTGCGAGCCCTTTTCGCGCCGTTTGAATGAAGCCTTACTGTACCATCTGCCATATAGCGGACGCGTAGCGGAAAATATCGGAAACACAAAAGTTATCTATAAGAACCAAAGCCACCTATATTACAAAGCCGGGAAGCAGCGAGAGAAACTGGGGAAATCAGCCCATGTTCGACTTTGTAAACATAAACACGTCAAAATGGTCTGCCGTTGGGGTTTCAAACACGCGAAAATCCACTAAAACTAAATATTTCTCAGGTTTTGTTTTATTTCACTGTTCTCACAACCTTTTGGAGAACATTACGCTATCAGCTCTCGCAAGAAGAATTTTCTTGTTCCTGTTACCGACACTAGCGACATTTATCTTACCGTCGGCCATATAGCGGAAAATATCGGAAACAGTTCCCCCTATGAGAACGGATAGCAGAACAAGCCATGAGATGGAAAAAAGTAAAAGAGTTGACGCTGTTTATAGATACTTTAGCCAGGCCTTTGATAGGGTTGATCATCAAATTCTAATTAGAAAATTACGCAACTTCGGAGTGAGCGTATCGCTCCTCAAATGGATCCGCTCATACCTTTTAGAGCGAACTCAGTTGGTAAAATTCCAGGATTGTATGTCTGTTTTTAATGTTTTGATGTATATGATGTTTTTTTCTGCTGGGGCGGCATGCACAAGACAGCAACTTAGGTCCTCTCTCCTCTACAATATTTTCATTTTGGGTTTGTCACAGGTGTGGTCGGACATTCCTCTACTCTGCGCATACATCTTATTGTATGTTGTTGTTGTAGCCATTCAAGAGAGTTTTATTCTCTTGAATCGAAGGGGGGTTTTAGCAGCTCTTGGCCGTTGTAACAACTGGTAGCTTCGCGACGTTTTACATTAGAGAACCGACTGCCGTAGGATCAATACAATCGTTGTATTGGGCGACAGGCTTTACGCTACGCTACGCTCCAATACCCCTTTAGTCTGCGCGCCGCCTTAGCTGCGACTACCCTGCTCTATAACGACGTAAATGGACTTGATACCTAAGCAAGGGAAACGGATTTTTAGATTAGATTTGCATGGGGCTGCGGCAAATAAATTGCCCAAGGCTCTTCGACCGGTGGTCTATTGTGCCATTGCTCATGCTATAGATTAGATGAACTCATCTAACCGACTTCTTTCGATAATTCGATTTAGCTGGCCCATATTCAGAGAGGCGATATCTTCCTATAAATGGAACGCAATGCCGAAGCGTAGCAGCGTAGCTAGCCTCTCAAACTCACAAGAATGTACGAACCGAACATCGTCAGCCTCGCAAAAGCGACAGCTCGCGTCGATAGCAATACGCATATTTTTTAAATGGCCATTTAGACCTTAGTGTGGAGCCCGCAAATTATCCTAATCCTAACCATGATTCTGTTCAGGTTCATTAGGCTAAGGGTATATTTTGGTGAGTAGTAGGCAACGAAAAGTTTTGCCTGCCGAAGCCCTGGAAGAGTTTCCCAGTGCACAGAGTGGTAACACAAAGAAGGGGTTGGCGGATGCTCTCCTTGCAAGCTCGTCTGCCTGTTCATTGCCTTCGACACCCGAATCCTGGGCATTACCCAAAGTAGGGTAAGACTGTTAAGGGCTGGCAGGTAGGCTGTTGATCGATTTCCTGACATACCCACACGAGCTTTGACTTGACAGTTCAACTCGCTAGCGCTTTCATTGCCGCTTGGCTGTCAGGAAATATTGTTATTTTCCTGTTTATGTAGCCATTTTCAAGGCATTTTTTCGCGCAGACTTCAATTCCGTGTATTTCTGCCCAAAACACGGTCGGTTCTATTAACTTTGGCATAGACAGACGACTAATCCTGCACCAGAACCTGTATCAATCTTTGAGCCGTCCCTGTAAAATATGATATTACTGGCGTGGAGTGCTTTGAAGCTGTCAGTCCAATCCTCCCTTGCCCAGATTAGTGGCGGAACAACTTGAACCGGGGCCCTCCCGCTAACTTCTTGAGTAGGCCCCCTGAAATAAGTCATTAGCAAGATTGCTAACTAGGCTATGCTTTTTAGTTTTATAAATTAAGCTGGAATAACACTGTCCAGCGAAAAAAAAAAATGTTTTTTCTTCTGTTACAATTTCAGTGGCGACTCTTCAAATGAAGTAGGTGAAGGGCCGGCCCCGTCACTACAAAATATAAAATGAAAATGTCTTTTAGTGCACAGTATTTACTTGAAAATATTAAAAACAAGCACAGAATTATATAATGGTTTAATACCCAATGCTTCACCCGCATAGCTTCTGCAGATCCTTAAGGCCTTAGTTGCTTTCTCTGTTACCCCACTGAGGTGCTTTTCCAGAGTAATTTCTTGTATAGAGTGACCCCAGATACTTCGGGCATGGTTAATTGTAAATTATACATTTAGGAGCACTTCAATGTTCGTAGCGTCCCCTTCCTACCTAATGGCATCACTGCGGCTTTTGTTGGATTAATACGGAGCCCATTATATTTGCACCATTCCTGTATTAGCGTTTTGCAAAACATTCGGTAAAACCTCCTCCCAATTTGCCTTTAACCGTGATTACCAAGTCATCCACATAAGCCAGAGTAGAGAACCTAGCTGAGTGAAGTCTCCATATCAATCCATCAACTACCAAACACCACAGGTGGGGGATAGTACCCCTCTTTAGGGCAGCCACGAGTAACTTGCCTATACTGGTGAAGATGATTCTAGACCAGTGGTTCCCAATCTTTTTCAGTTCGCGCCCCCCTTTGCGAAGTCTGCTGAGGCTGGCGCCACCGGAGAAAATTTTGACCAAAAACCGAAAATAGACATAATAAAATTTTTATTTCCGCCATTGTTCACTTCGTGGGGACTTTAATTATATATTTGCGTTCTTCGGTTAATTGCTTTATTTTATTTAAAATTTCCTTATAATTTCTCAAAGCTGTAAAATACCGAGACATGATTTGCAAACATTTAAGCAATCACACACTAATTTTGGACAGAAGTCTAGACTTTTTTTTTATATTGGACTTGGTTGTTGTTGTTGTATCGATTCAAGAGATTTTCTTTTTCTCTCTTGAAATCGAAGGGGGTTTTGGCAGCTCTTGGCCTTTTTTTTAACAATGGGTAGCTCCGGGACGATTTACATCGAAAAACCGGCTGCCGTAGGAGCATTTTTATGGACAACACAAACATCCATGGGTCACAGTGGGATTCGAACCCACGCACTGGCAACTCAGAGATAAACATCTCTGCCACTGAGCCACCGAATTGTCATAGTCCAATGCAGAGAATTGCCTGTTAACAATGCAAATACTCGTATGCAAACACGTTACCCACTCTTGCGTAGAAAAAGCACAATTGTTTCTTAGTGGAGCCCAAGTTTTGGAACATTTTGGACATTTTTGAAAAGCACTCAACGTGAGTTTCTTCGGAAGTTTGGCAGTAGCAAGCAGTTTTATTTATGGTGGGGATTTGTACAGCCAAAAGCAAGTGGAAAATGTTTACTTAAAATCGTTTTTTGACAAAAAAAAAGTCATCATAACACAAAAAAAAATATTTTTGGCTTAATGATGAGATAAGTAAAGCAGTGCTAATACTGGAGCTATAAGAGTCCGAAGGTGTTCTAATAAATCAAAAGAATTTTTTTTCATTACGAGCCTAGACGTCAATGTAAAGCGATTTCGACCTAAAATATTTTCAACGATTTTTTGGCCAGAGGCTCTTAGCTAGTATAAAAATAAATTTATTGTTACAGCAATATATAAGTCGTACTCACGCCCCCCTTCCCAAGCCGTCACGCCTCCCTAGGGGGCGCGCCCCACAGTTTGGGAATCACTGTTCTAGACAAAAGCATGCGCTGCGCCCAGATTATAGTATAATATTATCGGCCCCTTTAAGCAATAAAAATCAATGAATATGAGGTAGGTGTAGTCAGGGGAACACATCTACTGCGGACAAACTTGTCTAGAAACTGATCTTAATGGGAGCAGACATTGTAGGATGCACCAGCAGCTTGGCTCTTCTTCTACCACTTCATGGTGTCGCGTCTGTCGATACATCATTTTAGCTTCGAGAGGGCCTTGGTCAGAGGGAAGCGATGCTGACTTACTCTGTCAAATTATGGACCACACTTTGATCGCATGTAATCCTGCCTGGTACACGGAACTGTTGTTTGCCGATTGAAATCACGATGATGTCTTTCCCTCGCTCGAATTTATCGGGGCAAACTGCCAGTTTAAATTTTTGATTTTTAATTCAGTTTAGAAAGGCTGTTGATAAGACTCTCTCGCAAGTCATTTAATCCCCTATTAAACTGATTGTGCAAGTGCCTTTCCACAGTTGCATCACTCATCCTCAGGAGCGGTGAGAGTAGTTTTTGCTTGGAAGAACATTTCAATTCAATATGTGAATGTTGTTGTAGTAGCGGCACAAATGGGGAAACATTCAGTCTAAGTTGCACAGTGTCATTCGAAGATGGTGGGCATTCCATCCTCGAGGTCAAGATTTAGAAAGAAAGCTGCTTCGATGGGTTGTGTCCATAACGCAAGTGGTGTGAGATGCGTAGGAGCAGCTGAACAATCGAAAATATAGTCCACGCCATGTGGAGTGGTTCCGCAGGCTGGGCAGGTGTTGGCGACTTCATTATTTATTCGTGACAAATAGGAGTTTAGTCGCGGGCACCAGCCGGATCGAAGTTGAGCTAGGGTGGTACGAGTTGCTCTTGGTAGTGATTCTTCATCTGGAGATATGGCAGGAGGTTTAATGCCAAGTACACGGTTCGTGAGACTTTGAGTAGCTTTATGAACTTCGGATGTGTGTAAGTCTACAATGGCCGCCTTGTAGTCGGAGTCATCGAAAGGAACTTTTTTGTAACGCTGGACTTCACGCTCTTTGTCCCTGATTGAACGTCTGATTCGACGTGGCGGTGGTGTTTTGTCCATGAGTAGGTTGTTCGGGTGGTTTGTTCCATAACATCCGACTAAATATTGCTTAGTGAGAAGTTCATTATGGCTCCTCAAAGTCATTATTTTTGTTTCCTGATGTAGATGATCTTGTGAAGACATCTTAACACAGCCGGTGATGGTGCGTAGTGCTGTGTTTTGGCAGGTTTGAATGTGGCTCCAGTTGGTGTTGCAGAGACCATTTGTACACGTTGGTGCTGCGTAATTGACTAGGGGGCGACCGATCGCTTTATACGTAGCCAAGAGAGTTTCTTTGTCTGTGCCCCATGTACTTCCGGCAAGTGCTTTTAATATTTTATTCCTGCTCCTGAGTTTGAAACATATATTTTCGGCGTGGGTGTTGAATTTGCCGGAGTTGTCAAGCGTGACACCAAGGATTTTGGGAGTCCTGTTTGTTGGGATGATGTGGGTGTCAACGTAAATGGGCACTTGTGTGTTGTACTCTTGGTTGAAGCTTGTGAATAATGTGGCGGAGGACTTGGGCGCAGATAGCTTCAGATTTTTACTGACGAAGAAAGCGTTGAGAACCTGCAGGTATTCGTTGACTAGATCGCACATTTCGGGAATGTCGTTACCAGTTGCCATGATGGTGCAGTCGTCTGCGTATGAGATGATTTGTAATCCCGTTGGTGGTGTGGGTAATCCTGCCATGTAGAGGTTGAAGAGAGTGGGGGATAAGACTCCACCCTGGGGAACGCCTTGTTTGATTTTCCTGAGTTTAGACTTCCCGTTTCTAAACTCTGTACAGGATTGACGACCGGCAAGGTAGTTAGCGATCCATTTATGGATGTACGGGGGTGTAGTATTGCGGAGATCTGTTAGCAATAGAGTGTGGTTGACAGTGTCAAATGCTTTTGACAGATCAAGAGCAACCAGGACGGTACGCATGCATGGTTTCGGTTGGTTGAGTCCATTAAATATGTTGGACGTGATCGTATCGAGAGTGGTGGTGGTGCTATGCATTTTACGAAAACCATGTTGATGATTTGCAAGCTGTATGTGCTCTAAAAGTTTCGGCAATACAAGTGCTTCCAGTATTTTGGCCATAGGAGACAGGAGCGTTATTGGACGGTATGATTCTGCTAGAGTATGGTCTTTACCTGGTTTGGGTATTTGGTTTATGCGGCCTTTCTTCCATAACTCAGGAATGATGAATGATTTTAACGATAGATTCATCGTGGCAGTGATATAATCAATGGCCGGTGAATCTAGATGTTTCAGCATGATCATAGCAATGCCGTCAGGGCTTTGGACGCTTTGGAATTCTTGGCATTTTTAATTGCAAGTCTTACTTGGTTTGAGGTAACCTGAAGGTGTTGATCGGTGGTGCTGTTGCAGATAGCTCTTGTGATAGTGCGCTTGAGCCTATCTTTTTCAGGATGTTCGACGAATTGTTGATTAAATTTGTGTGCGCATTTGTCGTCGTTATTGTAGGACTTATCACCGAACTTAATGGCTACCTTACCTTTGGGTTTTGTGGGGTTGGATAACGCACGTACCGTTTTCCAAAGGTTGCTTACACCGGATTTTATGTGGCAGGATTTTAAATGCTTGTTCCATTGTTGTCTTCTGTGGTCATTTACTTGCTGGGTTATCACATTATTTAGGTCGCTGATACGAGGATCACTGGGGTCTATTGCTCTGAATTCATCCCTCATTTTCGCCAATTCTACGGCACCTGATGGAAAATGTGGTCTCAAGATTGGTATGCGGCCGGAAGGAATATATCTATTAGCAGCATCTACGATAATCCGTCTCAGATTTTTTTCAGCGGTACGTACGTCGGTGGGAATTGGTAAGGCAGAAAACGTTTCGCTGGTATATGCTTGAAAGCCGATCCAGTCTGCTTTGCTGAAATTTGTGTACGTTTTCTTCTCAGTGTACGCGAATTGGGACGGTTTGTCGATCGTGAGGACTATTGGCAGGTGGTCTGACGAGAAGGTGATGAATGGCTCCCATGTGGTGTTGTTGATGAGCCCGGGACTGACAATAGATATATCAGGGGAGCTCCTGCATGATCCTGTAACGCGTGTTGGTGAATCATCGTTCACGGGACAGAAATCGGAGTCATCTATTTGGCTAGCGATGAGGTTGCCTCTGGTGTCGTTGTCGAGATTCGAGTGCCATAGATCATGATGTGCATTGAAATCACCAAGTATTAAGCGGTATTGTCCAGTGAGTAGTGGAGAAATAATAATAAGCAATTTGGACTTAACCATAGAGGTGGGCACTGCTACCTAAAAGGTATATTGTGCCATAAGAGTAGTGGAGAAATGTTGGCCTGAAAACCAGTGGGACCACTTGAGGCTGGTGGTGTATGGATATTTAGAATATCTATATCAACATTTCCCGCTTTGATGGAAATCGCTTGGAGTTCGGTGGTGTTATCGGCGGCGATTATGTCAATTTCTGAGTATGGCAACGTATTATGGATCAGGAAAGCAAAGCCTCCACCTGCGCCGGTGGGTCGATCTTTTCGGATGATGTTGAAGCCTGCGTATGAGTTAAGCGGTGAGTCAGCTTTTAGCTTAGTTTCCTGAACCGCAGCGACTTTGATGTGATGTCTGTCCATGAAGTCAGTGAGCTCGATGACTTTGTGCTGAAGACCATTGCAGTTAATTTGGACAATCTTGGTGGTAGAGTAGTTCACAACTGGCTGTGGTGGGGCTGGTGCTAGGGTATGTCGTGGTGCATTGTGTTGGGTAGAAACTGTGGGGGTGACTGGTGATGGTTGTTGGCCCTGATTATTGTGATGTTGGGAAGTCGATGATGACTGCTGTCCACAGATTCTACAGTTTGGTGCTAGAAAGGTGTTAATTGTGGTTGTTGAACGTAGGTCTGAATTGTTTAGCCCAGAACAATTCTTAAAGTGACACCATTCTATCCAGCACGAGCAACGCACTGAGGTTTGCTCGTTGGAGTAGATCCTCTTACCACATACGCAGCATGTCCAAGGACCAGGATTAGTTTCGATGCCGGCACGTAGTAGTAGAATTTGGAGCAACTGGGCCGGCTCGGGTTGCTCCAGTAGTATAAAAAAGATGGTTGTGAGTGTGCAACTTTTCCTGTATCCCCGAATGTGTCGAGGGGGGTTTGCGGCTCTTGGCCATGCATGATTGCATGGGTGGTTCCGGGACATAGACCCGGTCGCGATAGGAACCTCAGTATGTGAATGAAATCGGTTACAGAAATTTCCACAAAGTTCTAACCAAATTTTCGATTTGACTTTAACTTTACGTTATACTTCACACCTTATTATTACTAATAAATTATAAGAATGTTTGTACAAGTATTTCATACATCAATTTACACGATATGAGTGTTCCATGAGTTTTGTGAGCTTATGTGTGGATACAATACATTTATGTCCCGGCTACTGTACATGAAATTTGTCAACAAGTTTCTCCTGCGTCAAATATTGATTCAACAAATTTGCATTGAACGTTAAAAGCGGAGCACAAAATTATTGTATAAGCAAGACGGGGTTTATAGTTGTACGGTGACCGTCAGGCAATGCGCGATTACATCGCTCTCAAAAATCTTTTATGACATTCTAACAAGCGCTGACTGATAAGATCTCTGGCTGTGAGATGTGAAGACGACAACGACGAGGTTGATTTCGACGAGAAGACGCAACGACGCGATGCGTCCAGCGGCATTTCGCCCCAATTCTTCCAACATTATGCCTTTGTTGTCTCCTTTGATTTGTATACGATTAGATATTTTGTTCGTATCTTGTGATTCTCTTTTTGCTATAGTGAAAATTACCTCAATATATCAAACAGGGCATTGTTTTTGTAGTCCTGTTGACCTGTTATTGTTGTCGACATTTAAGACTTATAGAAGACTTCAAATGACTTAAAACGGCTTTTTATCTATTTCAGATAGAAAGCAATATTGTCCTTAGGTAAACACTTCTACTACGTATGAGTAGAGTATGTATTATAAAAAGACAGTAACAACAAAGTCAAAGCTCAATAAATTTTTTTTTTCTGAAAAGCCTATCGTGCTCTATAATTTTCCACGCTCCTATGCACACGTATGAGTGAGGTATATTGCACATATTTTACTCGGACTATCTATAGTCGTGGGTCAATTTATATAGACAATTTGCTTGCAGGCTAGTTTACAATAGCAAAGTGCAGCGAAAAGCGCTACACATGGAACCGACGACGACTTATACAAAACTTTTCGGATGACGACAAACATGCTCTCCTTGAAGTGCAGTCACCTTGTACTATGCTGTGTATATTGATTATCCCTGATTTTGATTTTTCACTTTAAGCCACTGAAAATTGCATAAAGATGAAAAAAATGTAGTAAACTCTACATACTACATATTACTTACTTTCGTGCTAAGATGCTTGGCTTGAGGGCACTTTCGATGTTCATTGATCACATTGTGTCTAATATGTGTAAAAGTTGAATGTAGACATGACGCGTGTATGTCATATGTGGGAACATGCACTTTGGCTCTTTACAATTCAGGTTGAAATACATACACTAGCCGGCATATGTATTTTGACATCTGGTACTCTCGAGCCAAGATACTGATTTTATTTAACTTGAGCGAATAACGATAAATTTCTTATTAGGAAATCAAAGTACATTATCAACTGCAATAAATATGCTCATTATTTTTCCTGTCCATTTTCGCACTCTCTTGCTATAAAGAAGAGAACAGATTGGTGCGAAATTTTGATGCAACATAAGTATTTTGACAATATTTAAATCTTTGATTGTACACCAATTTCTCTGGAAAAAAAATGGATAAAACATAATTTTAATAATGATTTGTGTTTATATTTTGAATTCCAAGCAGAAAAAGTGTCCAGTGGCTTGAAACATTGGAAAAAAAATCAGAAATTCGAAGTTTGGTTTAAGCCTCCGTAGAGGCAAACTTCAACCCTGGTTTTAAGTTTGGAGACGCTGCAATTGAATTTAATTTCATAAGGTAGACTGTTCATTATTGAACACCAGAATTGAATAAGAGAAAGGAAATATAAAACTATTCCATGCATCACAGAAATGGGATGTGTATATCGAATCATTACCGAAAAGTCTTCCAAATATTTATGGAAAATGTCCTAATTGAACCAAAGGATATTATGAATATGAAGAATGTGCCATCGGAGGTAGAGGTAATAACGACCACCTTCGGCCTAGAACTAAAAAAGGCAAATTGCATGCATACGCAGATAAAGTGAAACCAAAGAAAGATTTAAAAACCATACCAAAAGCAAACCTCTGTTACTAAGGATATAGTTCAAGCTACTGCAACTTTCGGAAAAAGCTTTTTCGGCTAATATTCGTTATTTTATTACATTTTTACAAAAAAAAATCAATATTTAAAGAAAATGGCCAGTTTATGTGGAAGAACGGATACCTGGTTATCAAAATGAATACCACAGTGGAGGCTCTCTCATGATGCAGGGATATATTGCTTACAGTGGCCTAGGCTGCTTAAGTTCAAATCACTGTTTCCATGGCCAAAGCTTCTTTTGGTCGTCATTGAATCGTCGGAAGTTATATTCGTTTTTTTTGCGTCACAATTTGGTTTAAATTTCACTTCTTTCTTAGAGTTCTTCATCGTGGCTCACTCATCACGCGGGGTTCACATTCGCTTTCTTTCAGAGAGCGCCAAGATTTGTTTTTATTTTGTTTTAAAACATTTTTTTGTTTGGTAATAAACAGTTTACCGTTTAAAATAAAATTCAATAGTAGCGTATTCAATGTGTAAACCAGGACTAAGGCTTGCATCAATCGATGCTCAAACCAATCTTCGAAATTCTGATTTTTGTTTATGTTTCGAGCCACTGGTGATATTTTTTATTTGAAAATTATTATGGGGAACTCACAAATTAATAAAAATATGTTTTGTGCATCAGTTCTTGCGAAAAAATGGGTGCAATCCAAAAGTTAAATGTTGTCAAAATACTTATGGCACACCAGAATTACACCTCCATCTTTTCTCTTTTCTATAGTGAGAGAGTCCGAAAGAAGACAGGAAAAATATTAAGCATATTTATTGCTGTCGATATGTGCTTTAATTTTGATAAAAGAAATTTACCGTTATTGTCTTTAGTTGAACAAAACCAGTGTCGGGGTTGGAGGATATGAGATGTCAAAATACATATGCCAACCAGTGTACATAAAAACATTTGAAATCGTTAAGAAATAGTGCAGTTGACAAGGAAAGTATAGTCGTGACGACTAGCTAAGCGTTATCTGTGCAGAAAACGTAATAAAGGAAGAAACTGATTCGATAGTATTGATGCCAAGGGCTCTTTTGCCTATGCTTTCTTGTATTTGACGGGGTTCGATTCATGTAGGGTTACTGCTGAAAGGCACGACTTCAATTTTCAAAAAATTTTCTCGGTTTACTTGTAAGTATATGTGGTGCATAGCGTGTCGTCTCATTTATTTATAAAAAGTCTTCAGATTATGTCTATGTCCTTAAAAAACATTTTATTAACATGGTCTTTACGGTCTTTTCCAGGGATGTTTGAATCAACAGCACGTTCTGCCGAGCTTTTTGTCCCCATAAATAGGTACTCGTTTAAGAGGCTGAGTGAGATAGGCCATCCATTGGTTTAAAAATTGAAAACTGGCAAAAACTGAATCCGCCTACACAATCCGGATGATGTAGCGATTGTAGTATCAGGAATGTGTCTCTCCGTGATCAGTCGGATCATGGAAAGAGTCCTTGGTTTGGTCAGCAAATGGGCCACAAGCTGTGGCCTGGGCGTAAGCCTGGGGAAAACAAAACTGATGCTGTTTACTACAAAAACCAAAATATCGGCTTTCTCGCTCCCAAAATTAAATGGATGTCAATTAAAATGATCGTATTAGTAGTTGGGCGTTATTATGGACTCAAAGCTCAACTGGAAGTTGAAGAGCGCGTTTAAAAAGCCTGTATTGCTTTTTACGCCTGCAAGACAGTAGTATTTAGCAAGAAATGGGGTCTCAAGCCAAACATGGTACTCGGGGTGGGACGACTCAGCGGGTCACTCGTCTGATGGCCAGCACTCAGTAGAGGCTACAATGTAACAAAACTTGCTAGAGTGCAGAGATCGGCTTGCCTTAGCATCACAGGGGGCATGCGGACATGCACGAGGGATGCGCTGAATGTAATCCTGCATTTTCCACCCATTGATGTTTTTATCAACTAAATGGCAATTTAGTGCAGTCAGGCTCAAAAAGTTAAGCTGCTGGAGTGCTAGTCCATACGGCCACAGCAATATTCTAAACGTTGTAACGGATTTCAAAGTGCCCAAACTAAGCTTTGGGAAGAACTTTGATGCCAAATTCCCAAGGATTTTGATATCACATTTTTCACCGATGGATTTTAAATGGATTGTGGCGGGGGTGCCGGAATCTTCTGCGGATCACTAAGTATCTCTAAATATTACCGTCTTCCTGATCAATTTTTTTTTTTTGGTAGAGATGGAGAATCTTGCATAGATACTGCATGCCTTGTCGTATTGGCATGCAGTTATTTCGGATTCTTACCGACTAAACCTAAACACCTCTTTCGTCTCCGCTTGACCCTGCGGGACCACCTAACAGTATTACTTCACAGGGTCAATTTAGGCTAATCAGTCATCACCACGGGTACCAGACTTGCGTCAACGCTCCTCCCTCTGTAACTTCATGTGGACCGCACAATTTGCCCTGCTTATTGAATCCCAGTTATTTGCTGATAGCAGCATCAGACCTACTAAGTTCTCGGGCCGAATGCATCCTGGTGAGTTGTCCAACTAAAACCGATGCAAATATTGTCGGTACCCTCCGTGGCCCGTTAAGCATTGCGTCATTTAAAAATTCGTATCCCCGTGTTTTCGGTTAACTCGCATGGCTATGACTGGGATAATTGTATGTGTTTATCGGCCAGTAGAGGCCTCATCCCATCGGATCTGCCACCTTCTCATTGATTCAAGCCGTTCAATGTTTCTACGCTCTGGGTGCAACTCAGGTGTTACGCCTTGGTGACTGCTGTACATCCTGCTGATTTCTTCCACTATTATTGGCAATGTCATCATTCCAGATACCACGTAGGTCGCTTCATGTGATGTGGTGCGGTACGCACAACACACTCTCAAAGCGCACCAACGATATATCGCGTTTATTGGTTTTTGCGTTACTGACAACCCGCATTGCACTTGTCAAAACTGGCGAAGCATATATAATTATTGATGTTACCAGTCGCCGCCTTATCACCCACATACTTTAAGTACTCTCCAAAATTTAGTTTCGAGTCAATCATAACCCCCAAGTACCTAACGGTACGCTTAGAAGTTAGGATACACTCTCCGACTCTGATTTTGAGGCTACACTTTTTTCTGCGCTTGCTTATCAAGACCGCTTCAGTTTTCTGATCGGCGAGCCAATCCAACGGTTTCCAGCCACAGTTTGATGATTGTTATCGCCTCGCCTTCCTGATCAAGTGAAAATTTTTCAAGCCGAAATGCTTGCAATCATGAAGGCCTGTCATGCTATCCAGGAACATACAAAACAACCAGAGTATCGCCATTTGCTCTGATAGTCAGGCTGCTATCATGGCATTGAAATCAGTGAAGACCCAATGGTAGTTGTTAGGAGTAAGATCTGCACCCACTATATAAGGGCTGCTAATTCCAAATAACAAAATCTGAGGATTTGCGTTATATCAAGGAAGATGTGGCTCTCCTACGACTGGAAAAGAACTTGGAAGTTCTAACTAAACCGCGTAGAAATATCGCCAAACTTACTGGTGTTATCACGGGGTTCCACGCTGTCAGGCTGGGCATCCCCTACAACGCGCATTGCCGCTGCACCCTGATTCAGTTTCTGTGTTAATGCCCGGGTCTTGCCAGAACCCGGTATAGGACGCACGGTAGGGCTGTTCTGGGCAGCTTGGAGGATGCAGCAAATGTGAAATTAGGGGAGCTGCTGTACTTCCTTCCTAAAATAACGGTTCAATTCACCTCTCCATTCCTAAATTCGCCGAAATTTTGCTAGATAGGTTCGAACGAAAGGTCCTTCGGCGAATTTTCGGAACCGTTCGCGAGCGAGATCAATGGCGTATCCGGTACAACCATGAGTTGTATCAATTGTACGATGAGCTGAAAGTATCGAAGATCGTAAAGCTTGAACGTTTGCAATGGGCGGGGCATGTACAACGAATGGACGATATACGTATGCCAAAAAAGGTGATGAACGCACAACGAATTGAAGGAGCTAGGTTGCGTGGACAACCGAGAGCTCGCTGGGAGAACTCCGTAGGTGAAGACGCCAACCAGCTGCTGGGCTTCCGAAGGAAGGACATGGTCACGTAACCGCGACAGTTGGAGGTCAGGGATTCAGGCGACCAAAGCCCGGTATCGGGCTATCGTGACACATTGATGACTTCTAAATTCATCACCTAACCTTCATCATATACACTAGTTTTGGGGTTTTTGGCTCCATGTCCATCCATGGGTTAAAAAATCGAAAACTGGCAAAAACTGAATCCACCTCCACTCTATTTCTGAATTGTTGGACCATTAAAATTTACGCTAAAAATATTTTTATATGGGCAACAAACGAGTGACCTGATTCGCGAAGTGTGTTTCGGACAGTTTGAATTTGGATACAAATCGAAAGCAGATTCGAGTCGCAATCACGATTCGCCTACTCAATTCGTCCAGGGCAATCTTTTTCAGATCGCCCACTTGCTAGGTCTGCTGAGTCTGCCACCCATACATTAACAATTGAGTTGTACTCGCGTCCCTTTTTCCCAAACGTCACGCGCCACGCACTGTTTGGTCTTCTAGGCAGGGTATCGGTTGCTAACCGTTTTGGTGCCGCGACTCCCTAAGTTTCAAAAAATCAATGTTTAAGTAAAATGTACTACTTCTCCGTTCGTCTTGCATATTGGCTGGTAACAGAAAAAAATTAAATCTAAGTATTCAAATGCAGTCTCTGCCAATTTTATCGGGCAGGTGACAAATTTGTGAAGAAATCCTACTGTTTACTTTCTCCGTTTAAATGGCTGGATAGATTTCGTGCGAGCGAAAGTGATATCTAATTTTCTCTTCTCTAAGAAATACACTAAATTTCGAAAATGTCTCTCAGAAGAGGTCAGTTTGTCTATCGCTTTAGGAACATTACGCTATCAGCTTCGCAAGAAGAATTTTCTTGTTCTTGTTATCGACACTAGCGACACTTATCTTACCGTCCGCCATATAGCGGAAAATATCGGAAACACAAAAGTTCCCCCTATTAAAGCGGATAGCAGAACATGCCTCGCTTTATTCTGCAGGTAGTCCAGAATAAATTTTCTTGAATTCTGTTATGTGAGCGACTTTCCAGTTAAAAGTGACCGACCATCTCGATCCGTCTATCCATCCGATCCCGGCAACAATAAAATATTGGTCGCCTCGTAAACCTATTTAGCCATTCTCAACATATTGATTTAAAAATTCGTTATAGGACCGATGAGGCATATAATCTCCAAATGCTCATGTTTGAGTAATCAGTTAGAGTGAACAATTTTGCGACTCCCTTGAAAACTCACGACAACCATCTAGGGCAAGTATACCATCTACGGGGTTTTCCGTCTAAGGGTCACCTAGCCTTTCGGCTTTATACCCCGGTCCTTGCGAAAGCGGTTTGGACCTCCGGTTATTTTACTGGTACGGATCTTGTTGCCAGATGGGGATTTCTCCATCCGGTGAATGCACTCACCATCAGGAACCCAACCCCGGGGCTGCATCACCAGCTCGATGTCTTGCTTAACAACCGACAGCCCCCTCGAGACCAACTCCAAGATGGGAAGGGACCATGGTCTCCTGGGCTCACCCATCCCCGAGGTACACTATTCGCTAAAGACTTAGCAGGTGTGATCAACCTTCGGCCCCCTAATGGTTAGGCCTAACGTTAAATTCAGATGTGCACATCCCACGTTCGTTGGACCTGTTACTACTCGTCTGCTTAAAGCAGACTCGTAGCGCTGGGGGTGGCCCCCATCCGTTTACTAAGCAGCAATTTGACTCAGAACGTGTGGCCATCAATCCACAAACTAGTTAGATATAGGCGCGTAGGCATTTTCACCAAGGCCATTCTCCCTAACTAGTCCCTTCGTGGCTTGGGTTATGCGAAGCCGCCAACTCCGAAGCTATACACGACCGCTTATAAAGGACTCCTCCCCTACGAGGAGACACTGCGTATCGTGTTCGACTTGTATGACTGCCTTTCCGAACGAATAGGGAAAAAGGTCAGCCATGTCGTGAGCTTCCCATACATGACTCGGGAGCACGGGAGCGTCATCGCCCGAATGGTCTTTGCACAGATCCACGCCATGGCGTATCAACTATACAAGGGGCCTCCCTGCGCTGCTCGGGTACATGGTGTCGCAAACCACCAAAGATCTCTGTCCCACTACAAACAGCCTTCCTTGGATGAGTGTCACATAGACACAGACCCCCCTGCGGGGAACCAACTAGGGCAGTGGTTCTTAACCTTTTACACACGAGGGACCATTTGATAACACTTGTTAGTTGTTGCGGACCACCAAATTAAAATGTGTGTAGAGCTATTAAAATCATAAAGTTTTGTACCAAATCCACTTCTTGTAGTGATCGTATTACTCCTCGGTAATATCATTAGGGAAAAGAAAATAATTATTAATTTAATTGACCTTACAAAACTTATCGTAGTCTTGGCAGTCGACGTTTTCGATTGGAACTATCTGCCGTTGTAACAATGTGGTTTAAGAGAAAAATAAAGCCAAACGAGAGGTCGCTTTTAAGAAAGGCATCCTAAATGAAACGGCTGTCGAAGATCCGCCCTGTAAATGTTTTTCGTAATGGAAGATGCCCTCTATTTCGGTCTGTTTTTAAGTCCCTTTTTTAATAGAGAGTAAAGCTCTTAATTGTATTCCTTACTGGATGAAAAACTTTTTTTATGGTTAAACATTGGATAAATATAGAAACGGCATTGATAGTCGTTAAAACAATCAACAGCATGTTAGAACCTTTTCAGAAGTGCTAAAGATAATCAATAAGAGCTGAACTAACTCAATTCAGCAATGTAAGTTACCATATGCTCTGAGAACAAAAAAAGTATTTTTTTTTGAAAAATTATATGGCCTTAGGTAAGGCCTAAATTGTTTACCTTTAATTATGACGCCCTCCGCGGTCTAGGAAACTAGTAGATATTCAGCCTTATTATACCCTATACCTAATGCTACCAACTAGTATTAGCGAATTTAAAGGATATAACCCTTCCAATTAAAAGGATAAAAAAGTACATACATGTAAGGAATTAAAAAAGGGTTAGAAAGTACGTGTATTCATCCAGTTTTTATTTTGTTTCATTAAACATTTTGTAATAATAATAGATACATTTATAATACGCGTAATACAGAAATCAAATCGAAATAAATGAAAATGAGGGAATTTTGTTGAGGAATGCCTCCAATGAACGATAAGTTGGACAATCTTGGCGGTCAACTTTTGCAAACAAGTAACCATTTCGCAAGTTGACTAACTTAGCCAAATTGGGCCCGTAGCGATTAGTTGGATAGCATGTGAAGTTTATATTGTTTGTAAAAGTTTGGCGACTAAGATCGTCCAACTTATCGTTACATGTAGACGCGCCTTAGTAAGCCTCGTTGCTAGAGAACATATCAATTGACATTGCACCTGGGCTCGATTCTTGTTGCTTGAAATCGTACTTCGCCTGACCGGAAATTTTTCGCAATTGTTCTGGCTGTGTTTTAATGAAGTTAAATAGAAGTCAACACACGAACAATCCATATTGATTTTGACTGTCAACCTGGATTTAAGTGTCTTTCACGAAAAGCAGCCAAAGTTTAGAAAAGGGCGATTGAAAAAAGTCCTCGATTATTTTTGGACACATCTTGAGATCCAACAAATATTCCTATAGTAGTTCGAAGATTTTTAAAATCGAGGCTATGGCAGCTCCCAAAGCCTGAAAAAACCCGTCTTGGCGTAACCAGTTTGGAATATTCTGCATTCTCAGAATCGGAGATTGATTTCAACTTTTTAACGCGAACTGTGTTTCTGTAAAAATGCGAGTAAATTTTCATGTCCACGCAAATTCAAAATATAAAAAAACATTATTGCTTCCACCACGCTATCGTGTGCCGAAATTAATCGGACAGCATGTCGCTACAGCAACCAACAACTTTTTCGGCGATTCCGTTTTACTCGGCAGTACGTTTTATTAATTCGGAAATGGTCTGTGCTGTCTCACCTTTTTCCGAACAAAGCTCCAACATCTTCACACATGCTCCGATATCGGACTTCATACGTATTTCCGTGATAGGATAAGTTGTAATGCAAAGAAAATTCCTTTCCGAAAATTCGTTTTATAGAACAGTCATTGCATACGGAGCTAGAACATTCGCGACAATTCGCGTTCGCGTTCGATGCAGGTCGGTGTTTCGATTAAAATCATAATCTGAATTCAATAATAATGAACTTTTTTCCCTTTGTAAAAAAAAAGGTCGGATAAAGTATCAAAAAAAGGACAGAATTCTGAAAGGATCAGAATAGTAAAAAAAGGAGAATCCTTTAAAAAACAGTATAGTTGGTAGCATTACCTATACCCATAAGATGGTATAGGGTATATTGTTTTTGTTACGACGATTTATGTAACACCTCAAAGGAGCCACCGGAGGTATGGCAAAGGATATATATAAATGATCAGGGTCGGTCCCTGATTCGAATAAGCCATGTCCGTCTGTCTGTCTGTCTGTCTGTCCGTCCGTGTGTCTGTCAGTTCGCACGATAACTCCCGAAATAATGAAGCTAGCGTTTTGAAATTTTGGTGAGATGATTGTTTTGATAAATGCTTGGATGGTATTGAAAATGGGCCAAATCGGACCATGCATTCCCCTACCTCCCATACAAATAACCCCTCCGTGATAGTGTAATTCGGCCATATTTATCGACAGAATATCGCTAGGGACCTGAAATTTCCATTAATGCCCAATTGTGATATATTCTTGAAGTTAGTGGAAAGTGGAGAAGGTCCGACTACCCTACCCCTACATCCCCTACAAAGGAATATTCCGTCATATCTTTTGATAGAATGTCCCCAAAAACTTGAAATTTATATCACATGATAGCTGCTGGATGCCGTAATAAGATATTAAAGATGTGCGAGATTCGACCCATCTACCCCTTACCCCTTAAAAAAAATAATTGAATATTTTCGGTTTTACGCGCATTCTAGGTCTGTACATGGGTATAGGGTATACACTCATCGTGCTATTCGCACGATTAGAACTCGGTCTCGTTTAAACACTCCTATCGAACTCTAGGACGTCCTCGTTTTCATGCTTCGCGCAATTATTTTTCGTTTATCACCCGTTTGGGCACCAGCTTTAATTCGTTGTATATACCTACATTGTACAATAGAATAAAATAGTTTCGCGAATTTCAATACTCCCGTACTCTTTGTACAACTCCGCTATTTTTCGTATGCCTGGTAGCCATAGTATAACGCAGTCGGGAAAATTGTTTTATTCATCACGAAATTCGTGTTTCCGTGGAAGTTGCGTTATTAGGAAGACCGTCAAGAATAAAAACAAATTTTGACGATATTTCATTCCATCGTCCAAAACTAGTTTTACGTTTATTTTTTTCATCAAAAAAGCACATATTCCTATACACAGCCTACAACGATAATAAATCTCAATGAACAGTCTGAACTATTTGCTCTGTCAAAAAAGAACTCCGCTCCGTTTCTATCCTTCAAACTTTGAGCTGCGTGAAATTCGACAATCTTCACTATCGGATTATGTGCACTGAGAAAAAAAATCCTGTAAATTCAAAAAATACGCATATGATTCAAAGAGATTCAAATATGATTTTGCTTCATATTTGTTTCCCTTTGAATCATTGTATAATCCCTTTATTTCATAGACTTTTTAATTCAAACAGATTTCCCTTCGAACTAATAAGGTATTCCTTTTGAAAGTCTATCTATAATCACTTTAAATTAAAGTGATACAGTGTCAATTTAATCAGGCCACAACGATAAATCGAAAAGATTTCCTTTTAATTTAAAAGGATGGACTATTTGTTTTAAATGCATGAACTCAAAAGAATACTTTAAATTACACCAAAAGGAGTAATTTTCACAGGGTGTTCTTTCCCTGTGAAAATTACTCATAAATGAGTTTTGTATAACTGACCTCGCTGCTATAGGTGCTGGCGACATTTCATTTACCTCTTTACGCTCTAAAATGCATAATAAATTACCTGCCTACAGTGGGATTCGATCCCGCGATTCTATGATTTGAAGACTAACGCGCCTACCTACTACACCACACAGACTATACGGGACGACGTTTATAATTTACACTATACATTGTGACATCGCTCTACCACACTGCCGACCAACTGCGAGTGTAAACAAAAAAAAAATCCTATTGAAAATTTGGATTTAAAGGATTTCCCATTAATTTAAAAAGGTTTCCTATTGAAAATTTGGATTTAAAGGATTTCCCATTAATTTAAAATGATTTCCTATTGAAAATTTGGATTTAAAGGATCTCCCATTAATTTAAAAAGAATGAATTTGAATTGAAGCGATATATATTTAATAGGAATGTAACTCGATTTCAAAAGGATATCGAATTAATTTTAAGGGACGTTATTTTTCTCGGTGTGCGAATCACAGCAAACGCCTTGCGGACCACATAAAGTCGCCTCAGGGACCAACAGTGGTCCGCGGACCACCGGTTAAGAACCGTTGATCTAGGGGCTCGCAACTTACCGGTTGGGAAACGATGTTCTTCTAGGGCAGTGGTTTCCAACTCAGAAACGTCTGCGGACCACTTAGCCTGAAAATGGATCTCGACGGACCACCACTCTATAAGGAAACGTTTTTTTTTGTCGAGGTGTTGTATTCAGAAGCTCACGCTCTTTCTCCCATCACAAATCGCAATTATAAGTTTTTTGTTTGTTATTACCTACCTAAAAATAAAGTGAAAAACCACTGATCATGCAAAGATCCTTTGCATAACACATACATAAGTAATCTTGGTATACTTAAGTCTGAGGTAGATGGTTTATTCAAAATTCCGGTCGGCTCCCATCTCTTCGAAGGCGCAGTCTACAACTCCCAATAGGAATAGGTGTCTTCTAGTCTCGAAGAGCTAACTTCAAATAAAAGATATCCAGTAAACGATAAAGCTCGGTTATTAGACTCGGATTTGTGACAATGTTGAGCCCGAAAAAACCTCTTGAATTTTCGCAAACGAATTTGAATTTTGATAATAAGTTTGAATAATTTTGGAATTGGCCTATAAGCAACGAACATAAAAAACCCATTGGCTTCCCATATTCAGGAACCATGCAGCAAAGTAATACTGGATAATCTGTTACATTATGATGTGAGCACGTGCGCGAATTTAATTAGTCACAAGAAAATATAACTTTTTTTGTAAGTAGTCTCCAGAGTCTCCCCGCGGACAACCTACGAGTCTCACTGATCCCATCCGGTCCGCGGACCACCTGTTGGGAAACAATGTTCTAGGCTCTAGGGTAAGTACATATACTGATGTCCAATAAATTCACTTGTTACATTTTTTGAATAACTACCAATTTTCTCAATTTCCTACACCATAAATAAAGGCCGTTTACTAATTGCTATCAACAGGTCTAAGTAGTTTTCTAATACACAAACACATTTTCGTGACTTCCTTCAGCCACCAATCAGCTGATTTCCGAAAAGCCCGACAACCTGTCGATTCCCCAAGAATTCTATTACAAACAGAATCCTTTAGTTAACCATCAATATTCAATTACCCAAAATACTAGATATTACCGCTCCTTTGGAATGAGCTACACTTTCCGTGTGGTTGTCCTTGCTTCAATGCTTTGCTTATTGCTTCCCTTAGCCCCACTCCGTTTATTAACAATTTATTTATAAACACATCAGCTCGGCACGAGAGCTCTGTAATTCAACAATCCAATTATCTTGTTACTATCAAAATAATAATTTGGCTAGTCCACGCGGAAGAAAGCGCGTGCTGGCAAAATTGACGCTATGGATGAATTCAATGTCGGGCTCAGTTTGTCGAATTTTAGATTGGGCGTTGTTTGGTAGCAATTATCTTTGTGTGTAACCGTTTGAAATTGATAAGCATAGCGAAGGAAGACTATTATGCAAAGTTAAGTTCCTATTTACATATTAGCGAAACGCTTACATATAAGTACAATAGGTACGTTTTATTGAGTTTATCCCGTGCAGGTTTGGGTAGAACTTCATATAAAAAAATGACACTTACCCAGGTAAAGTTCACCAGTGCAACTACCCTACACGGGATAGAGCTCAAATGTAGATGGCGGACGCATAGGGGAAATATGAGGGAATTTGTTTTTTCAAACCAAATGTGAGAGTTTTTCTAATCACGAGAAAAGATTTTGCAAAGAAATAATCATCTTTTGTGACAAAATCCACCACATCTAGAAAATAAGCCGACGAAAGCGAGTAAAAGATGCACAAAAACTGTCAAATGTCAGCTGTTTGGTCTTAACCGGGATGTTACCCGCGATCGTTTTTTTCGAGTCAGATTTACCCTCGATGCGAAAAAAACGTCGCTAATATTTTAGCGGGGACAAGAAATTAATGCAACGAAACCTGCAATACGTTTTTTTGTTGATTTTTACACGGAAGCATGATGCGTGGGATATATATTTGTAGACATTTCGCATATATGTGGGTTTGCTACGTGGACATCGTGGTGTGTTAGTTTATTTATTGAAAACAAAAAATAAAATTTATCAACACCGTGTTCCTAAAAATGTACACCAGTCATCTCTCCGACTGTTGCGCCAATCATTTAGAGGCCATCTTCTGCCACAATTCTTATGAGATAACAATAGTTGTCCACTTTTACAACTGTCTGCCTCTGGGTATTTGCCTGAATAACGCAATTGTGGTATTCGATGAACTCTGAAGTCTCACCTACAACATCTGCACTATGCTGCCCACATTTATTGTCTTCTCTCGCACAAGATCGTATCGATCTAACTAAACGAAATGGTTCTGAATCTCGAGAGACAGGAGAAGGGTATCGGGCTAAAGCCTAATACAAACAATACCAAAACCCTTAATTTCGGCATTTTGTCCGAACTCTGGCAAAGCAGTTATCTCAGTTTTAAGACCACGCTAGGGCTATTCCGCTTCCAGATTCTTCCGAATTCTTTTCAGTCAAAAGTCTATCGACGAATTGACTTGCAGGTGAAAGTGGCAGTGGATTGGTCATACGTTGCGGAAGGGTGATAACTGCATTGCTGATCGCGCTATGCCATGTAACTAATCCCTATTTCCAAAGAGGCAGGCAAAGCCGTCGCTCTAAAATTCCGTGACACAGATCTGTGGAAGAATGTGCGTCAATTACGATACGCTATATGGTCAGAAACCGCATGGGATGGCGAGTAGGCGTACTATGCTGAACGCACTATGCTCCACAGGGCTAAAGGCAACTTAGTAGTAGTACCTATACTGAATGGAAAAATGACATATTGGACGGTCTGTGAGGGATATTTTCACAGAAAAATACTTACGGGACTAGGGATTTAACAGCCTTATCAAGATTCAGAATCAAATCATGTTTTAAACAAAATTCTGAAAATGACACTCAACTGAATTTTTATAATAGTGCAGTCATATTAGCATTTCAAATAGAAAAAAATGAGAGATGTTTTAATCAATGGGCTCCCAGGAATCTACAACTGATTTTGCTAAAAAAAATTTGATCGGAAAGGTCCCAAAAAGGACAAAAAAGGATACTCTTTAATGCCGACGAGTGTACTTGTACTTTGGTTTATAAAAAATAAATAACAGGCGCGACAATCCAACATTGGACTAAGGCCGCAGGATGTGTTAATGACATCCTATTTCCAAGATCTTATCTGCTTTTTGATGAGGTAATGAGATCAGCATCACGCTCGGTTTATAGTGCAGTCAAAATATCCCAATTCGGGCCTCCAAAGAAAAAAAAAATAGAGTAAGGCTAATTTTTGTTGTTTTTTAATTCGGTGGGCTCCCAGAAATCTACAACTGGTTTTGCTAAAAAAAAATTTGATCGGAAAGGTCCCAAAAAGGACAAAAAAAGGATACTCTTTAATCCTCGACCGGAGGTCGGCATGCGGGGTATCATATCAAAGGGGACGTCGAGTACATTACATATCCGGTGTTTGTTTTCTGTTTCAAGGACCCTCAACGGAATAAATCGAGCTTAAATGGAAAATTTTCGCGTTTCCCGTGTATCTTTCCAAAGCCATAACTACGAGAATAATTGAGACAGGAAACAAGCACCGGATATGCAATGCACTCGACGTCCTCTTTGATATGACACCCCACATGCCGTTCGATCAAGTTGTGAAATTAGTGTCCTTTTATGTCCTTTTTCAGAGCTTTCCGATCAACTTTTTTCTTAGCAAATTTAATGGTAGAATCTCCAGCTATTATAAATTCTGAAAAGTAATAAAAGTAGGCACAACTTGCATTATTCTCGTAGATATTGCTTTGGAAAGATACACGGGAAACTCGAAATTTTTTTATTTCTTGGAGGGTCCTTGAAACAGGAAACAAACACCGGATATGTAATGTACTCGACGTCCCCTTTGATATAATACCCCGCATGCCGACCTCCGGTCAAGGATTAAAAAGTATCCTTTTTTGTCCTTTTTCGGACCTTTCCGATCAAATTTTTTTTTTAGCAAAAACCATTTGTAGATTTCTGGGAGCCCACCGATTCAAAAACAACAAAAATTAGCCTTACTCTATTTTTTTTTATTTGGAGGGCTGTATATCCCAAATTTTGACTGCACTATAAACCAAAGTACAAGTACACTCGTCGGCATAGATTTTTTGACATCTCATACTTTTGAGCTGACTTCACATAAACAGTTATAAATGTGCTCAATATTTTTCCTTTTTTCAATCTCTTGTTATAAAAAAATGAAAAGCTGACGATTTTTTTTTAAAGTGGAATAAGTGTTTTGACAAATTTTAATTCTTTGCTTCTGCATCAATTTTTTGCGGTTAAGTGTCCATATTTGAACATCAAAATTTAATAAAATAAATAGAAAACCAGTCTGGTAGAAAGCAGATTTGATTCGAGTCATGGCTGAATCATCTTCCAAAAACTTAAGAACAATGTCCAGAAAACGGAAGGATTCTGTGAATATGAAAAATATTACATCGGAGAACAAAACAGCAGCATCACTGTAAGAAGACAACTAAAATCGGCAAATTTCAAGTATACACAGAAAAAAAGAAACAATTGAAAAATCGAAGCCAAATCTATTTGCCATAATAACATGGTTCAAGCCTTGGGAACTTTAAATTACATTAGTAAAAAAAAATCAATATTTAGGAAAACTGGCCATTTTGTGTAGAAAAAATGGACTCCATATTACTGAAAATGAAAGCGCAGTGACTCTGTAATGATTTAACACCAATCACTGTTCCAACGGCTAAAGCTTCCTAATGTGATATATAGTTGAGCCATCGAAAGTGATATACGAATTGCAGCATACTTTGGATTTAACTGCATATTTTTTTATAAGGTTATGTGCCATTTTTCGCTCGCCACTCTTTTTTATACCCTTCGCTCATAGAGTGAAAGGGTATATTAACTTTGTCATGAAGTTTGTAACGCATTGAAGGAAGCATCTCCGACCATATAAAAAGTATAAATACATTGCTGGAAAAAAAATTGGGCAAGAACATTTTCTGCGATAAAACCATGTTGAAGTTAAAAGTTGACCAATATTTTAGTGAAATTGACTCATTGCCTCAATTAGGACGCAATTAAGAGATTATTTCATGAAAAATGCTCTACCTGCATTTTCAGGGATGATTTTGGAAAAAAAAGTGAAGACGGACATTTTTTACCTGAAAAAAGGTTGTTCGGCGAAAATAAAGTAAACGGATTTGATTTTTTTTAAATATTTTTAATGGATTTTGGAGCTTTATAGCTAACAATTAATATTTAGTTGGGCTACCTCTGGCTTTAATTACGGCTAAACACCTCCGATTCATCGATTCAGACAAATTTCTCCACGTTGTGGCCTTTTTAATGCACGAATGGAGTCTGGGCGCTTCCTAGCCACTTGCAGCTTCATGATACTCCAGATGTTCTCGATCGGATTCAAGTCAGGGCTGTATGGAGGCCAATCCAAGACGTCGATACCTATTGTTCTCCTGGAAGTACCTCTTCACCTATAAAAGAAAAAAGAAAGAAAAATATATTTTTTTGGATCAATTTACCAATTATTATCAAAGCTTAGACTTGTATTCACTTAACACTTACATCTTTGGCAGTGTGACATGGTGCATTATCCTGTTGGAAGATAAATCTCACGGCATCTCCAAACAGTTCTAGAGCACATGGTTCCAATTGGTTCTCCAAGACTTCCAAATAGACCGAAGCTGTAACCTTTGAATTTATGAAGGTGATTCTACACCTTTCATCGCCGGAAAAACATCCCCAGACCATCACTCCTTCAGCTTTCGGAGGAAGTAGTCGCAGGCACTCGTCGCTTAACCTTTCTCGAGGCTCCCGCCGCACAAGAATTCTACCATCGCTTAAATGGAGCTTGAACTTCGACTCGTCCGAAAAGATTACACTGTTCCACATCTCCTGAGTCCAAGAAGCATGCTCCTGGGCCCATTGCAATCGTTTCTGCCTGACTCGTGACGGAAGATCTGGTTTATGGAGTGGCTTTAACGCACGTAAACCAGCTTTCACAAGCCTATATCTTACCAGTCTGGACGAAACTTGACTTCAAGTTGCTCGGGCTAGGTCGTTTCTATAATATCGGCTGAAGTCTTGAAACGGTTCCGACGGCTTTGCAAAACTATGAAGCGATCATCCAATGGAGTAGTTTTCCTTGGTCGTCCAGAGGCTTTCTTCCGCTCGCTGGTGTCCCTTACTCGAAACGTCTTCAATATCCACGCCACGGTGCTTTTAGCAATACCCAGCCTTTCAGCTATTTCACGTGTAGTCAGATTTTCACGCGCCAAAACCAAAATATTACTTTTTATTTCCGCACTAACTTTTCCCATTTTGTTAGACAAGCTACACTTTCTTCCTTATCACGCTATTTCCGCTTGACAAATGATGATTAATCTTCACCTTTTGACAATAGATAGCCTACTCATCACGTGTTATTGCCAAAGCCAATAAAACCTTATTGCCCTTATTACCTGCAAGACTTTTGGCATAAAAGGTTAAAAAATGACAAATAAATGGTTTGCCCAATTTTTTTTTTCCAGCACTGTATATGATCAGCATGACGAGATGAGTCGATTGGACGATGTCCGTCTGTCTGTCTGTCCGTCTGTTGCAGCGCGTTTTTCTCGGCCACTATAAAAGCTACGGAACTGTGCTTATTATTGTTGCAGGCTGTTTGTATGTTTGAATCACCGAAATTGGATCACTGAGTCATGGGGCTGCCATACAAACCTACCCCCCAAATTAGGTTCATCTAAGAAAAACTTTTTTATTTGTGCACCAATTTCAACCAAATTTCACACAAATGTGTTTCTCTTGATGGCACAAAACATATCTTAGAATTGAGCAAATCTGACCATGGGGTCATGGGGTGGCCATACAAACCCAACCCCCATTTTGGCTTTTCTAAGAAAAATTTGTTGCACCAATTTCACCAAACCTTGAATTAATGTGTCTTTACCAAAGCAAGAAAAAAGTTCAAAACGAATGGAATCGTACTGTGGGGTCATGCTCCCGCAACCCCAATAAAATTTTCTGAGTAAATATTTTTATTTGCCCACTTATTTCAACCAAGCCCAAAACTTTCGTCAAGACGGAAGAAAAAGAATGAGGAGGGGGGGGGGGGGGCTCGGATGCGATGTAGCCAAAATTACTACGTAGCAGCCATAAATTGGAATGCTACATTTAGGTGTATTGCTGCTGCTCGATCAACTGTCACGCACAGCTACTCGACCATCAATACTGGAAATTGTTTCATTTATGAGCCGGGTTTTAGAGAACATTATAGAATTGTGCGATGAGAGTACGTATTTTGAAAAGAAAGTTGCAGTTTTAGGTTTTTAGAATTTTTGATTACTGCAATATCTGCGGATATATCAGCTGATTAGAGAGAACTGATATTTCGTGTAGCAGGTCCATTCAGCGAACACAAACTTAGCAGTTTTCCAATTTCTTAGTTTTCCAATTTCTTGTCGTGGGGATATGTAGCACATTCCAATATGTGCTCGCTGAATGCAGTCACTAAAATAAATTTGGGGTGACGATTCTAAATTTGAGGTATAAAGTAAAAAAAACTTTTTTAGGGTTGCCATTCCCAGAATTGACTGCAGCGGAAATACTCATTCAAAACGGCGCCGCAATAATACTAACAAAAATTTGGGTCGCTTATTCCAAATTTGAGGCCAAAAAGCAAGCAACAAATGTTTGGGGCTGCCGGCCGGCCCCAGAATGGTTCCCCTGTTTTATCGGGGAAATACTCGTTCAATTGGTGTGGCGCAGAAACACTAAGGTGAATTAGGGTGTCGCTGATTCCAGATTCGAGAAACGACAAAAAATATTGGTTGGCCACCCCTGTTTTCTCAAATACAAGATCTTTTTAGGGTTGCTGTACTCATGTTGTTGTTGCTGTAGCGATTCAATTTTTTTATCTCTTGAATCGAAGGGGATCTTCGCAGCTCTTGACCATTTTAACAACGGGTAGCTCCGGGACGATTTACATCGAAGAACAGGCTGTCGTAGGAGCATTTTATGGACAACACAAACATCCATGGGCCACAGTGGGATTCGAACCCACGCACCGGCAACTCAGAGATAGAGTGAAATCTCTGCCACTGAGCCACCGAATGCCGTCCCCATAATTGTACTCTAGTTTTCTAGGGGAAATACTCATGCAATTGGTGTGACAGAAACAATAAGGTTTATTCGGGTAGCTAATTCCAAACTTGATGTCAAAAGCAAGCGAAAAATTTGTGTGATTGCCGGGCCCAGAATGGTACACCTCTTTTTCTCGGGGAAATACTCGTGCAATCGGTGTGGCAGGAACACAAAAAAAAATTTGGGGTGACGATTCCAAATTTGAGGTATACAATAAAAAAAAAAACTTTTTTAGGGTTGCCGTTCCCAGAATTGACTGCAGCGGATATACTCGTCCAAAACGGCGTGGCAGAAACACTAACGAAAATTTGGGTCGCTGATTCCAAATTTGAGGCCAAAAGCAAGCAACAAATTTTTGGAGTTGCCGTCCCCATAATTGTACTCCTGTTTTCTCGGGGAAATACTCGTGCAATCGGGGTGGTAGAAACTAGGGGTGGATATCGAACATCGATGTTTCGAGAACATCGATATTTTTGGTCCGATGGTCGATGTTTTTACCATAGATGGTTTTGCGTCGATGTTTTTCACCATCGATGGTTTGCGTTTCGATGGTCGATGGTTTTGACCATCGATGTGTATGCGAATATCGTCAAACAGCCTAATCAGTAACAAAAAGTCAAATGTATCGTAACATACATACAACATGCAATCCATCTCTCGTGAACACTGCACACACAAATAGAGTATCTTTGCTTATACATACGCCTGTATGGCCTGGTATGGCACAATTTCCAAATGTATTTCCACCCTGAAGTAGCTTCAACCTTTACTCACTGTTTCCGTTGAAATTTAAAGAGCTGCGGAAGGTGTGCTACAATTTCGTCGCGCATGTTTTTTTCTCATGCAACCATACTGTCCACTCGTCAAGATAAAGCGTATGACGGACGGGCGAAGTATGGAGAAAAGGGAACAGCAGGCCCACTGTAATCCTGTCGCGTACTTTTCCAAGTCGTCGTCACATGGCCAGATTCCCGCGTGGTACCGCTGATTGTTCTATGCAACGAAGGAAGAAGAGCTTCATTCGGTTAGGTAGAGGAGGCAATGGACCAAAATCATAAGCTAAACCTATTCAATCAGTCTAATTCTTGCTATTAAAATGATTCTTTTTTTGAGTACTCAAAAAACCCATTACATCGATGTTTTTGGTTCGATGTTTTCTTATCATCGATGGTGTTTTTCTTTCGATGCTCATCTCTAGTAGAAGCACTAAGGGGAATTTGAGTCGTTGATTCGAGATCAAAAACAAGCAAAAATTGGGATTCACCATTTTTAAAATAAACTACTACTGTCTCGGCGAATTACTCGGTTGTATTGCACATATATATATATATACATATATATACCCACAACAATTCATTCCAAATCCATGCAATGTCTGAAATTTTCGATCTAAAATTCTATTATTATATGCGCCTATCAGCATCAAACAGCACGAAACCGACATATCTATTTATATGTACACACAATACGCCATGCCGCTAAAAAGCCGATCGGACCACAAATCATGCCTCTCATGTCGATCTCTCCGCGCCGGTAGACGATTTCAGCGGCGGGAATGCGCATTCCTGCTGCTTATAAGCATGCTTTTTGCTATTTCTCATCGCACGACTCGGCGTCACATCGGATGCAGTCTGAATGGTACAAACGCGTTCCTGCTGGTTCCCATTTAAATGTTAAGAAATTGTTTTTCTTGTGATGAGAAGCTTTACGCCTCTCATCGCATCGCATCGCTTTCCATGCGAACGGACACTTATTGAAAGCACTAGTCTCCGATGTGTATTTCAGCCTTTAGACTGCCACGTAGTGAGAAGTATCAAAAATGCAATGAAAACATTTACACATTAACGAATTTCTCCTCAAACAGAAGTCTATCAAATTCTATTGAAGTATGCGCTGCGGGTGGTTCCGACTTAGCAGTTAATACCAACAACCCAATATTGTTGCATTCAATATAGTCTTAACATTTGACAAGTTAATTCATCCAAAATATTGTTTTTTTTTATTTGAATTACGCCGGTAGAAATTAAATTTAATTTTCCATTGAGCATTCATAATCTAGATCTAGAATCTATTTAAAGAAATATCCATTAAAGATTTGTTATTTTTGCATTTTCTGCGCGTTTAATTCATGAATTTGAGTGTAATTACTATTGGAATAGACAAATTAATTATACAAAAAGAAAGTAAACAGATTATTTGCCAATCAAATGGCACCGAAAATACCTAACTATAGTTTATTGGATTATGGGGGAAAGGGGCGCGACCATATTATCTTATCAGTAGAAGAAATTTATTCGAAAATGTTGCAATGCAAACCTCAAAAGCTCAAAGTCCCAGGGTACTATTTTATGGGCATCGAGTCTTTGGATCGTAGATTTTTTATGGTAAACTCACTCGCGGATACGCAAGATATCCGAAGACCCAAAGGCTAGGCAAGTAGTTTGTCGAATCAACTTGTCTGGTCCTTTATCCCCGTGTGAGGAGAGCCTTAGCTTTTCGGTATCAATTGGGACCTAACACATATTTTCTGTTTAATCTATCCCTACAATTTTGGCCAAAAATCCACAAACAACTTTCTCATACAAATTTTAGTTTTATAGCAGCCTTCGATAGAACCCTATTATATTTAATTCTGATTGTAAACAAAATAACCTTATTTATTACTCGTTATCTTTCAATACGGCTCGTGCGATCTCGATAAAAAAGCAAAACCGTCCAAAAACAGAACGAAACGCACCGCGCACTGATAACACGACAGACAATCGCGTTGGGCCTAATTCTCATCATCATTATCATGACGCACCTAGATACACTTGGCACAACGCGCTGATATGGGACTTTTCTATTTTGATGAATATTAGTAATTTAAGAGTGGGCATATTGCAAGTAAAAATTAGTATATTATAAATTGTCTTCGGAGCAAAAGCATAGACCCCAAAAAAAATTATAAATTTTTCTACTGCAGCGCGATTAAAACAAGCAACGAAATCGGGTCAGTGTGTTTTACGTTGATTTTTGCCGCCTGTACCTGCCTGTCTGTTCTTATAGTGTTGATGCGCGCGGTTGTTTTGCCTTTTTGCTGAAACCACATAAAACAAACACTCAAAAAAAGAAAATCATAATTTTATTTATATCAAATGAGGGCATTATTTGTGTGCATAAAACAACAAGTGTTATTTGTTGAAATAGTGTTCATATAGTCTAGTTAAAAAAATGAATATAAATCAAATTTAGTTTAGTGAATATAATCAACCAAAAGGATATTTGCATTTTGCCTGCAATATGTACAAATTGTGTGACTATTTAGTAGGAACTAAAGCCTTCATTTCCCATGACGTCAAGAAGTTTATGAAGAAAGTGGATTTAAATAAAACTACAAGTGTGTATCTTGTCCTGTTTTTTTTTGTTTCGTTTGTGTTTGTCCGTTTGCCTTATTTCTGAAACTTCCTTTATCCTTTATACATAATAGTAGTACGTACGTGATTACATACAAAATTAATTCTTTTTAATTTAGTGTTTGTTGTGTTATGAGTAATATGTAATTGTTTTTATCTTGCGTATCTATTTATCTAAAGTCTAAACAAATCAAACAAATTTTGCTGGCTCTTCAGCTCACACAAAATTCATAAAGGATTTTTCTATTTCTATTTTTAAACAATTGACTGGCTTGTCAAAAAGTGTGATATCATTTTGTATTGTGTATTGATACTTAAATCTATCAACATCCGTCTCTTGGAAACCCAGCTAAAGTACGATTCATACGTTCTCTTATTTGTTGAATGCATTCAGTTTAGTTTTGTAGTGTGGTTGGAGTAGTGGTTTGTGCGCCTACAATTTACAGGGTCTTGGATTCGAAACTCACTGTAAACTAGGGGCGTCAAACTCAAAACCTGGTCTTGGCAAAATATTACTGTCTTCGAGTTTGAGCGGGCCGCAGGATCAAAAGTTTAGAAATTAATGAGGATTTTCAAAATTTGACTACACAAATACTTCTTTTAAAATATGACTATAAATCTGGGCCTTTAAAAATGAAATGTTTTCGAAAATGTACAAACAAATTTATAAATTTTAAACAAGAAATTAAAAAGCCAAAATTTGTTTGATCCGTCAGTAACAACTTTTTTGCGAATTAATTTCCTTCAAATTTTGAACAGCTCAGATCAGAATATTCATCCAGGTCGCCCAAAACAACCTTGGGAGTGAAAATTGTTAGGTAGAAAACATTAAATTAACTTCGTGCAGAAAGGTGGTTTCAAATAGAATTAAAATTAGTTTGTGATGTGGTGAGTAACAAACAAACAAATCAATATCAATTCATTTTGACGCATTTTTGCTGATGATTTTGTTTTTTTTTTTTATAGGGTCGTGTACAGGACAGTTTATTACGGTTTTAGAATCCCGAATTTATAAGAACGGACTATGATTTCACTCATACATACTCACTTTTGGAAATAAAAAACTCAACCTTGATTTCAAGAGCTCAATAAGAGTCTTTCAAGATCCTAAATTTGATTTCGCGATCTATTTAGGTTTAATGTTGTATAGCGCCAGTTATTTCTTTATTTGAGCTTAACAATAGAAAAGTAGGACTGCAATTTTAGTCCATTAAATTAGGGCGAAAATGACCGTTTGCCTCGTGATTAGTAAGTATGCATTATTCATGGAGTATGCTGAGTATTTTTTCAATCGCCGTAAATTGAGGCTAGACCTTCGAACTTAAAATGTATTCATAGTGTGGTTCTGATAACTGGATCTATTTTTCAAATTTTTATTTATATGTATTCAAGAAACCTAGTTGGTCAGTTCTAACATTTATCATAAATATAACTGTCCGATTTGACAAATGTAACTGCCAGATTTGAAAAATTAAAACGTCAATCATTCCCGCAAATATGTTAAGAGCTTCATTACACAGTCTGATAGTAATATATTAGCATATCCTTAAGCCTACTCGATTTCTTTTAGTGCACGTGTAAAAATTGAAACCGAATGAATCGAGTAGTCCTAATGATATGATAATACAGGGTGGGCCAATTACAAGTTGGTTTTTAAAAATGCAATAAAATGAACAAAATTAAATTTTTTCCATCTATTATGGCTTTATTAGAAAGTAAGTAAGCTCCCATTAATGATGGAACACAACTTCATTCAAGTGCCTGCCCCGGCTGGCATCGCAGTAGCGCATTCTGTCACACCAATTTTCCAAGACCTTGTTGATGGTTTTAGGCTGTAGCTCACGGATTGATTGGATGATATTGGCCTTAAGTGCTTGAATCGTTTCTGGATTGTTGGCATAACATCGGTCCTTCACGGTTCCCCACAAAAATAGTCCATAGGGGTCAAATCGCAGCTCCGAGGCGGCCAATTGACATCGCCAAGACAGCTGATAACACGATTTGGGAATTTGGTGCGTAAAAGATCGATTGTGGCATGGGCTGTGTTGCATGGCGCGCCATCCTGCATGAACCAGAGTTCGTCCAAATCATGTCTTCAATTTCAGTAAAACAAAAGTCGGATAACATGGCTCGGTAACGCTCACCGTTGACCGAAACGTTGTTACCAGCCTCATTTTGAAAAAAAAAAATGGTCCAATGATGCCAACACTCCACAATCCGCACCAAACTGTCACCCTCTTTGGATGCATTGGCATCTCGACAATAACGTGCGGGTTTTTCGAGACCCAGATGCGGCAATTTCGTTTATTAACGTAGCCGCCGAGATGAAAATGCGCCTCATCAGAAAAGATAATTTTTCGCCCAAAACCATTGTCCAATTCAAGCTGCTCTAAGGCCCAAATTGCGAAGCGATAACGAAGTGGATGGTCGTGCGACTTTAATTGCTTAGTCAATTAGACCTTGTAAGGGAAAAATCCGAGATCTTTTTGCAGAATTCTTCTCAGGCTAGTGCGTGAAATGTTTAGCTGTTGAGATCGATGGCGTGTTGATGTTCATGGATAGGGTGTCACACTCTATGGGCTACAGCAGCCACATTTTCATCTGTGCGCAACGTACGACGACGGGGACCGTGAGTGTTGTCCACTAGCATGCCTGTCTCAGGAACTTTTTGCACAAACTTGCGTACGTGACGCTCGGTGGGTGCTTCATTTCGGCCAAAACTTCTTTTCAATAAACGCACTGTTTGGGCTAGACAGCACTCACTTTGAAAATGAGTTTTCAATATTTCCCAACGTTGTTCAAGCGTAAAGCGACTCATTTCGTTCCGCGGAGGTATGATACTGACTTTCTATTCAAATTTCGGGCGAAAAACAGCTGTCAGTGTCAAACTAACCTATGATTTAATTGGTTAGAAATATAAATGTGTAATGGAGCCCTTACTCCTTTATTTATACATATTAGATACACCTCGGGCGAAAATGAAAATGAAATTTTTTCCGTGTCGAGTTTGTCAATGGCAATTCATACTTACTGTCGTGGAATATGTAGAAAATGCTGATGAATTCTATAAACGCAACTTTTCTCTGCCAATTTATGTATTTTTTTTTTATTCTTCGGTCATTGGATAATTTCCTCAATGAACTCATCGCGGACAGTGAATCGATTTGACGTTTGACGCGAATCTCACCACGGTTGACGGAGGTTGTGTTCCCGAATCGATTCATTTTCATATTGCAAAATGCATTCCGACAGGGGGAAAATTACTGCTTTAGTTTTTTTGAAGATTTTTTAGGACGTCAAGTGTCAAATGTTTGGAGGAAAAATGATAAATTCAAATTTGCCGGTTCATTGCCGTTTACTTTTCGCTCGAGGTTAAGGATATCAAAAACTGCCCGGCATCCGGTTTTTGGTTTTTTTTCGGTTATCTGTTAAGACGGTTAGACCGTCCAGTTTAAAACCGAATAGAAAGTTTCGGTTTTCCGGTTAACCGAGTCATTTTATCAAACAGTAGTTTAGCTTGATCAAAATTATAGGCATGTTAGTGGATTGCTCTGCATTGCCTTGCTAATTGACCCTAAAGCGTCAAGAAATTAAGTCAATATCAGAAACCTACAGAACCACAGATATAGTCTACTTTGTATGCCGTTTAGGGATATTTCCACGACGCACGTATGTTTGCCGATTCTTAATCCACACAATAAATTTGGGCTTGGTCTTCCATTTTTCTCGCATGTTTTATTTCTCCAGATTCCTCTAAATCAGTGGTTCTTAACCTTTTGCACATGAAGGACCACTTGATCAAACTCGTTAGTTGTTGCGGACCACCAAATTGCAATTGTGATAAGAACGATTCAAATCATGAAATCTTGTACCGAAGACTACTTCTTGTGGTGACCGTACTGGTAATGTCAATAGGGAAACTAATAGAATTAATTCAATTTACCTTTGGAACACAACTTACTGTTGTCTCGTCAGTTGACGTTTTCGATTAAAAAAAATGTGGAAATAACGCCAATCGGATATTGCTGCTTTTAAGACCATCATCCAGAAAAAGTCGACTGACAGAGATCGTCTTGCAAAGGACTCTGGGTGTGATTTTGCTAAGTCTGAACGAATTTCAAAACCCTCATTAATTTTCGTAAAGGGTGTTTGTTTTATCCAGAGATGGCTTATAATTTTTAAATCCAGTTTTGTGTATCAGATTATAAAGCCGTTCCCTACAGTTCTTACTTGAGGAACAACAATTTTTACATAAACTTCTATAAATATGGCATTGCTGGTTCATTTTGTACCAACAGAAACCTGTCGGAACCCTATTTTGAAGTGACACCGAAGATCAATAATAGCTTTATTATGTTAATTCAGCAATGTAAATTACCATTATGCATTTTGTGTGTCGCATCTCTGGCGGAGTATACCATTATGGTCTGGCCGGAAATGAATAGATTTTCAAAATATTCATCGCCTTACACCCCTGAACTGTTTACCTACAATTATGACAACCCTCAGGTCTATAAAGATACGTAGCTACTCCACATAACGTGAACATTCCTTTCAACCTCTCGGCGGTCCTCATTTTCTTGCACATGGCAATCATCTTGCGTTCGTCACCTCAAAAAAGCATTTAAACAAATTTTGACGGTATTTCATTTCATCGTAATAAGCTACACTCACACACTAAATATCTTACACAGTGTACATCGGTCAAAATCTCAATGAAAACAGTCTGTCCTGCTCAGTCAAAACAGACTCCCATCCGCTTCCAACCTTCAAGTTTCTATTAGAAAGTTAAGATTGAGCTGCGTGAAATTCGAGAATTGTTGTTCAGATTATGAAGGAACCACGGCAAAGTCTTGGCGGACCACCTAGGGTCGCCTCAGGGACCACCAGTGGTCCGCGGACCACCGGTTAAGAACCGTTGCTCTAAATGCTCTGAAATTGTCCATTTTGTCTAATTTTTATACCCTTCGTTCATATAGTGAAAGGCAGCGACGTGCATTCATAATAAGCAATTCCAAACTGCTTGACTAGGAAAAACTCCGGATTCATTATCATCGACATCACCAAATATCATTTTAGACAACATTTTCTCCTCCTGACGATTTTTTCCGAAAACGCCGCGAAGAATGTACATCTAAAAACTAAGACAAAAACCATGCCACACATAATCGAACCAAACTTGTTTCCTGCATGTGTATCTTGCCAAATGTATCTTTCATACTACCATGTACATACATGAAGTACCTATGCATGATGCAGTGAGAACAGGAACATGTTGACTCTATGAACCGATTCATAGAGAATGAATCGGTTCATATGATGGGCCATCTTTTTTTGTTTGTTTTATGTGCGAATTTATATGAGCGCACTCAAGCAGAATTGGTGTTGATTGACTTACATGTTGCGTGTGGATTGAATATGGATAGTAGACGTGAGATGCATGTTGATAGGAAAATATAAACATCAGTTACATTTTCCAGAAGAAATCAGTTGACTACAGGTGATTTTTAGTGGATTTTTTTTTTTTTTTTTGGGAAAAGTTTGTAGTTTTCTGTGCGAATTATGTCGGAGTTGTGCTGTGCGACAGATTGTTTAATAACATCGGGATTTTCAACGCTTTCATTCGCCAAGAAAGGAGAAATCGTTCAATCGGGGTGGGCAAAACTTATAATTATTTTGAATGTAAACAAAAAAGCGTTACACGGAAATTTAATTTTGAAACATAAAAGTACATTTGGCTTACCGGAGATTATAAATTAATAAATTATTTTGTTGGCCGTGTCTTTTGTTCGCGAACGAGAAATCTGTTTGGAACACTAAGCAAAATCATTTGCTTAAAACAAGAAAAAACACAATAAAAAACAGCCAAAGAATAATTTTTCCTGATTTAAGATGTATTTTCTTGTCCCGAAAAAAGTTTTTCTGATTTAAGATGTATTTTCTTGTTCCAAGAAAAGTTGTTGCTTAAAATAACACATATTTTTTTATTTTAAGCAAAAACTTTTCTTGGAACAAGAAAAAACATCTTAAATCAGAAAAACTTTTCTTGGAACAAGAAAATACATCTTAAATCAGGAAAAAAAAATCCTTGGCTGTTTTTTATTGTATTTTGTTCTTGTTTTAAGCAAATGATTTTTTCAGTGAATAAATTCGAACTTAGCATTTAAATATTTTGACGGGTTCAGCTGTAAAGCACGATAGTTCGGAAACACATCTCGTCGTTAATTAAGTTAGATTTCTTCGGATCGCAAAGAATAAAGTTTATGCCAAATTACCAGGCGGCATTATCGGTTAGATTACATAACGAAAAAGTTGACCGTAATCGGAATATTTTGAAACGTTTAATCGATACAGTGATTCATCTCGCAAAGCAAGAGCTTCTATTATCGGATTCTATGATATAAATGCTAACCGTACGCCAACAGCAATAACTTCTCATATTTCCAAAGAATTTGAATATTTAATTGTCGGTAATGCTACAATGGCGCAGCAGTAATGAGTTCTCAAATCCTGGCTGAAAACGATTTTTCCCAAAAGTTTGAAAATTTATATTCGAAAGTTGCAGAAGAATATGAGCCACCGCCGAAAATATCTAGAAGTTCAAAAGATCCGATACAAAATTTGGGAAGGATATTTAGAGAGATTGTATACGTCATTCACGGGCAAATTCGAGAGAGATTTAATTCATTCAAAAATCTTTCATTCTTAGAATTACTCGAACCAAATTTAAATCAAATTTTCCAGAAAAAACTTTGACTCGCTTATTGAGATTCACAATTAATTTTTTGATAGAATAAAGTTAAAAAAAAGTAATGTTTTCGTGAGATCAGTTTAGAAATGCAAATGTGAATCAAATTCTAGAATATCTACAAAATCGGCCTTACGTCGCGAATGGTTTTAAACAAGTATATATTTGAGCAAAATTACTAACAACATTTCCAGTCACTGTGGCTTCTGCCGAGAGGTTGTTTTCAACTCAAAAACGTGTCCATACATTTTTAAGAATCGCCAATCTCAGCAAAGGCTTTCAGATCTTGTTTTGATTGCTGTCGAAAGGATATTCTCATACAAATGCGAAGAGAAAATGATTTTTTTGATAAAGTAATTAAAGCATTTTTGGATAAAGAGAGGCGTAAAGAATAAGAATACAAATAAGAAATATTTATTAAATTGTGTACATAGTGTTTTTTTTATATTAGTATATATTTATATATTTGTTTATTTATATTGAGTACCTATCGCTGAATGCTATATTTTGTTGTTTTTACCTCCATATTTATGTGCAAATGTTTTATTTTTTTAATTCCTGATTTCTTCAATAAGGCATAAATTTATTTATGTCAAATTGGCTTTGGAATGATCAACTGCTTGACTATGAGGGATTTTCACTGCACGTCACTGGTGAAAGGGTGTATTAACTTTGTCATGAAGTTTGTAACGCATTGAAGGAAGCATATCCGACCATGTAAAAAGTTTACATATATGATCAGCATGACTTGGGGAGTCGATTGGGCGATGTTAGTCTGTCCGTTTGACCGTCTGTCCGACTGTATGTCTGTTGCGACGTGTTTTACTTGGCTAATTTAAAAGCTATGAATCTGAAATTTTGCACAATTGCTTCTTCTTGCTGCAGGCAGTTTGTATGTTTGAATCGGTAAAATCGGGTCATGGGGCTACCATACAAACCTAACTCTCCAAATAAGGTTCTTCTAAGAAAAACTTTTTTATTTGTGTACCAATTTCAACCAAATTTCACTCAAATGTATTTCTTTTGATGACACAAAACATATATAAGAATGGATCAAATCGGACCATGGGGTCATGGGGCTGCCATACAAACCCAACCCAACAATTTTGGTTCATCTAAGAAACATTTTTTACACCAATTTCACAAAACCTTGAATTAATGTGTCTTTATCAAAGCAACTAAAAGGTCACAACAAATGGAATCGTACTATGGGGCCATGCTCCGGCATCCCCAATAAAATTGGTAATGAGTAAATATTTTTATTTGCCCACTTATTCCAACCAAATCCCACACAAATATATTGTTTTGTCGACACAATCGAACTTTTGTGAAGACAGAAGGGAAAGAATGGGGGAGGGGGATTAAATACAAGTCGTAGGTACGCCCGAAAAAACTTTTAGCCCGAGGCGAGCGAAGGGTATCTAAATTTCGACCGCGCCCGAAATTAGCCTCGGTCTCGTTAATCACTACACTCGGATGATTTTGTGGTATTTTAATAAATGAGTGAAAACTAATTTTGATCGCAACTACTCGTAATAAGAAACTTCGCGCCATTTTTTTAATCCTAATTTTGAATGCATTTTGGTCGTACCATGGTTTATGATCGAAATGCATTCATAATAAATATATAAGAAAAAACTGAGCGAGTTTTCCTTATTACGAGTAGTTGCGGTCAATAAGGATTGAAAATTAGTTTTCACTTAATTTACTCTAAATCTAAATGTTGTCATCAGGTGATCTTTCTAGGATTGTTCTTTCTTACCCATAGTAACACCCTGACGCAGTATTTTAGTGTTAGTCAGAAGTTGTGCATTCAGCGAGACACCTAGTGTCCTAATGTTTCTACTGAATGTTAATCATGTAACAACGCATTTTGTTGAATATATCGGTTGTCCATTAGCCATGCAGAACCATTCTGTGTAAAGCCCCTTGGGGTAATTAGGTAAGACTACTTTAAATTGACTTTGTTAAAAGAGTTTAGGTAGCCTTGAGTGGAAAACCTCAATGAAGTCTAATTAAATTCTTCAATTACTAAAAACTCATCCTGGAGGACAGTGCCAAGTAGCTGACTATTGGTATAAATACGGAACATTTGTCGCTTAATCTTACTTCATTGGATTCGAAGGAATGGTCCCAATAACTTAATTTTGATACGATTTTAGCAATAAATTGGAATTGCTATTCTGGAAATCGGTTTTAGATTTACTTCGTGACCCATTTCGTCTCAACCATAAATTTTTTTGTTGGAAATATATAAGGCAATTCTCATATTTCGGTTAAAACCGAAAAATTAAAGAACCGTCCGGGTTAAAAAATTGAAAGATTAAAAAACCGGAAACAATGGTTGTCCGTTCTGAAAGTACTGGATTTTGGTCTAATTGTTCGGTTTTTTGACATCCCTACTCCAGGTGTATAAGCCTTTTCAGTTGTTAATTTTCTTAATTTCTACATATCTAAACGGCGTTATCTGTCAAAAAAGCTGCTCATAGTAAATCAGATTCAAACACATTCAAACGTGGGAGCGAATATCCTCCAATCTTATCAATTATTATCATTTATTAATGATATTAAAATAGGCATTCTCACAGTTGGATAAATTTAAGTGGGTAATGTAAATACCATACCTAGGAAATAACCGTGAATAAAGAAGACAATAGCTCGGCTATTTTATACTCTTTAATTTCTTATCATTGTACACATTTTTATTTTCTAATAAAAATTAATATCTGAAGATGTCATTTTAGGTGTTGACGCGGTCGCATGCCATTTGATAGGTCCAATTGTCTTTTTCGGGGAAAATGTATGTTTTTTGCTTTGTTGGTTTGCGATTATTATTTAATTCAGACTCAGCAGTAATTAACCGACGTTCTTGCGTATACTAGCGTTTTCTGTCGAGCGGTGCAGTTTAAAATGGGATTATTGTGAAAGTAGGGAGTTTTGAGTAGTTGAATTTAGTGGCCTGGAGGAGGCAAGGTGGAGTTAAGTGTGCTATGGTGTTTTCAAGGACACCGAAAAAGAAAAAACGAAAGCATGGTATGGTGGTGCTTGTTGAATAAGTGTGAATTCATAGAATATTTCTTATTGCCTAACATGTATCAAGTGTATGTGTGTCCTTTCAGCTGAAATTGATCTTATCGATTTCCCAGGTATCGGGTTTTGGTTATCCGTTTTGTCAGTAGAATGTCTAATAATGTATTTGATATCTACTAGATACCCTTTCTTCATTGCACTTGCTAAGGAAAATCATTTTAACTAAAAACCTGTTTTCGACGACATTTTACGCCTCTGGAAACGATAGTTGTTGTGAATACTGTACATACTGTTCTTCAAACAAATTTAGAAACTTTAGACAAGAAGATAACGCGCGAAAGTTAAGTTGATCGATCAGTAATCACTATTTGTGAATTAATTGCCACCTTATTTTGGAAAGCTGATCAGAGCCAAAATTGTTTCGAGACAAATCAATTTCACGAAAGAGTCTTAATATTTCCCTGTTCCAAAAGGGCCGCCTTCAACAATTGTACCTCAAATATCCGTCAGAAATTTGTTGGTATAGCACATAGAGGAAGATTTCCAAAATACATAGGCAAATCTTGCATAAGCTACCGACTTCTTGGCGAGTTTTAGTGAATTTCTTAGACTTGAGTTTAACCCTTCACATTTTTTTATTTTTACGCATTTGTGCTGACCTGGCTGCGGGTCGCACATAACTGCGAAGTGGACCGCGAGTTTGACATGCCTGCCCTAAGGTGTTAGGGTAATTTGGGACTATACAGATTCACGTCCATATAAATAGTACGAAGCGAAGGATGTTTACCGACAAGTAAATTATTTTACATTGGAAGTTTCTATAGCGTTCGGAGCTCTAGGGTTTCTACGACAGCTAAACGATTAACATGGCAACAATTTGGTCTATGTTGGAATCAGTCTATCATTCAATCCTTGGATGAATATAATGTCCCTAAATAAACAAAATTTTTATAAAAACACGGCGTGTCGCTTCATTCAGTAAATTAAAGCAAGACTCCATGCTGCAATCTATTAATATTCTAGCTAGACAAACATAATTACCGAATATGTATCTATTTTCGATTGATTGGCTATGTGTAATCATCGGCTTCACATGTACGCTTATTACTATAATCATTGACACTGCCAATTGTCCTGACTATTTTGTTGGTGCGATGGTGATTAGTGATTTTCACACGCCATTGAAATAATGATTGGCTGTCATCGCAAATGTTCATTATTGCCGAGTGGAATTTGTTGTTTTGTCGAGTTTAGATATATGAGTATAAAGAAGTTTCTCCCTAAAATTATTATGAGTAGAACTGCATTAGTATGAATTGAATTGATGTCCTTAGGAGAAAATTTCTGAGAAAAACAGATAAACGCACTGCTCACATATCAGTCTATTCTATTCTTTATAACGTTTGAATTCATCCTTCGATCAGAAAATCTAGGTCTGGCATTGATTTCCTTCTTTTATCTATAACGCGGGACTATTTGCTGGGAGTAAAGTTAAAGGCACCGGCTGCAATTTTAGTTGCGTGCTGCATAGATTTGCATCATTCAGTCTTCATAAGCTCCTACAAAAATGGATTTTAATTAGATGACTATGCAGTATCTTTATACCTCTGCAGAGTTAACCAGTACAGAGAACAATTTTTATGGAACAGACATAAGAGTTCTGTTATAAAAAAAAAAGCACAAGAAGTTCATCTGTATGGATAAATTGTATGCATCTTACCAGTGATGTCAACTTTTAAATTTATCAAATAATCACTATGAGACTCCTTAAACATTCCAAAGAAATAGCAAACTATACTACTTTAATTTACTCTGTGTAAAGCCATCTCAAAACAATGCCGATTACCATTGATATTCTGCACACAACATACAACTTACACATCTTATCCTATCGTATCTAAATACCATTGCAGTGAAAAGAGACGCGATTTTGTGCAAATCATATCAAAATGTACGTCATAGATTTATCTTGGCTCACAAAAACGTGCATACAAACCTTGAGAATCGAGGTCGAACATTTTGACAAAAATCCTAGCTTCAATGCGTTTATGATATGATTTAGACTTCCGCTTACAATTCAATTTATAGCCAGTAAGTTTTTGATAAAAAGCATGAAAACAAACAATAAACTTCTGTAAAATTCACAATCGACGTAATACTTGAAAGATAGTGTTAGATTACATGAGTGTGTGTATGTAATTTGGTGATTTTCTTTGACATTGATATGATTGCGAACTGAAACTGCGATATCCGTGTGTAGGTTAAGGGTATACTATGTACTCTTGTACATAAATTTAATTTTTACAATTCATTGTGTTTTATAATGTTGGTTACAGGTTGTGGCACTGCTGCTTATCTGACTAATATAATATGTTAATGGTTACTTACGTTTTGAGATTTATGTCGCCCTGTGAGATAGTCTTAGTATATCTGACACTCACCGCTAAACTCTTGAAGAGGGACTCATAATTTGGTTGTTACTCTCGAAGAATGTGGACAGAAACTCAATGTTCTGATAGTTTGTGAGAAGAAATCCTAAGATGAAGTACTTTATTTTTGGGGCGCAGTTCCAATGTCCCTCTACATCCGTCCCTCTATCTCTCTCTCTGGTTCCTTTAAATCCCTACTGGGGCATAGGGCATTGACTACACTTCTTTTCCACCCCTCCCTATTAGCAGCCATCGCCTTTAGCTGGTCCCACGATTTGCATATAGATTTTCCCACTGCCTCAACAGACCTTCTCCATGTATTTTTGGGTCGTCCATCGTGCATCGGTTCCCTGAGGAACTTGAGCCGGTTTTGCAGTGTTTTTTTGGCTTACTAAAAACAGCTTCTTTATGGTTCAGGCTGGGGTCGACCGTTTTCTTGATCCGATCCAAGGTTATTGTGGCCATCAGTTTGGAGACTGCATGGATGAGAGACAGATTCCACGCTAATTATTACAATCCTTGAGATTTCCTTTCTTAGGGCTTAATGATGACGCCCTTCTTCAATTCTTGTGGTAGAGTTTCGGTTGTCCAACACTCTTGGATTAGGGGAAGGAGAATTCGCTGTAGCGTTGATATTCGCTTTTAAAAGTTCCTTGGGGATACCATCTGCCCCCGGGGCTTTATCAGCTTTCAATGATTGATAGGCTTAAGTTATTTCCAGCTTGAATGGTACAAATCTTGCCATTTGCGGAATTCTTACCGCTTCCTGTGGAGGTGGGCTTGAAGGGTCAAAGTTGTTGTAATGTCTTCTTCTTCTTCCTTGCCTCGTTCTTTATACCGCTCCATGGTTTCGCGTTGCTCGACCTGCGGTGTAGGCACATCGCCCGTTTTGGCGGTAATATCTCAGCATATTTCTACAGGCTGCTCTATCTTGGATCGTTTCATCGCCGAGACCAATGCGTTGTTGTTGCTTTTTCATTTGACACATCCAGGTGTTCTTCGGTCTGCCTCTGGCCTTGGGTCCATCAAGTGGAACTTCCATTGATATCGTTGAAAGCTTGAGCTACCTTACTTAAGTGTAGAAAATTACATTAGAATATTCAGATTTCAATGTTACATGTTTCATGTCTAGAGCAGATTTACACAGAGCTTTTTGATGTATGACACAATGAAGAAACACAACTTCGTTCTCAGGAAATTATTTTTAAATATGCCTAAAAAAACAGATCTTCGGTGCTCCATCAGTAGTAATGTTACAAATAGTGGACTAAGGTACTTTTCAAAATCGTGATAGTTTCTTGAAATTCTTGAAAAATGTCTGATCCTTTTGACGTTCCTATTAATTTTGGTGATTTTACGTGCAAACTAGTGAATATTATATGCGAAAATGACGTACTTAAAACGCAAGAAGAAAACTGTTATTTTGCTCTAGCTTAAGGTGACCAGACTCCCGAAGGCCCAATGCTGTACACATACTTGCGGAATTCGGTTTTCAAGCAAATCGTCAGTCATGCTTCCAAGTTCCAGGTCCGAGGTCTATGTCGCAAAAATGTTGAGAAACTCTCTGATGCGGGACAGACAGAGAAAAGTATGGGCGTACTATTTCCCAGCAGCGCTACGTATCAAAAATGTTTGCGAATTCTGAAAACCGCGTTAGACAGCGAGGTCTGATCGGAGCGAAGGGCGAGCTATAGGATCTGAGTAATCCTAAGGACGAGCCAAAGGTTTAATTTTCACCAATTGCCAGCTATTGGCTCACTCCTCGCTGCGATCGCACTTCGCCTTATCCACTGCCTACCAGCGCTGGTCGCAAGGATGTTGGCGAATTATGAAAAGCGCGACAGACAGAGTGAGAGAGTGGAGGAAATATGAGCGCCAATTATGTCTACAATTGCAAATTTTTCAGAGAGATCGGGAAGGGCTCCCGGTTGTCGAAAATGAAAGATTGGCAAACAGAAAAGTGCGATTATCTCGCTAAATATCGATCGCACAGGATACAGGGCACATTAAAAGCCGACATGACTCATCGAAGAGGTTATTATGTAGTGAATTAGGTTTCATTGCGTGACATGGGGAATGCTGTACATTGCCCAATGCTGTACGACAGGTCAAAGTGCTGTACGTCTGGTCTGCTTATTCTAGCTACACAGAAATTATATTTTGAACTATGTGTAATTTTCGGGGTTTTTTCAAAACCCTGTCGCGAGGTGGATTGACTAGCCCAAAGGGCCGCATTTGGCCCGCGGGCCGTACTTTGCCCATGACTGTTCTATACTAAGTCTGCGACCAACGTGAATACGGGTAATATCGTATTCGAGTAGGTATCAATTGTCGGTATAGTGTTTTATGTGTTTTTTTTAAAAGCAATGATTATGATTACTAAGTAAGGAATACAAAGTAACAATTACTCAAAATAAATTTAACGAATATCGCCGATTACTGAAATGTAATTAAAGTTGACATCACTGGTATACTCGCAGTTACCGTGTACGCAGTTGTTTCTTTAAAAATAACAGGCGCGACAATGCAGCATTGGACTAAGGCCGCAGGATGTGTTAGTGACATCCTATTTCCAAGATCTTATCTGCTTTTTGTTGTTCCTTTACTAGTATTGTATTGTAGGATGTGCCAAAAGCTAACTCTTAACTATACGCTCAAGGTAATGAAAAACACACATATTATGGCTTTAGGGAGGATGTCCTGGCAACTGTTGGCCGTTTCTTTTGAGGAAACTGGTTTTGTCCCCCCGAAAAGGCTTGGAATTCCCGTGTGGTAGAGGGGCTGGTCGCCAGTAGGACCGGACCACAAATGCGCTTATGGAAAGTCGTTCTGTAGGTTTTAAAGTTTCCTTTTTTCTTCGACAATCTCTGTATCGTATTTAAGGAGAAACACTCAGTTTTAACTAATAATAGTCGCATGTGAATGATAAGTATAGAGACTTGAAACTAGTTACGTACAATTATTCTGTATAGCAGTCTGAAATTGGTGTAAATAATCTAACTATACAATATACTGAAAATAATCATTTAAAAATATTTTCCTGATGTATTAAACAGACGAATTTGGCTCGCCAGTTTATTAGGTTTTGGATAAGCACATAGTTTTGCCTTTTGAACTGAATTTGTTTTTAAAAACCTCAATAATTTTTTTCATGCGTTGCCTGTACTGCTATTTTTGGAGCTTTGTTGGGAACACCATCCAGAGCTGGCTGTTTACCGACTGCCATAGGAACCCAGCCTCCAAAAGTAGGTTCTTCGTAGAGCAGCTATTTTATTTATGAACGAATTTTGATCAAAACACACATGAATGTGTTCCTATCGAAAACAAAAAAAAAATGTAAGAATGGACTATGGAGTCATGGAGCTGCCATAGAAACCCTTCTCCCAAAACTAAGTTCATCTTCTTTGATTTTTTAAGTTTACATAATTACCAAGTTTTAACAGATCACACGCAAATACGTTATTCAAGTTTAAAAACAAATTAATAATAAATGAAATCGGGCAAAGAAGATGTCATAAAAAAATGTCAAAACAAAAAAAAAAGTTTTCTTAAAAAAATACTTTCTTTATAGAAATATCTCAACCAAAGCTCACACAAGTGTTTCTCTATCAAATTCACAAAACAAATAGGCCAGTCAATTACCGATTTTAGGTCGCAAAAAATTGCTCGGCTCTGGTTTTTTGGGATATTGTTAGGATAGATACCAGAAGTGTACCACTAAGTTTGCAACTTCGAAAAACCTGTGCTAACCCCGTGACCCTCAAAAAACCTCAAAATTTTTGGACTTTTTTCATATTTTTGTTTGTAATTTCTAAAAGGTGCTTCCTACAAGTAAGTCGTCCACTGCACTGCACAAAGCTAAGAAAATCTTCTTTAATTTGAGTGTAACCCCAGCTTTGTAGATGCGAAGGATCCCAAGATACAGCTCTTTAAAAAATGTGCTTTTTTTGTAAAAAAAAAAGTCCGAAATTGTATTTTAGGAGGTTTGTATGACAGCCCTATGCCGTAATGTTCCGATTCCATCCATTCCTAGATATGTTTTGAGGCTTTACTAGGAACACATTTGGGTGAGGTTTGGTTAAGATTGGTTCATAAAGAAAAAAGCTTTTCTTAGAAGAACCTGATTATCAGGGGTGGGTTTGTATGACAGCCCTATGACCTAGTGTTCCGATTTCATCCGTTTCTAGATATGTTTTGAAGCTTTACTAAAAAAACAAATTTGGGGAAAGGGTGGTTAAGATTGGTCCATAAAGAAAAAAGTTTTTCTTAGAAGAACCTAATTTCCAGAGGTTGGTTTGTATGACAGCCCTATAACGTAGTGTTCCGATTTCATCCGTTCCTAGATATTTTTTTAGGCTTAACCAGCAACATACTTGGGTGAAGTTTGGTTAATATTGGTACATAAAGAAAAAAGTTTTTCTTAGAAGAACCTAATTTTCAGGGGCAGCCCTATGACCCCATGGTCTGATTCCATTCGTTCCGACATATATGCAGCTAAGGAACTGGTTTATAACTTCATGTCACATGACTTTCTCTGTAAAATGCGCATTTAAGCCGATATTCAGCTCGGAACATGACTAAAATTACAATTTCGAACTTTTTTTTCAAAAAACAATGTTTAAAGTGCTGTATCTTGGGATCCTTTGCGCCTACAAAGCTGGGGTTACACTCAAATTAAAGAAGATTTTCTTAGCTTTAACAGTGCAGTGGACAACTTATTTGTAGGAAGCACCTTTTAGAAATTACAAACAAAAATATGAAAAAAGTCCGAAAATTTTGAGGTTTTTTGAGGGTCATGGGGTTAGCACAGGTTTTTCGAAGTTGCAAATTTGGTGGTACACTTCTGGTATCTATCCTAACAATATCCCAAAAAACCAGAGCCGAGCATTTTTTTGCGACCTAACGCCTTATTTTTCGGTTTATTGACTGGCCTAAAATGTAAATGGACGATGTCAGACCAATAGGTCAATAGAAACGCCATCAGCTAGTCCCTTTATAAAAGTATACTCCGCGTGTGTTCCTAATGCATCTCCTCCTAAACTACTGGAAATTCAAATCGAACACACACATGTCTCCTGTTTTCTTTTTTTTCCTGTTTTTGTATCAAAATATATTAAATTCACGTTTTGATTTTTCTGGATACGTTTTGTTTTGTAATTTAATTCGAATGCCGAAGCAGTAAGTAATTATTTTTATTATTAATCGGAATGCTGTTCCAGACAGTTTCGATTGATTCTGCGAGTACTGTTACATTTTTCAGTTAAAACAAGCGTGGAAGATTGTTCTAATTGGGGAGAATAACTATAGATCTCTGGACGGAGTTTCTGTTATTTCATCCTAAGACAAATCGGAGACTATGAAAAATCTCCCTTCAATGCGTTCAAATGAACAACAAATTATTAAAAACCTTTTCTGACACATCACATCTATTTCATTAAAAAAACCCATAAAATGCAAATAATGTACTGTTTACTTTCTTTTGTTTATTCCAAAAAAAGAACGCTTTTATTTCTTGTTCTCATTCTTTCGTGTATTTGATCTTGAAAATGATCTGCTAAAAACATCTTTCATTTTGTAGTTTTCATCAAAATGTCTAATACACAATCAACTGTTGTTTTTTCGACTTTTACGTCTGTTTGCAATCGTGGGACTAAAGAGCCTAGTCTCTACTGCAAAATAGCTTTCTATTTATAATATTTTCTCTATTTTATCGAAGGAAATTTCAGTCTATACATACATATATCTGCTATATCCAAACATGTGATATCGTGCATATGAAATGTTTACATACGAAATTATGATTTATGTCAACGGAATTTAATAAGAAAGAGGTAGAAATTGAATTAGATTCTGATTCATACCATGTCAAATTATTATAATTGTTTATTATTATCAGCATTAATAGAATAAGTCGTTGTTTATGTTTTTAATTAAAAAAGTTTTCGTTTTGTTTAATTGCAGGTAATGGCGAAGCATCGTGGTGCTTCTCACAAATAAAAGGAGCTCTAGATGACGATGTTACAGATGCGGATATTATTTCGTGTGTAGAATTCAATCATGATGGTGAATTATTAGCAACCGGTGATAAAGGTGGACGAGTTGTAATATTCCAGGTATTTACATATAAAAAATAATGTCTTCAGACAATTCAACAACAATGTAGCGAAGAAATGGGTTCAAAGAACTCCTATTTTGGTTGATACTGAGCTCATAAGAGCGAGTCTTTTTTGGTATTACCAAAATTGTCACTGAAGTTCAGTAGGTATTCCATCTACACTTGGGAGCAAAGAAATCGACCCACGCCCAAACGCTGTGCTTTAAAACACAAGAACTCAAAAACTGAATTTGGAAGAGAAAAAGTTTAATAAATCCGTAAAGAAGAGTCTATTAAACGTACTTCCACGTAGTGCTAACAGTTTTTATTTACCAATATTATTTTTTGAGTAATTGTGTTTAGAACAGAAGCATTTGGCGTGGGTCGATTTTTTTTCTCCCAAGTGTATATACGTATATGTCGGTTATCTTATAAAGCAATAGGATTGAAAGATGTATTTCATTAATTATTTTAAGTTAACTCCTTGCTCCTTCAAAGAAGCAAGTTTTTCCTTTTATGCAATAACTAATAATTCTTTTTTAACCCATTTTCAGAGAGATGCTGCATCAAAAACAGCCTCACCTAGACGGGGCGAGTATAATGTATATTCAACATTTCAATCGCACGAGCCCGAATTCGATTACTTAAAATCCCTAGAAATAGAAGAAAAAATTAATAAAATTCGATGGTTACGACGAAAAAATCAATCACACTTCCTCCTGTCAACAAACGATAAAACAATTAAACTATGGAAAGTGTCGGAGCGCGACAAGACATTCGACGGCTACAATACAAAAGAGGAGAACGGTTTAATTCGCGACCCGAGCTGCATAACATCATTGCGAGTTCCTCAAATCAAACCAATTGCACTTATGGTCGAAGCATCACCGCGTCGTATATTCGCCAATGCACATACGTATCATATAAACTCGATTTCGGTTAATTCCGATCAGGAAACGTATCTATCGGCGGACGATTTACGTATCAACTTGTGGAATTTAGAGGTGACAGATCAAAGTTTTAATATTGTTGACATCAAACCAGCCAATATGGAGGAATTAACTGAGGTGATAACAGCAGCGGAATTTCATCCGACCGAATGTAATGTGTTCGTATATTCGAGTAGTAAGGGCACAATTCGTTTATGTGATATGCGATCGTCGGCATTGTGCGATCGACATTCAAAACAATTCGAGGAGCCGGAAAATCCGACAAATCGAAGTTTCTTCAGTGAGATAATTAGTTCGATTAGCGACGTTAAGCTAAGTAATTCGGGACGGCATATGATTTCAAGAGATTATCTAAGCGTTAAAGTGTGGGATTTGCATATGGAGACGAAACCAATTGAAACTTATCCGGTAAGTGTTAATTTAGCTAACGATTTTTTTTTGCGCTCGTATAGCACACAAAAATCATATTTCCCCTTCCTGTGAATTTAGACGAACGGTTTGTTTGTACGTATTGACAACATCCCTGTTTCTACTCTAAGTAACCCCGAAATTATGGGTCCTTCCCTAGGTTCCATGATAACATCTATTTATCATGTCGCGGTAGCATGACAACGTGACAAGATGTGCAGCACAATATTCGTAAGATTCTGTGCAATACGAAAAAAATTAAAGGAGGTATGCTGCCCACATACTGAGCTCTGGGTTGAGCCCTTCTTAGTGTGACCTTGTCGGAATAAAATTCAGACATGCCAGTATGTTGCTGGATGCCTTCTAATTATTTCCGCAATTGGCTATTGCGAACCACTTTAAGCGGCTGTTTCGAAGGGAGTTATTATAATCGTATTTCACGGATCGAATTCTGCCACCACGACTTTTCAGGTGTTATCATGTGGATCTTGAGAGAGATGTTCAGGAAACTGGTTTAACGAGACACATACCGAGCCGCCATCGCAGCGATTCACAGTGAAGAAGTAGGTTAGTCTATATCCAGAATGTGTACGAATAGGACACTCGCGAGCCAAAAGGACAACATTCGCCCTATTCGTTTGGTTTGTTTTTTTAATTTACATTTTTCTCGTGGAAATGCAAAACCTCTTTCCTTTGCCTCATAACAATGATACGATGATTTACAATAAATTCACATAGATTTACAGCGGTGTCACACCTCCTTTCTACATCGCAAGAACGAGTGTTAGCGGAGTGCCAAGAGCAAAACTTGATGGCTTCCCCACGTACAGATGTTATACTCCATTACTAATGTTCATTTTAGACGACGTGAGTGCAACTATTTCATGTTAAATAATGTGGGCTCTCAGTAGCTCGTTAACGCCTAACAATCTGATAAATAAAATAAATAACTGGCGCGACAGTCCAGTATTAGACCAAGGCCGCAGATGTGTTAGTTACATCCAATTTTCGTGATCTTAACTGCATTTTTTGTAGAGGTGTTGAGATTAACAGAGTTGTTTATCTCCATAAATGGGTACTCGTTTAACATCTGAGTGAGATCATAGTCCGTTACATGGATCATGAGTCGAAAAACACTATACACTGAATTTGCTCACGATGAGACTCGAACCTAAGAGTCTATGCACCGAAGGTGAGCGCACTAACTACTACACTAATCAGACTAGTATCATTCTGACAGAACCAGGCAAATTGGAACGCGAGACTCGTATGGCACAATCTGCCTGCTCTACACACGACTGGAAACATGAACCCATAATTGGAAGTTCACAGTATTTAAGCCATACGCGTAGCCCTAATATAGAGACCAAAATTCGCCTCGCGATATGGTTTGATCAACTTTAGAAAGATACCTGGTTGGAGCCGATGTAATGACGCTAATATCGAAAAATGCCACACCGTGACTCTAAGGTATGCAACGTATGATTCTTCATAGGTTCTGCTTAGTTGATAAATAAAATAACAGGCGCGACAATCCAGCATTGGACTAAGGCCGCAGGATGTGTTAGTGACATCCTATTTCCAAGATCTTATCTGCTTTTGGTTGAGGTAATGAGTTCAGCATCACGCTCAGCGGTGTTATTTATCCCCATAAATGGGTACTCGTTTAACATCTGAGTGAGATCATAGACCGTCACAAGCTCGTGAGTTCGAAAAACACCATGATCCACGGTGAGATTCGAACTCATGACCCTGTGCACCGAAGGTGCGCGCACTAACCGCTAGACCAGCCAGACTACCTTAGTTGATAAAGCTTAGCAGATATTTTATGGGAGTACGATATGACTGGTCCGTGATATTCCACAAGAGTAGACCAAGAACAGATCCCTACGGAACCCCTGCAATTATCAAAATTTTCTTCTGCCTCTGTGTCATATTTTAGTGTGAAAGAAATATAATAATTAACGCAGCGGTAGTATGTGTCTTTTGCGACTCCCTTCAGCTAGAACGCTCTTGTGAATCATCCAGCTTCCAACAGTGCAAGTAATGTCGGTATCTACCATGACCCTTTAGGAATGTAGTTAACAAGTGGGTCACCTCGGCGTGTTTGCTTTAACCCTTTTCTCTCTTTCTCAGCTTTTTAGAATTTCCCTTTCCAATTTTCCATTGCAGGCGTATCGTTACGCCGAACACAGTACAATCTGCGTGTCTTCTCAACCATAATTTCTATTTCTATTATTAAACGACATAAGTAGCTTCGTGCAATGTGGTTTGGTACGCTTAGCACACTCTCAATGCGCACCTACGGTGAACCAAGCTTAATTTCTGGACGTTCCCAGAGGAATATGTAGTGAAATAGTCAAAACCGTTAAGGCATACAGAAATACAGTAGTATGGTTTTGCAACAACCTTTGCCAACAACAATCTCGTGTTTGAACTTGGTGCGCCTATATTGTGGTATAAATCCTTGCTGAAGCCATGATGGTGACCGCAGCCTTTTCGCATACACACTTCGGATGCTTTCCAAAGTTCAGTCGAGGAATCAAGCATGACACCCCAAATATCTAATGGTTTTTTTTGGAGGTGATAGTATTGCTTCCTACTCTGATATGTATTTAGTAAGCACCTTTTTCTGCGCTTACCAATAAAAAGAGCATGGACGACATTACGTTTTTGGTAGACGTGTCAAATGTCAACGCCTCATAGTTCGTTACGTTGGTCTCTTCGTCCTTCGTGTCATGCACGGACCTGGTGTACTTCGGACCAAGGGGGTGTATCGGCGGAACTCTACTTCTAACCTAACTTGCGAAGATGGGCGTGGACGCCATGAGTTTCAACAAGGAGTCCCGGTCACAATCGATTCGAAACACACACACCAGCAGAATTTCCTCACTTGCAACGTAGCACCGACAACTGCACCTACATAGAACAATTACTAAAATCCCACCGTGTGAACGCTCGAATTCTCCTCGACAATACGGCAGTCGTCAGTTCTCTGCAGCTACGGCTAGTAAATTCGCCTCCTCCTTAGCACTACGAAAATCGAGCAGCTTCGTAATAGTAGTCCTCGCTTGGGTTGTTGGTCGGAATCTATTGCCTGGTCAACTTCACCAACGCGACACCACGTGTCACGTTACGCAAGCTCATACAACAGGATCTACTCCACAGGGCGTACAGAAGGCGAAAAGGCTTTTCACTTCGAAGCCTTTTTTTACAAACTCGGGAGCCGCCGCCATTGTAGCTCGTCGCCATTACATTACTAATTTAGAAAATATGGATTAGTGTTCGGCTTCGCCGCGTACTGGATGTCGCCTCGATCTTCCACCATATTGGTTGCTGTTTTGAATATTGTGCAACTTAATACTCTAGTTGGATTCGCTTAGGGGTTACATAGTGTATTATTGTTGTATAGAATTGGTAATGGCGAAATATCAACGGCACATCGGGTGACAATTTTACAGGAGTCCCGAAATCCTAATATTTATTTCCAAGGTGTAAAAAGATGGAATGCTTTGCCACTGGGGGAAAACAAGATGTTCAGCAAAATGCGGCAATGGCCGGGATGACTCTTTTAAAAGGCTAACGGCTAACTAACGATAAAGGCGTTTTTGGTGGTAACAAACGATGTTGGTGCTTTTCATTCGATTATCGTTACTCCTCGAGGAGTATGATGCGTTGTCGACTAGTTGTTGTTGTAGAAAGGCGTAAACCACTGTGCATGTGCTCTTCTAATTCTTCTTTAGCGGTACAGAAAGGTGTGAGCCGCTGTGCATGTACATATATGGATTCGATTTATGGTTCGTCATCGTTCTCGTCTGTGGTCTCCAAGGACAGGAACGTGGCTGCTGCAATAGGGGTTTCCCACAGTGATAGAGTGGTAAGCGACAAGATCGTAGGAGCTGCAATAGGGTTGTCCCAACCACGCCCTCGGGGTGAGTGGGGCATTGAAACAGGTGGTCCACATCCTGAGGCGCAAATTAGTTCGATACTTTCCGGGAGCGCTGGAAGGCTCGAAATGTAGATGTTAAACAATATAGGAAAGAGTACGCTACCTATGGAACTCCCAGCTTAATTTTTATGTGCTTTGAATCATTGCGAAATTCTGTGTAAGATTGCGTACCAGCAAGATAGTAGGCAATTCATCTGATCTCTTTTGCAGGAATATGCATTTTGAGGAGATGGGCCAACAGCGCATAGTGAATGACCGCGTCTACTAGTAATTTAACCCATCCTTTAAAATTAGGGTTTTCTCAGTTTTTTTATTTATGGATACATTTTGACCAAGCCTCATTATACGGGGGTAGTCTGATAAGTACCCAGCCTACCCGCCTGATGGTGTCAGTATCGCAAGAGCAATTTACTATCGTGTAGTACATTCTTCTAGACGGCAACTGTCCAAATTTCAGCCGGATCAGGCTCGTAGTTTTGCTTTGGCCGCGTGTGAAAGCTGGAGTGTCCGCCGGTTTTAGAAAAATGAAAAAAAAAAGCAATATCGGTCAGTGATTCGACTCTTGTTTTTGGAAGGGAAATTGCGCAGCGAAATCAAAGAGCGTTGGATGCTGTGTACGGTGTTCCTTCTCCTTCGATGGCGACCGTCAAAAATTGGTTTAACGAGTTTCAACGTGGTCGCACGTCGGTTTTTGATGAGCCACGTCCAGGTGCCCCGAAAACGGTTACGCAGGATAACGTGACAAAAATCCACGATCTCGTATTGGCAGACCGCCGATTGAAGGTGCGAGAGATAGCTGAGACAGTAGGCATTTCAAAAGATCGCGTGGGTCATATCCTGCATGAAATTTTGGGCATGAGAAAGCTGTCGGCGCGATGGGTGCCGCGTTTGCTCACTACGGACAACAAGCGCAACCGTGAGGCCACTTCAAAGCAGTGTTTGGCGCTGTTTAAGCGCAATCAGAAGGAGTTTCTGCGTCGTTTCGTGACAGTCGACGAAACTTGGATACACTGGTACACACCAGAGACCAAGAAACAGTCGAAACAGTGGACTTCACCCGGCGAACGTGCTCCGAAGAAGGCGAAGACTGTCCCATCGGCCGGAAAGGTGATGGCCAGCGTTTTCTGGGATTCAAAAGGTGTGATCCACATCGGCTACCTGCAGAAGGGCAACATGGTCACAGGGCTGTACTATGACGAATTATTGGGTCGATTCGACGCCGAATTGAAGAAAAAACGGCCCCCTTTGGCAAAGAAAAAATGCTCTTCCACCATAATAACGCACCGGCTCACACCTCCGGCCGCCAACGCCAAACTGGTCGAATTGGGATGCGAACTGCTGCCCCATCCACCGTATTCTCCAGATTTGGCTAATTCTTTTTGTTTCCAAACTTGAAAAAGTCACTCGCCGGCCAGAAATTTCAGTCGAATGAGGAGGTCATCGCCGCTACGGAGGCCCACTTTGCACGCCTCGAAAAAACGTATTATTCACACCACCCTCGTATGGCTAGACCTATCGATGTGATAATTTCGAAACGCACCATATCCAGGTCATAATGAAGCTCCCATTGAAACCTCAATCAAAAGAAAAAGCTACATAGAAATTCCACCTCCAAAAGTATGTTCCTAAAAAAAAAAATGTTTTCTTAAATAGACCAATCGTAAACCTAAACCTAAACCCAGGCACACAAAACAAGTCCAGAAGGGAATGAAATCCCACCATGCAGGTTTGGCTGTCATCGCACAAGCTTGTATTGCGAGTACATTTATAACAATTTCTACATCAAAATCGTAAAATCGAAATTAATGTTCTCCCTCTTTTTTTTATCGTTTCAGGTGCACGAATATCTTCGAGCGAAATTATGTTCATTATACGAAAATGATTGTATCTTTGATAAATTCGAATGCTGCTGGAACGGTAACGATACAGCAATTATGACTGGAAGCTACAATAATTTCTTTAGAGTGTTTGATCGCAATTCGAAAAAAGATGTGACACTAGAAGCCTCACGAGACATTATCAAGCCGAAAACAGTGTTGAAACCGCGCAAAGTGTGCACGGGCGGTAAACGTAAAAAAGATGAAATTAGCGTTGATTGTCTCGATTTCAATAAGAAAATTTTACACACGGCCTGGCATCCACTAGAAAACATAATAGCTGTTGCAGCTACAAATAATTTATTTATATTTCAGGATAAATTTTAGCTAACAGTGTTGTTAATAATTAATATTACCCTTTCCTCCCAACACACACACACAACATTTATATTTACACACGAAAGAAACAAAGAATGCAAAACAAAAATGTTTAAATTTTCAATATATTTTCTCTTTAATTTGTCGTTTATTGTTTTTGTTTTAATTTAGTTGTCCGAATTGATTTACTAAAGAAATCTGAAAAGAATTGTTTCTAAAGAAATTAAAACAAAGAAAAAGGCCCGAAATTTATTTGAAAAACTATTAAGCAGAAAGTAAAAGGAAATAATGGAAATACACAGCGAAAAAAAAATGGAAATATGAAAATACTTACCCGTTGGTTTTACTCATTCTTCAGAATTATTCATAATTTCAGGAGTATTTGAGCGTAAATATATACGGTAAAAGCGAAATAATGTTGTGCTGGAATTGACTGTTGACTCACTCATCTAAGCAAAAATTGACGATTGGTTTGTCAACCGCAATTCACACATTTACTTGTTTCAATTTTCAGAAGCTGTGTTTCATGTTATTTGCGTACCTTTTGTTTACAAACCAGTGAGTGAAAGTCAAATTGTAAAACAAATAATTTATACACAGTAGCGACTATAAAATTATATTAAAAAATGGAAAAAAATGCAAATACCGAAAAATTAAGAACTAAAGCAGAAGCAAAGATATTTGTGTTTTTAGTTAAATCTAAGAAACCTAATTTATACAAAAAACAAATTGCATACACGCGCATACTTACCCCAAAAAGAAAAAAAAATGAAACAAACAACCCTCGATAGGAACAAAACGTAATATAAATAATAAAATAAATCGATAAGATTAAAAACAAATTTGCAAATCTATAATCGCCAACCACATACATACACACACACACTCAAACACACCCTTATAAATAAACAAAATTTACACTACACAAAGAAGAAGAAACAAAAAAAAACTAAAATAAAATAATTCTTACTTTTTAGTTTTTAATCTACATTGTAAAGTTCTTTTGTTTATAATATTAAAATAAAAGTAATATTTTACTATTATTAATATAATAGAGTTAGTAGAGCTACTCAAAGAAATTTATTTCACATTGTATGTATAGATTTCCGTTCAATTTATAAAAAGCCCTTCCGGTTCATTTTAAATAGCCCCAGTAAATGTAAAAAAAATTCTCCCTATGTTATAAACATATATATATATTATTTTGAACAAAAAGAAAAGGAAAAAGTTGAAGAAATAATAAACGAGGATAAGAAATTAAAAAGAAAAAGAAAAGAAAGAAATCAAAATGTATGTACATCGATTTTCGATAGCAAAGAAGACGGGGTTCAAACAAAAGTTGTTCATTTCATGTTGAATGTGTTGATCGGCGGGGCCCCCTTGAGTGCGGAATGCCGATATAAAAGTGTAATTGATAATTGTTCTCATTATATACTTATATTGTAAAGCAAAATTCTAATGTAAATGTCCGAAACGAATGAACACGTGTACGTATACATGAAAGATGCAGGCAATTTTTGCTGCTCTCGAGATTGACTGGCCATATCCTTTATTTTCTTTTTTTTTTTGCAAATAATGATTTCAATATTTTTTATAAATATAAAATTTCTTTAAGATTAATAATCATGTTTATTATTTTCGTAAATAAGTGATGAGCATGTGTTTGAATAGATTGATTACTTGCTTATGTACAGTTTTCCACTTTTAAAAGATTGAACTTGACTGTTATTGAATGACTGCGTCATGGATGGGTGGGACTTATGATGTTGACATTTCATTTCAAGTGAAATCATGAATCTGTAATTGCGAACGGCAACGGAGGAATTGCAAAAAATGTGACTGAAATTTCACAAATGATTTTTTGTTTCTCTTTCCAGTTTAATCTCATGTTTGAAAATGCCATGATTTTCTGACTGAATGCGTCTCAATGTATGAGGAACTTTGTGGATTGTGTTTGTGATTTTGCTTTCGAATATGCTGCAGTCCTAACTCGACTCTGGCAGTCAATAGGCTTGATGGGACGCACATATTGCAAAATGGTTTTGATGGTTGGTAACATCAACTGATTTCATTTCGATACACGTTTCCATAGGCACTCTTCATTTCATCTGGTCTGGTCTGGGAGAATCATCCTTTCCTCCGAATCCAAAAACAATAAAAAAAGAATTAGCAAATGCCTTTCCCATCCACGAGATCTTCGTTTACATTTACACCTTTCAAGCATAGATTCACCTGGAGACACCACCGTGTTAAGTGCTGGTGCGAAGTAGTGGATCTTTGTTTCTTTTGCGATCTCGAATCATCGAAAAATTAACTTTCCCACGGCACTTGATCGAAGTGGTCACACGATTTCATTTGTTGTTTGAATTATCTAATTCAAAAAGTGATAATCGAAAACGGACTTGTCATGGACCTTCTGAAATAGGCGCTCGCCCCGGAGCCGAGAACCCAAGTCGAAATTTAGTCCCTAACGTTTTCAATGTTTTGTTCTAATTTTTTTTTTTTGCAGAAATTCAGTTATATAAAATAGCAATGCGTTCCACTAAATAATAATTTAAGTGTTAAGTCTTACCCTTCTGCGTGTAGGTACTGTGTCTCCAACGAGCCCTCTGTACCTCTGTAGGGGAAATTTCGACACTTACATTGAGGGGCGAACGGGCAGATTTTTGCTGCAACATGATTTGGCATTTATGAATGCCGCAGAAAAAGTAGGGTTGTGGTGCTTCACACCTTCGCATTTTCAGGTCGGGTTACGCCTTTGTCGCCCTAACATAATGAGTCAAATCCATTAAGGAGGATTACTTCCTTTACAAGTTCAAAAATCTGCACCATTTTGGGGGATAATTCCCGCAAAGATTGCCTGACTAAAAGTAGGCAGATAAATTCCGTCTTTTAGGATTTCCAGATGCAGTGGATTGTGCTACGATTTACGACCCTACAGCCTATACCCAGATACATTTGGCCAAAGTTCTTTTAAATTTGGGCTTTCGCGCGGTTTTGAATCGAACTAACTTCGGATTTCAGAGGCCGAAGGAGTTTGTTTGATGTTAACGGACTACATATTTCTACGGTTTCTAACGGACTATTGCTACGGCTAAATCACAGAGAAGGTTGTAGTAATAACAAGTGTCTTTACAGATTTGCTGTCGATTCCAATTCCCTGCTTGCTACATCCAAAGACTGTCCTGTATGTCGTTTAAGTTCTCATTGCTAGTTTTAGTCTTTGTAGCATTTCAAAATAAACCGAACAATCATAAATAAATTTCTTCGCACGGCTCAAGTAGGCGCCCGCTCTAGCACTTGCGCGCCCGGACAAGAGGACAAATTGCCGTATGTATGGATGTATATGTTGTTTTTGCTGTACAAGTTTTTTCACTTGAATCGTTTTTTTTACAACGTGGGACTGGCTGCATTTTTAAAAAGGCAACACAAAAATCCATGGTCAAAGTTGAATTCCAACCAACGCTCCAGTAATTCAGAGAGTTGAATCTCTATCCACTGAGAGATAAAGCTCAAGTATGTTCCGCTATCATGCGGACTCTTAAACGCAATTCACCATAGTTTAGCAACAATTTATAGACTTTATTTGGAACTTCAAAATTAAAGTTTAGAATGAATTTTAAAACTCCGTTCTGGGAAATGTTTTGCCAATGGACCTTTCGGAGTAGCTTTCGATAGAGGGAAGAATTTCTTGTTGTTGTTGGAACGGTGCAGAAGGGTATGAGTCGCTGTGCATGTCTGTAGATGGGCTCTAAGTTTCGTCGTCGTTGTCGCCTATTGTCTCAAGCGACAAGAACGTAACAGCTGCAATAGGGTTGTCCCATAACGCCCTCGGAGTGAGGTTAGTGGGTGCAACGGGGAATCGGAACAGGTGGTCCACATCATGAGGCGCACCACCGCAGCTCGGACAAATGTTCTGTATGTCCGGGTCTATTCGAGATAAGTATGAATTAAGGCGCGAACAAAACCCCGACCTAAGCTGGGCTAGTGTCGCTTTTGTGGCTCTCGGGAGCCTAGTCTCCTCAGGCAATATGAGTGGTGAGGGCACTGAGAGGACTCTATTCGGACCTAATCTCCCTATTGACCGATTCACAACGGTTGTGTGAATATCTGCGATGGCCGCATGTATCCCTGGACGTCTCTCTCGAGATCTCTGAGTCCACTCCTGACACGTCGTGGAGGGGGAGTATTGAACATGAGATGATGGTTTGGGTGATCCTCTCGATAGCAACCGACCAGATAGTGTAAAGACAGGTGGAGATTATGATCACGCACTAGTAACAGGCTGGTTTCCTGATGAAGACATCAGGTGGCAGGTGGTGCTGCATAGCTGGGAATTGGAGCTCCCGGCCAGTGCTTTTAGGATGTTGTTTCTACTGTGCATTTTGTCGACTACGTCTTTAATGTGATTATTCGACTTCATCATGGTGTCTAAATAGACACCAAGGATCTTTTGATTAGTAACATCCATCCATCCTGCGTCTACCTCGCATTTGTCATTGAGAGTTCCTGAGCCTGATGGCCATAACCTCCCTCCCTTGCGGGACAACAAGATTTATCCGACTGATAGCCGGAAGGGTGTTCTCCGCCGGGATGCCTCCCTTTGGAACCCCACCTTGGGATGCGACTCTAGCTGATCGGCTTGTCTATCACCACAAACCGCCTCGAGTCCAACGCCTAGATGAGTAAGGACCATGGTCCGCTGGGCACGCCCATCCCCGAGGTACACTATTCGCTAAAGATTTCTCGATAGCAGGTGTGATCCTCCCTTGGCCACCTTTCGGTAGACCTAACGAATTCGGCTTGCCAGCCGCAGGATCGTTATGCCTGTTTACTACTCGTCGGTTTAAAGCAGACTCGTAGCGCTACCGTTCACATAGGTCTGGCCCCGTCCGTTTACTAAGCAGCAATTTGACTCAGGCCGTGTGATCATCAATCCACAAATCAGCTAGGTATAGGCGCATAGGCCATTCTCCCTAACTAGCCCCTTCGTGGCTTGGGTTATGCGAAGCCGCCAGCTCCGAGACTGGACACGTACGCTTATAATGTCTTTCTCCCCTACGAGGAAGCAATGCGTCGTGTAAGCTGGTATGGCTGACTTTTCGGAGGAATAGGGAAAAAGTCAGCCATGCTGTGTCACCCATACATGACTAGGGAGCTCGGGAACGTCATCGCCCGACGGTCTTTTCACAGATCCACGCCATGGCGTATCAACCATACCATTTTACCTCGTGTGCAGGAATATGCATACTAAGGAGGTTGGCCAACAGCGCAGAGTGAATGACCGTGACCAAGGCTTTCGACATGTCAAGTGGGATGTAAACTGCTGCAGGGGGTGCAGGTGTTAAGCTGGAGCGAGTATGTCTAGTTGTATTGCTGACTGCGAGTGGCGGTGGTAGAGTATTGGCTCGAGTCGACTCGTATGTCTATGTACGCCGTTGCAGTAGACGAGTAGGTAGTTTTCCATAACATCCTTGCACACTGCGCAGCCGATAAACGATAAAATTTATTAAATGCGACGTAACACAACCTTTGGTGACTATTACACGCTTCGTTTACTCTGGCAGCTCCCCTAAAGCGCTTTACACAAGCAGCCACAAAATCTTCGTAGATTATGTAATCTCGTAGATTATATATATATATAATCTTGTTCCACGACTTAACAGTACAGTACAATCCGTTTAAATTGAAAACTCCGACAATTTCATGCACGACTGAATCTGTTATTTATATTAATTTGTTAAAACAAGAAGCATAATGTATCTTATAGGAATTATGTCAATGATTTATGTTCGTCAATAGATGAAAACATCACACTTTTGTGTACAAAACCATGTGCAAAGCGAAGAAGGGATTAGATGACCTCTACTGTAGTATTGGCAAATGCGGAGCTCACCACACTTCACAATGATTTTGTTAAGATTTTCTCCTAGATTTTGGTTATAATCTCGTTACAAAATATAGGAATGCATGGAAAATCTTGAGATTTTCTCCTAGATTTTGTAAAATCTCAAGATTTCGAAAAATCTTCTGATTTCTGTTGAGGGTTTTACCTTGTTGCTCTCGATGAAGCTGATTCTTGACAGTGTTCTTTACAATTAGTGCTCTGCTCTTCATATTTGCATGGGGGGATAAAAGTCTTTGGATGGGGTTACGAAACAAAACAGTTGCGTATGTTCCGCAAACATGCTTGCCATTCTGATCCCGTAACTGCCATTTTGCGGATCAGAAATAATTTCCGGTTGTTTTCGTTAACATATTCCACAAAGGCAGACAAAGGAAAAGAATCGGAGATTATTTATTATGGCAGTTAGGGGATCAGAATGGCAAACGCAACTGTTCCGTTTCGTAACCCCGCCCATTTACAGATTGTGAATGTAACTATGGCAAGTAATCCTTGCAAGCTTGCAATTATTTTCTGTTGGAATTATTCGTTCCAATTTAGCCTATAGTCTTCCAGGCACATGATTTATGTTTTAAAAATTTGTCCTATAAGTTACTTAGAACGCACATCTGTAATAAATGCATGGATTCCATTGATTTCATTCGAGGACATCCAAGGATTCATCGTGGGGGTACGCTCCCCGAAATATCATTGGGTACGGTTCCGAAACGGTCGCATATGTTCCGACCACCATTCTGATCCTCCTAACTGCGATTTTACGAATAAGAAATGACCTCTGGATCTTTTCGTTTACATATTCCACATAGGCAGACACACGGAAAACACCGAAAGTTATTGATGATCCGCAAAACCGCAGTTATAGGATCAGAATGGACAACATGTTGTGGGTACATATGCGACCGGTGAGTTTTAGAACCGCACCCAATATTTTCCCATGAATGGGTGTCAAACTATGTCCATACATTAATTAAACGACTACAAAACCAGAAATGCATTCACATATTATGTATCAATTTCCCGAATTAAATAATGTTAGTCTGCTTTCAATTTTTTATAAATAAATTGCATATCGACTCATATTATTTTATTTTAATTTTTTAAATTTCAATGTAAACATTTAACCACTTAACATAAACATAACATGTAAAAGATAATACACATTAAGCATACGAAGATAGTTTTAAAAAATGCAAGTTGTTTATATTTATATACTTATAAATATGTAGTATAAATAAAAAGATAAACGATAATGTTAGTATCATTGCATTGAATTAATTTCAATAAAGCAAATCGAACGCGAATAAATGCAACACAAAAAAAAAACAAAAACAACTTTTTAAAGCAAATCTATTACAACCAAATTTAATAAGGCTCACGCAAAAACAAAAATTTTTAACTGTTGCAAAAACATATGCAAAAACTCGCTTTTTTGAAATATCATCTTACAAACAACAACAACAAATTAATAAAATTATAAAACAAACGATCGATGCAAAGATTTGATACAGACGGTGCGGTGCGGTGGATGGAAACGTTAATGATGATGACGTCAACAAAAGAATGAAAAAAAAACAACCACAGAGAATATAAATAAAAATCATAATTTTTTACCTAAAAAGTAGAGAAGTAAATTTAAACAAAAAATAATAAAATAAAACGAAAATTAAATTGATATGTATAATAAAGAAGTAAATATAAGAAAAGTGCTTACATATTGTAATTAAACAAATAAAACAGAAAACCAAAAGTCTAAATTGACGCAATGATAATACAAAGCGCCGAATATGATTATAAATGTTGAATGGTATAAAACATTAATATATTATTCACAACTGAAGTATTATCAATAAATCGGAAACATTATTTTGAGATTAGTTGTGTTTTATTCGTCATGTTCTTTGGAATAAGAAAATCCTATGTGGATTGTATTTTCAATGAAGTTTTATCTCAATGAAATTACCTTTAAAAATCATTTATTTTAAAATCATTATAAATCGTCCCTCACACCGGCACTTCAGCGAATATTCACGGCGATTTTTCCCGCGGGGTCAAAATTGTATCATCCTGCCTTGTATAAAGATGTTGACACCAAAGCAAATATTATCGCCAGTTTTGCAGCATTTTTTCCGCCGCCAATATTTGTTGCCCAGCGCCCGCTCAAAAACTTAATGAACAGCAACAGAAAAAATGCTGATGTTGCTGTTGCTGCTGTCAATGTGGGTTATCAAAGGTACATGCGTGTGTTCTAAATTGAAATGTTGATGCTGATGTTGCTGTTGATGCGTCCAATCTATTTCCAGCATGAGCCGCCCCGGGGCAAGAGGACAAATTGCCGCCCCTCAGGTATTGTCCCAGGCAGATTGATAGTGCATAATATGGTTGAACGTTGTTGCTGTAGAATCGATTCAAAATATTTTTTTTCCTTTGAATCGAGTGTTTGTGTCAGTTCATGATTGTTGCTCCGAAACGATTCACATAGTGAAACTAGCTGACGTAGGAGCATTTTGATAGAGACAACACAAAAATTAATGGTCACTCCCCCCAGTCTTTACACCGGTTTTTGACATTTTGTTAGTGAACATAATGCAGTAGCACTTAGGGAAAAGGTGTCTTCGAAAACCAATCAGAGCGCTAGTGCAAATTTATCATAAACTGAGTGAATAAAAGACAAATCTCCACGGCACATTTTTCACGGGAGACATAAATGCAAGTTTTTCGCTCGGTGAAAATAGTACATACCTTAACGTTCAGCTATCATTCATATTCTTATGCTGGAAACAGATGCTGCCGAAGAAAGCAGCACAATGCATTTTAAACGCAAACGCGTCTAATCTGTTTCAAGCATTAAGCGCAATTCACCACAGTTCAGCAAGGCGCTATAGAGTTTGCTTGGTTTTTCAAAATTAAATCTTGTAAAGCTTGATGTAAAAAGTTTATCTGAGCAGCGTTTATGCGACTCCCTATTTCTCATTTTATATGAATTTCTTCGGGAGTTCAATATTTATTTAGTCGACGTACTCTCCTGTCAGACTTAACAAAATCTTTAGATTTCATTTTCCGAAAATCAAATCGCATATAAATGAAACAATAAAAGTGCGTGCTATAATTTCGTCCACTATTTGGAATTAGGCATGCGCAGTAGTGCATGTATAGCGTTGGTTGGGCACGTTCCACGGTGATCTCGTCAACGCCCGGTGCTTTATTATGTTGAAGCAATTGTATGGCGAGACTCACCTCCTCTACTGTTGGGGGTTGAACGTAACTACTCGTCAAATTGTTTTCGTTTCTTATGTCTAATTAAATTATTAGATACTCGCCGTTCCTTGTATCTTTCTTTCTCGCTCGGGGTGCGCGATGTGTATATTGGCGATAGGCTTCATTTTTAGCTTCAATCGAGGCCCTGCATGGGCGTAGCCAAGGGGGGGGGGAGGGGCGGTTGCCCTCCCTGGTCGCTGCACTATACAACATTTTCAAAAAATTTCTGTTGCTGGCGCAGCAGATGCCTTTTCTGCCACTCCAAGTGCTGCCGGAGAAGCCATGATCGGGACAGTTTGCAGTCAGGAGGCGCATACAAATAGATAACAGCGAGTCATGAGTAACTGACGGAGTCTGCGTACCAGCACTCGCATTTCACTTGTGAGTTTGCTACTGTGGCTGCGTGGATCGCATATTTCCTGTTTCATTTCATGGCTTCTGAGCTGGAGTACACAATTTCAACCGTTAGGTCCCTTAGGGAAGTTAGTGGAGTTCAACTTATTTTCATCTGAAAGGGTGACAAATTGTATACAGCTTTGCTTTGTTAGGGATCTTGTAAAGAACGGGTCTCATATTTCAGTGTCTTTCAAGTTCTTCTTTTTCTCCTCTGTACCGTATATCCCCATGTGGGCCATGGTGCATTAATTCAGCCGTTTATAGGCAATTTCGAGTCAACGTTACATTGCATATCATTTCGGAGTGTATATAATGTTGCAAGCACTATATATTTCCATTCACATGTACGGAAATTTTGAGCCACGCCGGGATTCGATCTCCGGATCTCTAGATTACTAGCAACGTAGAGTGCGACTCAACCAAGTGAGCCACAGAGCGGGTTTTTTTTATTAAATCAATATTTATTTTCTACAATTTGGTAAATCGTTCACAACCGACCATCTTGTGAAAGATAAAGAAGGGTTACTGCTTGTTACTGAAGAACAGCAACTTCAGAGATGGAAAAGAGCACTTTTTTGAGGTCCTTAACAACAGTTTTGGGCCTGCAAGTGCATCTTCATCGGCAGAAGAAGACGTCCCTCCAGTAGCCAGTTTTAATTCCAGACCACTATGTAAGACGGAATTAAAGCGGGTTATCGAATCTATGGACGCCGGTAAGGCCCCGGGGATAGATGGAATTCCGGGCGAACTATTTAAAGCGGTTTCGAATGCTACAGCGGATAGAGTGTTGGGAAACCGAAACTCTTCCAGTAGAATGGAAAAAGGGCGTAATTATTATTTTCCCAAGAAGGGTAACCTTAAGGATTGTAATAATTGGCGCGGTATTTGCCTACTTCCAGCTGTATCCAAGCTGATGGCTAAAATTATTTTGAACCGGATCAAGGATGAACTTGATCGCACTTTAAGCAATGAACAGGCTGGCTTTCGTGAGGGTTTTTCATGTAGCGACCATATAAACACCCTCCGAATTATTATTGAGCAATCCGCCGAATGGAGATCCCCATTACACCTCATGTTCGTTGATTTCGAAAAGGCGTTCGATAGTGTTGATCGGGAGTATATTTGGAGAGCTCTTCGTAGGAGGGGCATACCAGATAAAATAATTTCCATCATCAAGGAATCTTATCAGGAGGCCCAATGTCACGTTTTGCACAAGGGTAAGATTTCAGATCCTTTTGAGGTGCACAGTGGAGTGAGACAAGGTTGCACTTTATCACATATTGTTTTCCTCATAGCCATTAACGATGTACTAGTGAGCGCGCTTCAAAACCAGATGAAAGGTTTCAGATGGAAAATGTTTGATTACCTGCAATACCTGGACTATGCTGACGATATTTGTCTGCTTTCAAATAAAAAGGAGGATGTAGCTCAAATGGCCGATGCTCTGCATTGCGAAAGTCGTAATGCTGGGCTCAAGATAAACGCTGCCAAGACCAAGTACTTGAGCTCCCATCCTGGGCCCTGGGGGACAAAGTGGAATTTGTGTTTCAGGCCAGGCAGTCGGAAAAGTTGACGAATTCTGCTACCTCGGAAGCATAGTCACAGCAGATGGCGGCGCGGACGCTGATGTACAATCGCGTATCAATAAGGCTAGGGCAGCCTTCTTCACTTTGACTCCTTTCTGGCAAAATAACAACATTTCCAGGCGCACCAAAATCCGAATCTTCAATTCTATTGTAATATCTGTGCTTCTTTATGGCTGTTCAACTTGGAAGGTGACCAACGAGATAACAACTAAGCTGACAACTTTCGTAAACCAGTGCCTACGGCGCATCCTACAAATCCGCTGGCCGGAGATTATTTCCAATGATGATTTTCTGAGTATCACAGGCCTGGATTGGAAAGGCACTTCTGTCAAAAGGCGAAAGTGGCAATGGATAGGTCATACTCTCCGAAGAGGGCCAACAAATATTGCATAGCAGGCCCTAGATTGGAACCCTCAGGGAGCCAATGCTAGACGCCGTGTTGGACGACCAAGAAACACGTGGAGAAGATCGGTTAATAGCGAGGCTGCTTCATTAAACAAACAGTGGTCAGATCTAAAGACGATGGTACAGAACAGAACGAGGTGGAAAGTAGGCGTAGTTGATGGCCTATGCCCCACAAGGGGTTAACAGGAACCAGAGAGAGAGAGAAATCAATATTTATTTTCTAGCTGAATCATACCAGCAATAAAATTTAGCCACTGTTAATACAAAATTTTAACAAATTTTAACAAACTGATTTCGCAAGTGGAATATGCAGTCCAAGATACAAAAAATGCACTGAAAATAGACAAAGTACGCTCAAAAAAGCAGATATTGGAGGCCAGTTGAATGTAATGAGAATGCAGAAGAAAATCATTCTCATCTCCATTTAAAAAATTTGACTCTAAAATTAGCAAAAAAAAAAGAAATAACAGCCGTGGCAGTCCACCAGTAAGCTAGGGCCGCAGATGTGTGAGTGACATATTTCCAAGATCTAAACTGCTGTTTTGTTGAGGTGTTGAGATCAACAGCACGCCCAGCGATGTTATTTATTTTAAATGGATACTTGTTTACAATCTGAGCGACATCATAGTCCGCCACGTAGGTCGTGAGTTCGAAAAACACCATAAAATGAATTCGTTCACGGTGAGTCTGGAATCCATGACCCTGTGCACCAATCCAACCACAAGCCAGGCTACTCTAAAATTGGCTAACAATATTTCTGCGACCGGAAATTTCAACTCCTAAGAAAATCATGATGTTGAAAAAATGTTGGGCTTATACCCTCCCTGACCGAAATCCTGGCTACGCCCATGCGTCGAACCAGTCTGTTCGTCTACGCGGGACTTTTTACCCAACGACCTCCTCTGTAACTCCTTTGATGCTGTCTTTTTCACTAAATAGAAGTTGATATGGATTTTTTTCTTTCGGCTTTTTCAGGCTTTTTTTTTTGGAGTGCTAGAGCCGCCCCTAAAATGTGGCACCCTGGGTGAACGCCCGCGGCCCATTCTAGGGCGGGCAACTTCAATTTTTTTTTTACTTGAAATGTGGTATCAGCAGCCCAAAATTGCGTTAGTGATTCCGCCATTTTAATTCGGCGGTTATTTCCGGAGAAAAATGGGTTACCACTCTAGTAATACAAATTTTTCTTGTTTTTGACCTAAAATTTGGAATTACCTTATATTTTTGCCGTACGGATTCGACGTGAATTTCCCGAGAAAAGGGGATAATTCTGGGGCAGGCACACAAAAAAAAATGTTTAAAGCATTGGACTCAAATTCCGAATCAGTGACCAACAATTATTTTACCGCTTCTACCAATAGCACTGCTGAGCGTGAATTAACATCAATGTCAATGTTTTATCCTTATGCTTGAATTACATTTGACGCGTCAGCATCGGCATCAGCAGAAAAATTTCAATTTAGAAAACACGCATTTGCCTTTGATGAGCCACATTGACAGCAGAAGCAGAAAAAATGCTTCTGCCGCTGCTGCTGCTGTCAATGTGGGTCATCAAAGGCAAATGCGTGTGTTCTAAATTGAAATGTTTCTGCTGATGCCGATGCTGATGCATCCAATCTATTTCTATGTCGAATTTCACGTCGATTTCTTTGGCTTACCCTTTTACATAATAAGAAAAGGTATGGCGACATTTTGGTGTAGTGCACGAAAATTGCAGTAAGATTATTATACATGACAAAATATTAGTCTTTGGCAAATTGTTGTCGTTATTCTCTATCATGTGTAAGCCCCTTCTTTTAACAATCTAATACATTTTCAACAATATGCTATCAGCTGTGAACTGATGCCACAGTGCCCAGAGAATAAAACAAGCCGCGTCAGTGTGAACACCAAAAAATCGTGCCGCATTGGTGTGAGCACCACTTAATATTCGCAAAATTACATTCATTCATTATAATTGATGCAGCGAAATTCTAATTTTACTTCCCAATTTCCCACGGCGGCAATCTAAATATGCATTTCAGGTTACTTGCTTAACTCTTTCGTTTTAGCTGAGCTGCAGCTTTATACTAAAATTCCATCAACTTCAATTATTCTTCTTGATAATTTCCCTCATTCCTCCGTGAAAAAATCCTAAAATAACTTTAACCAAGTGTCATCAAAAACTTTTAATAAAGCAGACATATCTTATGACGTTTTTATGACTCGATTTAATTCTACTGTGACCATGATTCTTTCTTACTCATCGTCATCATACTATTGTTAAATCTGTGACTTTGACCGCACAAACTTCCACCGGATATCAACTGAAAATCACAACACATAAAGCCGCGTACTCTCTTAATGCAGATAGATAAAACCATAATACTAAGCCGCCTAAAGAGATTCAAGAAACAGAACTGATAGTTTTACCGGAGATTATAGTGCTTTGTACTCGTTCGTGAACTGACTGCAATAGGAGCCACATACAGCTCTACAACAAAGAGTCGGAAATCTTGTTAGCCAGAGACTCTCACCTGTATGTATCATTGGACTATGGTCTGGTACTGGTATCCATCGAGGCTATACCTTTAGTGTTCAAGTCTCAGTCGTTCGTTGTCTTAAGATTCGCTCGGTAATTTCAGATTTTTCATCGCGCTCGACTGCCGCCGTTGGCACTGAATTTTTGTGAAAGTGAAATATGTTTGGGTGTAATGCATCTGATAAGTGCCACAAATATTGAATGTCGAAAGTGTAAAATCCTATTATGCATATCTGAAGATATGATTAGTGATAGTGCAGTGCTAGTGATATTTAAATAAGAGTATTGCAATAGAAATTTGGCGTGCAAGTGCAACGTTGTCGTGCTGGTACGAGTAAATGCAGTCGCCATGACGAAGAAAAGGTCGAAAGAAATCGTCATATTTCTCAGCTGTTTCGCCAATTTACTACTATTAACAGGTAATAAGAAATACTTTGGATATCATGAAAGTACCAAAATTAAATCAATGATGGTCAAATGCATATAAATTCCTCCATAAAATGATTTGATGGCATTACAATAACATATAGTGAGAGAAATTTCACTAGTCCCATATCTACGTCATTGGTGTGGGGCTACACCAATCTCCAATTCATTATAAGACAAGCAAATCAAATGTCTTCTGTTTTTTGTCCCAATATACCGCAGTATTGGAAGAAATTTTACCGATTTTTTTTGTACTGTTGGCAAAATTTATTGATTGAGCGAAACGATCCAATGAAAGTGAGAGGGGGACTAGGCGGCGGCCGGCGGTGGCGTAGAAGTTGCATTCCAGATTTGTGGTCACATACACTATTAAGTTGAATATTGGTCCGCTAAAGACCCATGCGTACTATGATGGCGAGTATGCGAACATTAACATGGTAACAATTTGACATAAAAGAATGGCATGATCGTGTAGAAAAAAACTGGTTTATTACAGTTAGTCATTTTTCTTGAGACGCTATATTGAAGGACATCTAGTCAGACTCAGACGGCTAATATGGTAGAGCAATATCTTGATAGCTGCAAAAGCTGTAAAGTTGAGGGTGGTGAGTTTGTTGGTTTTAGCTCAGGAGTATATGTTTGCAAGAAAGGGCAATAAACTAAGCCTCAACCGAATATGTATAATAAAAATGCTTATTATGGTCTCTGTATTGTCCGGAGTTAGTATAAAACTTGTTTTATGAGTTACAGATACGAATTGAGGAAATGTATTTTTGTTATTTGCATTATTAACATTAGCGCATTGTACGCTGAAATGCAAAGCTAGAACAATCTTATTTCTTACTATGGAATGGAATAAGTAGCAATTATTATGCAAAAATGTGCATTCTTAGAATACAATGGAGTTGCAACAGTTCATTACATTTTCATTACTCTGTACGACTTGTATACCTATTCTTTTGTGCCAAGTTACAGAAGCCGGTTACCAGACTTTGTCGATGTTATAATTCCAGTTTTGATTATATTCAAGCTATAGTCTGCTCGAAGTTGATTACCGTGGATAATCGTAGTATTTTTAATATGATTTAAGAGCTTAGCTTTAGGAAAAAAAGATACGGATCACTAAATAATGTATGTAATATGCAAATTATATTTAAATTTAATAATTATTTGGCGTTTTTATGAAATTACGTTTTCACAGAGTTCTTGGTACCCAACTGATCCAATCATTGGAATGCCACTGTGGGCATACAAGGCTGTGATAAAAAAAAACGATTTGGAATTGCATTGCAACCATGTGGCTATATATGGCTGTTATATCTCTAAAGTGCGAGGAGCGTGGCCTTGTAATAAAATGCACTTATGACCGCATTCGATGTATTGTTTTTGTCAAAAACAAAATTTTTCCGACATCATGATCGTCACAGCCGTCGAAAGATTCGGTTTAAACTGTAAAAGGGGCGTTCGGTGGCCCTATCTCTGAGTTGCCGGAGCGTGGGTTCGAATACCGCTGTGACTCTGAATGTTTGCGTTGTCTATAAAAATGCTCCTACGAAGGCCAGTTCTTCGATGTAAATCGTCCCGGAGGCGTATTTCGAAATGCTTGTTCAGCTCGTCCTCGTCCCCACGTAGGTGACGAAATCGATCAGCTTTTCAAGTGGCAAAGTACTTAGAAGCCCTTATCGATTTCGTCCCCTGATAGTAGACGAACTCGCATAGGGTTTCGAGTAAATTTTTCGTGTAAAACAGCTTGGAACCCTTGTTCAGCTCGTGTGAGATTTTTTCGGGAGGGGTCCAAATATTGCCCCCCGTACTATTTTTTTGTTTTCTATAAATTTGATGAAAACGATTTTAACCTTTATATTTAAATTATGGTCTGTGTTATTAGGTTAATTTTAACAGGGTAGTACACAAAGAATTACTACAAGATTCCATGTGTCCCGAAAGAAATTAAGGGGAAGTGCTTTTCGAAATGAACAGTGTGATTGTTTAAAATACGTGTTACTGGAGTTCTTTTGCTAGAACGGTACAGTATTTAATAGCAAAGATTCTAAATTAAAAAGAAGGGAGGGTTTGTTAGGAGCACCGAAAGGAAGATTTATATTTATGGTTATTTCACTATGGTCCATCGTTAGAAAAAAAATATATTAGAGCTCCAACCAGTGGTGCAACTTCGATCTTATCCTGGAAATGGCTAAGGCCACCCATGTTACTGCTGCTGTCGCAAGTTGATGATGGTGCTATTGACATGTATATGTCTTTGCGGAGGCTACCTGAGAAATACTGGGTGTTGTTCGGTGGAAAAGCGTCACGAAAAACTGTAACGAAAACGTTTAACGCTTAAAATCGACTTTCCCGTAGTTTGATCTTCACCAAATTTAGTATACATTATCCTTTGCTCGCTCTGACTCAGAGTCGACAATCACGATTTCGATAAGTTGCGGGAATAGCGGTAAATTCGCCATTGAAGCGAACGAAAATTCATCCTTCAATTGGTTCTCCTGGCTCTCCCCGTGGACCGATGTCGACGAAACTCGGATAGAAGTTAAGTGGTGTGATCCTTAATATTTTGGAGCCAGCATTTCTTATGAGGAAGAAGTCCTTGGACACAAAATGTCCTTTTCGCTATGTATAAGGATATGGATATCAAAATACAGAATCCGTTGCGACGATTCTTGTAAAATCACGACAAGTTGATTTTGAGTTTTGTTAAAGGATATTACTAGCAAAAAGGACATTTATCTAGCATAGGAAGCAGAGTATGGGCATTATGGGTGTCGTTCGATAGGTGATATTTGAGGCACTCTATGTGATCGGTTTCAAAATATTTTTTTTTTTTTTTTAAAAGCTGATGTCTCAGGGGAGCGGGGGTTCGAACCATGGTCGAAACCGTGGTCAATACCTTCCAAAAAGTCAACATTCAGCAATATGTAAACGCTCTGCAAAATGTTCGGACGAAATTAGGATGTGGGTTGTTCCGTGACAAAATGTGACATTGTAAAACATAGCGGAAACCAACCGAAGCTTTAAGTCAACCTTTCAGTGGTTTGATCATTGCTAAATTTGGTATACATTTTCCTTTGATCGCCCTTACAAAGAATTGACAATCACTGATTAGTTGCGGGAATAGCGGTAAATTCGCCGTTGAAGCGAATGAAAAGTTATCTTTCAATTGGTTCTCTTGGCTCCCTCTGTGGAGCGATTTGGATTAGGGATGAGCATCGAACATCGATGTTTCGAAAACATCGATGTTTTTGGTCCGATGGTCGATGTTTTTACCATCGATGGTTTTGCGTCGATGTTTTTCACCATCGATGGTTTGCATTTCGATGGTCGATGGTTTTCACCATCGATGGTTTTCAACTACCGATGTTTCTTTCCTCAACATATTTTTTTACAACTCAACTTTGTCTTTATAAGTGTATGCAAATACCTTCACACAGCCCAATCAGAAAAAAAATTTGAATTCATTATCGTGTGATTATCGTTCTTTCTCCATCAGTGTTCAGAGACTATGGAGAAAGTGGAACAGTGGTCCCACTGCAATTCCAACGCGTCCTTTTACAAGTCGTTGTTGCACGGCCCGATTCCCGCGCGTTACCGCTGGTTGCTCTATGCCAGGGGTGTCAAACTCAGAGCCTGCGCCAAATATCAGTGTCCTAAGGTTTAAGCGGGCTGCAGAATAAAAAATTTAAAACGCGTCTTGAAACCTATGTATTTTTGTAATTTAATTCCAGAATATTTCCTTTAAGATGTGACTATTACTCTCAGTCAGTAGCTTCCTAGGGACTACGTCCTATAGAAATTACATCTCTTAAAAATGTTCTTCACATAAATTGAGAACCTTAGATAAGAAATTAAAACGCCAATATTATTTGTGAACTTATTTCCGTCGAATTTTGGACAGCTGATCCGAACATTGTAGAACCGGTCATAAACATCCAGGTAGCCCAAAACAACCTTGCTTCTTAGTCTGAGTTACATCAAGTCCCATTAGAAAGAAAGGCTAAAAATAGAAAATTTGTTCTGTGATGAGGTGTGAAACAAACGCATGTACCAGTAAAGCTTAGTAAGCTAAAAGGAAAACATTCTGTATGTATGTACTTGGGTTGAAATGGCCATATTTACAAGATTTCACGTCTAGGTGATTTCCTCACCAAATATACGATTTCGGGGGTTTATAACCTGAAGGGTTCGAACGCGAGTTATAATGACACGTGGCAGATAGCAAGCAGGTTCGACTAATACAAAAAAAATGTATCGAATTTCGGAACAAAACATTTTCACGAAAAGGCTTAATGTTTTCCTCCGCAAAAAAGGATGCCTTAAGCAAATGTAACTCAAATAATCGTCGGTGATTTTTTTAAGCGTGCATAAGCCACCGACTTTTTGACGAGTTTTAGTAAATTGTTGAAATGAGTTCAACAGCTCGAATTTGTGCCGCCACACATTTTTTTAATTATGTTCTTCGACCAGGCCGCGAATTTGACACATGTCTGCTCTATGCGGTGGGTTGTGGGTACGATACAAATGCGTATCATGCAAAAAAAAATGCAAGGAGAAGAGTAACATTCAGGTGGGTGGGGGAGGCAATGAATAAAAACCATAAACTAAACCTTATATCTATTCAATCAGCTTAATTTTTGATGTTAAAGTGATTATTTTTTAGAAGTACTCAAAAAATCCAAAACATCGATGTTTTTGGTTCGATGTTTTCTTACTATCGATGGTTTCATCTCGATGTTTTTTCGATGGTAACCATCGATGTTTTTCTTTCGATGCTCATCTCTAATTTGGATGAAACTCTAATGGAAGTTAAGTGGGGCGATCATTATTATTTTGGTGTCGGCACTTGTTATGAGAAAGAGGTCCTTGGACAAAAAAGGTCCCTTTTCTTTGGGAATGCATTATAGTCGATGCATATCAAAATGCAGTATTCGGTGAGTTGAGCCCTTTAAAATCACCACAAGCTCATTTTGGGTTTTCAAAGGATATTATGTACCACCAAAAGAGAGGTCCTTGGACAAAAAAGGTCCCTTTTCTTTGGGAATGCATTATAGTCGATATGCATATCAAAATGCAGTATTCGGTGAGTTGAGCCCTTTAAAATCACCACAAGCTCATTTTGGGTTTTCAAAGGATATTATGTACCACCAAAAAGGACACTTCTCTAAGGCAACTGAGAATGGGCATTATATTTGTCGTTCGAAAGTCGATATTTGGAGTACTGTATGTAATCGGTTTGAAAGGATTTTTGGGCTTCTGGAGTGACAAGATAACGGCTGGTGCAATGTGGATTATTTTGTAAGCAATAACTAGTCTAAGAAAAATGGCATATTTGGTCGGCAAAAATCCTACATCGGAAATTTTTTTTTGGATTATCGTTGGGAATGGTCCCCAGATTATGGCATTAAAAGTCCCAACCGATCGGGGGTACGCAATCTTAAAAAAAGGGGGGAAAGGGGCATTTTTTCGTTTTTTTGCGATTATTTCAAAAACAGTAAGAGATACAGAAAAATGGTCTGAGGACAAAAAAAACTACATAAAATTATCTTTGCAATGATATATAACACATTAGAGTTCCAATGAATATTTCGGCGTTAGAATAGAACATAAATTAGAATATGTTCATTTTAGATTTTTTTTAAAAGCTCCATAACTTTTGAAAGAACGCTAGTTCAGCCGTGAAATTTTGTACAAGTATTCACAACAAAGTTTAAGAACATTTTAACGTAAACATTGAGTCGGTCTGGTCAAGGACCTCCATTATCCCCCCATTTAAATTTTCCAAAACGGCATATCCATAACTCCTCCCAAAATTGGAGCAGAGTGCTAAATTTTGGTTTGTTGCGATTGGAGGTCATAGTCACCCCACCCACCAAAAATCAGCTCATTCGGTTAAAAACTAAGGGTATCTCCCATACAAAGTGACCCATCAGGAGTTTGTTCTACGTACTACTCACTTTATAAACTGTAGAACAAAGTTGTCATGGGTCACTTTGTATGGGAGGTACCCTTAGTTTTTATCCGAATGACCTGCTTTTTGGTGGGTGGGTTGACTATGACCTCCAATCGCAACAAACCAAAATTTAGCACTCTGCTCCAATTTTGGGGGAGCTATGGACATGCCGTTTTGACAAATTTAAATGGGGGGATAATGGGGGTCCTTGACCGGAGCCACTCAATGTTTACGTTTAAATTATCTTAAACTTGTTGTGAATACTTGTACAAAATTTTACGGCTGAACTAGCGTTCTTTCAAAAGTTATGGAGCTTTTAAAAATGGTCTAAAATAAAAATATTCTAATTTATGTTCTATTCTAACGCCGAAATATTCAATTGAACTCTAATGTGTTATAGATCATTGCAAAGATAATTTTATGTAGTTTTCTGTATCTCTTACTATTTTTGAAATAATCGCAGAAAAAACGTAGACATATACATGATCTAAGATTTTTCCCCTAAGGGAAAACTTCTCGGAGCTTTTTTCCAGTAATGATGCTATACGGTGGTGTTTCTATATGTGTAGTTCCCGTTGCATTCACAAAAATTTTCGATGCAAATTTTTGCGTATTTTAGCGTCGTTAGAACACGAGTGAAATGTTATACTCGAAATCCGCATTGGGACTTTCTTTTGTTTTCATGGAAACCCAATTTTGAATCACTCGTTTCAGCATTGTGGTTGACGAGGGAGTGTTTAAATGTATGTCACAACGGTCTACAAATTGGATCAGGGCGCGCATCCGGATTTTAGAAAAAAAGGCATGAAAAATGCAAAAAAGGAATTAATGCACAAACAAAACCTGGACTGATGTTGCGCTAATATCTTCCCAGGTAAAGAAACATTGGGATCACCGGCAGGCACAACTCAAACTTGTGTAGTTCTTATTTTCATATTTTCCTTTCAGAATTTCTCGGTCTACCCCTCCTGTTGTTGCGCCACTGTCTCCAACTAATAATAGGGCAAATTATTGATTGTGGCTGCATGTTTCACAATGTTGGTCATCAGCATGCTTTAAATGCCGAGTTTCCCTAAAACGTATGTGGTATAAAGTTGTATTTGGCTCGCATTTAAGGTCTTGATACTTTCCAAGAGCATATAGTTCGTCGATTGATCCATAAACACCACCGTCAAAATTATAAGTTTAAGCTTACTGAATTCGGAATGTGGCGATGCCACAATGGATCTGTTTCTATCTGCGGTTGTTTTTTTTTATTAAGGAATCGTAGGAAGAAATCTGGGATTCGAACTTAAGTTCGTGGCATTTGGGCTGGAATGGGAAGCACAGAGAGTAATAGCAGTACATATCCACCTAAAGAGAGATGTCTGGCCACCCTATCTCATGCACATTTTCAAATGACTAATATATTAATTTAGCCATAGGTGTAAGCTAGAAATCTCGACTATGTTGCATTCTGGATTTTCAGCAATGCTCAGGCTAAACTATTGTTCATCGCCTTCTGAAATTATTTCTTAGCAACATTTAGGACCTCAGCAGCGGAAAGTTCAAAACACCAAACTTTTAGGCAAATTAGGATAAATAATAACGATAATTCTGTACCGAATGCAAATAGTAATTTTCTACACATAATTAGTAGTGTTTAGCCGCATCACTGCTAGCGGAACATTCAACTAAGCTAACAGTTTGAAAATATTGATTAAATTCTGAAATCGACTGCTATTTAAGTCAATGAGTAATGATGTCTGAAAAAATAGCGGAGCTAAGAAGACGTCAATCTTATTCAAAATTATGTTAACGCTGACTCCGATTATTTCTGCAAACATTTCGAGAGGGGTCCGGACCCCCTGCACCCCTCCCCTGGCTATGTGCCTGATATAAGGAGGGGAATTAGATACAAGTCATAGGTACGCCCGAAAAAACTTTTAGCCCAAGGTTAGCGAAGGGTATCCAAATTTCGGCCACGCCCGAAATTAGCCTCGCCCCCGGGGGCGAAGCCCCCTTAGTTTTTTATTGAATATTCTAATTAACTGAGTCTAATAACACTTCTATCACAATTTCAGACTGTGCCCGTGATGAGGAAGGACCTTATCAGGGCAAATTCATAGGAAAATTAAATTCATACCATCATCAAGTATCGGGCGACGTGTACGCTGTCAACGAATTTACACTCCTCTTAACTAATTTTAATTACGACGGCGACGGCCTGGATACATTCTTCTGGGCAGGTGCAGCCAACCGGCCGGGTCCTCAAGGTTTCATTGTTCCTGACGAGTATGGAAAGTATGTGTACCAAATTTAACCAATTAACATTTATTTTTTGGCTTTACTAAACTTCTATTATTATTTCAGAACGAACGTCCTAGATCGCTACTTTAATAAGGAATTCACCTTAACACTGCCCGATAATAAAAAGTTGACTGAAATCAAATGGTTCGCTATTTTCGATTTGAATAATCAGAATAATTTCGGTGATATCTACATTCCGGATGAATTTGAACCGCCCATGCCTCAGCGAATTTCCGCTTTACTGAAACGAAGCAACAACGTAACCAGTTCAAGTATTGAAATTTTGGATTCGAAAACAATTCGCATACCAGATTTGACCTATGACGGTCTCGGACAGGAAACATATTTTTGGGCAGGTGTCGGACCGCAACCGTCCAGTAAGGGTTTTAAGATTCCCGATGAAATGGGATAGTAAGTTGATTGCGTTTATTTGATGATTTGAATCATTTACATTTTATTCATTTGTAGCTTGGACTCAATTCGAAAGTACGATAAAGAGACAATAACTCTTGAATTGCCGGGTGATAAGACAATTTTCGATCTAGATTGGTTCAGTATTTACGATGTAAAACTTAAGGAGAATTTCGGATCGGTGCTTATTTCGGATGGTTTGAACGTTCCGCCGTCGCTAGTAAAAGTCTTTCCGTTGAAGCAGTCTTTGCCTAATTGTAAGCAATTGCATAAGAACTTGTTAGTATCGTGGGAAGTATTTGGACCACAAATTACCTTCCAATTGTCCGGTCAAGTAAAGGAGCACGAGTACATGTCGTTTGGTATCTCCGGTTCGGAGACAAGCACTCAAATGATTGGAGCGGATGTGGTTGTTGCCTATATTGATGGTGGCAGAGGACATACTGTGGATTATAATATAACTTCTTTGGCACCGGTAAGTTTCGGTGTTAGCAATTTTTTAAATTATTTTTTAATTACATTTCTAATTAATGGAATTTCGTATTATTAAAATAATATCAATAAAATTTAATAAATGAAAAGCAAATTGTGTAATTTAATATGAATACTTAATATTTTCATTTCTAGTGTGTGCAAGTTCTTGGACAAAATAAGGGCGTTTGTAGGGATGACGTTTTGGGAGGATTGGACAGTTTTCAAATGAATACATTCATGAGAGAAGATGGCATTAATACGTTAGTCTTCAGACGAACTTTGATATCGTGTAAGTATTTTTTGCTATTCGGGGCATTTTGGCTATCATTATAAGATGCTACTGTGTTCGTAATTCACGACATTCACATTGTTTTAACACAAATTAATTATATAACAAGTGAAATTAGTAGTTATTCAAATTAAAAATGTAATTAACGCGGTAACAAGTCAAATTCAACAATTTGTCATTGTGAAAAAAAAAACTTAATTTTACTTGATACATTTTACATTATGAATTTGAATTTGTCTTATTCGGAATTGGTTTTAAAGACACGGGACACTGCTGACATACTTAACAATCAACATCGAATCAGCTTGGAACATATTGTGCAGTTGGTGAATTTAAAAATCAAATAAATAGATTTCAAACAGTGAGCAACAGTTTCTACATAAAAAAGAATCTCACTGCAGATGTGTTTAGTGACATCGAATTTCTAAAATCTTAACTTACTTTTTTGTTGAGGTATTGAGATCAACCGCACGCTCAGCAGTGTTATTTATCCCCATAAATGGGTACTCGTTTAACATCCGTAGTCCGTCACATGGGTTGTGAATTATAAAAAACTGAATTCGTGCACGGTGAGTCTCGAACCCATGATCCTGTGCATCGAAGGTGCGCGCACTAACCTTAACACCAGCCAGACTACACATTTAATAAAATATAACTTAATTGTTTTTTAGGCTTTTTTATATTTAATTGCTTAGAAAATCAAACCATTAATATGTCTGTTTAATTTTTTTAGCTGATCCGGGTGACAAGCAAATCTTTTTAGATCGTCCCATGAATATGGTATGGGCAATTGGACCTTTAGATTCCAACAAAGAGCCGGCCTATCATGATATTTATCCGAAAGCAGATGTCATAATGGATTTCAATTCAACGGAACCGATCAATGATTGTGTCAGCTTTACAATGGGCGAGGAACCGAAAGTCGAAATATGGGACAAAACGCAAATTTTCGATCGAGCGATTAGGACATTTAATGCAGTACTGGGACCAGCTGCTGGCAAGCGTGGTTATCAGGGAATAACAGGTAGGTTTTTGGTAGAGTTGGATTGGTGAGATATAGTACCTAATCAGATAGGAAGTTATTTAGTTTTTAATCACTAAATGAAAACGAAAGTTTTGGGGTCTTGATTTAAGAAAATTATTTTTTTTTTTTTTTTTTTTTATGTGCACATCAAGCTTTGCTGATGATGGTTGTCCCATTGTTGACGACCGAAATGCATTCATAATAAATTATAAAAATAAGTGAAACGCGATGTTCTTTAATTTATTTTAATAACGTTGTAGTGGACCTTATTTTTATTTCGATTTTTGTGGTCAATAAGGAACCCTTTCATAAAAAAAAAAAAAAAATAATTTTCTTAGTACCTAATCGTATTCGTGTTTTTTTAGGACATGTTTCCAATGGATTGGCGTGGTATATTAATGGTTTTATGATTCCGGAATTGTGGCTTCGTCGTGGTCTGACTTATTCATTTAAGGTAAGTAAACGCTTACGTTAGTAATTTAATTTGATCTAGCTAAAAAAAAAGAATTAAACTATGAAAAACTGAACTCGGAAACGATTGAGTTAGAATACTACTCATTGCTTTAAGTGGATTTTTCAAATGTTACTTCAGCCGCCAGAGCTCAAATTCGGGCGAACCAACTCGCAGTTGTGTCGCCAGTTTTTTTAAAAATGCCACCCCGGCACGATGAATCTACATTAATACTTATCTGGTATACCTTATACGAATGCTGCTTGTCTGAATGCAGGAATGCCTATATGATGGGGTACAGTCTCATTCAGGCGCGCACAAAGGGTGTGGCAAAATGGGCAATTTGCTTGGAGTCCGAGCTCGCGTCGGAAAGAGGGTTGCCTCACAGTGGGCACACGTAGTCTGCAAAATTACTACACAAATTGATGTAAGATCAATTTGATTTAAATCTTTCTTATTTTGCGCTATTCAAAGTATTTCCAGGCTCCTAGAGTCACGTCCTTCAGCAATTTTAATTATTATCATCGCTAAGTCTACAGATTAGTAAAAAAAAATTAATTAGGATGGTTATATCACTAGGGGCCCGAACCCTGAAAATCGCAGCAAAAACGTTACTCAGCATTTCATCCACCAACCCATAATTGTTATACACGAATTGGATGACACCTAATTAATAGGTATTCTTTTACCATCTGAGTAGGATTAAGGTACATTTTCCTCGACACGACTCGCTCATTCCATATAAAAACTCATTTTCAAAATGAGAGAAAAACGAGTTTTTATATGGAATGAGCGAATCGCTGTCGTGCGGCCGCGTCGAGGACAACGTACCTTAAGTGTCCGGTTGTTCCATTCTAAAAAAAAATTAGACCGAGACTAATTTCCGGCGCCACCGAAATTTCGATACCCTTCACTGTACTCGGGCCAAAGGTTTTTTTTTTCGGGCGTACCTATGACTTGTGCTTAATCCTCCCCCCATTGTTTTGCTTCCGTTTTAGAAGTTCCGTGGCGTCCATAAAATAATATTTGAGTGAAGTTTGCTTGGAATAAGTGAACAAATAAAAAAAAAATCACTTAGAAAACTTTATTGGGGGAGGCGGGGAGCATGGTCCCATAGTTTCCATTTGTTTTTGAATTTTTTGTTGTTTCGATAAAGACACGTTAATACAAGGTTTTGTGAAATTGGTGTAAAAAAAATTTTTTTTTAGAAGATCCAAAATGGGGAGTAGGGCTTGTACGGCAGCCCTATGGCCCAATATCCCCTTTCCATCCATTTTTACATAATGTTTTCTGACATCAATTAAAACACATTTGTATGAGATTTGGTTGAAATTGGTTCACAAATAAAAAAGTTTTCATAGAAGAACCTAATTTGGGGGGAGGGGGTCGATTTGTATAGCAACCCGATTACCCTATGGCCCGATTTCACTCATTTGTACATATATTTTGTGACATCTATAAAAACCCTTTTTATTAAGATGTTCGGTTGAAATTGGTGCCCAAATAAAATAGGTTTCCCTGAAGAACCTAATTTGGGTGGGTGGGTTTGTTTGTATTAATCTTTTTTTTTCTAAATAACGGCAAGCGTAAATTTTTGCCATTCATTTTTGTAGTTATACTGACAACAGCATTGGAAATTGGAACGATCCCCTTGAAATAAAAACTAAATCAAGAAATAGTTAATTTAGTTTCCATAAACATACAACGTTGAATCAATTCCCTCTCTCTCTCTGATTCCTGTTAACTTCTTCTGGTGTTTTCTCCAACTATACTCCCGAGATGACCAACGTTTTCTATTGTTTTTATTTTGGACTATTTTTCTCCTCTGCACCATCCGTGCTCAAGAACTCGGTGTTAGTATCGTTTTTTGGGAGCCCAGAATTACAAATTTCAGCTGCTCATTTGTTTTCACAATATGAGACAAATATCGTAACCGGGCGGCCGGCCTTAGCAATGTAGTGGCCCCTACCAAAACCCAAACAAAGTTTTTATGTTATTTCATGTTTATCGTTAACAAATTTTGAAAAACCGATTTTAAATAAATGTCGACAGCTTCTCCGAGCGAAAAATTTGTATTTATTTTTATCCTGACACTTGTGTTGGACACCTTACATTTTTTTGCAAATTATTTTTGAATTAAGACTTAAAGACGTTCATTCATCGAAATACAATTTTGACGAACTAAAGAGGATTCATCTGGACGATGATTTTTAACAAAACATATTAGAAATTTTCGCAATATTAAGCTGTATCCATACTTAATATAATGCCAATTGGCAATCCGCCAGTTCGTTAGTATCAATTTAAGACATGGCCACCGCTCAGTTGCTTCAAAAGGACAGTGTTATACATAAGTCACGGAACCAACCAATCAATTCAAATGAATTTTTTCAGACACGGGATTGCAACATCAAAACTCTAGCTATTTTCCGAAATTTTATCATCATCATCCCAATATGAATAAAGCGCCATGTCTGGAGGAACTATGCCCTCGTTAATTTTTCTCTATTAAAAAAAAATATCCTCATTACAGATCCCCTCCCTTTCCAAAAAGGTTTCTACGTCTCTGATTCCGGGACGTTTTATACATTTTATTTTTTGGTAAACATATGATTTTGTTTGCGTACACCGTGATTTTTTGTACACCCTCTTCAACTGGTCCCCAGAGAGGTACGTTCTAGGCGGCTGTCTACTTTCACCCATTGACGCGCCAGCCCTGGTCTGATGTAGCTTAGTTCGTAGCATCAAAACGCTTCAATGATGATGATGCTGGAAAGCAGATGTTGCGTTTTTTTTTCAAGCGAGGCTAGTAATTTTGGAGGTGTTGCCAGGAATTAAGCTTATATTAACGCTTGATATAAACTTCAATCTAATTTTAATAAATACTTTAAAACTCTGTTATGTGGAGGCCCTTTGAGACTAAGACCCATTCTAAGTGCACTTAGAATGCCACCATGGTGGCCCTTAGAATTGAATGGTTGCTTAAGAGTGGCGGCCCCTTGAAATTGGTGGTCCTGGGCGGCCGCCCAGATCGCCCACCCCTAGGGCCGGCCATGATTGTTACCGTCAGCAAATGTACTCAAATATCTTTCAGCTTCCGTTCGCGTTAATATTGAAGCTCCCTAATAAACCTGTATGAAGAAAAAAGGCAAAATAATGCAGCCTTGCTGGCTAAGCGTTGTGTGAGGCGTGTGATTGGGCTCCTTGGGAGGCCTCCTTGAAGATAGAAATGATTTTATCGGGATTGTATCTTCTACCGAAAACTCTACAGAATATTCCCGGTCAACTCTTTCGAGCGCTTTCTCGAAATTAATAGGCATGCGGTGTAATGCGCTGTGAAAAAGTGTTACCTCTGTAGGATTAGGATTGATTTGATGATCTAGCGATTAGTGTTCAGGTACCCGCATGCTGTGATCCCGTGGGTAGGAGAGGAGCAACGTTCGGGATTTTCAATGATGAATACACTCATCCCTGAAAAGGGCCTCTTTTATTTATTTGCCCCGGCGCGGCGGGCCCCGTAAATCCTCTGTGCGCGCCTAGTCTCATGTGACGTGATTTAAACTTTAAGCTATACAGGGTGTTCGGAAACTGACGCATAAAGGCACAGGATTGTGATTCCTCATGTGATTTCCATCAAAAAAGTTGTTTACTGGAAATCACATGAAGAATCACAATCCGGTGCGTTTATGCGGCTGCTTCCGGACACCCTGTATAGAGATTTAGAAGCCGGTGCTTTCTCATTAGGTACTGGAGAAGGTTCGTCAAAGGCACGCGGAGATTCCAGGGAACATTCAGAAAGTACTCGTTCGGTGACCAGATACCTTGCACTAGCTAAACCCTAACAAATCAAGCTTTTATTTTAGTCCTTACAGATAGAACAAAATTCATCAAGCCAAATTCATACGTTTGCTGATAAATCGGTCTCTTTAGACAGAGATGTGGATGTGTCAGCATATGATACTTCATGTTCATGTTCGAATATGTATGGAAGGTACGCTGTTAATGGCTTGAGTTGAATAAATGAAATGAAATGGCGACTGTTACCGATCGAAGAGACCTGATAGATGATCGTTGACAGTTTATGTTCAGTGGCTGTTGTTATGGCGTTGCCAAATGCTGTCCACTAAACTTTGACATCCCGCCCTCCATGAATCCTGGCGGGAGATGGGATTCATCGGCGCTGCGGACTTGACCATCTTTCGCTGTGAATACCTCGGTTATAACTCCCTTCTCCCACTGGCTACGTGGTCGAGTTGAGTCAAAAATGATCACCAGCTGACCAGGTTTGAGCGGTGGAACCTCGTGTCTCCATTTACTTCGACGGAGATATTGCGGATACTCATCGATCCATCGTTTCCACAACCGGTCTTTGAGTTTCTGGGCAATTCGCACCCCACCTTGGCAGAAGTTGGAGAAAATTGAAATGGAAAAACATATTGTTTTTGGGTCAAATCACAAAAATTTGACTTTGAAGTTCTGTAAAAACCAAACCTCTTATGAGATTTTAGTGCCGTTAGTTTTATTTTTTAGGTAAATTTGTTGGCGGTGATATTCATCTTATTTTGCTTTACTAGCTAGTCTAGCTTTTAAGATATTGAAGTTTTAGCCGTACAAGAAAGTGATTTAAAAAAAAACCTTCAAATGCCTGTGGCAGCTGAAGGATTAAGCTAAGGGGGTATGTTCCCTACAACTTTTTTGCTAGAAATTAAATGAGGAATCACAATCCGGTGCGTTTATGCGGCAGTTTCCGGACACCCTGTATATATTTTAGGATCTTCATTAGGCCGGTTTCCATTTTTTGGAATGAATTTGTCTTCGCAAGTCCTCATAGGTGTCCAGCGCAAAGCTATTTTTAAAGATATTTAGATGGTATTTAATTGCTCCCATCTTTTCTCCCGTCAGTGCTTACGGGGTTTAATGGTTAAAGCGAGCCCGAGGCCCCTTTCACTCTGTCTGGAGTCAAAATGTGTTTTGCTGTTCTCTAGTCTGAACTGAAAGACGTACAACTTGGACTATGTTGACAAAAAAACAAAGACTTGTTCAATTACAGCCTTTTCTTGCTCATTTTGGAAGCTTTTCAATCTATCCTTTATGACCAGAAAATTTTGTAACAATGAGATAATCTACTAATTAGTTTTTGTTTATCGTGTAATCATTTTCTTTTCAATTTTTCTAGGTACGCGGTGGAAACAATCCACATTCGCCGGAATACTACCATCCACTGGTAATTACTGACGAACCTAAGGGCGGCTACGATCGGCTATCAGATGCTAAGCAGAGTGAAATTCGCGTACTTGCTGGCGTGGAATTTACACGACGTGGACGTCCAAAACCAACAGCCGGTAAATTCAAAAGAGCCTGTGTGGAAACACACCATCTCATTTTCTCTTTTTTTTTTCTAGCGGGACCCTTGTGCTTGGGACGTCATCCACCCAACTATGATCGACGACTGGACGATAACTTTCCGACATTTAAGAAATTCAATCGAACGTTACGTTTTAAATGTGACGAGGGCGAACCGGCAATCCTAGAGATTACACCAAACTCATCGTGGCCGGACATCGTCTACTACAATAGTTTCACTCATGCCAATATGGGATGGAAAATTCATATTGTCGATAGTTATGTACGTCGAACGAGCGATGCGACGACAGGCGTGATTTCGATTTTAGTATTTATATCTGCGTTGAGTGTGACTGTTTTAAGATTTGTATAGTAGACTTGTGCTTCTAACGAGGACAAAACAAAAGTCATCATAATCAATTTATTATTTAACTGTTGAATTGTGTAGAATAAGATCCTTTTTTTCGTGATTATTTAGAAACAAAATGTATGTCCTCATTGCATTCTTATATCACTGTTTTTCATGCAACCATAAATATTCAATCATTAACGCGACAGCATGATGTGTCCGAGTCATTTCTTGAAAGAACCAGCTATTGGCTGGAATGAATGGAAAGATGAAAAAAGAAACAATTTTGTTTATGACTGCATAGATATATAATATCATGTAAATATAGGTATGTACAATTAAATAAAAACATTTTCATATTTTCTTATTATATAAAATATAACAAATAATTTTTTTTTCGGCTGAAAATATTTAATGAGTTTAATTTACATTTCATGGATATTTCTTGCTTTCCTATACGTTAAATGATGATAATTAAATGTTGTTTTAGCGATACATACTTCAGCTAAGTATTGGCAAAGTGTGATGAATTTAATGCAAATTAAGTCCTATTAAACTATCATAATTCAATACGTGAGAGCGTGATTGCGAAAGTTGCGCGCATATGTGTTAGCAGTTTTCTTGCTCGTCTGTTAATACATATTATGAAAGAACGGATAACAAGTTGTTGCCTATATGATTTTTGGGAGGAAAGTTGTTGTCTATACACGAGATTGTGCTAGAAGTCGCTACAAGCATTTTTTTTTTGTGTTTTATGATAACTTTGCAATATCTCATGATTCATGCTGTTTGACAAATTCCTCCAGTGATTTGGGAATTTGATTTCGATACGGTATTCGATATTGATTAATTACGGTAGCGGATAAGCACTTTAAATTGATAAAATTCATTAAGGGTATACTATTGTGCGGATTGCCGGCTATGATATTGATCGGTCGCTCTTCGGCCCGGTTGGGCTGATCCAGATCGGCGCCACTTTTAAGTAACAAGTGTACAACCTGAAAAATAAAACAATTAAGTCAGTTGGTGAATTATGATTATTAATTTTTTATTGTCTTTTGTTGTTGTTTTTCGTCATTTAGCGGTACAGAAAGGTGTGAGACCGCTATGCATCTATCATCGTTCCCATTGGTTGTCTGCAGGGACAGGAACATGGCTACTGCGATAGGGGATTCACACAGTGATAAAGGGGTAAGATCAATGGGCGCAGCAGTATTGGGAACGTTACACTATCAGCCCTCATCATCCGTCTAGCGACACTTACCGTACCATCCGCAATGTAGCGGACATATAGCGAAATATATCGGAAACACAAAAATTCCCCTTATGAGAACGGATAGCAAAACAATATTTTCTAATCGTAAAATCTGTGAAAAATTCCCGTCGCTATGAGTTCCAGTACCACGATCTAAATTGAAAGGGCGCGAGAATTTCGATATTTGGAATGTGCCACGCACAATCCTACCTCGTAATCAATGGATGCTGCAAAGTTGTTGGCAAGGGATTATTGGGTCAACCTACAGACAACGATGAGGAGGTCAACGGAAGCGTTTGCTGAAATAACCATAATGATCGAGCCTGAAGATTTTTCACACATAGCAACAGCGCTATCAGCGAAGGAAGCATGACAGTAATTATGCTAAGCCCATATAGTACCAAACCTGGGAGGGCTCACATGAAAGCTCTGAATCGCGTCATGAGGTATTTAAAAGGTCCTTTAACTAAGAAACTTGTTTATCGCATGCAGTCGTCCAATATTGTGGCCTACAGTGACGCGGACAGCGCCGGCATCCTTGATGAATAAGTCTCGACATCTGGCTATTTATTAGTTTCCAAGGAGGCGCTATATCTTGATGCACGAAACAACAAGAAACAGTCGCGCTTTCAACAACAGAAGCAGAGTTCATGTCAGTGGTCAGCGCAATACAGGAGCTGATTTGTGAGTTAAGAGAAGGGAATCGGAGTTGGTTCCTGGCATCACCGAACCGACAACGCTGTGACAAAAAAAGTACTACAAATAAAGCATCAAATGGGTAATTTTTACCAAGCACGAAGCTGGTAGACCTAAAGCTAAAATCAATTCGCGAGAAGCTGGATGATCGAATTCTTAAAATTGCACACATTCCGACTGATGAGATGTTAGGAGATATTCTTACAAAAGCCGCGTACCTGTGCCAAAGTTTTGGTTGAAATACATTTCCCGCGTCAGCATCAGCATCGACAGAGGCATCGGCATCAGCAGAAAAATTTCAATTTAGAACACACGCATTTGCCTTTGATGACCCACATTGACAGCAGAAGCAGAAAAATGCTTCTGCCGCTGCTGCTGCTGTCAATGTGGTTCATCAAAGGCAAATGCGTGTGTTCTAAATTGAAATTTTTCTGCTGATGCCGATGCCTCTGCCGATGCTGACGCATCCAATCTATTTCAACTATTTTCAATCATAGCAGATAAGTTTGGACTAAAGTATTTGCGCCATATAACTATTAATAAGGAGGGGCATGTTATCCTTATCCAGTGCAGCCGTCTAGGTATGAAATCACTTCAATGGCTTCCAGTCGTGTTGGAAGGTCGCCATGCAAATTTTGGACAGAGTGGGAGAGAGTACTTCGCCCTGAGGAACTCCTAATTCGATCTTCCTAAGCTTAGAACGTCTGCGTCGAAACTGAGTGAAGTGTTGCCTATCAGCTGGCAATCCAACAAATATCTTGTGCAGGAATAAGCATATTCAACAGGTTTGCGAGAAGAATTGATTGATTGACGTTATCAAACTCATTTGATAAGTCGATTGCCACTAAAATGGCTTTTGGCACGGACAACGCTGATTTAGCCCTCTTTTATCTCTAATGCGTGTAGTGATGGCATCTAGAGCAGCGGCTGTACTATGCAATTTCCTCAAGCCATGCTGTCAACCTTCCCTGGGTTAGGGAAAGGAGCGATACGTCCTATTTTCCAGATTTCAGGGATGTCCAGCGCGGAGGGCGACAAATTGAAGCCGGCCGTGATATACTCAATAGCAGAAAGTTTGAGATGTTCTAGCATGGCCATCGAAATGCCATCTGGTCCGAGGGTCTTGGAGTTGTTGGCATTTGAAGTGACTTTCTTAACCTGGTCCGCAGTGTACAATAGTGCAGTTTAACAGTTCGGCTGCGACCTTCGTCTAATTTTGCCCATGAGCCCATCGGACATGGGATGTCCAATAAATTGGTTCTTGAACTGGCTCGCGCAGTGGTTGATTTGTTTCTTGCCGAAGGTTATGCCCTAATCCTTGTTGGGGTTGGTCATTAGGCCAAAACTTGCTGACATCGTCATTAAGGTGCTCATTCCATTTCGCCCTCCGATAATCTCTAACTTGTCGTCTAATTTTACTATTTTGGTATTGAATTCTGGAATCACAAGGGGGGTGCCTTGCTTGGGAAGTTTGGTTGAACCTTCGGGATACGTCCTGTTAGAATGGAACGTATCGCTACTTTAGCAATAACGTCGCTAATATTCCGCTTGAATTGAAGTTGCAGACCTCGCCGTCACCAGTCTGCCCTGTGTATACCTTTGGGCATTCTGGGCAGCTGACCTTGTAAATTGCGCTCTGCTCCTGTTTTTTCAATTTGCCCTTCGGCGTTCCTAGCCTTGCTCGTAGCTTTTGACAACGACTGCTACTTTCACACTTCCACGTTGTGGCGTCGTAAGATTTTTCTGATCCGTCCACTAATTTCCGAATATGTGATGCTCGCCCTCCGAGGTTGATCTCCGCTGCCTTGTTGGAAAAATGTGCTTAGCTCGTGTTTCCATATGTTGTTCCGCTTTCGCTGTAGAATCCTGCTTATTATCTCCCTGTTGAAACCATTCATATCCGCTGTGTCCTTGATGTATTCGAGCTCCTTGTTGAATCGATCTTCCGTTAATGGTATTTTTAGTATGTAGCATGCTTTGGTATGCTGCCATTTTCTGTGCGTGTGTGTGGTGTGATAAGCGTGATATTGTGCGTCGTGTGTACGTATTCTTCCTGTAGGTGTCGTACTCCAATCCTCGGCTAATCCTTATAATTTCCAGATCCGAGAATGCTATTCGTCCGAGGCTTTCTCTTTTCGTTTTATTGTGAATTTTATTTTCCTGTGTATCCTTCATATTACAGCTCGGTACTATCGCCAATACATCGTCCATATAACTACCCGATAACCTCCTACAATTCTTCCTCGATGCTGCTCATGAATATTTAGCTTATTAACGGCGAAAGGGGGTTGCCCATTGTGTTCCTCATGTCATCTTATAGTACTAACCCCTGAAACTAAAGAAATTTGCATTCATACAGAGCGCTGCTAATTGGGCGAACGCTTTTGCTTTCTTTCCTATCGTCGCACTTAGTGTTCAACCATTTCTCTAATCTGCAGATGACTTCTTTTATTGGGATACTTGGGTATAAGGTCTTGATGTCGAACGATACTAAACATTCCCTTTCGTCGATTTCGCCGAGTTTGTCTATGAGCTCCGTTGTGTTCCGAATTGAACATTTACTGTAGTAGTCTCCTAACGCACCAATTTCTTTAACTAGCCACTTTAAGGTGTTGGTGAGTTGGTGCCCGAGTTTCATTTCATTCTTTGTGGATTTTTGGCTGTACTCTTATTCTTGAGTGTGTTGGGTTTGGCATTTTTAGTTTCGATTAAACTTTTACATTATCTTAATGTTTTTTTCCACCATTTTTCGTCCTGTGTGGCTCTTGACTTTTCCGTCCGACCCGCCTCTGTTATTTCTTTTGCTACCTCGGTTCCAGATGGCGAATTGTTCCTTCCACTTACATGGCGATGTCCTCCATAGGTAATTTGGGTGTGATGGCGAAATTGAGGCCTTTGTTCAATAGACTTAATTTGGCCACTATTGTTGTTGTATCGACGCAAGAGATATTTTTTCTCTCTCTTGAATCGAAGGGGGTTTTGACAGCTCTTGGGCATTGTGACAATGGGCAGCTCAGGGACGATTTACATCGAAGAACCGGATACCGTAGTAGCATTTTCATAGACAGCACAAACATCCATGGTAACAGTGGGATACGAACCCACGCCCCGGTAACTCAGAGATAAGAGTGTCATCTCTACCACTGAGCAACCGAATCCAATGCCCTAATCGGCCTCTGTAAAATGCTTAGATGACTTGTTTCCAGGGGTTGAATGTTTCCGGTTGCTGTATTTCTGTGCCTTCTTTCTCTCGAATTTCTTTCAAGCATCTGTCTCTTCCGTCTTTTTTATGTTTGGCCTTGTGCACGTTGGTAGGAGGAGGTAACTCTATGATCTTCGCGAAGTGTTTTATGTTTTAACACCTTCCCAATCGGTTTTTTTTTGTGATTAGACAAACGCTCGCTTTAATTCGTATAATTATTGTGAGGTGATCAGATAAGATAGTGGTGCGCGTCTCCCAACGGTTTACACTAATTAGACTAGCACTTACAATAGCTATTTCAGGAGAGCTAATGCAATTGAGAGTACAGAACTCTGAAGCGTCAAGAGATTCGGCAAAAGCTCCGAAATCGCTGTAAAGAGAATTTTAGAATTCATGGTGGGCTTTGAAGTCGTCAAGAATGATCCTGTGCTCCCCAGTCAGCAACTGGATGTTGATGATAGGCTATGTCCACACATGTGCGCTTTCGTCTTCCCTATCGTCTTCAAGCTCCGTATCCACTTTCAACATTGAACTTGTCATTGATTGCGTCAAGTGAACAGAAGAGATCAATGTCTCATTCTATCCAGATCTGTTCATTATTTATCGTTAAATATGTGTCACGGCTTTGGTCAGGACGGGCAAGTGACAAATTCTTTCATGAATTGTATGAATAGATGATGTGTTGTTAATATTTAACATTGGCAATTGCGTTCAAGAATGAATGCGTTTCTTCAATAGCGCATACATCTCAAGTTTCAATTGTCAAAATGATGAAGACGAACGAAAATTGAAACTGTCTAGACAGGCACATAGATAGATATTGATATTCTTGCATCGAATCTTCGGGGCTCTTACCAAAGAAGCATTTCTGACAAGCAGAACCTTTTCGCATCGAACCTTCGGGGCTCTTGTCAGGGTGTGGTTCACCCCGAATAGGCTGAAAAATGCGTTAAGTCTAAAATGTAACTTACATCCTGTTCATAGTTGTACGGAACGGCAGCTACATGTAAAGGTGTTGATTTCGATTCATTCTTGGCATTAATTTCCGATCCACACTGTATCAATACTTTAATTACATCCGCATTAGGAAAAACTATCTGAAAATTTCAATGAAAACAGTTAGCCATCATCACAATCCAATACATTATCATTCTATCCGGGAACTTACTTTTGAATTATTGTCATCAGTGAAATATCCACTTTTAATCACATTAAGTCTCGACACGCACAAATGCAGTAGCGTATCATTTGTGCATGCACTTCGTATATTGGCTCGTACAATTCCTTGAACCGATGTGAAGACTAATTGCTTTTCTTGGACGGTCTTAGCTGTTTTCAGCAGCAAATAGATTAAATGCGTTACACATTTAAGCACACGATCAAAATTCTCCTGTTGCTTTCGATACACCGGTCGTATTTGTAGCAATTCTTGAGCTTCCGTTATGTTGCTAGTTAACAATGTGAAAACGGCTAAAACATCTTCAAACAGCGGCACATTATGATCACCAAAATGACTTTCATTATATCTGTCCGATAAGTCTAGCATGAGGCGTACAATAGCTTGTGCCGTAAAGCATGTATCTGAGTATAAGATTGAATGACGGCTGACACGTATTTGCAGTGCCAAACGCCACAAGTCGAAGCAACGTTGAAATCGTAACGAATCAGCGTATGATGCTCCTCTGAAATGTAATGACACGTCATAAGCAAATCAATAAAATCGGTTCTAAAAAGTACCTAAACATTAAGCGGAACAACATATCTTTATGGTGAATTCCTAAAACACGTTCGCATATAAGTAGACTTTGTATCCGCATCGCATCGACATCAGTCGCAATATTGTCCAGTTCGTCCATGGTCTTGAACTCAACGGCATTTCCATATGCTGATCTAGGAGGGATTTTGGGACGTTTTTCTAAAAGTTTGAGACAGGAATACATAAGTTCACCATTATTGGAATTAGCGAAAGTACCTATATAAGAATTTTCTCTCAGTCTAATGTGATGAGCCAGACGCCAATGCAATATTGCCACTCTTGTTTCATTATGATCGTCTAGAAATGTGGATCCTAGTAACAGCAGAAATTTTAGTAATTCATAGTTCATGTGAAGCAATAAATCAATTCGCTAAATAGCTTACCTATCAGTTCGTGTGCATCGGCCAGTCTTTCAGCAGGATAATTTATTTGAGTCTTTAAGTAGTCAAAAATCATATGAGCGCCTTTTAAACAGGCCGTTTGCAAAGCATCGTCACCATATCGACTTTTTGCAAACGGATCAGCTCCATTTTCCAGCAAAAGCTTTGTTGTCTCAATCCTACAAAACAAATTGAACATTTTTGTGATTCACAATTATGAACTGATTACGTCTCGTCTTACCTATGCTCTTGTATAGCATAATGCAAAGCTGTTTTGTCCTGAATATCTTTTGCATTCACATCGGCTCCTTTACTTATTAAATACATACACAATTGTACCGACTGAACGGAGTTGATAAGACACGTTCCACCGTTCACGTTGGGTTTACTTATGTTGGCTCCATTCTCGACTAAAAATTGCACTGTAGAAAAAAAAAGATGAATCAATAGTTCTGGATTGGACGGCACAATATTTAGTACATACCAATATCCATATGTGTCATGAAGCATGCACTTCTCACGGGTGTTGATCCGGAATCGGAAGGGGCATTTATATCACATCCAATACGTATTAGGTATTTCACAACAGGCAGTTTTCCAGAAACGGCTGCACACCATAGCGGTGTGACAAAATGAAATGATCGATCTTCGGGCACCTCGTACAGTCCCCGTTGTTCGACATCGGCTTCGCATACAGTGACGAGATATTCGGCTATCTCAACACATCCACGTTTACAAACAATAAAGAGCGGTGCACATCCATTGCGAATTTTACGTACCACTTCGCGTCGCACCTCGCGTGGTAAGCTGTAATGAAAATCAAATCAATTGTGGTTAATTCTTCCCGAATTCTACCGCCAGAATTCACTCTCGCTCTCTTGGTACCAACTATCAGAACTGTAAAGCTGAGAAACGTTCAGTTTATCATGTTAAAGATTCTGACAACAGAATCATTGTCAAAACGATGCCGGATTCTGAGCTTACTACAGTTAAGTAATACAGTGACACGTTACGGAATCGTAACAGTTATGGAACATGCGCCAAAACTAACAGCAAATCGAAATAATGAAAAATGGCAACCACCCACTAAGTACCTTGTTGTTACAAAAAGGACGTTTAAAGACGCACTAAATTTTTTTTTATTATTATTATTATTACATAAATTGAACAGGTGTTGAACACCAAATAACACAATTTGAAGGTACAATTCATTTAGAAATTCATGATAAAGAGAAGTAATGACTTAAAAGAAATACGAAAAAAAAAAAAAAAAAAAAAAATAATTAACAAATAAAAATAAAAGATGAAAATTGAATAGAATGAGAATTAAGTATGCACATTATATGTACAAATTGAAATGTAAGCAATATGCTATAAATTAAAGAATATGTGGAGCAAGAATTAACTACATATTTATTGCAACGGAATTTCAATAATTATATTTTGTTGTTTAAGAAAACGTTTGAAAGTACTGAAAGAAGTGGCTATAGAACCAAGCTCTAGCCTGTCGTAGTTCCTCATGATACGCATGAGTGGCGAGTTAAAATATACCAAAATTACAGCAGAGGGAGGATTAAAGATAGCAATAGAGCGTGTGCTATAGGAAGGAACGCGAAATCTAATGTCCTCAGCAAGACTTGACGATAATAAACCATGGCAAAGCTTGAAAAGGAAGCATTCGTCGTGGAAAATTCTTCTTTTACGTAGTGATTCCATATTGAGAAAAACTAGCCTTTCAGGATAGGATAGGTACGGAAGATTGAATTTGAAAAGAAGGAACCTGGTGAACCTACGCTGGACAGCTTCCAAGGCACCAGAGGAAATTTGAGTAAATGGGGACCAGGCAACAGAACAATATTCGAGCTTACTGCATACCAGCGAAAAGAATAAATTCACGCATGTACGCAAAGAACGGAAATTAGCCGAACAACGCAGAACAAATCCAGAAAGCTTCTAAGCTTTCTTAATTATGAGGTCATAGTGATCGGTAAATTTGAGTTTCGTATCGAAAACAACACCGAGATCATTAATCGTGGAAACACACTTCAGTGCAGTGTCATTAATTTTATATTCAAATGATACAGGTGATTCTTTTAATGAGAAGATCATTGCTGAACACTTCTCGATGTTCAGGTGTAGCTCATTTAGGGTGCACCAAGTGTATAACCTGTCAAGATCACTTTGTAAGGGCAAGCAGTCCGCAGAGTGAGACACAGAGGTGAAGATTTTTAAATCGTCAGCATATAATAGTGTGTGACATTCCAGTAATGCCGGAAGATCATTAATAAAAAACAAAAAGAGAAGGGGACCGAGAATACTCCTGAGGTTGGGGAGAAAGGTGTGGAAGAAGTACCTTTGTAAATCACTCTAGATGAGCGATTCATAAGGTACGATGAAATCCAAGTCACTACGTGGTTAGAGAAACCATAATGCAACAATTTCTCCAACAGAATGGCATGATTGACTCTATCGAAAGCTTTGGAAAAGTCGGTGTAGACCACATGCACATCATTATGACTATTTAATGATTTGGCAATGTCGTTGACTATTTCTACCAAATTGGTAGTCGTCGATTTGCGTTTGCAAAAGCCATGTTGATTCTGTACTATCAGATGTCCATAGTAAGTACTAATGTAATTAAACACAATGCGTTCAAATACTTTGGAGCAAGATGATAGCAGTGAGATAGGTCTATAGTTAGATACAAGACATGGATCATCCTTTTTGGGAATTGGAACGACGTACGAAGTTTTCCACTGTTGCGGAAAAATTCCTTCTTGAACACTCTTATTAAAAAGAATGGCAAGAGGAATGGCAACCGTACTGTGCGTATTCTTCAAAAAGAAGTTCGGAATCCCGTCAGGCCCTGAGGAAGAGTTTACACTAAGCGATCTAATTATAAGATCGACATAGGAGGGCAGAATGGGTTGAGTCCGTGTGTCTTGATCATTAGGGAAACGGGGTGTATTAGAAGTGGCAAGGAAGGTGCTTGAAAAATATTTGGCAAAAAGTTCACAAATATCCACGTCTGTAGTAACATTTATATCCCCAAGAGATAATCGAGACGGGAGTGAACTAGAAGAGCTAGAAGAGCGTGCATTGCGTACATACGACCAAAAGAGCTTACTTTCCTTATTGTTGACACTATCCTCAACACTAAGGAAGTAGGCCGAGCGTGCACTTTCAATAAGTCGTTTGGTGTTACTTCTGAGGGCTCGGAAAACCAGCAGATCGGACGGACTTAGGGTTTTCTTGAAACGAGCACGGCAGCATCCTATAAATGAGAGGCGTGAACCAAATAGGACCCTTACGCTTTTTAGAAATCCGTAGTGGAACAAGCTCATGTATGATATCGTACAAAATGCTGTAGAATCTGGATACAGCCACATTGCAGTTAAGATTGCAAAGAATGCTATTCCAGTCCACAGCATTAATTCGATGATTAATGGCTGTGTAATCGGCTTTTCTAAAATTGAAACGAGTCGGTAAACTATTTAGTTGCCTGGGCTCGAAGGGTATTGAGAGATCAACTTCAAGGGCTGGGTGGTGCGCCTCCACGGGCAGATAAGCATCGATAGCACTTGATAATGAGAGGCAGGACATGGATAAGTTACTAAGCACGAGGTCAAGAGTACGTCCGAGAGGATTACGGATGATATTGAACTGTGCCAAGTTACAGAACTCCAGGAATGCCGAAAGAGAAAGGAAAATAGATGGAGAGGAAGAAGAAAGAGGCTGTCCAGGAAAGTTGGGCCAACATACGTTTGAGAGATTAAAGTCCCCGCATATCACCACTTTTGCATTAGGCTGTAAGATATTAACAATGTTTGAATAGTGCTTAAAGACACTGTCGTATACGTGCAAAGGTGAATTGCAAGGTACGTAGATACAAGAGATGATTAGATTCACATCTGGAGATATTTTGATCGAGACGGTGACACAATCATAAGGTTCGGCAACTACGGAAGAGATTAAAGAGCACTCAATGTTACTACGCAGAGCAATCAGGACTCCACCACCATCAAGCTTGCCAAGGACATTAAGGTTACGATCACATCGAAAGATTTGGTAATCATCTAAAATCTCCCCACTACCGATATTGGAGTTAAGCCATGTTTCCGATAAGCAGATGATATCGTGAGCTGCCGTAGCAGCGGACAAGTTAAGGGCTTGGAGTTTGGTTCTAATTCCACGTACATTTTGATAATAAATAGTGCAATTATAAGTTATGTCTGTTTTTTGAAATCCGCGGACGCGGAAAATTTCGCTTAGTAAAGTCCTTTAGTAGGATTCCAGGAGGCCAGAACGAGGGTTCGCATGGCATCTGAAGATCGGCAGGAATCGTGAGTTTAAAGGACGAAACAATCCTGTTCGGCAAGTTGTCCTTAGTTAGCTTTTTACAAGTGTAGAAAGCCGGTTCAAATCCAAGTTTGTTTGTAAGGTAAGACGTGACTTCCGCCTCAGTGGTGTTATATTGCAGCCTCGATAAAAAGAGCTGCTTAGGCGGGATGCATACTCGAAGAGTCCCAGGTATCGCTGATAATGACTGTGAGGTACCAGGCTGATTCGTAGGTAGCGTAGAAGCCTGTACCGTGGTCGGTTGAACCGACAGCAGTGATGAATGCGGTGTGGCGACAGGCTGAGTCGTTTGAACCGCAAGCGCTGATGAATGCGGTGTGGCGATAGGCTGAGTTGTTTGACCCGCAAGAGCTGATGAATGCGGAGTGGCAACAGATTGGATCAGCGGCGAATTAGTTGCAAAACTACGAGCCGCAGATTTTTGTTGAAGCTGGTTAAGCTCACGTGTTGATGGACTTGCTACACCGCTCGCCTCGCCAACGTCAGAGTCCGTAAGAGGAGCATCATCGATTAAAATTGTAGGTTTCTTCACGGAGGTCGCAGGAGAAATTTTTCTAGTTTGTTGACGGGTAGCAACTCCTTGCTGAACTAGCAAGGAACAAACGCTTTCCAAGGCTGCAGTTAAGCGGTTTTCCCAGGATGCCATCTCTTTCCTATATTCATAGTGCAGCTTCTTAAAAGCTTCCAGCTTAAAGTTAATTTCAGTTAAATTAGGTTTGCATGTTTTGCACAACCAAGAAATTGATGACGGCATGGCGATGAAATGTAGGTTGTTTCGCTCTCTCGTTCTCTCGTACGTAGTGTAAACATGCAATTATACATAAATACATGCGTTAATGAGGTGCAGCATCTGCGTATGTCGGCAGAACATATACTATATTAATATTATTCACCTTATCGGGAAATGCAGAAAACAGAATGCGCAGATATAGAGGTTCGACTGTACTGGTAAGAGTGTCAATCCCAGACACGAACCGAAGTATAACACTAGTCGATTGTGAATGATCGCGTTGGTGTAAGCTTTTATAATAGAACAGTACGTAGCACAATCGCAAACACACACATGTTAACAGTTATACGGATCACAAAGGAACTGATGCAACACCACCTCTGTGTTCTTCGATATCGTCAACAAGGCACTCGCGAATCTAACACAAATGAAGTTTTGTGACCATGTTAAAGTGAACATTTTTCTCCGATTGCAGATCGCACACACAAGCACAAATGAGAAAAAGACGATTCAGTGAAACTTCTTTGGTGAACTTTTGACGATTCGAAGGGGAGGCGATGCGACAACAACCAATCAGAAGGAGCTCCAAGCTCCAAAGGTCTCCCCAGCAGCAACCTTTGTCCGTTTTATCAAAAGGCAGTACGAAAGACGAGAAAGCAGTCGAAGTAGACATGTTTGGCAAACTGGGCGAAATGATTGCGGACTTAATGGAGTACATGGAGTCAAAGTCCAATATACATGGCGTCGTGAAGGACAGTATTCAGAACATACGCATTATGTATAATGGTGCTAGGGAGCAACTTGGCATGAAAAGGATGCGAAGTAAGCAAATCGACAAGGAGGTTCAAAGCTCCCCAAAAGCCCAGAAAGTTTTAATAGCAGAAAGACCGAAACGAAGGCGTGAATTGGAAGATATTGCTTCTTCGCAAACCCCGAAGAGAAAAAAGAAGCAGTCCCCAAAGAAGGTGACGACTTGGGCACCTGGACAAAGGTTGAGTCGAAAAACGTGTCCAATCGGAGAATAAGAAAAACGTGAGAATGAGATCAAGACCCGACGCAATGGTAATCTCGCAGCCTGGCGATCATGTCCTTTGCAGACATTCTAAAAAGAATGAAATCGGAACCGAAGTTGAAGGAAATGGGCGAAATTGTCACCAGGGTTCGTAGAACACAAAAAGGTGAACTGCCCTTCCAAATGAGAGCACGGCGATTCAATAGAAGATTACAAATCCATCTTAACTAACGTATTGGGACTAATTGAGGTGAAAACTCTGCGCCAAGAGACCAAAATTGAGTGTCTTTACCTCGGCGAAACTGCAACGAAGGGATAAATATGCGCCTCGTTTTTAGAACGTCTGAGCGTCCAGATACAAGGCGACGCGGGATTGCAGCAGCGAGGCCGACAGCTCCAACATGTGTTTTAAGTGCGGGGAAGAGGGTCACAGAGCCTTGAGGTGTGAGAAAACCCCCAAATGTATATTGTGTCAGGAGGCCGGGACGATAGACACTAAGCACCAAACCGGCAGCACTAAATGTCCCCAGTATCGAGCGGCGCTGAAGAAAATTATTAAATAAAATTCCTGCAGTTAAATATTAACCATTGTCAGACGGCACATGATCTGTTGTCGAAAACTGTGAAAAAAAAGACGTTGCAATCGTCTTGCTTGGTACACGACGCATGCACACAACAACCCCGTTATAATTGCTAGGGACTATAACGCTTGGGCTCAGGAGTGGGGCAGCAGGGAAACAAATAAGCGTGGGCGGACGCTGCTGCATGCCTTTTCGCGCCTCGATATCGCCTTATTAAATAAGGAAATTAGCAACACCTTTTGAAAAGGGCAGGCGGGATCCATCATAGACCTCACATTCGCCAGTATCTCCTTGATGCCTGTGATGAACTGGCATGTTCGTGAACACTAAACGCATAGCGACCATCAAGCTATACTCTTGGGGCATTCGGTGGCTCAGTGGCAGACATGTCACTCTATCTCTGAGTTGCCGGTGCGTGGGTTCGAATCCCACTGTGACCCATGGATGTTTGTGTTTTCCATAAAATTCTCCTACTGCAGCCGGTTCTTCGATGTAAATCGTCCCGGAGCTACCCGTTGTTAAAACGGCCAAGAGCTGCCAAGACCCCTTCGATTCAAGAGAAAAAAAAAATCTCTTGAATCGCTACAACAACAACAGCTATACTCTTTACGGTGGGCGATAGAATATGTCGAATCGTAAGAGATCCACCAGCTGGATGGTCTACTAAGCGCTTGGATGCGAAGGCTTTTGCAGCGGTCTTCCCTCAAACAAGCATTACCGAAGTATCGGCTGAGCAAAAAAGCTCGCAATTGACGGAACAGATAGAAATTGCTTGCGACGCTTCCATGCCTATGAAAGGCTTGGCGAAGGGACGGGGTGAGAACTACTGGTGGACAGAAGAAATTGCGTGTTTGCGCACAAAATGTTTTAGAGCCTGGCGGCGTAGTCAACGAGCCGTGGACTCACCGGCGTTCAGCAATCTGCTGCTGTCAAAGAAAAGAGAGACGGACACCAATCCGTGGTGAATGGCGTATAGGGTGATGATGAAGAAAGTCGGGACAGAGGGCGCAATCATTAAAATGTCCCGTAATGCTCGAAACAATTGTCACATTTCTTTTCCCTCGGCACTCTAGCCTATAGCAACACCCCGGCAATCACAGAAAGTGAGCTAGTTCAGGCCTCGTCCAGGCTGGAAGATGGTAGGTCACCGGGACCAGATGGCACTCCCAACAAAGCTCATAAAACTGACCTGCCTGGAAGAAAAAACCTTCCCGAAACGGTGGAAAAGGCAGAATCTGGTTCTCATACCACGGGATACCATTCTTTGAGCGGGTCTGTCAGCGGTACTGGAGGAGGAAGGGAAACTTTCAAGTCGACAGTATGGCTTTCGTCGAGCGCGTTCCACAGTGGACACAATCACTCTGGCAACCGACTCTCTCCGATAGGGTAGGGTGCATCCACATCGCGCTGCAAATAATGGGTGTGCCCGACTTCCTCGCAGGAATTATTAAGAGCTATCTATCGGATCGCACCCTTAAATACAATACTAGTGAGAACGAAGGATTATGCGTTAACAGCAGGAATTCCACAGGGATCAGTGTTGTTGTTGTAGCTGCGCAAGAGAGGGGGGGGGGGGGGGTAACTTGTATCATCATTCATAGATCGTTGGCATCCTCTCCTCAAGGTCAAGACCTAAGATGATCGCAACTTCGATAGGGTTCTCCCATAGTTCGATGGGTGTTAGATGCGGCAGTACATTCGAATACATATATGATCCACGTTGTCTGGTCTGGCTCCACACGCTGGACAAATATTTCCAATGGCATTGTCGATGCGCGACCAAAACGAGTTCAAGCTGGAGCACCATTCAGTACGAAGCTGAGCCAAGGTGGTACGTGTGGCTCTAGGCAGTTGTTGCTCGTCGGCTGAGATGTCGGGTGGTCGAGCGCGAACGACAAGGTTTGCGGATAGCCTATTGGTGGCTTTGCTTACCTCGCTGGTGTGCAATTGATTAAGAGCCGCCTTGTAAGTGCTGGAGTTATCGAGAGGAACACGTTTAAACCTTTGGACTTCCCTTTCCATGTCCCTTAACGAACGTCTTACATGACGTGGTGGGGTTTTGTCCATAAGGTCATGATTTGGGTGTTGGCTTCGATAACAACCAACAAGATATTGCTTAGCCAGGAGATCGTTGTGTGCCTTGAGGTCTAGCAGCGTTTGAATCCGTTTCCAATTGGTTTTACATAAGTTATTTGTCCATATCGGTTCTGCGTAATTTACCACAGAACGACCGACGGCTTTGTAGGTGGTGAGTAAAGTCTCCTTATCTGTTCCCGATTTGCTGTCAGCAAGGGACTTCAGGATCTTGTTTCTGCCCTTTATTTTGTCACAAATGTTGTCGGCATGGCTGTTGAATAGACCGTGGTTATCGATTGTGACGCCAAGAATTTTGGGGTGACGGATAGTAGGAACCTCGGAGTCATTTACTCTTATTTTATCAATGTTAGGTCCCCTGCTGTGGAACATAATGTTTAATGCTATCCTGGAGCTTTCCATGCCTAAGGGAATGATGGTGGTTGGTTTTGCAGACGATATCGCGGTGGTCTCGATTGCCAAAGATCCAGACTTCGTTGAGATGTACGCTAGCGAGGCGATAACAACCTTTAAACTATGGCTGGAGCTCGCAGACAATAAAACGGAAGCTGTACTGATTTGTAAGCGGAGAAAAAAGGCGTCCCTCGTCTTTCAATTCTAACATTCAAGCCTGCCGCCCGGTACCTGTGAGTTGACTCAAGACTGAACTATGGGGAACACCTGAAATACGTGTGTGAGAAGGCAGCACCTGCAACGGCGGCTCTAGCAAGAACAATGCTAAACATGGGGGGCCCAGGACTAGTAACAGACTTTTGTTGTTCAGAGTTGTAACATCCGTACCAGCCAGACGTAAGTCGGCAAACCACAGAGGTGAGTAACTAGCCAGAGGCGTACCTGCGAAGTAATACCGAAAGGTGGTCTCGCAGGGATTCACGGCACGGGTTTTAGTCAATAAAAATCTTGACATACCTCCTGCTTCGGCGGAAAATCATATAAAGATTTCCCTCACACCTACCCTGAAACAAAAACACCGCAGATTCTACAGTTCGGTGCTGTAAAGGTATTGAATTTCCGTGGTGTTATCGGTGGCTGTTACATCAACGTGTATAAGAAAGGCAATACCGCCACTTGCATTAGTTTCTCTGTCGTGTTCGTGGACTCCAAGTTATGGTTCGTCGATGTTTTCGTGCGTGATGTCAAGGGACAAAAACATAGCTGCTGCGATAGGGTTTAGGTCAATGGGCGCAGCTGGGCATTGAAACAAATGACCCACATCGTGAGGAGCGCCAGCGTTGTTTGGACATGAGTTGTGGCTTAGGTTTTTCTCCTGAACCGATGCAAGTGCCTAGTAGTAAGCTCAGCAACTTTTTTTGTTTTGTTTTGGAGTGCATCACAATTTAGTTGCACGATTTAGGTGGTGCTATAATTAACGTGAATGGCTGAAGGGTTAGCGCAGAACAATTTTTAAACTGAAACCATTCGCTCCATTCCCATTCAGCTCCATTCCGTAGTGCTTGGCTACGTTGGGTAAGCTCCTCACCTGGGCCAGCTCTTCGTTCCAACAGGGACCTTTTCCAGTAGGCCTAGTGATGAAACATTCAAGCTGTCTACCGCCTTTAATGTGGGCTAGAGATTTTTCGTTAGAATTTTCTCAAGCTACCCCATAGCTATTAAAACCTTGAGTTGAGTAGTCCATCGTATACTACCATACCATAAGATCACAATTTAGAAGGAAAATCTAAAAACTTTCTTCCGTGCAGTTTTATTTGGAGTAAGATAAATCCGTTGCCATCATTGTTTTTGTTTATTAGCCCAAGAAAAGCGGCAAGGTCGTCCGCGCTAAAACTAGAACCAACATACCAGCTGCGCCCCAGAGCTGATTGATTCTTTGTACACAATAATCGCTGGAATTTTTGGCAAATTGATAAACAACCAAAACATATTGATAATTTCACGGTTACATGACCGATTGGAGCCATCTCGATACTGACGTCACACTCCCAAAATTTAAGTGGAATTTTCAGAGACGGAACACACACAATCGCAGCACGTGGTCTGATTTATCAGCAGCAGCCCAGAACAGCTGCCGAGATGGTTCCGTGATTTAAATTCTAAGTAGCACACACATATCGTAAACAAGGCCTTCACTTTTTCGTTGAATTAGTCTGCAATGTTTTTCTCGATTTTTTTTCTCTTGCCACCATGTTTTGTGTGCACGGACAAAAGCCTTGTTAAGCCGCATTTCGAGATAGCGGCAAATTGCGGTGGAACACGCTGTTTATCAATTGGGGCTACACATTTGATACCGATATGAAAAAGATACTTTCTTCCTCGGTCGATGCGTGTGCCACATTCCACGAGAATTTCCAACAGGCTTTCGAGAGTCGTATTGCAGCGAATTCAGCGTGCAGAAATGAAGCTTTATAGTGGTACATAATTTAATTAACGGTAGATTTCACCCGGACATTGGACGAAAGGCTTCCATTACATTACAGTCTGTCTGCAGCCCACAATTCCCTTTCCTTTCACCATTTTGACATGTCAAAGCCAACCGTACTTCTTTCGATTTTCATTACCTTTCTAATTCGCACTGGAGATTTTTCGACAAAAACGATCCTTCCACGCATCGTTTGCACTCCTCGATCAGATCATAGTTGAGATTCTTGATTTTGCACAGGAGCAAAGGATTATTGTAGGAGCTATAGCGGGTCGTCGAATTGCACATTTTTGCACAACACACAAACTATGGAATTTACTCGATGATCACCGGCCAAAATGTGTATTCCCAAACGTTAACATTTAATTTCACTTCGGCACTAGAGACATACGCGCCTAGCGCGGTATTTAGCTTTAATTTGTCGCACGCTCGTCGCCAGCCAATTTGAATTGAAAGACAAAACAAAACTTCTGAAATTCCTCCGTATCTTGCTTGTGGCCAACTGTCAAACTTCGGAATTTGTCGGAATGTTGCAGAATGTTGTTGTTGGTGGGGTTTGCGCAACTGGAGCTAGATAGCCAAGCCCGCAATCAGCTGATAATGACGCCTTTTGTCGTAAATGTCAAACAATTCGAGGTACAGTGGTTGAAAACCTGAGTAGTTTACGTGTTTGTACAATGGCAATAATTTAATATAGCTTTTCGATCCCCATTTTATGTTAAAATGTAAATATTGAATATGTTGTTTATCCCATCCCTGCAAACCATGTCATGCTGACATAGTCGACTACGTACCCCTGACTCGCGGGCTGACTGTACCACTGACCGTTGTTCGGCGTTCGGGACTAAAGTAAGCGGCTTATGTCAAAGAAAAATCCTGACCGAGTCTATGACAGCACACGTACATGGTAGGCTACCGTACATGGTTACATCATCGAGTGGTTGTAGATAAAGTACACGACGACTGTCAGTACACAGATATTCGAGTTGTAGTAGATGGAATATGCGACCATTGTCAAAACTTTTAAATAGCGGCCCTGCAAACCATGTCAAGCTGACATAGTCGACTACGTACCCCTGACTCGCGGGCTGACTGTACCACTGACCGTTGTTCGGCGTTCGGGACTAAAATAAGTGGCTTATGTCAAAGAAAAATCCTGACAGAGTCTATGACAGCACACGTACATGGTAGGCTACCGTACATGGTTACATCATCGAGTGGTTGTAGACAAAGTACACGACGACTGTCAGTACACAGATATTCGAATTGTAGTAGATGTAATATGCGACCATTGTCAAAACTTTTAAATAGCGGGGTGCGGTGCGGAGTGCGGGGTTATCTTTCCATGAACGACGTGCAGGGTGCGCTGTCGTCCATTTGCTCAGGTTGCAAAAAAGTAAACGCCCAAAAACAATTCCCAAAATTCGAGAAACAAGTTTATTTATCGTAAATTAGCACAACACATAATAAAGACTTATTTTTAAACACTATCCGTTTCCTTGTCCGTGGCATTTGGCGGCATGTCGCTTCAATTTTCCTCGCTAAGTGGCGAACGGCATCGATCCACAAACGTTCTGATGGTTTGTACAAAATGTACTCGACTCGAATTTGTCGCCACAAAGCTGTGTCCTCTTGTCATCTAAAAAAATACAAGGAATTTTCTTATGTTAGCTTATACATTTTCGGGTGTATCTATGTAAATGGAATAAAATTTGTAATTAACAATGCAAATTACCAATTATACACAATAATCCACAAATTGTGAACAACCCATCGCACAGCGCACCAATCGTCGTTTTCACTCTGAAAGTTCAGGATGACCGTTGCCGCCGTCGCCACGCCATGAAATCTGAATAACAAACAAAATATTAATTACATATGGAAGAAAGTAATTGCTTAATCACAAAGAAATATTTGTACTTACAGTTTAGTTCCGTACATCCTGCGGAAAACTAATAATTCGGGAAACTGCTCCACTATTTTTTACACGTACGAGTACGACAGCACGACGGATATAAAGATAAACACATCGCGAAAATGTCAATAGAGAAAAAAACAAAAGACCGCGATCAGCTGTTGGTTGACATTTTCAGTATGTGTGCGTGTCCATACGCACACCGTCGCAATATTTTCTTCCCCCTTTCTTCTCAACCCTGGACTACTGACCGATTGTTTGCAGGGGGGGTGCGGTGCGGAGTGCGGGGTTCTGTTTTCATGAATGAAATGCAGGGTGCGCTGTTGTCCATTTTGCTCGCGCTTGCCGCTACAAAAACACCGAGAGCGAAAGAAAACTAGCAAACATATTTGAAGTACAAGCAAAAGGATGTATTTTATTCACAAAATCACATTTCACAAATAGAACACACATTTCATTTCTTAAAACTATCAGCGCTACCAAAAATGTCGAGCATTGTTGAAGAGTTTCTTCTCCTATAGATGCCAGCGCCAGTTCAATGTATAAATCAGATAAAACCGATGTGAAAGTCCATGTACTTTTGCTTGGATGGCATTGCATTGCGTGCCACATTTTTTCACACAGAAGCGTAATCTATGAACAAAAAGAAAGATTTTAATAACACAAACAAATAAACAGATATTTGAGTGCAAACTTACATTTAAAATCTGCAACAACATTCCGAAAACGCCGACAAATTCCATAAACACGGTACTGAAGATTTTATTTGCGGCACGCACGACACTAAACTTACAAACAAACGACCGACGAGCAGTAGAAATTGACGTTTAGCCGAAAAAATGAACGGGATACAGCGACATCTACAAGTGAAGGTGGCTTGAGGGTTGCATGTGTACGTGTCTACTCACACATTGCTACATTTTCCTTCCTCCCATTCCTCGCGGCAGGGGACTGCTGACCGATTGTTTGCAGGGATACAGCTGAGAGCTAGCTTTGTATTTCTTGAAGGCGGCTGGTAAATTCTCGTCAGTTGACAAACTTGACACATAAATTCCTAGCAGATCTAATTTTAAATTTGAAATATAGGTGTGTTTTTTTGGTTATCCCGTGCAGGTTTGGGTAACGAAACTTCATATAAAAAAAATGACAGGTGCGTCAGCTGTCATTTTTTTTATATGGAGTTTCGTTACCCAAACCTTCACGGGATAACCAAAAAAACACACCTTATGTATGTTTTGTCTTTTTTAGATCAAGGACGTTTATTTTTTGTGCGTCTGGATATTAAGTAGACTGGATGAAGATGCTTATTGGCGGAATGTAAACAGAAATGTTGCGTTCTAATCAAAATTATCAAATTTACATATGTATATGCATTTATGTACAATTAGGTCATAAAATGAAAAGCAACTCAATTCGTGAAGATTTGTCCTGATGGAAATTAGATGCGTATTCTAACCTAATCCCAGGTATTCTACGGTGTCAGTTTGAAAAAGGTATGTATGTACTTGTGTTACCTTTTTACTTTCATATACAATAGGGGGATTCATGCTCGCGTTCGTATATTGAGATACGATGTTATATGGTATTTCGGTTGTCATTAAAGTCAAAAGTTCGTTTATTTCTCTCCGAATACGATACCTGAAATAACATTTGCTGGGGTGTTATTTCAATATCGTATTTGGCATTGTACGATATAAATAAAAGCTATAATTGCCTATTTGTGTTTTTTTTTTCGGCTGCCTGCCCCGAAATCTTATTCTGATTTGCCCGCTTTGGATTTATGCTAAAGTCATGGTCATGGCAGCGTTCATTTTGAGCCCAGCATAAAGCGCACGATAGACCTCGGGCGGAATGAAAATGAAATTTTTGCCCGCTGCGATTTTCTCAATGAAAATGCATGCTTACTGTCGTGGAACATGTCGGAAATGATCTGGTATTCCATAAGCTACAATCCGAAAATGGTTCCAACATTTTTCTCGGCCATTTTATGTATTTTTTTCAATTCCCCGGTCATTTCACCGTGGAAAATATCTAATGACCGGGGAATCGAAAAATAATACATAAAATGGCCGAAAAAATTATGGAACCATTTTTGGATTGTAGCTTATAGAATTCCCCAGCATTTGCCATATATTACACGACAGTAAGTATGCATTTTCATTGAGAAAATCGCAGCGGACAAAAATTTCATTCTCATTCCGCCCGAGGTCTATCCAGGCCTTTAGAGGGATAAATCTGTTTGAGCATCTACCTTCCCAAGTAACAATTTCATTCCTATAATACTTCGTAAAATATTCTCTTTTAGCATTAATAGGGGCACTTTACAGGGTATAACCACTGAATAACAGTCCAATATTGGCATTTGGCGCCGTTTTTTAGGGTTTTTTAGAAATTTTTTTTTCAAAAAACCCTTATGAAATCGATTTTGTCTGTCCGTATGTCCGTCTGTCCGTCTGTCCGTCCGTCTGTTCACTAAATAACTCGCGAACGGCTCAACCGATTGTCATGAAATTTGGTAGGAATATGTAGAATGGTTACAGTCTTTGGCACATATACCTTAGAAGTTGGTAGGAAGAAGATAACAGGGTGTCCCGAACGTTTGAAAAAAGTCGACTTTTTTAGTTTTTATCGGAGATAGACATATGGGTATTTAAATCAAAGAACTAAACGAATACATCTCACACCAGTTAAAATTTTCCAGTTTCGAGTAACGGTAAAAAAGTTATTGACGTTCAAAGTTAAACTTCCTTTTCGACCTCCGTTTTTCTAAACCGTTATAGGGATCGATATGAAACTTTGCAGAAAGATTGGTCAGTATGACTTTATATACGTTAAATATTAAGACTGTTGACTTTTGCTAAGGAAAAGTAAATAACAGTAAATTTGTAAAATTTGAATTTGATCGTGTGTAGCCCCTTTTAGGTTTGCAAATATGAAAATTGTGCTAGGGATGTTTGGAAAATTACATAGGGAATATGTTTACGAATTTTCATTCTAATATCTTTTTCCAAACTGGAAATATAGCCAAGTTAGTATTTATTAAGGGCCTTTCACAATGCAAGGGAAACCTATTTAGCATTTCTTCAATGCATATCTTTTAACTTGATGAAACAATGAACATGAATTTTGGTGGATATGCATAGAATGGTAATATTGTTTGCCACAAATATTTTTGAAGTTTGTAGGACCAAGTTAACAGGGTGTCCCTGAATAGCTGCAAAAGTATACTTATTCAATACTCATAGGAAAGCTTGCATGGGCTCTTATGTCGGGGGACACAATGGAATCATTTCATATAAGTTGCTTTTCCTTGATTAAAGAAAGAGAAACAGTAGTTTTACAGCCAATAATTAAGTTCATATATAAAGCCAAGCCGGCCTTACGTTTGCCTCAGTTTGCTTTTTGCTGTAGATTTGCCTTGGAGTACCTACTTTTATATAAAATGGGTAAATAGTAAATCTAAACGCGTTCCAGAATGAAAGGCTAGCGCTTTTCATTCTGTTCCACCTTTAATTAGACCAATCAAAAAATAGATTTACAGGAAGCATTCCATCAATGCTGGTGCACAATTCTTATCTATTGCTTATAAAACATATGTACAAAAAATATTCACTATGCATCAAAATTCTAAAAAACCCTCGTATTGCGGGCGCAGCCCTCTGTACGCCGGTATTTTTAATCCAATAGAACCTTATTGTAGCACTAAATTATGCTTTAAAAAGGCGTACGTAATTTGCTTTATATCATCATTTTCTGTCATTGAACAAATTTACAAAAAAAAAAAAATAGATAAACAAAATTTCCGCAGCTGGCATCGAACCAATGTCTGTTGATTGCCCGTCCTACACGCTACCCACTCAGCTAACCTCACATATGGTCGGCATTGCTCGGAAACACTACATGGTTGTTGCTACTATAGAAATGCTTGACAATTCTTTATCGAGTCTTTTGCACTGCACCCTATCATACATTTATCAATAATATAGAGTGAACTTCTGCGCCCTAATTAATTTCGAAGATAACAATGAGTGCATACGTGTGGGTTTCATGCAAGATTTTAAGGATTTCTAATGCAGAAATTGTGTATTTCAGAAAACTGTGTCAGTTCATTAAAAAATCACAAAGTCCATCCTTGTATAAAACTACGGTGAACAATTTATTGGATGACCATACGAATGTCACACTATAGAAATGACACCGACAGTGCTATAGAAGAATATTATGCATGTGTGTGTGTTAACTTAAAGAGACTATTGCATGTGTGTGGTGTATCATCCAATAAACACAAGAGTGGAGTATTTAAAGGAGTGTCTCTTTAGGTTAACGTTTAGAGACAGTTTTATCGAAGTTTTATACCACCATCTTTAAATTTATTCCATAATGATGATAAAAGCTTTCCGCAAAATACTTTAAGGATGTTTTATCGGATCAAAACATTACTTTAAGCGCTGTCACACGATAAATGAATTTCGTGGTACTATATGATTGCTACAGTGTGAAGTGCTTCTTTAAAGCAAACGAATTGTTGCTTGGGATTTTTCATTGATGAAAAGAACTATGCTGTAGGTGGCTGTAGGTAAGCAATAAGCATAGTGTGAACCTGTAATCAAGCATTTTGCACTCTTGGTTATCTGATTGCCTGTTATTTGACCAAAAACAACATACAGTGCTTGTCATCAGATTAGCACACCCCTTCGCATGAATAGTTTCGGCTGACTTCCAACCAAACTAAAAGAGCTAAAATTTCAAAATTATAACTTTTAATAGTCTATTCAATTCTGAGTTAATTAACACAAAAATAATTGTGTTTAGATTTTTTAATATTGATTTATAATTGTTTTTCGAAAAAGAACACACAAAATAGCCATTTAAAATTTGTCATCAGGATAGCACATGCAAATTGTTTTCTGTCTATCTTTCACAATTGAAGACGTAGGACCCCCAATTTTTTGTGGTTGTTTGAGTAAGATATTGACTTTAATATGAATAATTAAAAATCATTATCTGCGGAGGAGGGACCAACATTTAAGGCAAAGAAGGAGTCAAGGCGGTCAAAAAGTGAAATTTCGAGAAAAAATTAATAAAAGATGAAAAGTTGAATCCGAATTCGTGTGTAATAAGTAGCGTTAAGGTAAAAATAATAGAGGCGATAAGAATTGAATACATGTCGATCCTTATGAGAGAGTAATTTTGAGCGAAACATCTAGCCCTCATGACTCGGTCGCAAGGATTAGGGTAAATTTTGACATTAAGGCGAGCCTATTTTTTGTTCAAACAGTGATAATAAAACTCCACATTTGAAGAAACTAAAACTAAAGAATAAACTCCAACTTAACTTTCCCCGAAGGAAAATACGGTAAAATTAATCATGAGAACACTTGACATGGAACAAAGAATGGCGGTATGTTATCTTTTCGGATAAAAAGAAGTTCACTTTAGAAGAGTAACACAGTTATAATGTCTACTTCCAGGATCTGTACTAGGAAGGACACCATTCCGATCGCATTCATTGTCGGACAGATTGTGTAATGGTCTCGAGGGCCAAGTGATACTCTGAGATGATACTTCTTTTTATTCGAAAACACAACATAGCGCCATTCTTTATTACATGTCAAGTGCTCTCGAGTTTAATTTAAGCGCATTTTCCTTTAGTTTTAGTTTCTTTAGATGTGGAGCATTTTTGTATCACTATTTGAACAATAGGCTCACCTTAATGTCAAAATTTACCCTAATCCTTGCGACCGAGTCATGAGGACTGGATGCTTCTCTCAAAATTACTCTCTCATAGGGATTGACAAATACTCAATTTTTATCGCCTCTGTTATTTTTATCTTAACGCTACTTATTACAAACGAATTCGGATTCAACTTATCGACTTTTATTATTTTTTTCTCGAAATTTCACTTTTTGACCACCTTGACTGCTTGTAAGCCTTAAATTTTGATCCCTCTTCCGCAGATAATGATTTTCCCTTATTCATATTAAAGTTAATATCTTACTCAAGCAACCACAAAAAATTAGGGGTCCTACGTCTTTAATTGTAGAAGATAGACAAAAAATAAATTGCATGTGCTTATCTGATGACAAATTTTAAATGGCTATTTTGTGTGTTCTTTTTCGAAAAACAATTATAAAACAATATTAAAAAATGAAAACCCAATACTTTTTGTTTTAATTAATTTAGAATTGAATAGACTATTAACAGTTATAATTTTGAAATTTTAGCTCTTTTAATTTGGTTGGAAATCAGCCGAAACTATTCATGCGAAGGGGTGTGCTAATATGATGACGAGCAGTGTACCTAATAAAAACACGGTTTCGGGCTTGTTATCGAATACGAGAACAAATATAGGCAGAATACGGACAGAAAATACAAAAATCGTATACATTTTTTTTCCTAGTAGCCAGGTTGTTTTTAATTAAGCGGAAAGAGAGAATTTCTGGCAATTCTCATTGAAAATTATAATTATGACACGTAAAACGAAAATTTGTGATTTTTTTTTGTCCAAAAATCAGCTGTTCATTGTTGTTGTTGCATAGTATAACATAGTATTTCATATACGACTAGGATTTTTGAGGGCGTTCATTCAAATTTTGTTGTGTTATAATACTCAAATACGCAATAACAAGGGTTTCTGAAATACGAAGCGAGCATGAATCCCCCTATTGATTAAAATATAATTGATAATTGAAATTGTTAAGTTTTCAATGCTAGCCGGGTTGCTGTAGTTGTACTAGCGGTGCAGAAAGGCGTAAATCGCTGTGCATGTCTGTGGAAGTATTCTATATTTCGTCGTCGCTCTCGCCTATTGTCTCAAGCGACAAGAACGTAGCAGCTGCAATAGGGTTGTCCCATAACGCCCTCGGAGTGAGGTTATAGTGGGTGCAGCAGGGCATCGGAACAGGTGGTCCACATCATAGGGCGCACCACCGCAGCTCGGACAAGTGTTCTGAATGTCCGGGTCTATTCGAGATAAGTATGAATTGAGGCGCGAACAAAAACCTGACTTAAGCTGGGCTAGTGTCGCTCTTGTGGCTCGCGGCCTAGTCTCCCCAGGTGATATAGGTGGTGGGGCTCTGAGAGGACTCTATTCATACTTAATCTCCCTATTGACCGATTCACAACGGTTGTGTGAATATCTGCGATGGCCGCATGGTATGCTGTGTCATCAAATATATCGGGAGGTACCCGTTTGTATCCCTGGTCGTCTCTATCGAGATCTCTGATTCCACCCCTGACATGTCGTGTCCATGAAATGATGGTTTGGGTTATTCTCTCGATAGCAGCTCGGTTAACTATTTATAATGCTTGAAATTACATTAGACGCACTGAATGCTGCCAAAGAAAGCAGCACAATGCATTTTAAGTAGCTGAAAAACATGTCGCCAAAGGACGATGCACACATCAATATACGTATAACAACGCAGGTAAACTACTAAAACTTGCTATTAACAAGACCAAACGAGCTGGAATTCCAAATCCGTATAAGGTGGTAATGAACAAAAGTAGACTAAAAAGCTACACCTCTTAAGTGTCCAGTATTTTTGGCAAACTTTTTCTTCAACTCTTTTGGCTTCACAACGAGTTGGAGACTGGAGAGCTAAGCATCGAATTAACGAAAGGCCGCAACAAACGCCATCACAGAGAGCGGATCACTCCAAGCCTCATCCAGAATGGAGAACGGTAAATCACCAGGTCCGGATGGCATTCAAAACAGAGTTATGGAAATAACAGCTGAAACAATGCCGGGGAAGTTGATCGTACTTATTCCAAAAGTAATAAGCCTATTTGTCTGCTTGATACCACTGGAAAACCGTTGAACGGATTATTTTTAACCGACTGCCAGCGATAGTCGAAGAAGGAGGGAAACTCTTATACCGACGATATGGCTTTCGACGAGCAATTCAAGAGTAGGAGCTATCACATTAGTAAAAAAAACTAGCAGCTGACTTTCTCCGCAAAGACACACGTTGTGGTATGGTCACGTTAGATGTGAGAAACGCATTTAACTCAGCGAGCTGGAATGCAACTACGACGTGTTGCAGAATATGGGTGTGACCAACTACCTTGCCGGTATAGTTAACCCTTAAATGCATGGGGTCTGAACCCAGTATCGTAACTGACCTCCCTTTATGTAAAATCGGTCACTGAACACGGAATCAGCTTTTATTTTCCCAGGAAATAGCCCGTTTTCCCAGAAAAGCGAAAATAGTAGAATTTTCATTGTGTACCAAATATGGTACGCCATGCATTGAGGCCATAGGTTGTAAATGAAAGACATTTTTCAAATTTTATTTAATCTGCCTCTTACTTTAATATAAACAATGCAAAACAGAAAGGATAATGATTATTGAGAGTTTCGATCGAAATTATAGTAGAAACTCGATATAATGAACTCTTCAATAAAGGAAAGGTTGTCATTTCGATCGAAAATCGCGAATATTCAGTTTTTTAAAAGGGATCTCGGGTAGGTCCGTGATTAGTTTCCTATTCCTTATTGAAATTTGTACCGATGCCTATTTGTGACATATCCTGGAAGTTGATGGAAAGTGGAGTAGGTCTTGCTACCCCTACATCCTCTACAAACCTAAATTTAGCCATTTCTTTTGTCAAGTGGTGGCTGTTGGATGTCCTTGTTAAATATTAAAAGTGCGCCAGATCCGACTCATATACCCCTTCCTCCCCTACAAAAAAACATGGAATTGATTATTTTGGGTTTTGCGTGCCGTCTAGCTCTGTACATGGGTATAGGGTATGCACTCAATATGCTATTACAGCGATTAGAACTCGGTCTCCTTATAAAATAACATGTTCCACTGTTAAACGTATATTTCGATACTTGTTTTGACTTATCATAGCTCATGGGATCTTGCAAATTTCTTTAAAAGTATATAGATTGGATTGACTTTGCTAGGATATGAATATGGAAATGAACTGCTGGCTGCTTTATAGCCCAAATTTGTGCAGGTCCCTGGACCTGTCCACAAGAATTACATCTATGTATTTTTTATCCATGTATCCATTTTTTGTTTATCGAATGTGGTACTCCACATAGTCTTCCATATGGAATGGTTTACACTAGCAGCATATTTTTTGAGGATCCTGAACGTGAACTTCCAAGACAATACTTGTCATAATCAAATGTTTTAAGAAATTGGATATCAAGGCGCAGCTGCTTGAGTCCTGGTGAAAGTCCAAGCATTTTACTAAGATGTTAAGCACAGAAGCTCGGTTTTTAGTGGCGTGTCCTACGGACGAAACAAATGATGTGAACATTTTTTTCAGTATGCTTGCCAGCTAAAAAGACTGGGATTATAGGAAGCAGCTACAGAAAATCTAAGCCCTGACCGGTGTGCTATAGAAAATAAAATTACAAAAACGATCGTTCCAAATCAACTACGACAGCTCCGTTTCCTTCGATCCTGAGCAGGACTAGCTTTCATAAAAAATGGCAGTAAATGTCCTGGAAAAATGGATCGGTGGCATCATTTGTATGAAAATTTAAATTATTTGGACCTGTTCTGGGCCCAATAAAACGCACCATAATATTGAAAGAGCTGATAATTAAAATGTTATGAACATATCCTACCCTACCCAAGACTAAAGGAGAATAATTTCATCAGCTAAGAACGATTGGAATGTATGTATAGATATTTCCGAATATGCCCCAATGCATGGTGTACCATATATGGTACGTCGCAAAATTGGTGCAAACAATACCTTTGGTGACTTTTTTTGGCCGAAATCTCAAAAGAACCTCAAGAACACATTCCAATTTACTCACCAGTAATTTTCCTTTTCCAAATAACGGTAAATTTCGCCAATTTTTTTAGCTCTAAAGAATGGCTTTTAAAATTCCACAAAAAATAACATTTGTCCACTTTTACGGCGCACTGGCAATTCAGGGAAAGCTTCGGGAAGCCAAAATTTAATTTATGTGAAAGCTTGTTTTGTCTTCTTCGGGAAAAAGTAAAAAAAAAATCAAAAATTGAATAATCCCTTGACTTTTACAGGAAAATAGCCATGTACCATATATGGTACGCTATGCATTTAAGGGTTAAGAGCTACATACCTCTCGTGTCCCAACCTAGGATATCATACATACTAGTGAAGGATCAAAAGAGTACACGCGCGTACACTTTTATTGTATAGGGTTGTAAAATCCATATTGTTGTATGCGTCGGCAGTTTGGGCCGGTGCGGTGCCCTTCAGTATGCCTGTTATACTAAACCGGTTAACTCGATTTATACAAGTTGCTCACTAAGAGTATGCTGTGCGTACCGCACTACTTCGGGCGAAGCTGATTATGCTGTAGCTGGAATGATGCCAGTGGAGTTACTCGTGGACGAGACTAACTTGCTGTACCGTGGTCGGAACGAGGGAACTATTGACTACATATTCGATAGTTAGAACAGGTTTCGAGAATGGAGTTCCTGACAAAGTGGCAACTCAGATGTCGACTGATTTCGAGAATGGAGTTCCTGACATAGTGGCAACTCAGATGTCGACTGGTCGATGGACGCACACTCTATTACCCGAAATAGCGATAGTGTGTACCCAATTTCTTACGGCCCACGGCGTATATCGACAGTACTTGCATCGTTTCAAACACAAACTAGACGATTCACCGGAGTGCCCCAGATGCAAGGGAGTGGTGCAAGATGCGAGGAACGTGCTTTTCAACTGCCCAAGGTTTGCAGCGACACGGGGCCGACTCGAGTTGGATCTGGACAGCAACATAAGTTCCGGTATCTTGGTAGGATTAATGCTGCAATCTATCAGGAATTGGGAGGCAGACAGTAGAGCCAAGCGGTGTGTTAAATTCACAGGGACCTCCGTAAGGTGGAAGTCTGGCATAAGCCAGCAAACCGCGGAGATGACTAGTTAGTCGCAGCCGTGCTGCAAAATTATATCGAAAGGTGATTTCGCAGGAACCCACGGTATGGAAGAGATCCCCGCAGGGGCTGTGGGTCTTTGTGACACAGCGACGGCTGTGTAGTGGGACACCGATTTTTGGTCAGTTGCGACACCACGTACCTGAGCAGCGCAGGGAGACCCCTTGAATGTTTGATACTCCATGGCGTGGATATGTACATATATCATTCGGGCGATAACGCTCCCGTCCTCCCGCGTCATGTACGGGTAGGTTAGGTTAGTCATAAACAGGCCGAGCAGGATTGCGGTGAATCCTTGGTGTGGAGGTTTCACCATTAGCGAATCATGTGAGCTTCGGAGCTGGCGGCTTCGCATAACCCGAGCATCGAAGGGGCTAGTTAGCGAGGATGGTCTTGGTGGAAAATTCCTACACGTCTACTAACTAGTTGGTATAGGTAGATTGATGACCACACGGCCCAAATCGCATTGCTGGCTAGTAAACTGAAGGGGCTGCCTGGATGTGAAAAGCAGCGCTACGAGTCTGCTTTATGCAGACTAGTAGTAACAGGTCCAACGAACCTGGGATATGCACATCCGAATATTCTACGTGAGATTTAACCAATAGGAGGCCGAAGGAGGATCACACCTGCTATAGTGAAGACTTTAGCGAATAGTGTGCCTCAGGGATGGGTATACCCAGGGGACCATCAAGGAGTGGAATTCGAGGTGGATGGAGACAACGAGCTAGTGTTGCAGCCCCGGAGTTGGATTTGACAATAAGACCTTGTCAATAAAAAGGCGAAGGTTCAAAATTCTCGAGGTACCGGGAGATAAGGGCGTAAAGCCTAGGTGCTCCCCTGACGGTAAACCCGTAGATGGTAAACTTAGTATAAAAGAGGTACAGTCGAACTTCCCTTAACGGACACTTCTAATAACCGGACATTTCTTATAAACGGACACCTTCTGATAGCCGGACACTCTCATAACCGGACACGGACAGTACTTTCATACCCATCCTGAACAAGCGAGTCTCTCATAAACGGACAGTTCCAAGAAAAAAAGCACAAATTCTTACATTGCATAATTGTATTTAGGACAAAGAGTCTTGCGATTACCAGAAAATGGATCTTACGCGTATTAGCAAAACCCGATGTACGGGAATTGTATAATGATATATCGACGACTGCAGTTCTTTTTTATCGCTCGGTTGGTGCTCGCAACTTTTATAGAAATTGCATAAATTCAATTTATGCTGCGGCGTTTAATCGTGAAATTCTCTATTCTATTTAAATAAGTGTCAAACAATATTTTGCAAATTGAAGAAAAATTGAAGATCACATAACAATTCAGATGAAAAATAAGTGTGCTCGGTCTCAGAAAAAAATCGTTGGAAAAACATGTGAAAAGGACGAGAAGAAACCTTTTATAAAAATAAAAGTTACAGTCAAACCTGTCTAATCGGACCACTGACGGGACCGATCAAACTTGGTCCGATTAGCAGGTGGTCCGATTACTAAGGGATGCCAGAAAAGTACAAAAAATTAAGGAAATAATTTTTAAACGTTATTCATGAACATTGGACTTGTACAAAGGTCACCTATGCCCTATGCAATAAATGTTTTTTAAACCGCTAACACCGTAACTACTTTGTGATTTTTTTAACCAGCTTTCTTATTACAAATTCTCCCCATACTCAGTTCCACCAAAATTTTGAATATTCTTCAATATTTTACAAAGCATTTCTATAATCAAAGTCATGGTTAATGGCTCAATCAATCCTCCCTTCAATCTTCCCTTCACTTGCATCTTCTTGTCGCAGAAACTCCAGAATTGTTTCACCACTTCATCCAACCAGCACTGATGCAATGATTGATGCTGTCTACGAAATTTCCCGTGGTCATGGGAAATAATATAACTCATGGTAATCGGAACTGAAGTGAATCTAGTAACGAAATTTGTAAGATTTTTTTTGTCAACAAAATGTCTTGCCACTTTGCCTATCTGTTGGTCCGTTTGGTGAAATCTCCTCGTACTGCTCAAGTAAGTAATCAATTTGACGTTTTGGTCCGATTTTCGAGATTTATACAGTGGTTGGTCCGATTGTAGAGGTACGTCTAGTACTGATCTATCCAATTGGAGTCATCGATCGTAGTCCATGGTCCGATTAAGAGGTGGTCCGTTTATAAAGGTTATTTTGTATGAAAAACCAAATAAAATTGATAAAATTGTCCGTTTATAAAGGTTATTTTGTATGAAAAACCAAATAAAACCAGTGGCGGTCCAATTAGAAGGTGGTCCGATTATAGAGTGGTCCGATTAACAAGTTTGACTGTATTTTGAAAAAGTGGAAAGAGAGTGGGAATGAAATGACTAAAAATTATACCCTAATCCGTCAAGACTACACATTTTTATCGCGGTTTTTGAATATATTTGCAGATTGTAGTGAAAGTCTATTTTATAAAATGTTACACCGCCGTGAAATATTCTCATAAGCTGACACTTCCAATAAGCGGACAAAATCTCATTCCCCAATGGTGTCCGCTTATGGGAAGTTTCACTGTATTTTGGATTTAGTCAGTAAGAATCTGACATAACTCTGTGCCTACTACAGGCGTAGAGTATCTTTGCGAAATTCCCCTCATAACTCTCTAAAAAATAAAATGAAGTACAAGTTCTTTGACTCAAGAAAAATCCAGCATAACTAAAACTTCCATACAAATTTGACTGAAGGTGTTCTGCCTGGGCCTGTCTGCAAAGAGAACAAAAAAACCGGCTTAGTTGCCAAAACATAACTCCGTGGCCATATAATCTCACTTAATTCATAGAGGGATTCGTATGCCGAGAATCTGTATGTATACGAATATTGTTAAGAGCTACAGTTCAATTCATTTAACCCACAGAAAAGTTGTGCAAATTTCAGTATGCTCTCATTATTTGAGGTTTTGTTAAAGACATTACTTACATTACCGAGGAAACTCGTATCACAGTACATACTCATTTAGAAAATAAATAAACACAATAATTATTGACGCTGCCTTTCTAAATTAAGTTTACCGACCTTCCCAGATCCTGCGGGACAGACCCGCAGTTAAAATCTTCCCGAAATCATCCCATAAGACATCGAAAGTGTCCCACAAATCTCGCGTTTTTGGAAAATTGACCCCCGCCGTTTCGCATCCAATTTTTTGTCCTTGTCCTTGGCTGTAATTGTTTAACGCTGAATGCAAAGAGTCTTTTCATTGGAGAAGCTTTTGCGGTAGACCTGTATCCTGCCAGAACTCTCAGATTCAGTCGAAATCGGCGCCTATTATGTATTTAGACTAGACAAAATGAAGTTAGATAAATCGTTGGTCAATTCGAATTTTGATTTCATGCTACGTTGATTTGGAACAGGAAGTCTTGACATTGTGCCACTTCTATAAAAACTCAAAACTTTTTTTTTACACAAACCTAAGATAATTTATTAACCATATACTATTTTCCTACAAATTAATTAATAATAAAACAATTACAGCTCGCTATGACGGTATTCTGTTGTAACTTTAGCTTCACCCTCGTGGAAACCGGTGCAGTCTACTGGGAATCGTGTCTAAAATAAAAGAGAAAAACAATTAATGGATTCAATAGATGCGTTCAAAAATTTTAGGTGAAATGCTACGAATATCTTGTGCGATTTGTTTTTCCTGATGGAGCAATGATTAATTGACATATTTTAAGTAATGCTAAAATTGCTGTAACAACACAATTATTGTCATCAGGTTAAAGTCTATTCACGGCTTCATACTCTGGAAAATTATTACTAAGATAACAAAATTACTTTAATAAATACTTTACACTTGACATGGGACACATTCGTGTTTAAAATTCATTGTTCGGAATTTTTGTTCACATACATACAACATCAACATTATCTGTTCAATTTTGCACAACAATGCTTACCTCACAGTCATAAGGATCGTTTATGATGCTGAACAATGTCCAAAATGGTGTTCCAGTTCGTGAACTAACCACCCATGCGGCAGCCATACTTCCAGCTTTTGTTACGCCAGCCTTGAATCCAGCCAAACCTAATTTTTCATTTGGATCGTGCGAATTGACTTCACATAGTACGAATTTATCACAGTGCGGTGTATCCATGGCAAAACGATAGGCTCGATGAACTTTGAGAACTGGTTCGATTACCTAAAGGGATGGAAGGAAAAAAAGCTTGGATAAGAAAAATATCTTCGTCGGATAAAAAAAAAAACAGAACAATTTCTTTGCATAATAATTTAGCAAAATAGGGAGGTGTGTTCCACGGATATATAAGGTTCAGGGGCCCGGATTCCTACCGATCTTTTTTTTTAAATGACGACAACATGAAAACTGACATAATACATTAATTTATGTGACGACAAAACATCATGCCCAAAAAAAGTTTTTTTTTTCTGCTCTGCTTTTGTTCCGAAACTCCAAATTTACGGTGAATTTTGACGGAGACCCTTTAACCTCATGGTTTTCAAATAATCTAGCAGTATTTTTACGATTTTCGCTCTTCACAAACACTTATGATGTTATTCATCAAATTTTCCGTTTTTTACAACAGTGGCGTAGACAGCTTTTAGGAGGGGGAGAGGACAGTGGTCAGCCCTTTTGAGTAAAACCTTTTTTACGATCGTAGTTTAGCAAGACTAACAAATGGTCCTGCTACTAGAAAATGTTTGAAAAACGGAAAAGTACATATTTCGATATTTATATTTTGTTTGGTAAAATCGTTGATAGTTAAACCTGCACTTCCAATCTATGTTGAACCTAGCCAACGATTTCTTACCCGTGGTCTACGGACCACTGCTTCCTGACACGACCTAAAGTTGTCCTCGAAGTCTGTGATATGGTGCTCACATAAATCGATATCCAACCAGGCTTAACATTACTTATTTTTTTAATTACAAAGTACATGAAGATACGTGGTTCTGATTGTTTTCATTGAGATAAATGGTCCTTTTACGTTATTGTTTTTAATGATTGGTCGTGAGAAAAAAAACGTTTGGTCTAGTTCGGTGATAGTTTTTGGTACGATTGGGATGAAACAGTTTTGGGTTCTTTTTGTTTGGCATTTTCACATAGAATGGTCCACATATTAATGAAACAACGAAGATCCGCCTGTGTCAAACACTCTTCATACATGTCCTTCCTATGCAAGGGCTGTGAGATTTAGGTATTACCCCAAGCCCCGAACTTTAGGTGCTAATCGAGATTGTTGGCGAATTCGGTTCAAGCAAGGTTATAAGAAGTATACAAGGAGCCATGGAAAGAGGGCTCTTATCGTACAAAATATGTACTTACAACGAATGGACGCTTGTCACCCAAGAAAGTTATGAATGCCAGGCAAATGCACGGAGCAACTAAATCAGGACGACTGATAGCTACTTGGGAATGTTCCGTTCATACAGTGCCTTCTAAGATCAAGGGACTCGAAACATTTCTTAAACAGTTTTGTGTGTGTCCTGGAAATATACACTCGGCTTCACAAAAATCGGGCCACCCGCCACTTTCGAACTCACATTCAATTTATGAATTTTATGAAACTTACAACTATGAAAGTTATATCTACAGAAAGTGCATTTAATGGCAATTCAAATGACTATGATTTTTATCTGAAGTACCGTTAACTCACGCAACAAACACAATGCCTTTTTTTTTATTAGAGTTCGCGCTTACCGTGTGGCCCGGTTTCATTGAAGCTCAGTGTATTAATTTGACTATACTGCTATTTGTAAAAGATGCGCTTCAAAAGGTCTATTGGTATTTTTTACTTCAGGGAATCTCCAATTTTCTTTGCTTGGAAAGACGTGCTGACCTGCTCACACAGCCGATCTAGCATCACTCATCTATGGGGTTCGGATGATCTGAACGTTTTGGACAATGAGCAAGCAAATTGGCGTGCTGCTCTCGACTGGACACATGCGGGGCCTGTTTGTGTTCTGGTAGTTGTCAAAGGTTTAAAACATTATGAGAGTAGGACTCAAAATGTTGCGGTTTCCAGATAGAGGGAGCTTTAAACCTGTATGGTGTCGGAACGCTTAATGAAACACAAATGATAAAATTGTTTTCCAGATCGCGTAGGGATTTTGCCTGTCAGTATGCAAATTCACAAGCGATATTTGGGTTCAGGCTAAGTCTTCAACTTTCATACGAATATCACTAGCATTCACACGAAGCATTCGGCGATCAATTTCTTAGGGTAGCGGAGGTATCCTCCTGTTGCACGATTTAACTTTTAACGCGCCCTTAACTCCTCCTATTGGATCTAAGCGCTGATTGAACCCAAATCTAAAATAGATTTTGACGAGGTTTGTGACATCAAAATGACATCTTCGTCGTTGAGCTTAAAATGTCGTGCTCTGGCCAACATTTAGCAACCAGTTGGAGGTATTATAGGATCATTGCTGAATTGATACCACATTAATTATACTGTGTTGGCATCTACCGATTTATTAAATTAAATTAAACTATAACTTGGATCTACTCTATTAGTTGGACGAAGTCTCCCAATTGACTACAAGATGTGATATTCAGCAAAAAACTTAATGAGTCTAAGGATCTCCGCAGATTTTCAACTTAGTGGTGCGCGTCAATTAAAGAGTTCTAGCCAATGGTCCCCATGTATAAAATATTAAGAACAACTGGACTAAGCACTTAGTAAAACATCCGTTTTCCACTTGGAGATTCCGAGCTGAGCATCTTCGGGTTTCCGATAGATAGGCTGCGTGACTTTTCCTTAAATAAAACTTGTTTTCCCCCTAAAATGATGGTCTTTTCTTTAAATTAAAAAAAAGGGCAGAAAATGGCCAGAAAGGATCCTTGCTGGGCACCAATCACGATGTGGAGACGAGGGTGCGAAACCTAATGTAGCTCTGAGTTGGGCTAATTGGAGTGGGAATTTACTATCCGTCGTGGTAAAACAAATTAAGTAATACAGACAACCATCTCTTTTCTGCACATGGACAACATAGCTCCAAAGCTCACTTGCACTTCACCATGCTTCGGTAAGCGGTAGTTGACTCGCGTAAACGTGAACTGCGCCAAACATGAACACCCGCTTAGGTGAACCATTTTATGTTAACCCAGACTACTCTGAAACGTGAACAAGTCTTGACAGCCCTAAAACATGAACACTTAAATGTCTGGCAAAATAACTTATTTATTAGCTAAGTTGCAATGTGAAGTGTGACAAAATGTGTAATTTCTACTGTAGGGTACCTTATCCCCTTGTGAAAAATAGCGTTTATTCGGCTTGTTTGCGTCGGCAACAGCAGGGGTAACAGCATTGTAGGTACGTAATGTATGACTAATCCATTATCACTTTCGCTTGCGATTTAATCGGCTAATTGGCATTTGAGATCTTAACCCTCGGATGGTTCAGTGGGGTCTGACAGACCCCAGAGAAATTTAAATCTTAAAATTTTTATAGAAAAACTTGTTGAATGGTATTTTTATGCATATGTAATTTAAGTATGTGTCACATGCGTTCATTTAAGCATGCATTTGTTTGAATTTGTGCTTTTGTTAATAAGTTATAGCACTTTGAAATTGCTCTGGGGTCTGTAAGACCCCACGAACCATTTACGTATGTCTTTTTTACAAAAGTACATTTTTCGTTTTGTGGGAAATTTTCAAAGTATGTTATTTGGAAAACGATAAAATGTAAAAATAATAGTCGGGAAGTGTTGAAACTTTCTAATTAGAGTACATTTGCGAAATTAGAAATGTTAATTTTGAAAGAAATGAAAAATTTAGGGTGTTTTGAATTAGGGGGTTTTAAATTTTTTACTCAATTCATTTAAAATTATACCGTTTTTTTAACTGGTTTGCATTTATGAGGATCTTCTTTCAATATTGTGTCATTACCTTATGTTTTTTAAGACAAGACATAAATTAATGACTTTTATGAGCGTACAAATTAGGTGGGTATTTTACATAATCATAAAGCTTCCTCAGCGAACTTGGCTATACACTTGTCGAACCTCTTCTAAGAAGGAGGAAATCATCGGGCAATATTCGCCGAAGCACAGCGCAAAATATTGAAGACATTTTGTGCATTATTCAGCTTGCACCCCCCCCCCCCCCCATGGGGCTAATGCCCCAGGTCCCCCAATGGGGTCAGATGGTCCCCAAAGAGGCAAAAATGTTTTCTATGCCCACGACCAAATGATCGGAAGACAAAATACAATTGCAACGAGTGCAAGAAGCCAATTTGCGAAGACCATCGAGGAAAAAGCTGTGAAGAAGAATGCTCTAAATATTGACTAACTTTGGATCCCGATTTAAGAAAAAATATCAACCTTAGCTGAAAAATGTTGATGTATATATCTTTGTTAATTAGTTTTAAATACGTTTTGACTAATAAAAATAAAATTTTGTTAAAATTTTAGTTTTTATATTGATTTATTTGTGATAAGTTCAAATTACCCTCAAATTTGACACCACCTAATTTTTGCTTCCACATACTAAAAGCTGCTGTCCGAATTCCACTTTTCTTATATACCACTTAATCAAAAGGCTTCAAAGTTACTTCTAGCTCAAACAAATGTGGCGAAAAAGCAAAAATTTAAGTTTAAGAGCGATTTTTGCCTTGGGGTCTGTCAGACCCCACTGAACCATTTACGTATGTAAAATTTACCTGAACCATCCGAGGGTTAAGCTTCGACGAAAACATAGGAATTGACGATTGTTTGCTGCTTTTCGATAACTGTAGTGGCAGTTTTCCAAGTACTGCTCCCACGCAACAGCAGGGAGAAATAGGGAGCGGAATAAGACAGGTTTGGTTTTTGCAGTATGGATTGCCAAATTTTGGACAACCCACCGAAAGCACTTGGCTTGCTTGATGCAACGTGAAATACTCTTGATACCGCCATTAACGGCAACAATGCTGTCTAAATAGAGAAATTAATATTTATGGAGAGAATTGAATGTCTAGTCAGACTAAAGTACTTTGTCTTTTTTCTTTTATCTTTAGCCCGACTGCATTTGACCGCTTCTCGAGATCCAGAGCTATATAGCGCAGATAGATAAATTTTGTAAGATAGTACCTACTTAAATGTCGAAACTAAATCATAAGAATTCCACGGCGGCGCGCGGATAAAATCGAATCATAAAAAAAAACTATGACTGAAAACAGGATGCAATCCTGCCTAACTTCGTTATGAACTTTACTGTTGGATTTTCTTCTAGTTCTGGAAAGCAGGTAGTTAGCTGGGAATCACGATGTCGTTGTAGAAGCTTGGAGGAGCAGCTGGGTTGAGAACAGGAACTAAATACCTTGGACTACCACTTGAAAGAAGAGAAGCAGCTGAAGAGCTCCTATTTGAATGAGGAGTATCAGGTTAAGAGTTGGGACTCCTATTTTAATGAAGTGGAGCAGCTAAAGAGCATTAACTCATAAATTAACGCCTTAATTAACGCCTCTTACTGTCTTCAGCCGATTGTCCCTTTATTAGTGTTATAAAATAAACTTTCCGGTAGGTGAGAGCGGTAATTTTGTGTATCTTTTATGTATTGCATACGACATTACAATCTCCCGACATAAAAATCGAATCATAAAAAAAAACTATGACTGAAAACAGGATGCAATCCTGCCTAACTTCGTTATGAACTTTACTGTTGGATTTTCTTCTAGTTCTGGAAAGCAGGTAGTTAGCTGGGAATCACGATGTCGTTGTAGAAGCTTGGAGGAGCAGCTGGGTTGAGAACAGGAACTAAACACCTTCGACTACCACTTGAAAGAAGAGAAGCAGCTGAAGAGCTCCTATTTGAATGAGGAGTATCAGGTTAAGAGTTGGGACTCCTATTTTAATGAAGTGGAGCAGCTAAAGAGCATTAACTCATAAATTAACGCCTTAATTAACGCCTCTTACTGTCTTCAGCCGATTGTCCCTTTATTAGTGTTATAAAATAAACTTTCCGGTAGGTGAGAGCGGTAATTTTGTGTATCTTTTATGTATTGCATACGACATTACAATCTCCCGACAATATGGAGTAAGTTGGCACTGACGTAACTTACATGGCCACTACTACTTTGTATGGGGCACTTTTCTTGCGCAAATCCGCCCTCAATCTTGGTTCACATTGTCGAAAACCTTCTTGAGATCAAACTTCTTTGTCCAATGCTCTTTCTATGATTGGATGCTGTTGATGTAAGATCTGAGGTTCCTTGGTAGGTTTCGGCGGAGATGCGATCCTGTAGAACCAAGCAGAAGCAGAACTTACAGCCGACATTACATCAATTCTCGCATACTTTAATTCTGGGAATCGTTGATATACGTATATTAGGCTGTATATGAGAAAAGTTTTCCGCATGCCTCAACTGGTTCTTGCCTTTTATAAGTAGCGTTCAGTCACTATCTTTCACTTGGTGTTAATAGGAACTATTACCAACTTCACATTCATTAATTTTGCTTTAAAGAATGGACCCAACACTAAAATTGGGCTGCATTCCATTATCACCCCATTTTTTATCAAAACGGCATGTCCATAACTCCCCCCAAAATTGGAGCAGAGTGCTAAATTTTGGTTTGTTGCGATTGGAGGTCATAGTCACCCCACCCACCAAAAATCAGCTCATTCGGATAGAAACTAAGGGTATCTCCCATACAAAGTGACCCATCAGGAGTTTGTTCTACGTACTACTCATTTTATAAACTGTAGAACAAAGTTGTCTTGGGTCACTATGTATGGGAGGTACCCTTAGTTTTTATCCGAATTATCCGACTCAATGTTTTAAAATGATCTTGAACTTATTGTGAATATTTATACATATACATTACGGCTGAACTAGCATTTTTTCAAAAGTTATCGAGCTTTTAACAAAGGTCTAAAATGAAAATATTCTAATTTATTTTGTTAGGCTGGCGCCGAAATATTTAATTAAACTCTAATGTGACCAGACTGTCGACCTCACTTACAATAAGTAAGTCTTTATGTCTTTATGAGTCAATAATGCAGTTTAGCTATTTTATTATGTTCTAGATATGTGTTCCAATTATTGGATCTGCCGTCTTGTGTTCCAAAGGACGTCGGATCTATAAAAAAACTTCTAGATGGCATCCGAGAAGTATTACAAAACTTACGAATGGCCAAAGTTGATATTTCCGGTTGGGATCCTATATTGTTCCCAATCATTTATCGAAAGCTGGATACGGCTTCGAAACTTGACTTTGAGGATTCTCTTAGCGATAAGAAGAAGCTTCCAAAAGTCAAGGAGATAGAAATCTTCATGGAATCGAGAATATTAAAATTTGAGAGCTACAAGTTGGCTAATGGCTCGAATTGTAGCAATAATAATAAGTACATCAACAAACCCAATAAAGTGGTGACTAATGTTAGTCAAACCAACAACAAATCGAAAGTAAATTTAACTTGTGGTGTTTGTAAGTTGTTGGGTCACACAGTGTTAACTTGTGGTAAATTTTTAAATTCAAAAGATAAAATCGGTCTTCTTAAAGGTAATAATATCTGCGTGAAATGTGCTAAGCACCAATATAAAAGTAAGCATAATAACAAAGTTTTGCCATGCTTCAATGTCGATAAAACTAAATGCAAAATCTGCAATGCCAACCATATGACTGAATTACATTCTGAGTTCAGCAATTCTAAAGTGAATTGTAAGCTGACCAATCAAAACAATGCAACTGAGTCAAGACCAGGAATGAATATGACTGGCCTAGACCCTAATGCATCGTCTTACAAACCATCGACATCGTTTGTAACACATAACCCAATTAATGAATTTAGCCAAGTAATTTTACCGACAGCAGTGGTTTACGCAGAGAACAATGGCAAAAGTTATAATTGTAGAGTGCTTTTAGATCAGTGCTCTCAAAGTTCGTATATCTCCGAAGACCTAGTGCAAAAGCTTCGTTTAAAAAAGCACTCAACTAATGTAGAGGTATTTGGCATGGGAGGTGCTTTAATTGACACAATTCATAGCGTCGTAACTTTAAAAGTTCGATCGACAAAAAATTTAGGGGATGCATTTAACGTAAATGCATATGTAGTCAGACGAGTATCTCGAAACTTGTCTAGGATTCAGCCAATTGACTGCAACTATGATCAAGTTGCAGCATATGATTTGGCGGATGCACATTACCATACACCAACTAACGTGCAGATGTTACTGGGAGGTAGTTTATTTGCACAAATAATTGATAAAGATACTCCGCCCATTAAAGTGCAAAATTTATTGTTACAACCTTCGGCCTTCGGTTGGTTGGTTTCTGGTGAATGCAGCAAAGGACCAGGTCAAATGGTATCCTTTGTAACCACCACGGAGGAAGTTAGAAAGGTTGAGGCGAACTTAAGAAAATTCTGGGATATTTCCACACCAGAAGACGATGATCAATACAATACCGACGAAGCTACTAAGGTATACGAACCCAAATATAGGCAACTTGAAAACGGAAGATTTTGTGTTCCTTATTTATTCAAAGACAACTTTGACTCGTTAGGGAACTCATACGACAATGCCAGGCGTCTGTTCCTTTCTCAGGAAAAGAAGCTTTCGACTCTTCCTGATCGAAAACATGCAGTGAATAATTTTTTGGAAGAGTACGCTCAGCTCGGCCATATGAAACTAGTGACCGAAATGAGAGAAACAGAGGTACGTGATGGATCCGTATACTATGTACCTTGTCACGCTATTTTTCGGAAGGATAGCTTAACTACCAAAGTACGTGTAGTTTTTAATGCATCGTTTCCTTCCAGTAGTGGTTTGTCTTTCAACGATGTGGTTCATGTTGGACCTAATCTGCTTCCAAAAGTGTTTGCTATGATTTTACAATGTCGACAATATCCTATCTTAGTGACAAGCGATGTTACTAAGATGTACAGACAAATTGGCATTATAGATGAAGATCGGGACAAATTGAGAATCTTGTGGAGAGCGTCATCAGATGATCCTTTAACTGAATATTCTTTGGTGACAGTCACTTACGGAGTCGCGTGTGCTCCATTTCAGGCTATCCAAACTATGAGAAAGATTGCGAATTTAGCGCCTAGTTCGGAGTCACGGAAAGCGATAGCTGAAAATTTTTATATGGACGACTTGGTGTCAGGGGCGTATACGGAGGAAGATGCTCGCAAACTTGTGGTTGACATACGCAATACATTGTCAGCAGCTCAGCTATGCCTCAATAAATGGTGGAGTAACATTCCACAAGTATTAGCTGATTTAAGTGTGACTGAAAAATTAAGCAACTTTATTGAAGGCGATATAAGCACTGTTTCATTGATTGGCGTTGAATGGAATCCTATTAAGGATTGCTTTGGAGTAAAAATTCCAAGAAATAAAATAACAAAATGTACAAAGAGAGGTATATTAGCAAGAAATTCAGAATTCTTTGATCCATTGGGTACGATTTTGCCATTTATAATGTTTTTAAGAATATTGATGCAACGTTTATGGCTTGTTAAATGTGACTGGGATGATGAGATTCCCATCGAATTAGAAAACAAATTCGTTAAAGCATACTCTGAGCGGCACCTCTTGGCTGAGATTCGTGCGGAAAGGCACTTGGGAAATTTCAAAATGGGGTCAAGTGAACTCATAGGTTTTTCTGATGCCAGTAAGGATGGTATCGCAGCGGTTGTGTATATCCGAACAAAAGTTGACGACTGCTTTGTGGTAAGATTCGTCGCCGCCAAAGGTAAGGTAACACCTATCGGAAATATAACAATTCCAAAGGCCGAACTGGAGGGATTAACATTATTGTCAACTTTAATAAACGACATCAAGGAAGCTCTTTCTCAAATTAATATTGAAAAAGTTATAGCATTCACGGACAGTCAAGTCTGTCTAGGTTGGGTCAGAAGAGTAGAAACTTCCGGAAATAAAAGATTTGTTAATAATCGTGTGGAGAAAATTTTAAGGGTTTTTAACGTCACTGATATTCATTATGTACCCTCTGATCAAAACCCAAGTGATTTAGGTAGCAGAGGCTGCCATCTGAGTAAATTAAAGGACAGGCAAGATTTATGGTTTAGTGGTCCTGATTGGCTACAAAACAAGACCTTTCCGAATTTTGAAAAAGTGTCAGTGAACAAGGAATCAACCTTGTGCAATAAAATGACCAATGAAGTAGAAAATGATATCGTTAACGTTACATTCAAACGATGCTCATCTTGGTCAAAACTAGTTCGTGTGTTCGCTTATGTGAAACGTGCTATACTTTTATTCAAAAGATGCATCAACCACTCCTCAAGAAGCCTCACCTTAGAAGAATTGCAATCGTCAAAGAATTATACTATTAGAATGCAACAAGAGGTAAGTTATCCTACCGAATTTCGAATTTTAAAGGAAGACAAATTGTTGCCAAAGTCTAGCTCGATATTTAAATTGAACCCATTTATTGATGAATCTGGAGTAATTCGAGTAGGAGGGGGATTAGAAAATGCAGAATTTTTAAGTTTCTCCGAAAAATTTCCAATTATTTTGAAAAAAGACTGCTATATAGTTGAATTACTTGTCCGTTATGCACATGCCGAGACTGGTCATGGAGGACACAATGTAACTATAAAATTTTTACGAACACTATATTGGATTACTGGGATACGAAGAGTGGTAAAAGATGTTATATATGCTTGTGTGAAATGTAAAAGGTTTAAAGCCCAAGTTATTACACCTCAAATGGGCCAACTCCCTAAAGAAAGAATTACGCCTGCTCCCACTTTTGGATCAACTGGTGTAGATATGGCAGGTCCTTTTACAATTAAATCGTCCAGGCTAAAATTCGCCAAAGCCATAAATTGTTGGTTGGTAATCTTTATTTGCATGGTTACTAAAGCTGTCCATTTCGAATTATGTACCGAACTCAGTTCCGACAATTTCATTGCCGCCCTGCGAAGGTTTTGCGCAAGGAGAGGTAAGCCTTCGGTGATATTTTCCGACAATGGTACTAATTTCCGAGGAGCTCAACGTATATTGCACGATAATTTGAGACAATGGAAGGGAGATTGTCACGACATTCTATCATTCATGGGCATAGTGTGGAAATTCAACCCTCCCCTTAGTCCTAATTTCGGAGGATTATGGGAAAGAAGTATCCAATCATTTAAAAATATCTTATGGAAAATTACAAATCCAAAATGTTTAACATATGAAGAATTTTATACTGTTGTATGTAATATTGAAGCAATTTTAAATAGCAGACCATTATCATCCATCAATGATGATCTAGAAAATTCTTTTGTACTAACTCCAGGTCATTTTTTAATTCATCGTGAAATAATGTTTCCTCCAGAACCAAATCTAAACGATAAACCTGTCCCATTATCTCGGAGATGGTCATTTGTTCAATGGGTACAACAGCAGTTCTGGAATCAATGGAAGGAGGAATGTCTTAATCAAATGCAGAAATTTAACAAATGGGTTAAAGGTGCTCCAAATTTTAACCCAGGAGATATTGTCATCTTAAAACAGGAGAACACTCCTACCGCTCAATGGCCATTGGCAAAAGTAACCAAAACATTCCCTGATAAGAAGAATACAGTGAGAGTGGTTGAGGTCAAAGTAGGTGAGAAACTCAAAATAAGACCGGTCACAAAGTTAGTTGAGATTGTTAAAGAAAGTAAAAAAGAACTGCCAAGTCTAATAAAGCCTATAACATTATTTGCTTTACTTACACTAGCAATTCCAGAAGTTAAAGCCCTCGAAAATATACCCCTGAATACAAGTTCATGTTTTTTTAAGCGAATGGCCGAGGTAAACGTTCAGAGCGATCTCTGGATCCTTAACGTAAATACAAATATGAATATCTCTGAAGATTTTATAGTTTTGAAAAGAGAACTAGACGTTCTAGAAAAACAGTGTAAAGATGTTCAATTTCAGGAATGTGAAAACATGTACTTTACGCTTTCTTTAGAAGTCAACAGACTAAAAAATAAAATTATTGGAAAATGAAGTGTCGGTGGGATCGCAATGGCAGCTTTATCTGCAGTAGGTATTATATCGGGTGCAGGGTATGGAATATATCAACATGTCGAGATAAAACAGTTGGAAAATAGAATTCAGACTATCAATGAAAACGTAGAAAAACTTCACACAACTGTGCTCCATAACTTGAACAAGGAGGTAGAACTTTCTAAGCACATTAACAATGGGACAATCTTATTAAATAACATTACTAATCAAACATATATTCTATTTACGATTAGTTCAATTCAGAACCATTTGACATATTTAAAAGACAAATATGAACAAAGTACGTCACTTGATACCTCTAGTCAAACGGAAATTGAAACTCAGAAATTAATTTTGAAAAAATCTAAAGAAAAGTTACCCGCATTAGAGGAATCTGTTCTGCTAAATATTTACAAACCACTGTTCTATATAGAAAAAGATAAATTGATGATAAATTTTACTATTCCAGTTGTAGTGTAGTTCCGAGGTGATTTCAGATTGCAAAGTGTGGTGGAGAAAATTTTTTTTTTTGTTTCTTATGTTTTTTGGGGTGCTGAGCTCGAATCCGGAGCTTCCCACCAAAATTTCGTTGCGGAACAGGATCAAAACCGCGAAAAAACCCAAAATTTTCGGAGTTTTCCCGTTTTTTTGCTTATAACTCCGAAAGTGTACACTTCTCCGAAAGCCTGCCCATGAAAATATTAGAGAAAACATAACTGCGGGTCCAACGCGCCATTAATCATTAAAATCTGTTAAGCGGTATTGCTACAATTGATAGTCATTTTTTTGGCGTTTTTTGCAATTTTGACCCTGTTTTGCAACGAAATTTTGGTGGGAACTTACAGATTCAGGTTCTGCACTCCAAAATAAACAATGTACAAGATAAATGCAACTTTTACGACCAAAAATGAAAAACCGTTCAATCTCAAAATTTTTTTCGTAAAATGGAACTATGTTAAAAATGGCAAATTTAAATTATCCACTGTAGTAATACCGCTCAACAGATTTTTAATATTTATGTCTCTTTGGACGCGCAATTATGTGCTCGCTAAAATATTCATGGAGAGTTTTTCGCAGAAATAAATAGTTGCAGAATCAGGGGGAAAATAACGGAAAAACAGCAAAAATTTTAGGGTTTTTCACGATTTTGACCCTGTTCCGCAACGAAATTTTGTTGGGAAGCTCCGGATTCGTGCTCAGCACCCCAAAAAACATAAGAAACAAAAAAAAATTTGTCTCCACCACATTTTGCAATCTGATGTACTAGATTTATCACGTAGTAACTACACTATTGTAAGAGAAGAAAAATATTACAAATACAAATTTATTTCCATACCTAGCGATCTTGATGAAGTAGTTGATTTAAGTTCAGAATTTATTGTTGATGAGAAAAACCTAACTTATTTATCGGAACAAGCTAATGAAGCTTTGATAGTAAATGAATTGATAATTTATAAAAATCCAATTTTTCTTAATGTTACAGACAACAATTGTATTAAAAATTTGTTAAATTTAGAGACTACGGAAGATTGTAAAATGAAAAAATTTGAATCTGACTATTTTATAGAAAAGCTTACCCCGAATGTAATAATTTACAAAGAAAATATTTCTGTGTTTTGTTCTGGAAAGGAAATGAATGTGTCTTACAATATTGGTATGTTAGTTTTAGATGAAAACTGTACTGTTATCAATCAACATTTAAAATACAAAGTTCCGTTCAAAATATATTCTACATTAGATGAACATTTAAGTTTAGTTCCTATAAAATTTGATTTAATACAAAATAAAAATGTTGAATTACTTCCAGAATCTTCTATTGCAAATATAACTTCTACGACTTTCATAAGCGAAAACATGTTGTCAATATCGTCATTAGTAATAGTACTAATTTTACTAATAATTGTAATAATTGTCATCATATTAATTAAATCAAGAAAAGAATCAAATATTGTAAATCAAATAAACAATCAGGTCATTAACAGGCATGACCCTGGAGACTGGTGTTCACCCCGATAAATATATATGGATTTTAGTTATTTCTTTTTTTTCGCTCGGGAGAATGTCGACCTCACTTACAATAAGTAAGTCTTTATGTCTTTATGAGTCAATAATGCAGTTTAGCTATTTTATTATGTTCTAGATATTAATAAAGTAGTTCATAAGTTATTCAGTTACAAATGCATTGTAACCTAGATTGTAATATTGTAACCTAGATTTGTAAGCTATAAATTAAGAATGAATAAATATACTTTCGCCCACAATTATAAACGACTTGTTAATCACCGCGACACAGACCATTTTTGTGTATCTCTTGCCGTTTTTGAAATAATCGCCAAAAACCGAAAAAAATGTCCCCCTTTCCCCCTTTTTAGGGTTTTTTAGAAAATATTTTTTCAAAAAACCCTTATGAAATCGATTTTGTCCGTCCGTCCGTCCGTCCGTCTGTCCGTCTGTTCACTAAATAACTCGTGAACGGCTCAACCGATTGTCATGAAATTTGGTAGGAATGTGTAGAATGGTTACAGTCTTTGGCACAAATACCTTAGAAGTTGGTAGGAAGAAGATAACAGGGTGTCCCGAACGTTTGAAAAAAGTGGACTTTTTTAGTTTTTATCAGAGATTGACGTATGGCTATTTAAATCAAAGATCTAAACGAGTACATCTCATATCAGTTAAAACTTTCCGGTTTGGAGTAACTGTAAAAAAGTTATTGGCGTTTAAAGTTAAACTTCCTTTTCGACCTCCGTTTTTCTAAACCGTTATAGGGATCGCTATGAAACTTTGTTGAAAGATTGGTCAGTATGGCCTTATATACGTTAAATATTAAGACTGTTGACTTTTGCTAAGGAAAAGTAAATAACAGTAAATTTGTAAAATTTAAATTTGTTCGTGTGTAGCCCCTCTTAGGTTTCCAAATATGAAAATTCTTCTAAGAGATTTTATAAAATGACATAGGGAATATGTCTATGAATTTTCAGTCGAATAACTGTATCCAAACCGGAAATATAGCCAAGTAAGTATTTACTAAGAGCCTTTCACAATGCAAGAGAAACCTCTTAAGCATTTCTTCAATGTATATCTTTTAACTTGATTGAACAATGAACATGCAATTTGGTGGAAATGCATAGAATGGTAATAGTGTTTGCCACAAATATTTTTGAAGTTTGTAGAACCAAGTTAACAGGGTGTCCCTGAATAGCTGCAAAAGTATACTTGTTCAATACTTATAGGAAAGCTTGGGTGGTGTTCCCTGACATGGAATCATTTCATATACATAAGTTGCTTTTCCTTGATTAAAAAAACCGTAACAGTAGATTTACAGCTAATAATTCAGTTCATATATAAAGCCAAGTCATCCTTACGTTTGCCTGAGTTCCTTTTTGCTCAAAAGCCATCAGAAATCTTAAATCGAAAAATACCTGTAGATTTGCCTTGGAGTACTTTCATACAAACTGGGTAAATAGTAAATCTATTTTTGGATTGGTCTAATTAAGGGTGGAACAGAATGAAAGGCGCTAGCCTTTCATTCTGGAACGCGTTTATTTAGGTTGCGGACCCCCGATCGGTTGGGATATTCTATGCTATCATCTCGGGACCATCCCCAAACATAATCAAAAAAAAATTACGATGTTGGATTTTTGCCGTTCGATGGCCATATTTTGGTCCAATTTTCTTGATACTATATGGGCAACTGCATAACATGAACCCCCGTTAAGGTGAACAGTCGCGATTTTAATTAGTTCACATTTTCGCGAGTCTACTGTATTACCAATTTCTAATTTACATATTTATTAGCAAAATCTGACAAGCACGTACCGTCCTCATACATAAGGGAAGGTTTTGGACTCCCCAATATGTTTGTGTACTATACAGGGTGTCCCGCATTGGGTGGTCAATACTGTAAGGGTTGATAGCGCAACTTGTTTCAGCAAGAAAATTACCAATACAATCGGATTTTTTTTTACCGTTACCTTGTTATTGCTCTTTTTGTGAAAGTCATCGAAAATCGTGACTTGTCACGCAAAATCGTAATTTGCAGCACTCCTGAGGACTTAATCCAAGATTTGATTTCAGTTTCAGAAACTACATAAAATTTCACAAAAACTGAAGTTTTTCCTGTTGCCAACATTATCGGCACTTTCAAGATACAGTTACTCAAACTTAGCAGAAATTTTAAAATAGATTTTTCATCGAAAATTCAAACAGTGATTGCATAACGGTGCTTTATACGTACAATTCTGCAAAGTTGATAACAGTTTCTTCAACATGTTGGCTTTCCAACGGTATATCACTTTTCTTATTTACATTGCAGAATTTTAGGTAAACACGCATTGAATGGTAAAAATCATGGCTTCAGTGGAATCGTTAACAATTTTCCCTTGACTCGAAAAAAGACATACAAGGTCAATTATAATTCGGGATAGAATCTCGCTACATTATTTTGACCAGAACTGTAAGATATTTGAAACTTGGTACATTGTTTGGCAAATGCAACGGTACTTATTATGACAGTTAAAATTTAATATTTGCTATTTATGGCAGATAGACGGGTGCCCGCTCATAATGCGAGACATATCAAAGAATATTTGGAAAACGAATTTCCCGGAAAGTGGATTGGCAGATTTGGGACAGTTGCGTGGCCTGCGAGAAGTCCCGACCTTACTCCCCTAGATTTTTATTTATGGGGTAACTTAAAAAGCAATGTCTATTCCGAGCCGATTACCTCCCGGGAACTGCTGCTGCAGCGAATTAATGATGCTTGTGACAACATTAAGGAAACCCCTCCTGAAATGCTTCGGGATGTTTCTTCCATGCGCCGAAGGTGTCAAGTCTGCATACAAAATGGAGGAGGCCAATTCCAGCAGCATTATTCCAATTCATCAAACAGACCCATTTAATCATTAGTTAATATTTTTAGGTTATTGGTTCTTTCTCATATTCAAAACTTTATTTTCATTTTTATTTAACAAATTTTCGAAATTGCGATAGTAAAATATAAAAAATAAATGAATAAAATTTCAGTTTAAATAATCCGATAAGAAAATAATTACCTTGTTTTTCTACATCCAATATGTGTAATTCTAAAATCCCGCAATGTAAATATGAAAAGTGATATACCGTTGGAAAGCCAACATGTTGAAGCAACTTTTATTAACTTTGCAGAGTTGTACGTATAAAGCACCGTTATGAAATTACTGTTTGAATTTTCGATGAAAAATCTATTTTAAAATTTCTATTAAGTTTGAGTAACTGTATCTTGAAAGTGCCGATAATGTTGGCAACAGGAAAAACTTCAGTTTTTGTGAAATTTTATGTTGTTTCTGAAACTGAAATCAAATCTTGGATTAAGTCATCAAGAGTGCTGCAAATTACGATTTTGCGTGACAAGTCACGATTTTCGATGACTTTCACAAAAAGAGCGATAACAAGGTAAAGGTACAAAAATTCCGATTGTATTGGTAATTTTCTTGCTGAAACAAGTTGCGCTATCAACCCTTACAGTATTGACCACCCAATGCGGGACACCCTATATACCTCTCACCGATATCGGTCCGAAGATATTCTTGAGGTACAGGACAAGTAAAAAAGTTTAAATTTTGGCCGTTACCAGCAAATTTAAATAGTGAAAGCGACGTTCGATACAAGCCAACATCCTTTTTTTGAACCGAAAAGGGGCACCTCCAAAACCCCTAGCAAATTTTTTGTAGTAGGGTAAGTATTCTTAGATCCTTATTTTTTTTTGTAAGATCAACTCCTAAAAATTTCCACGCATGCATCACACTGTGTTGACACACATTGCATTGCTTCGACTTTTTTATATGCCTGCTTTGTACACGTTGTGTGACCACAGAGGGAGGGATTCTCTTAATCCTCCTCTCATTTACGCCACTGTTTGATGTTAAGTGTGTATATTCAACCCATACAACCATAATCCTAATTAATTTGATTCCATCCAATCTTTAGCCCAGAAAAGAGAAAGTAACCTCAAATTTCAGCATACAAAAATTTGGAATCAACGATTCTACACATACAGCTTTCGATTTTCATTCGTATTTTAATCTCGTATTGCATATCTGTAGACAACTTTTCAGTCAACACATGAATGCATCCACATCTAACCCACATATAGTACCCGCATCTCAAGCATAAGCGTCTGTCCTAAAAAGCCGGTTCTTAAAAACTCTAAAAATAAATAAACTGACTCGGGCCATTCTCTTCTTTTGTAGGCGGAACACTCGTCCATTACACCAAACTTATTTAAGATATGCATACAAAGAAAGATGAAAGTAACGTATTTGCCGTCCCTCTTTTTGTTTTGTCTTATTTTCTCTTACCTCAAGATTAAGTGTGTCAGTCAATTTATCGCTAAGATCCGTTGAATTGAATTGCTGCAAGAGACCTCGCGCTTGACCCAATTTCAACAGTTCACGAATATAATTTACAGCCGGCTTAACGTACGTTCGGGAATCGACCTTCATGCTAAGATGACGTTTGGCAACATGATCCACCAAATTGGAGATTGTTTCGCTGGGACGGGCCGGATCGAAGAATGTCGTTTTCGGATAGCCTTGAGATTTCAAGAATCCATTGCCCATCATTATGGCCGTTTGGAAATACCTATAAGAGAATAAAAAGAAGATGAAAAACACTGTGAGACAGACTAAAAAAGAACCATAAAAATATGTACTATAAAAAAACGAATTTATTCTCATTCTACCTTACTAACGTATTTGCTCATTCTGTAGCAGCAGAAAAAAAAAACACAAAAAGAAAAATAACGGATCATTCATTTTATGGCCTGAGACCAATAACCGGCAACAGTGTTAAAGAATTCGACGTTCGTGCGTTCATTTTGTTAATAGAGTATGACAACAAAAAAAAATGTGGGTCGCGAGTCGCATACATTGGTGAGTGTGAACATAATCATGGGTGATGCGAACGGATAAAAAAATTAATTTTTTTTGGTGGACAGGCTGTTTATCTTGAAAAAATTCTATCGACTTCACATCAACGTGCATTTTTGATAAATATCTCTAAACCGAGTTTCTGGCTCAACTCTTTCGTTTTGGCTATATTAATTGACTTGATTACTCTCCTACTGTATTGATGAGCATTCAGACTTCTTATTTGGAAATTTATAATTTATCATTCTAAAAATATCAGAATATTTTCTCTAAATTCAATTTTAAATAGCTACATACTAAAAAACCGCCTTGCATTATTATTTGTAGCCTATTTCTTGTCGAGTTTATTGAACTTATACATATGTTCTGAAATGTCGTTCACTTAGCAAATTTATTCGTTTTTTTTTTGCTGTGAACAAATAAAGCTGTGTTCGCAGATAAACTGTATCTGTATAATCAAAAACAAACTGGCACAGTATTGTATCTGTTGTCATAAGATATATTCTAGTTTGTTGATTTATTCAATACATATCGCGCTCCATTTGTATTTTCTTGACATTATATCATGTGCCATCTAATTGAACAATTTTAGAGGAAGTCAATTGCCAATAGTCTGCTCTTAGTTATGGACTTTTGTAACGGTACGGCTATTTAACGATACTGGAAATTCCAAGGCACAAATCGTTCTAAAGTCCATTGTTATTCAGCGTTCGTTCGATTAGCACAGGTGCGGCATAAATAATATTGGAAATTTTCATAAATGGGACACCAATATGATTATATAGATGGTTGCGCAGACACAGCTGATTAGAACTCCCATGGAGAGAAATAAATAGATGGATACATGCGCGTTCTTTTGTGGATTTAATATGGGGCTTTATATTTTTAATAAGGTGAGTAACCTTTATTATTTATTTAAAATTGAGTGCAGCCTTGTTGGTTTAATAAAGTAAAGGTCATTATCCTTAGGATTGGCCTTTTGAAAACAATAATCGAGATAAAAAATGCAAATAACAAGTTATAAGTATCTTTTTTCTGTACATAATTTATTATTAGAAGTACGGAAATTTTGTTTTTACGAAATAGATGCGAGTTTCAGGGAAAATAACTCATTTTTGCGAATAGATGCAAGAGGAAAAAATTGGACTTTTTCACGAAAAAGTTATTTTTTTCGCTAAAAAAAATCAATTGATACAGATCAGTTCTAATCTTAGATTGATTTCTTTCGGAAGTTTCCAGTCAATCAGAATGTTTCGACTAAATGTAGGGAGTTCGCCGAATGATGAGCACATTGGCTTGCCAAACACCGAGCAAGTTGCATAGTCGAATGTTCGATCAATTAACTTTGTCTTCTGCTATGCGATTTTTCAAAAAAGTATTCCCAATGCGAGCTCCGAAATTAAAATGAATTGTAGCTACACAAGAAAAAGCCTGGCTAAGCTTATCAGTTCCTCTTTTTTCCGTAACTTGTAAAAAAAAAGTTCTTCCACAAAATCCAGAGTATGATGCGCTACTTCCTATAGTTAGTGCAGTCACTAGGTGATTTCAGATTGCAAAATGTGATGGAGAAAATGTTTTTTTTTCATTTCTTATGTTTTTTGGGATGCTGAGCTTGAATCCGGAACTTCACACTAAAATTTCGATGCGGAACAGGGCCAAAACCGCAAAAACCTAATCATTTTCGGAGTTTTTCCGTTTTTTGGCTTATAACTCCGAAACTGTACATTTCTGCGAAAACCTGCCCATGAACATTTTAGAGAAAACATGATTGCGGGTCCAAGGCGACAGTAACCGTTAAAATGCGATAAACGGTATCGCTACAATTGATTTTGCGTTTCTTGCGTTTTTGACCCTGTTTCGCAACGAATTTTTAATGGGAAGCTACAGATTCGGACTCCGCACCTTAAAATACATAAAAAACAAGAAAAATGCAACTTTTCCGGCCAAAAGTGAAAAACCGTCTAATCTCAAAATTTAATTCATAATATGGAACTAAGCTAAAAATGGCAAATTTAAATTATCAATTGTAGTAATACCGCTAAACGGATTTTTAATATTCATGTCTCCTTGGACGCGTAGTTATATGCTTTCTAACATATTCATAGAGTTTTTCAAGTCGTAATGCCTACACCGCGGGTCGAGCAACGCGAAGCCATGGAGCGGTATGAAGAATGAGGCAAGAAAGAAGAAGAAGATAGAAAGTTTTTCGCAGAAATGAATAGTTTTAGAGTAAGGGGACAAAAATACGGAAAAAAACAGCGAAGATTCAGGGGTTTTTCGCGATTTTGACCCTGTTCCGCAACGAAATTTTGGTGGGAAGCTCCGGATTCGTGATCAGCACCCCGAAAAACATAAGAAACAAAAAACAATTTTCTCCACCACATTTTGCAATCTGATGTACTAGGCTTATCACCTGGATACTACACTTTTTATGCGATTTTTAGCGGAAATTTCTGATTTTCGAAACTAGTTTATGCGATATTTCTATTTATTATTTGCGAAATTTCCGTATCTCTTTTTTAGGGTTTTTTAGAATTTTTTCAAAAAACCCTTATGAAATCGATTTTGTCCGTCCGTCCGTCCGTCCGTCTGTTCACTAAATAACTCGCGAACGGCTCAACCGATTGTCATGAAAATCGGTAGGAATGTGTAGAATGGTTACAGTCTTTGGCACAAATACCTTAGAAGTTGGTAGGAAAAGGATAACAGGGTGTCCCGAGCGTTTAAAAAAAGTCGACTTTTTTAGTTTTTATCGGAGATTAACGTATGGGTATTTAAATCAAAGATCTAGACGAGTACATCTCATATCAGTTATAATTTTCCAGTTTCGAGTAACGGTAAAAAAGTTATTGGCGTTTAAAATTAAACTTCCTTTTCGAGCTCCGTTTTTCTAAACCGTTATAGGGATCGATATGAAACTTTGCACAAAGATTGGTCAGTATGGCCTTATACGTTAAATATTAAGACTGTTGACTTTTGCTAAGGAAAAGTAAATAACAGTAAATTTGTAAAATTTAAATTTGTTCGTGTGTAGCCCCTGTTAGGTTTCCAAATATGAAAATTCTGCTAAGGGATTTTAGAAAATTACACAGGGAATATGTCTACGAATTTTCATTCGAATAACTGTATCCAAACCGGAAATATAGCCAAGTAAGTATTTAGTAATTGCCTTTCACAATACAAGGGAAGCCTCTTAAGCATTTCTTCAATGCATATCTTTTAACTTGATGAAACAAAGTAACTTAAAATTTGGTGGAAATGCATAGAATGGTAATAGTGTTTGCCACAAATATTTTTGAAGTTTGTAGGACCAAGTTAACAGGGTGTCCCGGAAAAGCTGCAAAAGTATACTTGTTCAATACTCATAGGAAAGCTTGCGTGGGCTCTAATGTCAGGGGACACAATGGAATCATTTCATATAAGTTGGTTTTCCTTGATTTAAAAAACAGTAACAGTAGATTTACAGCTAATAATTCAGTTCATATATAATGCCAAGCCATCCTTACGTTTGCCCGAGTTTCTTCTTGCTCAAAGGCCATCAGAAATCTTAAATCAAAAAATGCCTGTAGATTTGCCTTGGAGTACTTTTATACAAACTGGGTAAATAGTAAATCTAGCGCCTTTCATTCTGTTCCACCTTTAATTAGACCAATCCAAAAATAGATTTACAGGAAGCATTTCATTAATGTTGTGCACAATACTTATCTATTGCTTATAAAATATATGCACAAAAAATATCCACATCACACATCAAAATTCTAAAAAACCCTCGTATTGCGGGCGCAGCCCTCTGTATGCCGGTTTTTTTTTTATGTACATATTACACTTAAAGAAGAAGGCTGTATTCAATGTTACCAATTTTTATTATGGGTGACATTGAAATTGAAATATATATTTTGTAGTTTGTCAGGATCAAAAATCAAACGTAATCCTTTCCCACGATTATTTAATTGCCTAAATTTGGCCCATTTCCTCTAAGGCCGCTATTACATAGTCATATATTGGTAATATATATTATAATAGATATTATCATATCCCTAAGCCTACTTGATTTCGCTTCCTGCACGTCTAAAAATTTATACTGAATGAATCGAGTAGGCTTAGGCATATGACATACATATTATAATATAAATATGACTGTGTAATGGAGGCCTAACAACCGTCATAGATCCTTCATAGAAGCTCCGGAATTTATTGACAAAAATCTCAACCGCATGGTGTTTATTACGACTTGAAAAAATTCAATAGACTTGCCAACATAATGATTTTGAGGAAATCCGAAAGAATGATTCTTGGATAGCAGAATTTCTCGTTTCACCAAAAAGTAGCAAATATCGCGCTGACACATACAATAACAATTCTCCTCTTTTCTATCAATTCCGGACATCTTCTCAGTTGTTTTTTGCAATTCAACGAAGATTATTGTGTAACATTGGTTTGACAAACCATTATTTCGATTGCATGGAATAATTACAGGCAGAGCCCCAAAATCCTAGGAAAATATTTTCAGGATGCAGTTTTGTTGTTATATACATTTCAGATTTCCTTGACGTGGTTGTTCGCCTCTCCGTTTGTAAACATTCCGAAAATACTGTTCTTGATGCTATGACAAACTGTTTTCCAAATTCTTATCAAAATAAAAACCAACTATTTTCCCGAAAGGGCATTGACACAACCCGTCTAAACAGTGCATATGACGTTGTACAATACATTACTCAGGGAAACATTTTCACATTTTGAGCTGAAATATTTGTAAACAGTAACGGGACATTAACTCAAAATAAGTCCTAGGCTTAGCACATCTCAGGAGAAAGTCTGAACTACACTGAGGCATAATCCAACTTATTTCTGTTCTGACTAGGGAAACATGTTCTACTTCAATTTGAATGAAATACTAAATGTTCATGTTACAGTAGACCCTCTATTATTCGAACTAATGTCAACAGTCGGTTAATCGAATTTCCATATTTTTTTTTAGAAAATTGCCAAAAAGTTGGAATGTGCATGACCAAATTAGCAAAATTTGCTGAGTGAACGCACCATGCCCCACTAGGGAGGAGTTACGGTAAAGAGAAAATACTTTAAATGCTGCACATGTTTTTAATATACGAGTGAGTACTTTGCCGTTCCTAATTCCCGACAGCAAGCCAATGAATAAATAAAATCGACTCTAAGGATCATCCTATTTCAGACGGCCCTGGCTGTTCTTCAGACGCTAAAAATGCTGCCCAAGGGCTAAAAAATCGCACAGGAAGACCAAGCGCAAAGACGATCAATTTCCTAAAAGAATTGGATAGAAAGGATCAGGATGCTGATGTAGAGCATATTATGGCGTACATTTCGCTAGAAATGTCCGAGGCAAAAGTTACAGACCTTCAAAGATGGATAACAAAAATTGCAAAGGGCACAAACTGTGTGAGTTTTTCATGGGACACAAAACAAATAATCAATCAAAAAAAAAAAATGCGCGTATTGTGATGCACTTTTTGCTGAATATTTATGAGCACAATTTCGGAATTTTTGATGAGGGACAGACTTGATAAATGTGGGATCCGTGAAGGCCGCCTAATCTATAATCATACTCTCTGTTTTGTTGTTGATCCTTTGAAAAATGAAAAATTGCTCTGACTTACATAATGTTTGTTTGAATCTAAAACAGTTTTCAATTTTTGTATAACGGAAAATGATGACAGCATTTGGCTTCATAAACAATATAATTTTTAGGAAGACTACATTAGAGAGTTTTAGCATGTCGTTGCAAATAGAACGACATAATTTAACATTCCATATAAAAATTCACTTCCTTACCGTATACTAAACAGTATATCATAGTTTTGCATGTCTCGAGTAGGAATGGGTGTATTTCCGTATATTTGATGTTCTGTAAACAGTCAAATTTTGTCGTGATTACCTATTTAAAACTCTTGGTAAAGTTTTGTTTATGGTACGCGCGCGAGTTTTTCCTTTGGCCGTGTTTTCTTAATAGCTAACCTGCACTATACGGGGTACTTTTCATACAAATGCTAACCCGGAGCCTTATTCAGGTTAGCAGTTTTTAAAAATTCGCCAAATATATGCAATCCGAATCACTTCTAGTACGTTTTCCAAAATTAAATTTTAAAATGATAAGATTCTAAGGCATAGTTTACATGTTGCATTCAAGTGTGTGCAAAAAAAAACTTGTTTTTCTTTGTAAATTCATGTTAAAAGTGTCGTTTACCAAATTCTTATTCTGAAAAATTATGGTTCGCACATAAAAATATGTTTTCAATGAAAAAATAGCATTTAAACTTTTGCATTTGTAAAGTGAAAACGAGGCTTTAATATAAATGAACGACATTTTGAAATAAATTGCAATGCCTACGTGAGAATTATACAAAAATATACAGGGTGTCCGGAAACTGCCGCATAAACGCACTGGATTATGATTCCTCAGTTGATTTCCAGCAAAAAAGTTGTACGGAACATATCCCCTATTCTTAACCCTTTAGCTGCCACAGGCATTTGAAGATTTTTGAAAAAATCATTTTCTTGTACGACTGAAAGTTCAATATCTCCGAAGCTAGACCAGCTAGGATTGTAAAACAAAATTATTATTACAGCCAACAAATTTACCTATAAAATAAAACTAACCACACTAAAATCGGATAAGAGGTTTGGTTTTTACAGAGCTTCAATGTCAAATTTGTGTGATTTCACCCAAAAACAATATATTTTTTCATCTCAATTTTGGCCAACTTCTGTTTAAAAATTGGCGCATATATCTTGCTTACATAATTTTATTCTAGGTCCATTATTTCTAACAGTTCTAATACCTCAAGTGCAGAAAACTAGGGTTAATTTTGGCTCGATATCGACATAATTTGAATAAATTTTTCCAATTGCAGATTTTTAGGGGCAGTCTGAATTGAATTGTATTGAATTCGATCTAAAATTTACCCAAGTTTGCTACACTTAACGTATAAAAACGGTTAGAAATAATGGAGCTAGAATAAAATGATGTTTGAAAGATATAACCGTACGACTATGCGCCAATGTTTAGAAGAATCGTACAAGCGCCTCACCTTGGCAGAAGTTGGGGAAAATTTAGATTGAAAAATAGTGTTTTTGCGCCAAATCTCAAACTTGACGTTTGAAGCAATGTAAAAAACACATCACTTATCCGATTTTAATGCGGTTAGTTTCAGGACAAACTATTATTTGCCAAAATTAGCAGAGAGACCATTTTGTTTTGTCATTAGTGATAAATATTTCAGATTGACTTTCATTTTTTTGCCTATAAAGTGAGGCGAAAAAAACGAAGATTTTTTAACCCTTTCGCGGATAGAGCGGCATATGCCGTTCAAAATTGCGTCATGCCATTCAAGTAAATAATGATTTTCCGTTGCTTGTTGTTCCAGTAGAAATTTGTCCGGTGTTGTTGAAACGATTTTTACCGAGTTTTGTATACAGTAATATTTGAGACACCTCTAAAGGGCACGACGGCATATGCCGACAGACAGTATACGAAAGCATTAGCTGCAAAAATGCTGTCCCGCGAGTAGACTTTTTTCGTATCAGGGACAAAAAGGGGAGAGGGAAGGATCCTGCGAGAGAAAATTGATATATTTACCACTTTCTAGACTTTAGTCTCAATTGGGGAGGGAGCCATATTGTCTGAGAAACTCTGTTTGGCGGGTCTCTCACGAAGGCAAATGCCGGCTTGTTGTCCTTGCGAAACCCTACTCGCTTTGTATAGGGACATGACGGCAAATGCCGTCGAATAAAATAATACTATACTAAACTATCTAAATTTATAACTACAAACAATTATGTGAAATCCATGTTCCAAAATTTGAATTTTTGTCAAAGTTAGACATGGCGTCCTACCAATAATTTTCCATAGTGTCCGCGAAAGTGTTAAACAAGATTGCAAGAGTTAGCAAATGTTGTAGTCTACTTAGAAAATGGGCGTCTTGCTGTAGGTCAATGATCATAGACACGATACTCTGTCTTTGATCTGCCGGAGCATTGGTTCGAGTCCCACGGTCACCATTGAGGTTTGTTGTGTCTTTTTAAAAATAGTCCAACAGTATCCGGATTTACGATGTAAATTGTATTGGAGCTACCCGTTTCTACAACCATCAAGAGCTGCAAAACTCTCTCGAATCAAGAGTAAAACAATCTTTGAGCGTTTCTACAACAACATCATTTAGAGAGTGGGCACAGTAATTTTATGATTCGCTGCCGACCAAAAAATACGTTTCTATAATGCCCAAAACGTATCTAACGGCAAGAATAAGTTAGTCCTCCTCTGCTTTTAGAAGTGTATATGTATAAGTTAAAAGAAATATTTGCCGAAAATTGGCCGCCCCTAACATCTACCGCCCTGGGGTCCAGCCTTCCCAGTCTACTAGTAAATCCGTCACTGGCGGTACTGTCCTTCGAAGGATGTGTATTGCAACGCTCGTCCTACGCGTTATAAGTCATAGTCGACACACAAAAAGTAGCACTATCCAAAATATATTCAAATATGGCCCGGAATGGGATGCGAAACTACGATTGCTGAGCGATCATCGCATGAGTCGTCTCTACGAACACGTACCTTAACACTTTCCCGGACACAACGTCTATAGACGTCCAATTTTGAGCATTTGACCATACAAATCGTGTCAAATTTTGGCGTTGTGTCCGGCAATGAGTTAAGATGTTTGGTAGTGTTTCTAAATGTTGGGCGCGACTCCAACTGCCACCAGTGGCGTATCTAGGCTAGCAAAAATCAATTAGTTTGTTGTTTTTTTTAGAAGATGCACCTCTGACGTTTTGTAGAAAGTACCGAAAGTCCCTTATCTCCTGATCTTTCGAAAGCGACATCCTTGCCCTAGCTGATGACTTGTCCAGCATCGTATATGAATGAACCAAAGTACAAAAGACGGGAATTGCATTGATCGTACTCTATGGCCCTCTCTGAGGACTTTCGTAGTACGCTACTGACTCGGAAAACTACCAGACCATTGGAATTTGTTTTTGTTAATTTGCATGTAAGTGTCTTGAGTTGAACTAAAAACTCTATAGTGTTACGAGTATTAATTTATAACTACATACCAAATTTTTGTAATTAAGAATGAACTGATGTGATTTAATCGAAATACCACAAAAACTATGTTGAAAAAAATCGGCAAGCATGCAATGTTTTCAGCAAACATTTTAGAGAATCTGTTGAAATTAAACCACTTGCAATTTTAAAGTGGTTAGTTTCGTATCATACAGACTTTTTTTCGTTCATTTGCGAAACATTTTATTCCAGAACTCCAGCTGCTGGCATAGTTTTGGAGATAATTGAGTTTTTATTAATCTTAGGAAGTGTTTTTTTTTTATCTATGGCAGCTTAACAATTAAGAATTCTGAGTGTGTTCCGCGTACATCCTTTTTGCTGTGAACTACATTACAAATCAAGTGTGGTAGGGGGTTTATATGCGATAGTTTCCATATAACCGAAATAGTATACATGTTCGATTTTACATCAAGAAACAAAAACAAAATGAAATGTCTAAAGGCAATGCGCGTGTACTACACATTCAACGTTGAACACATTAGAACAGTTTTCTGTTCTTTTTTAATTAAAAAATTCTGCAATCTTTCCCATTATTAATACATGAGAAAAATTTAACACCTGACAAGAATCTCATTCCACCGCATGCGTGTAGAATTATAGCCTAAATCTAAAATTAAAAATCACGATGGCTGCCGGCAAGTTTTATTCGTAGAGCTCATAAAAAATCAGGTCTGGTGCTCCGTTATTCTACTTTGATAGTATCAAACGTTTTTTTTATAACAGTCTTGTGATTATATTAACCACAAGAAAGTTGCATTAAAAAAACGCAAAGCCAATCAACGATTCATACTGCGGTGGAACTTGTACGTATCTTAGAAGAGTGCAGTCACTGCTCGACTTATGTCGGCATTTCGTGCGTTTACAAAATTTTTCGTAGCTCGAAATGTTCTCAATACGCACTATTGTTATTTGAAATAGACAAAAAGTTGACAAATGTGTGAAATTCAGACTCACTTCAATTTCCTCATGAATTTTCTGAAAGACCTGGGTTTTTATCTATACGGAAATCAATTTAAGTGAATCATCTAAAGATTTTTTATGTGATTTGACTAACGGTAATGTCACATACTATTTCTGCAAGCTATCCTGAAAATGAACCAACCTACATGGGCGTAGCCAGGATTTCGGTCAGGAGGGGGCAAGCCCGAAATTTTTTCAACATCAAGATTTTCTTAGGAGTTGAAATTGTTGGTCGCGAAAATATTGTTAGGCAAAATTTAGAGTAATCTGGCTGGTGTAATGGTTAGTGCGCGCACTTCGGTGCACAGGGTCATTGGTTCGAGACTCACCGTCAACGAATTCCGTTTATGGTGTTTTTCGAACTCACGCCCCTTGTGACGAACTTTGATCTGACTCAGATGTTAAACGAGTACCCATAACATTGCTGAGCGTGCTGTTGATCTCAACACCTCAACTAAAAAGCAATTAGGATATTGGGAATTGTCACTAACACATCTGCGGCCTTAGTCCAATGTTAAACTGTCGCGCCTGTTTTTTTAATTTTAGAGCTGAATTTTACGAAAGGACAGTTGAAAATGATTTTCTACACCATTTAACGTGAAAACGTGTTTAGACTTTAACTGGTGATTCTGAATCCATTCAACTGGCCTCCGATTCTGCTTTTCAGACCGTAGCTCATCTATATTCAGTGCTATTTCTGGCTTTTGGACTTGCATATTCCACTTGCGAGATCAATGTCCGTTTTAAATTCTGGCTTTGCTTGGTTCTCGGGGATCGCATTTCCTGCCGAAATACACCGAGAAGCCTCTTGTCTTACATCCACAGAATCCATAGAAAGAAACATTATCCGACAGTCGGCTGGAGAGATTTAGGGATACAGCCCGAAATTTTTTCAACATCATGATTTTGTTAGGAGTTGAAATTGATAACAAATTTAATATTTTTGCAAAAAATCTTTTTCTTCAATTTTACAACAGATGGCGTCTCCTGTCATTAAGGAATTCGTGCCTATGATGGTAAATTTGTGTACTAATGGCGCATTTCCGTCATTCGAAAATCAGTGTGTGATTCTGATTACATTAAAATTTTATATTTTTTTATACCGTATCTCGTCAATATTAAGTGCTATTTTTGTCTCTCGGACTGCATATTCCACTTGTGATTGAAAAGAAATAGGCCAAGAGATCAGTTTCTGTCGTCTGTCACTGTTTTTCTTCTGAGCAAAATTTATAAATCTTTTTTTTTTATAGAAATACGGTCGATTTTGATAAGATTTCCTCCACATTTAACATAATATTAACAGTGGCTAAATTTCATTGCTGGTATGCTTCAGCTACAAAATGAATCTCTTAACAAGGTCCCTAACTAGGCAAAGCTGGTTACCATTTGTCACTAAAATCACATTCAGATTGAATGAAGTTCAATCGCACTACTTTCCCGGAGATACCTTTATGTGACAGTTAAAATTGTGTTCTGCAAATATGGAATTTTCGCAAAAGAAAAAAGAGTTCCCTAAGGGAGAGATTCATTTCTGATCTAATTATGTTATCGATTCATGATGCTCACACGTAGGCATCCCAGTTCCGGATATCAAGGACCAGAAAAGTACAAGTATTTCAGTTTTCCAAACTACAGTCTCTGCAGCAGAAAATGTTGCGTAGTACTTGGAATCAAACTCGCATTTTTACGCCTTCTAGCATTGTAAAGGGCAGCAATTTTTTTTTTACTACATCGGTAAGATTTTTTTTTACCATAATCATCGATCAGGGGGGCAAGCGCCCCTCCCTGCCCCCCTCTGGCTACGCCCATGCTAACCTATATGGGTTTTAAGCCTGAGTTTACCTAAACGAGTATTATTTCAATTCCGACGCGGCTGGATCGGTTGAGAAAGTATTATAAATAAAGGGCAAACCATATAGCTTACGTAACCTCATGTCACGTCCCGTTCCGAAAAAATGCACAGAATGCTTCCGCGTCGTTCCGGGCCGAACACCTGTCAAATTTGGTCCAATGGAGGATTGTACTAGATCTCTTCGGAACGTAACATAGCGGAAGCGTTCTGTTTCGCACTTTATTCAGGAGCCACTTGCGCAAAATGTTTTGTATTGTAACCGTCATTTATATTCATACGTACTTTTGATATACTTCTGGATTCGCAATGTAACTAGCCCAATCGGCCAGATACACGGTAGCAGCCTTAATCCATCGTCGTCGGAATGATTGATTATTTAGCGACTCCAACAATTTATCGTAATCCAATTTTCCGTCACGTCCAGTGAATCCCTGTAAAAACACATAACAAGTTTAATAAATATTCCTTTTGCCTAGGATTGAGTATTTTTGCTCTCTTGTAATCAGAAATAATATCCTTATGAAGAAGGTTAAGGAAAACTCTTACCTTAAAAATAGCGTTCACTCCAGACTTATGCCATAACGCCTCAGCCAGCTCGGAGTTAGAGAAATGATCCCACAACACATGAATTTGTTCCATAAAAGGTGGCAACACCCACGCATGATCCTTATGCCTATCTTGTGTCTTTTGACCCTCTGGACCGGTGAATGAATTAATAGCTTGCAAAACCATCGGCAACATACTCATCAGACCCTCTCCTTGTCCGCCTTGCGAACTTCGACCACTTCCGGCCGATTGCTTCTGATTGCCCATAAATGCTGATGCTACTTGCAAAATCGTATCAAGTCCAATTCCCGACTCTTCGCCCTGAGCATTTCGTTTCGGTCTTTGATTGCCCGTCTCCTCTTGTGCATCGGATTGTGTGAACATCTCAAGTACACTACCAATCAATGATGGATCAATTCCGCCAGCACTTCCACCATTTCCGCCGTTGGCATTGCTCAACATACTGCCCAGACCTGAGAGTATTTGAGTCATTCCTGAATTCGATTTTCCACCAGCACCGGGTTGCATTAGACTTCCGATTAGTGACGCTACTCCAGCGATTCCGCCACCACCACCGCCATTTCCGTTTTGATTAGCCAATGCATCTTGCAGAAAGGCGGATGCCATGTCCAAAAGTGGATTTGAATCATCATCGCGACTTGGCCGTTGTGTCGTATGACCGCACGATATATTCACGAATATAAAGACGACAAACAAAATCTTCTTTCGACACATCATCTTGCGTGTCCTAGCTCGAAACTTCGATTGACTGGAAACTCTTACAAACTGTCTCTTCACGAACTGAATCACACTAAACACTCCACTTTACTAATGAACGCGTCTGAACCCGCAGCTAAGAAATCAGGCGCACCATTTAGCAACAGAACACGAAAGATGCGGCGATTCTGTGTCAGATAGCGGTAAATTAGCGTAACACACAACGATAAGAACTTGTTTCAACAGTCTTCGTTATTTTTTACTATGGATTTATCCACATAACAACACGTCTTTATTCGTTTTTATTACCGCACACACGTTTTTCGAATAAAACTTCACTGAAATTGTTTTTCTTAATAGGAACTTAATAATCCTGATGAAGAAAGTCCTGAATGCTAGTCCAGGAAGATGACTGCTCTCGGTATCAACGTCTTCTTTGAAAATACAGCTCTATCTGAATTTGGATACGACGAAGACTATAGCAGTTCAAGCACGGTCACAAACTAAAATCGGAATGAGAAGTGTACAAGACCATCTTAAGAAATATACTTGTCTGACTAACTGACTCAGGTTAACCGTATGATATTACTCTTCCACTTCAGGTGTTCCCAGAGTGATTCGTACAGCAGTTATCATTAACCTTTCAGATACTTTCTCCGGCCAGATTCGACGAAAGACACAGTCCAAATGTTTGCTATCTGATTACTCATCCACGGTTTCGGACCACTAGCACTTTTGCGTATTAGTATGCTCAACTCAGTTCTTTCTGCATTTCTTTCGCCTCCTTAGCAATCGGCAGTAATACATACGGCGCGCGGGTATAGATTCTTGGAAGAAAGTTAAAAGTAGTGACAGCGATCTGCATAAATGCTATATGGACTGAAAAAGATACAAGAAGACATACATACACTATACACACCCGATGAGTTTGTACAAATAGAAAAACGTTAGAGAAACATTTATATGAGATTCAAGTCGGAAACTCGAATGAGGTAATGAGTTTGATTCTTCGTGTACTCGAAGAAGTTGAGTAGCTTACCTGTTTGCCACCGATTGGCGGAGCTGTGGTATCATCGCAGGTTAACCGACATTATACAGGTAACATACTTAGATTTGCTATTGCTAGAGTAGAATGAACGAGAAAAGTTTGATGAGCTCGTGTGGTGCGTCGACGCGACTTAAGTGCAATTTAGAATTGCTTATACGCCTGTTTGTTCCGTGGCAATTGAATATAGCAATAGCAGGCAATTGTACTGGCATATCATGTGCACCGGTATATTGTGAGTGATTAGATAATTACGAGTATATGGACGTTATCTTTATGACTTCAGCACGATTTGAACACGTCGAAGGATTCATCTGTCGATTGAATATGGCGCCACGACCTTTTGGATTTTTAGAATTTTTTTTTGTAAACAACCAATTCAATGCGTACAGCTTGAGTTTAATCCTTTTCTTTCGAAAGAAAAATGGTCTACGAAGGCGTCACATTAAGAAGTGATCGGGTTAGAGTCATAAGCTCCTTTTTGTGGGACAAAATTCGTACGAGTATAATTGAGGTTCGTTATCCTGTACTGAATTCAATTAAGCGGAGCGATAGTTATATCCTCCGAAACAAAGGTGACCTCTGTGGTTTTTGGGTTAGAAGTATGACACAGCGACCCCAATGTGTAGTACATAAAAGGCAACTAGATGGATTGGGTATGTTGGCTTGTAATATGCAACCTCTGAAGCTAAATTCTGTTGGAAACAATAAACGAGCCTCGGATACCCCGGACTAATTTACCCGCAATGGCCTTGGCTAGAAACGACAGGCTACGAATGGCCTTTGGAACGTTCGAACGATGCATGCAGCAGTACGAGACCCACGGAAGTCGATCGGGAAAATGGGACAATAGGTTGATAGTGGGACACTTAGCAAGTTAATTAAAGTACTTAATGGCAAATCTTTTACAACTGCGCCGATGGAGTATGGGGAGAACTTTTCATGGAGGTCGGTAAGTTTTCGCAAATGGCCAGAGTTAAGGCACGTGTTCGTAGAGACGACTCACGTGATGATCGCTCAGCGATTGTAGTTTTGCATCCAATTCCGAGCCATATTTGAATATTTTTTGAATGGTGGTATTTTCCTTGTGGCGACTATGACCTAAAGAAACATGTCTGTATAGAAAATATCCGCATATAGTGCGCAGAACCGGTGGTTTAACAGCGATCGCTGAGCGATCATCACATAAGTCGTCTCTACGAACACAACCCTTTACTACCGGGGATCATCTAAATGGTAATAACCAAAGCTGTTTAATTATTTGAAGCTGATAAAGCCACGTGGCAAATTGTGTCCTTAATTAACTTTTGAAAGCGGATATCAACGCTATGGCGGATATTCTTCTGGGCAACAAGAATGTAACAAAAAGGATTGTTACAATTGACGTGGAATTTTTTTCCTTCCATCTGTCTCGAAATCAACGGTTCTTAACCGGTGGTCCGCGGACCACTGGTGATCGATGAGTTTACCCTTAGTGGTCCGCGAAGCCATTGATATTGATCGTTAAAAAAAACCTTTGAAGAAGGGTTTTAGTATGAATGAGACGAAAAAGCATTCCATTTTTTGTTGACATATACCTCTTACGGTCCATCTAGATTAGTCGCCAAATGGCTGCTCGTCCAAAAACTGGCATCGCGTACAGCCATTTGGCTGCTCCTTAGCATCCACACTATAGCAGCCAAATGGAGCAGAAAATGACATAACCAAAATTTCATTTTGGTGATTTTTTTAAATTTAATTATCAAAATCGGACTCTACGCGTTTGATTTATTACACGGCCATTCAAGACTTATTCAATTTCACACAAAAGAACGAACAAAAGTTGCAAAATTGTCACTTTGAATTTGCCAAGCGGTTGTCAAAGCGGTTGGAGTTGCCATATTAAATATCAAAACTGGACGCATAGCCAAATGGCGACAAGTCTGGGTGGAATGACAACAGCCATTTGGCGACTAATCTAGATGGACCTTTATGGTTCTTCTAATAATTAATTAGAGTGAGATAGATTTGGGCTTAAATCATGGGCGTAGCCTGGATTTCAATCAGAATGGGGGGGGGGGAGCCCAACATTTTTTCAACATCATGATTTTCTTAGAAGTTGAAATTTCCGGTCGCAGAAATATTGTTAGCAAATTTTAGAGTAGCCTGGCTTGTGGTTGGATTGGTGCACAGGGTCATGGATTCCAGACTCACCGTGAACGAATTCATTTTATGTTTTTTTTTTCGAACTCACGACCTACCTGACGGACTATGATGTCGCTCAGATTGTAAACAATTATCCATTTATTGGGATAAATAACATTGCTGGGCGTGCTGTTGATCTCAACACCTCAACAAACAGCAGTTTAGATGTTTGAAATTGGATATCACACACACATCTGCGGCCCTAGTTTACTGGTGGACTGCCACGCATGTTATTTCTTTTTTTTTTGCTAATTTTAGAGTCAAATTTTTAAAATGGAGATGAGAATGATTTTCTTTTGCATTCTGATTACATTCAACTGGCCTCCAATATCTGCCTTTTAGAGCGTACATAGTTTGTCTATTTTCAGTGCATTTTTTGTATCTCGGACTGCATATTCCACTTGCGTGCTCTGTGGCCGTGATCGTTCGGTCGCCACTCTGTGAAATAGACACTCATAGAGAAACGAGTTTCCAAACTCGGCACGACTCGTCGCAAGTTTATTATTCAGAACAAGATGATAAGAAATATTCTTATCGTAGAAAAATAAACTAACAATGCGACTAGGAAGTGGTATGGCTGACAACCGTATCACACTCCGAATTCAGTTGTCTTTGTAACGTTGATGACTACACACGGTAGTCATCAACGCACCATGCTCCACTAGGTGTTACGATAATGAAGAGAGTGAGCGTAGTTTGTCAATTTTCAGTGCATTTTTTGTATCTCGGACTGCATATTCCACTTGCGAAATCAGTTTGTTTCGACTGTCACTTTCATCTTAGCAAAGTAGCATTGTCAGAATATTTATAAATCCTTTATTGATTGAAACATGGTTAACGGTTTAATAAGATTTCCTCTAAATTTATCAAAGTATTAACAGTGGCTAAATTTTATTGCTGGTATGATTCAGCTAGAAAATAAATTTTGATTTAATAACTTGAAAGACCCGCTCTGTGGCTCACTTGGTTGAGTAGCACTCTATATAAAGCTAGTAATCGAGAGGTCCGGAGATCGAATCTCGGCGTGGTCCAAAATTTCCGTACATGTGAATGGAAATATACATATAGTGCTTACAACATTATACACTCCAAAATGATATGCAATGTAACGTTGACTCGAAATTGCCTATAAACGGCTGAGTTAAGGCACCATGGCCCCACAAGGGGCTATACGGTACTGAGAAGAAAAAGAAGAACTTGAAAGACACTGAAATATGAGACCCGTTCTTTACAAGATCCTTAACAAAGCAAAGCTGTATACCATTTGTCACCCTTTCAGATAAAAATAAGTTGAATTCCACTAACTTCCCGAAGGGACCGGTTGAAATTGTGTACTCCAGCTCAAAAGCCGTGAAATGAAACAGGAAATATGGTAACGCATTCATAGTAGCACACTCACAAGTGAAATGTGTGTGCGTGCTGGTACGCAGCCTCCGTCAGTTACGAGAGGCCATTCGCTGTCATCTATTTGTATGCGCCTCCTGACTGCAAACTGTCCCAATCATGGCTTGTCCGGCAGCACTTGGAGTGGTAAAAAAGGCTGCTGGCGCAGCAGAAAATTTTTGAAAATGATATATATATTTTCTTTACCATCTTCATCGACCAGGGGGCGCCCCTCCCTGCCCCCTGGCTTAAAATTAACCCAAACCGATGCCTTCGAAAACCCGGTACTGGAAATAATCTACATCATGCTGTGGGACAACTTTTATGATAACTTTAGTCAAGGAAAATGAAAAGAGACTGTGATCAGAGGCGTAACGTTTCCCAATTTTCTTGTGTTCGAAATCGAAATGGAAGCCCCTCACCCTTGATTTTTTATCACCACAAAAAATTGACAGAACAACACCCATTTAAAGCAGTCCACATTATGAGCAAAAGCAACAATCATCATTTTCTAAAAGTTTTTGTATTTTTTTTTTTTAATTTTTTGAAACAAAATAAAAATTAGAATAATAACTTAGGAAGAACCTTGTATAAGATCATCTATTTATCACAAAGTCCAATAGTCGCGACGAAAAGTCCCTTATATACCTATCTCGTACGATTCGTTGATCCTAGTCTAAAACTGATTACTCTAGATCTGAGGATCACATCCATGTCCAATAGGGAAACTTAAATCGACTGAAATAAAATTCATGGTAGAGATCCTCCAAAGGCAAATACTTTACGTATCTTTACTCACTAGTTTGTCGACAGACATCTGTTTCTTGATTTCTTGCTGGGACTCAAAAATTCGAGAAAAAAAATGAAGGTTGACTGACTTAAACCTTATTGCACAATCTTAGTAAATGTGGTTAGTCATTTCGATCAATAGGTCATTCTTTATCCTTTTTTCAACATTGTGAACATATTTTCCTTAGCTAAGCAATCAACACGATATTCGAATATGTACTCTCCAATCACTAGATTATTTTGGCTCAATTTTAGGCAAGAACCTTCAAGAGAGGCACTCCGCCTGAAGCTAAACCTTTAATTATTTTCAATATTATTATGAGCAGAAACCTTTATAATTTATGGATAGTTCTGATGATTGTTGAGTTGCGCCTCTCAGGTGCAAACAGAGTTTAATACTTAGAGATCCAAGCTTCACCGTACACAAAATTGAATGTTTTGTTACTATTCTAGATTCTGTAGCTTACACTCACGCATTTTTCTTGCAAATTAGTAAAAATGAATGTCGTTTAAAAGAACAGTTACCCAAGGATCTATCGAACAAAATTTCTTTATGATTTTGGAATTGGGGGCCCGTGCTCCACTGAACTCATAGAACACCGTACGTTACGCCACTGACTGTGATTCGAAACCAATTTTTAAATATTTTTGCGCTTGTCTAGGAAATTTCGAAAACTGTATTTCCAATTGAAAAAAAAAAAACAATTTAAAAGATGTGGTGCTGTTATTTTCTACTTCTGCGAATCTACAGTTTTCCTGCAGATTAACAACCGATATTTGGGTCCACGCTAAGTCTACAATTCTCATAGTTGAAATAGATTGGATGCGTCAGCATCAGCATCGGCAGAGGCATCGGCATCAGCAGAAAAATTTCAATTTAGAACACACGCATTTGCCTTTGATGACCCACATTGACAGCAGCGGCAGAAGCATCGGCAGAAGCATTTTTCTGCTTCTGCCGCTGCTGTCATTGTGGGTCATCAAAGGCAAATGCGTGTGTTCTAAATTGAAATTTTTCTGCTGATGCCGATGCCTCTGCCGATGCTGATGCGGGATATCTAATTCAACCATCACTGTCAAAGTCAAGTACAGATATCGAGAATTCGGCTATTAAATTCTTAGCAGTGACGGAGGCGTGACGAGTAAATATTTTATAAATGTATTTATAAAATATCCCTCTTCTTACTTTCTTAAGTGTGACTTAACTTAGCTGATTGTTGGACGTAAGCCTGTCGTGCTCTAGCCACCATTTAACCAACCAGGTTAAGGCTCATTCCTGATGATACTATGTAGTTAACTTAGCATTCACTTTGGGCGGTACTGAGTAGGCTTTGAAATTGTTATTATTTATATGTGCGAAAAAGAACATCACCAATATCCTTAAGGTCCATCTAGATTAGTCGTCAAATGGCTGGCTTTTTTTAAATTGAATTATCAAAATCGGACTCTGTGCGTTTGAATTATTACACGGCCATTCAAGAATTTAATTCAATTTCATACAAAAGAACGAACAAAAGTTGCAAAATTATCACTTTGAATTTGACAAGCGGTTGTCAAAGCGTTTGGTTGAGTTGCCATTGCCATATTGAATATCAAAACTGGACACACAGCCAAATGGCGGCTAGTTTAGATGGAATGACAACAGCCATTTGGCTGCACGTGACGGCGATTAATCTAGATGGACTTTTAAGATTATTTCTACCTGTAACCACATTGACTATATTATATAGACAGGGTGTCCCGCATTGGAGTGGTCAGTACTAAAAGGGTTGGTATGAGGACTATTTCTTCTTCTTCGTTGATTTTTTACAAAAACCCCATCAATAGAGTCACCAAATATCCGTTATCGGCTCACGTTTCACGGTTTCGGCTCAGACTTTCGTTTTTCGTTTTGATCTTTTTTTATTTTGGCCATGTAGAAAAGGACACCATCTCTTAACGTTTTACGAGTAAGGTCAAGAGATGGAACGGGGTACTGCTGAAAGAAATAAACGACCACAATTATAGCAAAATTTGTGAATGTCCGGTACAACACAAAGTAAAAATTATAACTTACGCACAAACAACACCGGACAGAAGTTGGCTAATATCGTTCTAATGCCGCACACACACGGTCAATCCGAATCCATGTTTTTGTTTATATTTGTTCTGTCAAAATCGAAGTAAATGTATGAATTTGACAGAACGACGAATCAAAAAATGGACTCGGACGCTTCGTGTATTGGCGGCCTAATAGTTTCAGGAAAGATAAGGTTCTTCTCCGATGAAATAGACAGTGAGATCACTGACTGTATCTCGCAAAGAACCAATTGATTTACCGGATTTGATTGCTGCGATGGTGGCTCGTTACGATAAAAGACCAATTTTTGTGTTCAGTTAATTTCTTTTTTGTTTAAGATTTGAACAAAAATTTGGCATATTGTTACGAAATTTAGGACTTTTGTTACACCATTTTCGAAACGTAAAAACGTGCACTATTTCAATTGCAATGAAAAATTCATCAAATGAAAAATATTTAGAGCTCGGTAAAAGTTCTTTTGCAAAAATCACATCAAACTTGTGCATTTGTCTTCTGTTTTTTTTTTGACAAAGATATTTCTCAAATTTTGGTAAGGATGTCAAAAACTTGGACAGATTAATTCGCCCCACGAACACAATTCATTTTTTCATAAAATCTTCAACGAAAATAATTGCTTCATTTTTCAATTTTTCCATTCTTCATTTCTTGGCCTGGGAGTGCCTTTAGCCCCCTTACCCTCTCCCATGGTTGCGCCACTGACCGTAACTCTGGAAGAAATGCATGATATTTTCGGGAAATATTCATAAGTAAATGAAGTTTAATTTTGCTAAAAATTGAGTCGCTAAGGTCAGTCATCCCCATGACAACTTTTTAAAATTAAATGTCCATAAGTCCTCCCGGGGGGTAGGAAGGGCTGATTTTTTTTTTTTTTAAATTGACCCCGTTTGCGCTTAGTCGCCCCTTAGCAATTTTATTAATTGACTTGAAATTTTCAGGAAAATCGACCGCCTGCCGGAAGTCTCATAAAACAAGGTCTAAACAGATATCAATACTTTATTGAAAACACTTTAACACAAATAAAAATCTGCCAGATTTTAGGGCACTAAAATTTTAATTTTTCGTATATCCGCTACCAATTTTAAATTTATTCATACTCAAACTCCAACCCGGTTGCACGTGTACTTTCCTCTATCCACTTATCAAATTTCAACGACATTTCCGACGACATGTGATTTTTCCAATCGCCAATTTCACCTTTCCGAATAAACTTTCTGTCCGACTTGGGATCATCGGCAATACCTTCTCCGAAAATCGGTTTGTAATTAACGGCCGGATTGTGTTGCATTTTGTCGAAATTCAAATGTTCACAAATTTTCTCCATTTGCACCGCGTCGATATCGATATCCAACTCTAGAAAGTCTGAGCATTGTTTAACCACTGACGGTAAATCCTTTTTCATTGTTTCATATTTAAGGAAGAGAATATTCGGGTCGTTACGATGCTGCCAGTATGGCAGGACATGTCCGAAATACGAGCCAAATGGAACATTTCCATCGATAAATAGTTGACAAAACTCATCAAAGGGTCCTTGCAACCCGTGCAGTAGTTTGAAGTAGTAATAGTATGAAACGCAAACGTCCTTTGGATTGCGAGCGGTGTAGATGAGCTGGTTTGAGAAATTATTTATTTTTAGAAAACCTCTCGAAAATCTCTTAAAGTTTAATTGAAAAATTTAAATTTGCCTTTGGTTTCTTTTCACTAATCTGATGTGGTAACAAGGTCCATGCCAAGTGGGATCTGCAGAATCGAGGACTAGGAAGTCGGTTCAAATAATCAATTGAATCGCCAACGTTGTCGCTGTTGAGTTAAAAACTAAATTGTGTAAAAGAATTTTCAAATACAAATTATACTCACTTCACCCATTGAAAATGATCGTTACCACAAATGGCAGTAAGGTCCAGAAAAGGAGCGCGTTGTATAAGCGTATTCTTTTTCGCACCCTCAAAGTTCAACTTGCTTCCCAACAGCCAAACCATTTCCAAAGCCCACGTTGAACCTGAAATTTTAGTTAAGAGTTTATCATCCAATATGACGATCTAATAAATTTATCACACCAACACGAAACACTTACCCGTTCTAGGATACGACACCAGCCACACATCATCATCGCGAACTTCAAAATTAACCATTCGCTCCCATAATTCCTCGTATTTTTGCGGTAATATCACCCGGCCAGGATTCGCTTCGATAAGACTTTTCTTGCCCGGGAAAAAACTTTTCAGTTTTTCACACACGACATTATCAAGACACGAAAATTGCACAACCATTTTCCTCAAGAGCAGTCAGTGACCATCTAAAAATAACACTAACTTCTATTGAATGGAAAAGTGCACCAACTTTTCTTTAGCATTTACGTGAAAAGTGGAAATTGGAGTGGCAGGGATCATGAGTGGATTGAGTGAAAGTGGTTTGTAATATGCACAAGATAAATGTATTATTGCGCAGTGTTCCTCACCTTATCTTGACTTATTCATTATTAAGAAAATGCAGATATGATGACATAATTGCAACTAAATAAGAGTCTGTTTGAAAAAAAAATATTAAAAGGAATATCATACTTTTGTTAGTCTTTTTTTTTCATCCAACTCATGTCAGGTTTCAGTCATTTTTTCGTTTATGTTTAAACAAGGGATATAGACAGAATAATCTTAATTTGGCCAAAATATTTATATATTACTTAGGAACGACCCAATTTTACTGCCAGCCTGATAAAATTTTAAACGCTAAATATAGATTCTAACCTTAAAGGCCAATTAATTAACGATGATTAATGACAGATTGTCAACTTATTTGCAAAATGACTGTGACTGATGCTTGAAATACATTTGACGCGCCAGCATCGGCATCAGCAGAAAAATTTCAATTTAGAATACACGCATTTGCCTTTGATGGCCCACATTGAGAGCAGCAGCAGAAGCATTTTTTCTGCTTCTGCTGCTGCTCTCAATGTGGCAAATGCGTGTGTTCTAAATTGGAATTTTTCTGCTGATGCGTGATGCCGATGCTGACGCGTCATATGTATTTCAAGCTTGATGACTGAAAAGTGAGAATCGACTTTAACCCATTATTTGCAGGTACATATATTGATCCACTGGAAATTATTTGATAAAAGTTGGTGGAACTTTCTCTTTGGTCATAGATTCGGAATTGGAACTATTTTCTTCGTATAACCACGGGGGTCTTGTCTAGGACATGTGTCGAAAACGACACAGTGATACGACATTTGACAGGAAAAATCATATCTGATTTCTTTAGAAAAATGGTTTACATAATGAAAATAAATATAAGTTCGTAGATTAAAAAAAAAACAATAAAAAAATGCAAATAATATTTTGAACAATATACAGAAAAAATACCTTCAACTTGGGGTTTTCCTTTTGGGTATGGTTTTTCGTTCGTTTTAATTAAAAACCGTAGAGTTTTACTTTCGAATACTTTCGAATACAATAACTCATGACTCAGACTTTCAGACAGTCATGGCTGCGGAAGGGAGCTTGTGACACCCGAAACAATTGTATTCGAAAGTAATAATTTTGCCATACGAAAAAACTGAGTCCTGAAAATATCGATAATTTTGGTTTTTTAATACAGTGACTGTATTCGAACTGTATAAAAATTTTCGCTACTGTGATTGGAGTGTCAAAGCCTTATATTGATTTAGAGAGTGACGCTACTGTGATTGGAGTGTCAAAGCCTTATATTCAGTTAGAGAGTGACGGATAGGGTGACCACCTGCCTGCCTTCGATTTACGGGTCACTAGCGTATAAAATACAGGTTTTCAATTTTTTACGGGGCAAAAATTAAAAAAAAAAAATATTTTTATGCCGTTATTTTTACATGTTATTTGAAAATTGCATTTTATTTTAGGCTCACTCTTGACAGTGTGAATATTTAGTCGGTTCCGGCTATCTGTCCATGCGTTACCGCAACGCGAGAATATTCTCTCGACCGGTGAATTAATTGCCAGGACGAGTATTTATAGGAAACCTTCTTCAGTTCGTCACCTGCTTGGGGACGAAATCGATGAGCTTTCTAGTGGCAAAACTACCCAAAATCCTTGTCGATTTCGTCCTCTGTATGACGAGTACATTCTACGTCAATACACACAAAAAAACCCCTTCTTCAGCTCGAACAATTTTTTGCCTGTTTTCGACATAAAATGTATTGGAAATCCTATGCGAGCTCGTCCACTTTCAGGAAACGAAATCGATAAGGGTTTTTTGGTACTTAGCCACTAGAAAAGATGATCGATTTCGTCACCTGCGTCTGGAAAAACTGACCCTTGTTCAGTTTGTCCAGACGCTAAAGGATAGAAAAGACCAGTTACAAAAATCGAATCATATTTTGCTGCTATTATTGATAGCTTTAAATAATTTTGTCGGTGTGTCAGGGTTTATCACTTCATCTGCATCTCTTCATCTCCTGTACATATTTATTAATTAGGGGCGATGTTACACAAATTTCCTCATAATTCCTCATTTTCTTAAATTATCCATTGTTTGCCCCGTATTTGAGTTTTTGGATTACGGGTTTTTGGACTTTCGGTGCCCGAAAAACGGGGTAACCCGTAAAATACGGGGCATCTGGCCACCCTAGTGACGGAACACATAGCATCGCCGCTTTTCTGGCCAGAACACCCCAAAACAGGAATTAAAATAAATTATATAGTTATATGTCCAGAAAAGGAAAATTAAGAAGACGAAAGCTCGTTGGGTATACACTCCCAATCAATAGAATAGTTCCACTTGTTAAATGGCTGCATCTCGGTAAGTGATAACGGTATTTTCTTAAAACTTGGTGACAATATTTTCAGTATTCTGCTTGTTCTTTGCATAAGATAAGGTCTCAAATCCGGAGTCCCGTTAGGATTTTCTTACGATTATCCTTAAAAACAGTACAAATAGTGAAGTCAATAGGATAGTTCCAGTGGAAATAAAACATCAAATAACGGTACGAAAGGATAATTTTACTTTGAAAAATGTAGCTGGTAATAGGTAGAACTTTATTTAAGTAATTTAAGCTCAAAAGATAATCTGGGATAGAATTGTATAGGTTTTAACGGTAAATTAAATTAATCTCGCCCCAAGCTCCTCTAAACGTTAGCAGAAGAAGTGTACTTAAACTATCGCCTAACGGTGTAGATCTGCCTCGTCATTCATCCCCACACATTTTTGATGGTATTTAGATCTATAGGAAGTATGGGAGGTCTTTCCAAAATCTTGATTAGTTGGTCTTAGGGATGGGCCCAACCGATATTTTTGAGTAACAGTTCCAACTGTTACTGTGACTCGCAAGTAACAGTTCCTTGTTACCGGTCCAGTTCCTGTTCCTAATATTGTAAATTACGTCACGTCGCAAAGCAAGTTACTCGAGTGCAATGAGCAATGTATGTACGTATGCTTCGTTGAAATTTATAATGTCAATTGATATAGTGAAATAGTGACTGGCTGTGGGTAGGTAAAAGTGGTTGCTTAGGCCAGATACGGCCCAAAGCACAATTAGCGCAAGAGGCGCCGTTTTGATACCACAAATAAAGAAAAAAGTTGATCGATTTAGAGAATGGAAGTTACAAAAAGTTTAATTTCAAGAGTAGAGGGTCGCCTAAACCCACGCAGTACAATTCAGGAAGTGAAGTAGCTCGCCTATTTTTGCCTTCGACGCATCCTCTAGGATACCAAAAAACGCACTACCAAACGTGCGATACCGGGATCTTGCGAGACCTGGGCATTTGCAGAGGAAATGAGTTACAGTTTCCCTCTCATCTGCAGCATCGCAGCTGCGACAGTGCGAGTTGTGGGGGATACCCAATCTGGCTGCATGGTCTCCTATTGGCCAATGGCCCGTAATAACCGATATAAGTCTAGCGATATCTTTCCGTGGCCTACTCAGAACCTCAGATGTCCTATTCAAGTCATATGACGGCCATAGCTTCCTTGATATGACACAGGTTTTTATGTTCCGCCGATAGCCAGTTGCAATCGTGAGATAATGAAGGGAAATTTGTCTCTTGACAACTGCCATCGGAGTGAATACGCGCTCCACTTGGGAGTTGTCCAAAACGGCCCCCATTTTGGCCAACTCATCTGCCAGTTCATTTCCCTTTATATTCCTATGTCCCGGCACCTAAATTAGGGTGATTGAGTGCTTCCTTCCAAGGTTGTTCAGCGTCTCCTCGCAACACTTGACAAGTTTGGAGAATATCTCCACAGAGTTCAATGCCTTGATAGCTGCCTGGCTATCTGAGCAGATGGCTATGTTTTGGCTGCCACGATGATTTCCGAGTGCGTTGCAGGCCTTCGTGATTGCAAGTAGTTCGGCCTGGAATATACTGACATGGTCAGGGAGACGGTATGATTCAGAGATTTTTAGTGATTCACAGAAGATCCCCGCACCTACTCCACAGTCCATCTTAGATCCATCTGTGAAAAACAAGATATCGTAATCTCCTCTCCTACTATTTCACACCCTCTCCATTCACACCTGGTCGGAAATCTTACAGTAAAGTTTTTCCCAAAGCTTAGTGTAGTCACTGCAAAGTCTGTTGCAGCATTGATCCCAGCCAGTGGCAGCTGGTTGAGAATATTAGAGTGGCCATACGGCTTAGAAGTCCAGCAACCGGACTCTTTAAGCCTGACCGCACTATATGCCGCAAGTTGATTGATAAAGACTGGCTGTGACTCTAAACTCTTTTCTATAACTAACACTTCACAAATACGTTGGATTATCTTATATTCGAGGAATGCCATTATTTTTATGCTCAATGCATCTTATATGGTTATCAATATTAACACTCCTCTAGTAGTGTTGTGACCGGTTGCTACCAACAATGACAGCTGTGACTGTGGACTCTGACAGAAAATTAGTGACTGGATGTGACTGTAATAGTATAGTGAGTGACTGATTGCGGCTTACAGTGACAGTGCCAGCAGTGTTTGAACCAGGAAGGAAAGAAAGCAAACAATGGCGCGGAAACTGTGACTGCCAGGAACAGGTATTTTTGCTCTTCGGGAACAGGTAGTCACAGTGACAGGCAAATACCCTGTCACTGCTCCAGGAATATCGGCCCATCCCTAGTTGGTCTTGAAACCAATCTTTATCAGTCTTGCTCCCATTATCTTGACGCCATTATCTTGTTAAAATCTCATAGACGCCATTATCTTGGTAAAATCTCAAAAAAGTTGCATGGAAAATGTCGGTAAATTTAAGGATTATATTACCCAGAATATTTCTGTAAGAATGAACGTTGTGAATACCCCTAATTTCCACAAGCTCAATAGTTCCACACCCAGATATTCAACCCCATACATCGACATTTCTTACTCTGAGTGATGTGTCTACAAAATTAATTTATTTTTGCTCAAATCGTGGAAATAATACCTGAATCCATCTGAACCGACGAGATTTAATCTTTTCCATCAGTAAAAATAACGTGTTTGACCAATCCATACAGTTCTATATTGGGGTTGAATATCTTGGTATGGAACTATTGAGCTTTTTCAAATTAGGGGTATTCAGAGTACCCAGGCTTTTAAAGATATTCTTCCTAATGTATTGCCTAAAACTTCCGTCATTTTCCATGCCATTCCTATAAGATTTTAACAAGATAATGACACAAATTATGATGCAAGGCCGATAAAAGATTGATTTCAAGAGCAACTAATCAAGGTTATGGTAAGAACTTCATACTTCCTAGATCTAAATTTTATCAAAAATATGTGGGAATGAATGACAAGGAAGATCTAAACCGTTAAACGCTAGTTTAAGAACACTGAAGCTCTTTGGCGAATGTTGAGAGGAGCTTGGGACGAAATCAGCTTCATTTACCGTTAAAACTTATACAATTCAATCCCAGATTAACTTTTTCAGCTCAAATTACTTAAATAAAGTTCTACTTACTATACCAGCTACATTTTTCGAAGTAAAATGATTCTTTCGTGCCATTATTTGATGTTTTATTTCCACTGGACTTGACTTCACCATTTGTACTGTTTTTAAGAATTCTCGTAAGAAAATTCTAACGGGACTCCGAATTTGAGACTTTCTTTTATTGAAAGAACAAGCAGGCTACTGAAAATATTGTCACCAAGTTTGAAAAAAATAACGTTATCACTTACCGAGATACAGCCATTTTTTAAGTGGAACAATCCTATTGATTGGGAGTGTATGTGCCTAAAGTACAGCTTTTGTGTTTTTAAATCGAAATTAGCCGATAATTCAGAAATTCGTGAGTAGATATTTCTAAAATGTTCAAACTTGTAGGACACCGTAGCACCTACGACGGTGGTCTGATAGTACCTAGCCTACAAAAGAAAAACAAAAATTTTGGAAAAGTGGCGATTTATTTTTCAATATAGTCTCCTTTCAGCTCGATACACTTGATCCAGAGATGCTTCAACTTCTTTAACCCGTCTGAATAATACGTTTTTTCGAGGGCGACAAAGTGGGCCCCATGGCGGCGATGACTGAAATTTCTGCCCGGGCGAGTGACTTTTTCAAGGTGGATGGGGCAGCAGTTCGTAGCCCGATTCGACCAGTTTGGCGTTGGCGGAGCCGGTGCGTTATCATGGTGGAAGAGCATTTTTTCTTTGGCAAGTGGGGCCGTTTTTTCTTCAATTCGGCGTCGAATCGGCCAAATAATTTGACATAGTACAGCCGTGTGACCGTGTTGCCCTTATGCGGGTATGAATTCCATAAAACGCTGGCCATCAACTTTCCGGCCGATGGGACAGTCTTCGCCTTCTTCGGAGCACGTTCGCCGGGTGAAGTCCACTGTTTCAACTGTTCCTTGGTCTCTGGTGTGTACCAGTGTTTCCAAGTTTCGTCGACTGTCACGAAACGACGCAGAAACTCATTCGGTTTGCGCTTAAACAGCATCAAACACTGCTTTGAAGTGGTCTCACGGTTGCGCTTGATCTCCGGAGTGAGCAAACGCGGCACCCATCGCGCCGACAGCTTTCTCATGCCCAGAGTTTCATGCAGGATATGACCCACGTGATCTTTTGAAATGCCTACCGTCTTAGCTATGTCTCGCACCTTCAATCGGCGGTCTGCCAATACGAGATCGTGGATTTTTGTCACGATATCCTGCGTGCTAACCGTTTTCGGGGCACCTGGACGTGGCTCATCAAAAACACACATCAACATCAAAACACTCCAGCGTTCACACGCGGCCAAAGCAAAACTACGAGTCTGATCCGGCTGAAATTTTAACAGTTGCCGTCTAGAAGAATGTACTACACGATAGTAAATTGCTCTTGCGATACTGACACCATCAGGCGGGGAGGCTGGGTACTTATCAGATTACCCTCGTATTTGCTATAAATTTCGAGGCCCTAGCTAGCAGCCTATATTTTGAAAAGGATACCAAACATGTGACTAGAACTTAAAATTCGGAGTGTTAAACATTCGTTTACAAAAAATCGTAGTTTTGATTAACACAAATTGAATTATCTAATTCTTAATTTAAATCCCAAAAAACTCGTCACAAACACTATGGAAATGTTTTTTTTTCTGATACACACTACTTTTCCAATTTATATAGTAGAAAGTTGAAAAAAAAAAAAATCGGGCGAGTCTTTGATGCTGGTCAAATATCTAACAGTTAAATTGATGTCCGGTACAGTGTAGCAGACTAAGCTTCGTAATTTTGTAACTTACAAATATTTTTCGTATGGATTGTTTGCTTTTGGTTGTCAAAAGCTCTACGCAAAACCCTTCACAGATCCTAGGTTACCGTGCAACTCCGTTTGTTTTTTTGTGAATTTGTTTTGAATTACTCCCTGCATAAGGCTATACATCTTTCAATTTTGAAAATTTCTACATTTTACATTTAGTTAAAAAAATAATCGTGGTTATAGCTTTGAGTGTTCTTTGTATTTAATTCAATAAAATTGCGAACAACTAAAGAAAGTCATGACTTGCTTTGCCCTGCTATGTACGAGAAAACCTTTCGTCAAAGTTTACCTTAAAAAAGAAAAAATTATGTCGATAAACTCAAACAATAAAGGATGCTAAAAAATTGGAAGCAGTTTTGCAGCGTTTTCTCTTCATTCGCATTAGCTTTCCACTCTCCTGAAGAAATCTTTATAATTTTATTTACTGTATATTTCCCCATTGGAAATTGCGCTTCTCTGGAAGAGCACTCCGTGTTCCACATTATTTTTAAATTGTTGGACCGAACATTAAGATTTTCCAGCAACAAAATTTCAATCAGTGCTTACATTTAATTTTTCACTTCATTTTACTGAAACCTCCAGGATCCTAGCTATCACCGTTTCAGAAATACAGCCGCCTGAAGATGGGGTAATATTGGCCCAGTTTGACCCACTGGAAACGCTTCAAAAGGCCTGAAAGTCGCACTTTTCTAGTGCTAAGTGCTAAATTTTCTATTGCGGTTCTAAAAATGGTTTCACGTTTTTATGAAACACTTCACTCGTTGAGCAATTACTGAAAAAAGTTTACTTTTGCTTTGTTTTACTTAACCTAAAGTAATAATAAAGTATATGAGACCAAGGGGGTTGATCCCCTTGATGACTCCGCTTTCTAACAACTGATCACATAAAAAGTAAATTAGAGAAACGCTATTATAAAAAATCCTAATTCTACTACGATTTAATCATATCCACTTATGGAATTATCGGGAAATTACTCCGAAATTGGAAAAAATCGCAATAATAAAATTAATGAAATAAGTACCAGTGCATCCTGAATATATTAGACATTGAATTCTTTACATTAAATACATAGGTGATTTTATTGCACAAAATATTTCACAAATTTGGAAACGTGTTAAAGCGGTGAATATAAGGCTTACATATTAAACATTATTTTGTGTGTGATAATTAACATTAATCCCTTTTTATATTTTGACACACCCAGTCCATGCCCTCCTGAAAAGTATAAGTTCGGCATAATTTTCCATTTTTTGCACTGAAATATCGAAATACGATATTACCTTAATTCCTGTTCCATTAATTGCCGTACATCCTTGAATTTGCCAAGTTCGTCCCTCTAGTTTGATAAGTCCTATAGCTTCAGCAACCTGTGATGCTGTCATGGCTGATTCGATGTCTTGCTTATTGGCGAAAACCAGCAGTGGTACACCTTTCAGTCGATCATCTTCCAGTAGTTCCAACAGTTCATTTCCAGTTTCCGATAATCGAAGGTGATCGGTACAATCAATAACGTAAATCTAATGAAAAGAAAATCATGAAAATACTTTATTAGAAAAAAAAAAGAATACTCAAATCTAACTTACCAACACATCAGTGTTATCAAAATAATTTTTCCAATAGGGTCGAATTTTACTTTGTCCTCCAATGTCCCATACATTCAGTTTGAATCCTTCTGCTGCCACCGATTTTATATTGAAACCTGCGGTTGGGGTTACCTGTGGGGGAGAGTACACGGGATGTGTAATTACAATTTTTGAATGCATGTGAAATTAAATTTTTTATATGGAATACGAGCTCTTTTACCTGAGTTACTTCTTCGGAGGCCAGTTGTTTGAGTAAAGTCGTTTTTCCGGCATTATCAAGCCCAAGTAATAGAATTCGAGCTTCCTTTTCTGGATTTGGACGGATTTTTCGTAGAAGCGATAAGAGACCCTATAGTTAGAATTAAAAGGAAATTAAGATACTATTTACCGCAAAGTCACAGAATTCTCACGACCCGACACGCGACGACCATATTAAAGGTTTGTGTTCGTAGAGACGACTCATGTGATGATCGCTCAGCGATCATAGTTAAACCACCGGTTTTGAGCACTATAGGCGTATATTTGCTATACAGACATGTTCCTTTACTCCATAGTCGATACTAGGAAAGTAGAACCATTCAAAAAATGTTTAAATACGGCTCGAAATTGGATGCAAAACAACGATCGCTGAGCGATCATCACATGAATTGTCTCTACGAACACGTAGCTTAAGTACGTTTTTTGCACATCCAGTGTAGTTTTGGGTAATGAAAATTCATATAAAAATGCCAGCAGACCCATCTGCCATTTTTTATGAAGTTTCGTTGCCTAAAACCAAACGGAATGAGCAAAAAACGAACTTAATGGCTGCATTCAGCGAACGATAAAAATGTAGCAAAAAAGCTCTCTTCCCAGCAAAGGGCGGTCCAACGTGAATGAACGAAGTTAATTTGTTAATAAAACAAAAAGTTTTTAGAGAATTATCTAAAATAAATTTTATTATGATAGAAGGTTTGGCAATTATGTGTGAAACAAAATATCGGCCAAATGCTTGCCATGGCCACCGTGGCATACTTCTATCCGATGGTCCATATTTTCAATGACTCTGCGAAATAATTGAGGTTGAATATCGTTAATGTGCTGAATTATCTCATCCCTTAGCTCTTGAATTGTTTTTGGCTTATTGGCGTACACTTTTTCCTTTAAATATCCCCAGAGAAAGAAGTCCAACGGCGTCAAATCCCATGATAACATAACACGCGCATTGAATTTCTCGTGCAAAAGAGCCAATGTTTCGTTGGCTGTATGGGAAGTGGCCCCATCCTGTTGGAACCACATATCGTCCAGGTCCATATCCTCGATTTCTGGCCACAAGAAGTCCGTTATTTGGTCGATTATGTTGACCAAAAAATCACCAAGTGCACGAAAAGCATTTTGATTTAAACGTCCATCTTGGTCTAATAAAGTTGGGCGAGAAACTTACCGTTAAGGTGTGACACTCAATTAACATCGTGCATTCCGCATGATGGCTTTTCAGCGGAGAAAGACGCCGATGACGGGTGAATTTCGTTTGCTGAATGCAGCCATTGTTGCCCGGAATCAGTCAATATTAGTCAATTCAGACATACGCACACAAACATAGTCGGAGCCGTTGTAATCTCGCGAGGTCTATTTAATCCTGGAATACTAACATGACTGGTTATGGCGTTATTACTAACAACACGTAATTTCGACGTGTTCATATTTTCCTACAATCTTTTTCGCATCTTTTATCAAGTTTCGGGTCATAAATTTTTTTCAGCCGAGAAGTGATTATTTTTCAGTGCCCCAGACAAAATTAGTAGACCAAAATACGCCCTTAGCTCTAAAATACACGTGGGTTTAAGAAGCGAACTATTCGGATATTCGTATTTTGAAGCTTCATTTCATGATTGGTGTATGTCAATATAATCCACACCATTTTGTTACTTATCTATCTATGCAAAATATTTAATGCTTCGATAAAGCTTTCTTTCTTTCCCAAAGCTTGGGAGCGCATCCATTATTTGCATACCAAAACCAAATAAGCCAAAATCGCAAATCAGCATCGTCCTATCAGTTTGATAAGTAAAGTGCGAAAAATATTTGATCGACTTATTAAAGCTCAAATAACAAAGGTTATTGATACAAACAATATCCTACCCAACGAACAATTTGGATTTAGGACTAAACACAGCACCGCTCACCAAATCGCTCGGATAGAAACGATTGTCAAAACCAACTTTGACCTGAAACGTTCAACTGTTATGGTTATACTCGACGTTGAAAAAGCATTTGACTGCGTCTGGCACAACGGTCTAATTGCAAAGTTACACAACAAAGGATTTCCTTTGTATAACTAAACCTTAGAGAAAACATAGCAACACATGCCATGCGTTAGTCCAGAGTGGCTATGTGATCACACAACCCATATGTGTTTGACTCCAAATTTATTACACTACACTCCACGAAATAATTCAAATGTCAAAATATTGTCGATGCAATTATTAACCCTTCTGACGCCGCCTACGAGCTATTATGCCTAAGGTGTAGCTGAATCTTCTGTGAAATCAATCTTATTTTTTGAAGAGGTCTAATTTTGGTTCTAGAAACAGTTTACATACTGTGTCTTACGACGATGCGCCGTTTTTTCGATTCTTTAGACATAGTTTACATTTCGCCGAACGTTTGATCGCATTTGTGGCCGTCGGTTCCTTTGAAATTTATATGGAAAGGGGTGGAAAATATTATTGAACGATATTTTTCATCAAGATATAGTACCAATGGTCTGTCTGGATCTATATGCAAACAGAAGGGTTAAATATCACGTCGGCATTTTAAGAGAGTAATGAATGGGAGAATTCACATTGTAAGACAAAACCGGACGGGTAAACTTGCAAGACAAGAACCATCGTTCTTACAATCTGAATTGCACAATGCTTGTCTGCTGGCCACTACAAAAGCTCTCGCCGTCCGTTTATTAGCACAAACAAACACCCGGCGAGAGCTTTTGTAGTGGCCAGCAGACAAGCATTGTGCAATTCAGATTGTAAGAACGATGGTTCTTGTCTTGCAAGTTTACCCGTCCGGTTTTGTCTTACAATTTGAATTCAGCCAATATTGCGCGGATTTTATATTCTCAATTGTAAACAAAAAATTGACGTTTGCATAAAATTTTCACGCATACTATGGACTGCAATAGTGTGAGAACGGTGCCATTTTTATTTTCTGATGCCCACTCTGGACTAACGCATGCTTTCTCTAAGAACTAAACTTATTCTGAACTTCCTTGCGGATCGGGTTTTCAGTGTTAATATTAATGGGACGCTATCCTCAACGTTCAATATTCCTGCCGGTGTTCCACAAGGATCTGCACTCAGTCCGATATTGTATAATATATATACAAGTGATATTCCTATCCCTGAAAATTGTGACGTTTGTTTATTCGCGGATGACACGGCCTTACTTTGCAATGGAGATTCACCAACTGTTATTACGAATTCACTCCAGAATGGCTTCGAAAAACTACAACATTTCTTCAATAAATGGAAAATAAATATTAATTCAGAAAAGACTAAAGCACTTTTCTTTACAAGAAAACGAAAAGTTTCAAATCTACCAAGTCAACCCTTGCTCCTCGATAATAGGCAGGTGAATTGGAACGAGGAATATATCAAGTAGGTACTTAGGGGTTCGTTTGGACAAGAAGCTAACATTTAAAGTAAATCGGGATGCCTTGATGAAAAAATCTGATCAGCTGATTAAAACTCTATATCCATTAGTAAATAGGAACTCGCCTTTATCAACGGAAAATAAAATTTTGCTCTACAAAAGTATTTTTCAGCCTTCCTTATTATATGCATCAGCCGCTTGGGGCTCATGCGCAAAATGTCATATTGAGAAGCTCCAAACAAAACAAAAAAAAATTCTAAAACTCCTTCTCAATCTACCACGCTTTTTTCGTACGTCCACACTCCACTCAATTTCAAAAGTACCTTTTATTAGTTACTTAATTACTATGGCAATCCATAACCTCAATATTTCATGCGCTAACTCCGCAAACCCGCTACTCTCAAATTTACTCCTTTGAACAATGTTTCTTAATTTATTAAAATAATAAAATTAGCTAGTAAGTTCTATCATTAATTTAGAATAAATAAATAGTTTAAGTTTTATTCTAATTTACATATGAATACGAGGTTTTTTACCCCAGTTTTCCTCCTCACATGATATTGTTTGTCTTCTACTTTTAATTAATAAAATTTGTTTGGATATCACTACTTCACACAATTTAAAGTTGTAAGAGCAAATGCTCAATCACTAAACAAAACAAAATTGAATTATTGTAAATTAATTAATTAATGGTTGAATAAATTGAATTGAATTGAATTGAATTGAAAAGGTAAAAACATTCAGATGGAGTTGTGCAGTCTGTTGTTTTAGCAGTTGGTCCTGGTCGTATGTGAATAATGTTTCGAGAATGGATTTTCCCGGAGGAACATGCCTGCGCCTTGCTAAACTTACCGCATTAGACGACAAACAGGATGTTGCTACTCACATCAACGTCCAACAACTAACTGGGAAAGCACTGCTGCAGTGAGTAGTTAACCAGACTCGTGGAATTGCGTATACACATTATAATGTGAGCGAACACGTCAATTTTACGTATTGTTAGTAATTTAGGGTTAAAAGTATAAAAATACTTTACTGATTTTCACGAAATATTTGAAGAATTATGAATTCGTCTTATTTGTAGAGCCATATACACTCAAAAATTCAAGGTCCTGCCTATCAGCGTTCTGTTACAGCCATCCAAACTCGGAGAAATTCATGGCTGATATTACTTATTTTATTAAATTTAACGGACTTGTAGAGTATACCGTAGCAGCGACATTTGCTAAAAGTTTCAAGGTCCTATAGCTGTAACCGTTAAAAATTGCGAAAAATACTGTCAATTTTGACCGCTGTACGATGAATAATAAGCCAAGTAATCGCACTTTTATGTTTCGAAATCGAACAGTCTCGATAACTCGGGTATACCCGTTGGCCGATCTTTCCGGGATTTGGCTCACTTGAAGAGTAGGGTCATCAACCGTCCCGGATCCTGTCAGACAGTCCCGCATTTTACAATTCTTCCCGCATTGAAAATCCTCCCGATATTATCTCGCAAAACATCGAAAGTGTCCTGCAACACAAGACCCGCATTATTGGGAAATTGATTCCGTTTGCGGTTGAAATTTTTCGTTTGTCCTTGGATCGCATCTTTGAACGGCTGGAGCTTCTGACCGCAAACGGCTAGGGCTCAGAAATTTTCTACAAAACGTGTGCCACCGTTTGCTCTTCATGGGCCTTCTGATCCCTTTCTTTTTTGAAAATCGTCCCCGTTTGCGCTTGGTCCCCTACTTTGTTTTTTTTTTGTCCTTGGGGCCGGAGGCATCTTCGAACGATTGTAACTTGTGAACGCAGGCAGCTATGATGCTGAACTTTTCAGCTAAATGGGCTCTGGAGGATGCTCTCCATCGGGCCCTGATCTCCCTCTATTTTTTTTATGAAAATCCACCACGTTTGCGTTTTATCACCCCTTTGCAATTTTGCACCAATATTCTCTTCATTGGGCCCCTTAATTCCCCTCTATTAAACTTTTTTTTTAAATCGTGCCCGTTTTTGTGGAACATGTAAAAAAACACCCCGGAGAATATTTCTGATCCGCAAAATGGCGGCTAGAGGGTCAGAACGGCGAACATGTTTGCGGAACAGACGGAACTGTTGTGTTTTCTAGCCCCACCCATTGTAGACACTGTTTCCCAACAGGTGATACGCGAACCGAATGTGGTTTTCGAGAGACCCATAGGTGATTCGCGGGAGATTCTAGAGATCACTTTCAAAATAGTTATATTTTCTTGTGAAATTACATGCGAAAAAAGAGCACGGAGCGACATAACCATTTTGTTCAGACCTTACTTAAAGCTAATTTTTTAAGTTTGCATTTGCAGATCAGTGCTGCTTCTGTTTTTTTTTTTGGACACTAACGTAAGCTGACCAGACGTACAGCATTTTGCTGTACAGTACAGCATTTTGACCTGTCGTACAGCATTGGGAACTGTACAGCAGAATGTACAGCATTCCCCATGCCACACAATGAAACCTAATTCACTACATAAGCTTCTCGATGAACCATGTGATTAGTCATATCTGCTTTTAAGGTGTAGTGTTTAATCGCACTTTTACGTATGACAATCGTCCATTTTCGACAACTCGAGAACCCTTCCCAATCTTACTGAAATTTGGACACTTGTCGAGCTACTTGCCTTATATTTTCTCCAAAGTTCACGGTCCACCTATCCGCATTCGGAGGTTTTAGCTGCCCAAATCGCACTTCAGTGTTTTCTAATTAAAAATTGTCCATAACTTGCAAATTGGGCGGAATTTTAAAATGTGCCAAACTTGTAGGGCATAACACTGCTAATATTTGGTGAACATTTCAAGGCTCTAGCTGTCAAGGTTCAGAGGTTGCAGCCGTCAAAAGATGAGATTTTAAGATGAAAAAAATCAGCCATTGTACTCCATCCTATTCCTGTATCAACCTCTGTGGAAAATGCATACTTAAGAAAAGGCTCAGCATGGTTTTTAGATAACGTTTTTTTTTTTAAATTTCCTTAGAATCCATTAAAAACGGCGTTAAAAGCCCAGGGTAACGACGTAGCATTATTAACGTAACCATGGAGAAATGCATAGGTACTCTCTTAGAGAAATATTGCAAATCGGTTTAATAAGATTAAGACCTCTGGCTCGTCCTTTCGTTTACTTTAATTCGGTGGCTCACCCTTTGCTCTACTTAGATCTCGTACTGTCAGTCGCGCATTAGAGGATTCGCTGACATTTTTGCGACGCAGTGCTGTTGCGAAATAGGATAAGACGAAGTGCAAGCGCAGCGAGCGGTGAGATAATGGAAGGAAATTCGTTGGATTTAGATCTTTGGCTCGTCCATACATTTACTCAGATCTTGGGGGCGCCCTTGACTTCGCTCCGAACTCACTCTGTCTGTCATGCTTTTCATAATTCGCCAACATCCCTGCGACCAGCGGTGGTAGGAAGTGGATAAGGCGAGGTGAAATCGCAGCGAGTGGTGAGCCAATAAAAGGCAATTGGTAAAACATAGACTTGTAGCTTGTCCTTAGGATTACTCAGATTCTGTAGCTCGCCCTTCGCACCGCTCAGATCTCACTGTCTGTCGCCCTTTTCACATTTCGCCAAAAGTTGATACGTAGCGCTGCTGCGAAATAGGATGATGCGAGCGCAGCGAGCGGTGAGTTAATGTAAGGCAATTCGTAGGATTTATATCTCTGACTCGTCTCTCACTCCGCTCAGACCTCGATCTGTCTGTCGCGCTATTCAGTATTCGCCGACATGTTTGCGACGTAGGGCTGTTGCGGCGGAACAGATTAAGCCGAGGTGAGAGTCCAGCGAGCGGTGAGCCTATGGATGGCAATTCGTGAAATTTAGACCTCTGGTTCGTCCTTAAGTTTACTTAAATCCTGTGCCTTGCCCTTCGCTTTCTCCAGACTTCGCCATGTCTGTTGCGCTTTTATGAATTTGTCTACATTTGCGACGCATTCAATGGCTCGTCCGTATAATAGATCCTGTAGCTCGCAATTCTCTGCACTCAGACCACACTCTGTCTGTCGTGCATTAGAGAATCAGCCAAAATGTTTGCGAGATAGACCTTGGACCTGGCACCTGGATGTATGGCTCTGAATTTGCTTGAGAACCGAATTCCGGAAGTACAGCATTGGGCTTTTGGGAGTCTGGTCACCTTACACTAACGTATTGACAATTGACAAATGGGCGTAAAAATAATATTAGCGCTGCCCTGGGAGTACAGAGTTCGAGTTCTCTACATCTACACCCTTCACCAAATAATCCCGACCAAATTAAGATCTCGTTGTGCCTCCGTACGTTAATGCCTCATGACATGATCAAATGCGGATAGAAAAACAATAACCAAGGCCGATTAAAGAATCAATTCGATAGCTTCTAATTTGAAGGCGATTCTTACACGCTGTTACCTAAGGACATAGAAAAAAATATTCAGGGCAACTAGCATTGACTTGGGTGAAGAGATAAACACTTGTGGGTGTCCCTGGCATGCTGAGTACACAGATTCTATTTACTACTGACCACCCAAGAACACAAGAACAGATGAGATCTTCAGATGGCTCCTTTCAAGAAACTATAATTCAATTGGTTAGTTCATTGATATAGGCCAGACTTAAAATTCTGTTCGTTTTGTGATCTTGACTGGACTAGGGAACAATTTTAGTCGCGGGTCGTGAGGCACAAATATGCAGGTGATAGGAGTAAAGTCGAGCTACTTATCCCGAGGAATGATTGCTATCAACCTCAATTTGATATCATTTAATCTTAGAAAGATGAAGAACAGGCTCGCTATAATAACCGGGCTTGTATAGAGTCATTCTATACCCTTACCCCGTAAGCCCGATACACTCAGATTTCAAAGGACTTCGGCGGAACTTCAAAAATGTTGTCCAGAGTGGCGGCTTTAATGATTTTTATAAATACGCCATTGCTTTTTCGCACCACGGTAATCAATATCAGGCAACGTGTTCTTTCGTCTGACCGATACAATTGAAAAATTGCATCAAATGTTTTGTAGAATTTGTCAAATATTTTTTTACGTAAAATTTATTGTGATTGCGATTAGCTGTTAAATTTATTAAAACAAAAAAAATGAAAAGCAGTTTCTGAAGAAAGAGTTCCCGTGTTAGAATTCACCTTTTCTTTAAAAGTAACCAAAATGGCATGCATTCAAAACTGGGGTTCCTACTGATTCATTCGTTAAAAATTTCGCATCATAACCAAATCAGTTCCATATTTTATGCGGCGGGAAAACACCTCCCCCCTTAAAGAAATGTAATTTTCCTAAAAAAAGATAGCATACCTCTAGGCATTTATTGTATAAGAAGAATGGTTCAAGCCCCGACTATATTCAATCCAAACAGGAAGTTTGACAAGCACTGGGCTGGGAATGAAACAAAACTCGAAATGGTATAACAGCTGTTTCGTGTCAAATATGTTGCTATAACGACCGGCAGTAAACAAACATTTCAACTTGAAAGATTACAAAAAATTTGCAAGGAAATTTCCGCGTAGATAGCTTCCAGAGACTCTTAAATCATTCACTTTTTGGTAATTTGTTAACATCTGCTACATACCATTTAATTAATCTATTAAAACACTTTATAGGCACTTTTAATCCTATCGAAATCGCCAAATATTATCACCCAACAAACACGGACGGACGGAACAGTTTATGCAAGTGTCCTTTGAACTGAAGGATATACACAGGTTGGCCAGCTTAACAATATGAAAAAGGGTTGGTTTTGTGGTTTTAACGGTTTCCATCAATTCGGAATTGCGCATGGCCGAAGGACCAACGGTCTTTCCGGTAAATAATTTGCATGTTATGTGCCCGTTCTAATTGTTATATTTACTTTATTACCTTTCAATTAATTTATTGCAGAACTGCCATCGTCCTGGATTCAGGACAAACAGAATACGAAAATTTGTTTTGCGTGGTCATTCAGCGGTTATAGCAACGGTAGAGAAGTTGTTATTTCGGGTCTAGTCAAAAATACTCCCGGCACTGCAGAAACATTTCATTTTCCCGAAGATGTGAAGTGTCTGCAAGCTACCGATACATTATGCCTGGTACTACTGAACAATGGGGAATTGTACAAAATTAATGTCCTCGAAGGTGTAGTCGAGAAATTGAAATTTACAAATGTCGAGAGGCCACGTAAAAGAAATATATTTGGGGAGGAGACGTCACGTTGTTGTGCCGATGAGCCTGTTGAGTTCATAGCTTGTGGGCGATACATTTGTTCAGCTATCAGCAAAAATAATTGCGTTTACAATGTTCCGTCGAAGATCTATGAATTTCCGAAGCACGTTAAAATCAAGAGTCTGGTTTGCGGATATGAACATAGCTTGGCACTTACTGCAAATGGAGATGTCTATTCGTGGGGAAATGGATTGTAAGTTTAAAGAGCCACATCATTTTTAGCTCTTATTAATGTACTTTTTTTTAAGGCGTGGTCAGCTAGGTCAAGTTGAGCTTCGAGTGGAAGAAACGCCTACTTTAGTAGAGGCGCTGGCAGGATTAAAGGTAAGGATTATTGACTGTTGCACATTTCAAAAGCTAGCAATAAATCAGTCGACAATTTGGAAAACACATTAGATCCAAAATTGTAAGAAATGGAGATAATGATGCCATTCTATTCCACTTATGCTCTTTAGGTGGGATTTAAAATATGGCAGCCTATTTTATTATTTATTATAAATACATACCTGAAAACTGCAAACATTTGTAAAACTCGTTAAATCCACTATCACTTGTTTTGCCCTACCGTGTGTAGTCGTCAACGTTTTGGCCAACTACTTGTACAGACTACTATTTTGAAGTGTGTAGTGTCAGTAACTAAATGGAATAGAGACATTCTTTTATTTTTTATGCATGTGCAAACATCTGTTATATTAAATTTTAACACTGAATTAACCCTGCACACCCAGCAATTGATATGCGAATTCCAGCTAGATCGAAATAGGTTCAGCTTGTTGTTGTAGCGGTGCAGAAGGGTGTGAGTCGCTGTGCATGTCTGTGGATGTGCTCTAAGTTTCGTCGTCGTTCTCGCCTATTGTCTCAAGCGACAAGAACGTAGCAGCTGCAATAGGGTCCACTCCTGACATGTCGTGTCCATGAGATGATGGTTTGGGTGATCCTCTCGATAGCAACCGACCAGATATTGTAAAGACAAGAGATCATTATGATCGCGCACTGATAACATGCTGGTTTCTTGATGAAGATGATCCTGGGACGACATGAGATGGCAACCTGTAGCGATACGTAGAGCAGCGTTCTGGCATGCCTGGATCTTATTCCAGTTTGTGTCACAAACGGTTTGTGACCACACCGGTGCTGCATAGCTAGCTATCGCTTTGTAGGTGACCAGCATAGTTTCTTTGTCCTTGCCCCAGGAACTCCCGGCTAGTGCCTTTAGGACGTTGTTTCTACTGTGCATTCTGTCGACTAGGTTCTCGACGTGATCTTTCGACTTCGTCATGGTGTCTAGATAGACACCTAGGATCTTGGGGTTGGTAACAGTAGGAACAACGTCTTCAGCATGCTTACCAGTACGGATCCCAAGCACCTCCGAAAATTCCTGCGTCCGGGTGGTGAGAAGAGTTGCAGTACATTTAGACGTCGAAATGACTAGGTTACGGATATTGAAGAACTCCACCAGTTTCTCAGTATAGTCATTCAGACGAGCACACATGCCGTTTAAATCATTCCCCGAGGTGAGTACGGTGCAATCGTCTGCATAGGAAATTAGTTCGATACCTTCCGGTGGTGTTGGAAGGCTCGACAGGTAGATGTTAAACAATGTAGGAGAGAGTACGCTACCCTGTGGAACTCCCTGCTTAATTTTCCTATGCTTTGAACAACTGCTTCGAAACTCTGTGAAGGATTGCCTCCCAGCTAGATAGTTGGCAATCCATCTAACCTCTTGTGCAGGAATATGCATATTTAGGAGATCGGCCAACAACGCGGAGTGAATGACAGTGTCGAAGGCTTTCGACAAGTCAAGGGCCACTAGGACGGTTCTGTCACAGGGCTGTTTCAGGTTGAGGCCATTTTGGATGTGATGGGTGATCATATCCAGGGCTGTTGTGGTGCTATGCATCTTCCTGAAACCATGCTGGTGAGAAGCTAGCTCAGCATGCGATACAAGGGTGGGGTGGATGAGTGCTTCGAGCGTCTTTGCAACGGGTGATAAAATTGTGATTGGACGGTAGGATTCGGCGAGTTTCGCGCTTTTGATGATGGATTTGAGAAGGGGGATGATTCTTCCCTTTTTTCCAGAATTCAGGGATGACAAGCGTGGATATCGACAAGTTGAAAGCCATCGTTAGATATTTGATGGCTGGAAGATTTAGGTGTTTCCGCATGGTCATTGAAATGCCATCTGGTCCAATGGCCTTTGATTTTTTCGCATTCTTGATTGCTGCTGAAACTTGGTCCGCTGTATAGGTAGGGATGATGTCAACCGTTCGGTTGCGAATCCTTCTTTTTATCTTGCAGTTGAGCATCTTGGTCTTGGGGTGTTCAATAAATTGCTTATTGAACAAGCTCGCGCAGAGTTTTGGATTTGCGGTGGTTTTGTTTCCGAATCTGATGGCTACACTACCCTTGTCTTTCGTTGGGTGAGACAGGGCGCGGACCGTAGCTCAAAGTTTGCTGACACCTTGTGAGAGGTTGCAGCTATCTAGATGCTCGTTCCATTTCTCTTTTTTATAGGTGTAAACTAGTCGATTTATTTCGGAGTTTAGCTCCTGAATTCTGGAGTCTGCCAGATTTGCGCGTCTTAAATCGTCCCGTTCGTCGGCTAACCTTGCGGCAGCAGTTGGGAAATATGGCCGAACTTTGGGGATACGCCCTGCCGGAATGAAGCGAGCTGCCGCTTTGACAATGACGTTCCTTATAAGCTGACTCTTATTATATTTATATTTTCGGCTTCCCTGGCGTTCGTTGGAGTAGGTAGCGCGGCGAACTTCGTCGCGGCGAACTTCGGCGAAATGAACGCAGTGAAACCCTCCCAATTTGCCTTTTTGTGGTTGATAAACGTACGCCGTTCTGACGTCGTCAATTCGGCTGGTTTATCAATAGTTATTAGTATGGGGAGGTGATCGGATTGAAGAGACCTGGTTATCTCCCATCGGGTTTCACTTATCAAACTGGCGCTCACCATAGTTATGTCAAGAGAACTGTGGCAGGCACCAGCGACGCGTGTAGACGAAGTTCCATTGAGTGCGCAGAAGTCTGATGGGTCTAATTTGGACGCGATATCTATACCTCTGGCAACATTTGCGAGAGGAGAGTGCCATAGTTATGTCAAAAGAACTGTGGCAGGCACCAGCGACGCGTGTAGACGAAGTTCCATTGAGTGCGCAGAAGTCTGATGGGTCTAATTTGGACGCGATATCTATACCTCTGGCAACATTTGCGAGAGGAGAGTGCCAGAGTTCATGATGGGCGTTAAAGTCGCCATGTAGGATCCTATGCTGTCCTGTGAGGAGTGGACCAATATCGAACTTATAGCCAGAGCTACAGCTGGATTCTGGTGGAACATAGATGTTTATAAGTTCGATATTGGTATTGCCGGATTTAACGGCAATAGCTTGCATTTCCGCCGTGCCGTCGTTGAAACGAAGATCTAATACACTGTATTGCACAGTTCTGTGTATTAGGAATGCGAGCCCTCCTCCTGGATTAGGACCCTGCCTGCCGACTCTATCGCGCCTCAAAAGTATGTTATCGCCGCGGACGTTAAATTCGGGTGTTGAGGGTTGGAGCTTTGTCTCCTGAAATGTCGCTATCAGAATTTTGCGTGTACTCATGAAACGGACTATCTCGTCGATCTTCAGACGGATGCCATTGCAGTTAAACTGCAATATGGTGAGTGGGGTGTACACTGCTGCGGGGGGTGCAGGTGTTAGACTTGAGCGATTATGTCTTGTTGTATTGTTTACTGCGGGTGGCGGTGGGCTGGGGCCAGGAATGGCCGGAGACGGTGGTGGGCCATTAGCTTGTGAGCTAGGGCCTGGGTTGGCTGGTGGCCGACCCGCGTGCAGACACCCTGGAGCAACAAAAGACAACTCGTCACAATGTCTCATTTTTCTTAGGCCTGAGCAGTAGAAATGACATCATTCTCTGCAGCAGGTACACCTCAAGGACCTGGCATTCCCGAAGATTCGACGGTTGCATACACAGCAGATGTAGATTTTGGGACCTGGGTTGGTCTAGATGCCGGCGCGTATTAGGAGAATTGAGAGCAACCGCGCTGAGCATAGAACACATAGAACACATCCATACACATACACAGACATACACATCCCTCCTGCATCAAAACTTTATGGTTCTTGCCATGGAGGGGTCTTTTGGCAACTCTTGGCCGTTTCGTTGGTGAGAAACGGGTGTGGTCCGCCCCGAAGAGGCTTGAAAAACCCGTATGGTAGCAAGCTGCCATCGGGTATGGTCGCCGATAGGACCACATAGGTTCAGCTTCGATCAGAAGGATTTAAAGAGTTTGGCGTCGTATTCTTCTTTTAGCTGTGCGGAAAGGTGTGATACCGCTGTGCATCTGTGTGGATTCGAGTTATGGTTCGTCATTGTTTTCATCCGAGATGTCAAGGGACAAAAACATATGTAACTGCTGCAATAGGGTTTTCTCACAGGGAATTAGGAGTAAGATCAGTGGGCGCCGCTGGGCATTGAAACAAATGACCGACATCATGAGGGGCGCCAGCGCAGTTTGGACAGATGTTTTGGATATCCGGGTTTATGCGAGCAAGGTACGAATTAAGGCACGAACAAAAGCATGGCTGAAGTTGAGCTTATGTCGCTCTGGTGGCTCTCGGGAGCCTAATCTTCTCAGGCGAGATTGGTGGTGGACCCGCTGAGACGACTCTATTCGCACCTAATCTTGCAATAGACCGACTCACTTCTTCAGTGTGAATCGCTGCGATGGCTTGTGTTCGAGATCGCAAAAGGGGCCCCACACAATGTAATTATTAAACCATATTATCGAAACAATTTGCCTGCTGTAATATATTTGGATTTTTTTTTTAATTTTTAGTAAGTCCCGGACTATATTTATCTTCTTCTCAGTACCGTATAGCCCCATGTGGGGCCATGGTGCGTTACCTCAGCCGTTTATAGGCAATTTCGAGTCAACGTTACATTGCATATAATTTCGGATTGTATATAATGTTGCAAGCACATGTTGTTGTATATAATGTTGCAAGCACTATAAGATCCTATATATTTCCTATCCGCACATGTACGGAAATTTTGGACCACGCCGAGGTTCGAACTCCGGACCTCTAGATTACTAGCATCGTAGAGTGCGACTCAACCAAGTGAGCCACAGAGCGTGTTAACTAACTGACTATATTTATAGGATTTACTAAAACCTCAGGATTCAATCGAGTAAATGGGTTTGACTGGATTTTTTTTTCAAATCCAGGATTTGTTCCTAGACGGCCTTTAGGGTCTGGTAAATCGTGATTTACACTATCGACCTAATTTACACAATTTGACAGTACAGTAGAATCCGGCTAAATGTTCATTTGATGCATTGCTTACTCAAAAAGTTTTTTTTTGCAAGCTGAAGTGCTACATATTTACCTTACCTAAAAGTCTACAACAAAAATTTGAGTTCGTAAAATAGTGAAGAGATCACACTTATAGGTTGGATAAAACCTGTAACGTGGACAGAACGGATAAGCCTCTTGACCGCCTCTACTCTAAATTTTCATAGATTGTGCTGCAAACACTTAGGCGGAGTTCGATATCATTTCACCGCGATTTCGTATAGCTTTAATATCTATAAATCTACAAAAAGTTCAGTCCAAAATTTCCCACTACTAATCAATATGCTAGGGGGCCCTTTGTGATCGGGGCCCGCTTTTTATCCCGTGGCTTGTATAGGTGCATACTCTCGGGATCAACGCGAAAGCAAAACCTTAGGGTTTCACTGAGGGATATATTACAGAGTCCAAATATAAAAGGCCTTAAAGCGTAAATTTTGTCTTCAAGATGCACTCTTAGCAGCAATGTGCGGATGACAATTTGTTTGTTTCTAAAGGGTCCGCCAATAGGGACGCTCGATCTTTGACAGCTCATGGCGGCCATGTTGTTTGTGGTAGAGTTATCAAACCTAGTTGTTATTATTCAGTGTATCTTCACAAATCACCATGAACCAATTCAGCCGCGAGCAACATGTGCAAATCATTAAAACTTATTACGAAAATCATTCATCGGTTCGAGCAACGTTCCGCGCGTAAACGCGGTAAACGGCGAACGATACAGATCCATGATAACGAACTTTTTCTGGCATGAAATCGACAATATGGATGTCGAGGATATGTGGTTTCAGCAGGACGGCGCTACGAGCCACACAGCGCGCGCCACAATGGATCTTCTGCACGAGCGCTTCGGAGGAATGGTTATCTCGCGCGGAGGCGACATCAACTGGCCACCGAGATCGTGCGATTTAACCCCACTAGACTATTTCTTGTGGGGTTTTCATAAATCGCAGGTCTACGCAAACCAACCACAAAACACTGATGACCTCAAAGTCAACATACGCCACGCCATCGATGAAATACAGCCCGATTTGTGCACCAGAGTCATTGAAAATTGGACTTCTCGTATGCGCGCCACCAAGCGAAGCCGAGGTGGCCACTTGAACGATGTCATTTTCCATACATAATGCCTTCGAATACTCTTTCAAACAAAAAATAAATTTCATTTATACCTCTCACACAACTTGCTTTATTTCATTTTAAAGTTCGAGCGCGCTTATTGGCGGACCCTTTATGTCTCGGAATATCCAAGTTACCAAGACTGATATTCTTTGATTTGAAGAAACCTTGAATTCACGAGATTAGGCGTAGTTGTTGTTGTATTTCTATTACGAACAATTTTCGTGCCGATCCAGGATTCAGGCCCGTACTTTTAGGCTCTAAAATATCGCAATGCACTTTTTTTTGGTGATATGAATTTTGCAACTGGACAATTCAAACTACTAACGCATATTGAAGAGTACTTATCCAGAAAATAATGTTTCTTCCTAAAATTACAGAATCCGGAGCTAATCCTATTGCCCAATTTTAATTTTCCAATTTCAGATTAAATCCATATCAGCCGGTGGATGGCACAGTGCAGCCATCTCATCATTTGGAGATTTGTACCTATGGGGCTCGAATATAAACGGACAACTTGGACTGCCAATTTACACTACAACTAGTAGTAACGAGGGTGCGATCAGTTTACCTTCAAAAAAGAATCAAACCGTCTACCCTCTTCCACAACTAATAGAATTGGATCGATGTTGTTCGAAACAGGATGACGATTCTTTAGAAGAAAATTCATGCAATGTCGCCGAAGTGGTGTGTGGTGGCAGACATACATTTATTCGTAATGAATGTGGTCGAATATTCTTCACTGGATGGAATGAGCATAATCAATTAGGTAAAGATTGTAATACCAAATATGTTGATAGTTTTACAGAATTACGTTTAGATGTAAGTGTACAGAATTGTAGTATTTATTGTGGACCATGGTGTACAGTTGTATTGGCTGAAGAAGCGCTAGTGAAAGATGAGTAGAAATAAAGTTGATGTAGAATATATAAAAGAGCTAAGAACTTTCATATTGCGGATCATTTGAAAACCGTATATTAAATTACAGAGTCCTAGTTGTCTGTGTTCAAAAGTTACAGCCGCTCAAAGATGGCTTTAGGGTTGAATTAAGCCGACCAACCGTTCCGGATGGTTAATCGCCTTAATTCAACCCTCAAAGCTACTCACTGCCTCTTAGCGTCTCATCATTCCTATCGGCGAATCCTAGCTGCATGAAAGTCAAATAAGCAAATATGTATATAAAAGTGCTTATTTAAGAAAAATACATATCAAGAAGAAAAAAAGATAACAAACAGAACCCATTCACTCATCGCTTCGTTCAGTTCTTTGCTCCCTTTTGTGACGATTTATTATTGGGTGCGACGCCGAAACCGCGACGAAATGTATCTACGAAAAACTTACCCAATACAACTCGTACTCAAAGAAGCGTTATTCTGTGTATACACTCAACAATAGAGGGTGAGAAAAGAGGCACAAGTGGTCCCGGGTGCCGGCCGTTCGGTCGGCAACAGTCCGGCCTCGTCTGCTTTGACTCAATTAAATTTTAGTTGAGGTAGGTTTTGTGTTTTGGCTTTCCATCCGTTCGGCCTCCCGGCGGGGCTAAAAACACACCGAGTTGACTAACCCCGTCCTCCCGACTTATCGCTATATGCACGAACGAATGTAGTTTGTGCATTTTTATTGTATGTATCTGAATGCTCTGGCCACCGCCTTGCTGTGTTATCTTTGTGGACTACGCGACGATACGATATACCAATTTTAGTGAGTTTTTTTCCACCCGAGTACAAACAAGTGTGTTTGGTATTTTTTGTCGATAGAGAGTCAGTCAACGCTTCTATTCTGCTGTGTACTTCAAAGTTTCACCTGTCGTCCTCTAAGCGAGGTAAAAGGAAAAACGAATAAAATGCAATACTTCTACACCCATCACTTGTCGACATTCGAAACACACGGACGGACCCACCAAACACTCATGCGAAATTTAGTCCTCACTCACCGTAAGTTGTGTCGGCAGGAAAAATGGGACTAAAAAGGGGACGTAGAGGTTTTTAGTAGCAGATACTCACACACTTCGTTCCAACATGCGAAAATATGTCGACGTAAAAATAAGAGTCATCCCATCAATTTATTGTTTTTTTTTTGCAAAGGGCATGGTTGTAGAGTTTCAAGCAAATATGGAATTGAATTAATTTAGGACAGTGCTTGTGCAACTTTTTGCAATCCGCCCCGGTGGCGGGCTGGTTTCTACTGGATCGTGTCCTTGCCGAGGACAAAATGGTATGTGACCACAAAACATTCCTTGGCCTTTTACCCTGAAAGTTCATGCTTATTTTTAGTACGGAAAGGTCATGCTTCGTCGAAACGACGACGCTAAACTTTAACACCTCATAAAAATCGCCCTTTCGCAAAATAATTAAAAAATTTGACCGATTTTCAATCCTTAGTTTATTTAGAATTGAAAAACATAAATTTTGAGTAATTTTGTAAGTAAATTGTTTTACAAATAAAATTTTCTCAATTTAATGTTATTTAACCGGAAATATGAAACATTACATTTAAAAATGAAATAAATAAAAACTTAACGTTAGTATAGTTAAAAAAATGTGCTTGAATCACAAAATATATATTCTAAACTTAATTAAAAATTGGGTTTAATGAATGAGAAGCCCTTTTATGTATGAGAGGCACAGCGATCAATTTTTGGGTCCCAACACGGGTTTTCTTTCACTTCGCCTATTCCAGTTCTTAGCGTAGATTTTAGAAATATATCCAATAAATTTAGGAATTTCTTCTCCCCGAGTTCCCTTGATTGATTCTTATTCTATGTATGATGTCTGGTTTTGACATTGAGTGGCTTAGAGGCGATTTTTATGAGTTCGAGATGCAATCTTTCTAAAATGAGGAATAATTTTGAGCCATTTTTCTGATTTGTCCTCTTTTTGTCCTAGTAAATATTTTTTCCATATTTTTGAAAAATAAGTCCCACATTTCAAAAAGAAACATATTTGTTACGAGCTAGTTGTATGGGCACAGACTTATCGTCGAATCAACAACCTGCCATAAGGAATTCTGGAGTTCTAAAAGTTACACAAAGTTCATCCTTCGTCGTTTCGTCGACGCCAATTTCTGAAAATCCAACTTACCCTGCTTACTTCGATTAGCCGCAATGTGCACGGCAAGGACATCGACAGCGTAAGTGCTGTACGAAAAATCAGCTCAAAATAATGAAAATTTTCAAGGAAAACGAGATAAATGTGATGATGCGTCGTCGATTCGACGAAGCATGACCTTCCAGGGTTAAAATGGACATATGAAAGCTACTACTATTTTAGACTCATCACAAGAAATATTTTCAACTGACTTTTTTAGGCTCGCAACATAAAATATCTCTTCTTCGAAAGGCCCATACTTTTACATGAATAAATTCAACAGTTGCCTCAATACTCCAAAGTGATATTCAAAAGGAGGTTTTCATACTTGCACTTAATCTGGCCAAATTACATAATCTGCGGTGTGGTGAGTTTAAAAATGTATGGGATTTGACAACTCAAATTAAGTAATTTGCACAGATTACGTAATCTGGCCGTAAGTATGAAAACCTTTTTAGTGTTTCATGCGACTAAGTTCAATTATAAAACCGGCACGTCCAATTTTCTCTACTTTGCACCACTATTTTACTAACATGCACCCACACAGGAAATGTATGTTCAATGTACATGTGTATAGGTTTGTTACTTTTTTTTTTTAAATCCAAATAAAATTCGTCCCTAACACGAATCAACAACACCAAAACGTGAGTACATATTGAAATCTTTTTGGGGACTTGACTCGCCATTTATTGTTGACCAAGGCCCGAACCAAGCGTTGAATTGAATGGAAAACTACTTTTTGGGGTGTCTCGATTTGTCTAATTTGAATATTGAATTTTTAAGACGTGTCTGCAGATGCGGTGTAAAGAGGGAGCATCGAAATGTTAAGGACAATATTTTTGAATTAAAAAGGGTTGTATGACTTCGCAGAGGTGGAGTAATGTTTTGACGGTAATGTAACCCACCCAGTTCGGATTCGCTCTCATCTTTCCATTTAACATTTTTAGCAGCGCCCGCTCTAAGGAGGGGGGGCAAGCCGGGCGGACGCCCGGGGCGCCAAATTTTGGGGGCGGCTTTTTGGCTAGTAGATACTCGTATAAAAAAAAGAGGGGAAAAGGTCGAAAAGAAAATATCAATATCAACTTCGATTTAGTGGAATTAAAACCATAGAAACTGCAGATAAAATACATAAAAAGAAAAGTTGTGTTTTAAAGAAAAAAAGTCTTTGCAAGGTTTTAATAACCCACAATTGATACGGAGTACTGCATTCCGAATCATAAAAGGCTCAGGAAAAATTGCCAAAATTTTACGTCCTTGACTCTAGCACGCGTGTTACTTCCGAAAAGCAAAGTGGGACAGCATATGAAATGAGAAATAAGAAGCCACATCGCATAACACTTACCACATAAAAGCGCTGAAATCAAACTCTACTGTGAGAAATTGTATGCCCGAAACAACATTTTCATCACTTTTTCAGCCATTTTAGATAATTTCCAAACACCTTTTGCAGCAACTCGACTTTAGTTTGGTTGATCTTTTCGCGGATCAGTTGATTCCAATAGCATTGATTCATCTAGCATTGAGATGACAAATTTCGAACAGGTTGGTTTATATTTCAGCAAGTTGAGGGATAGAACCACAGTACACATTGCCATCAGAGCTGCAACCAATTCCCTAATATTTTCCTAGACATGCTAATATCGAGATATTGCTAGGTTCTCCCGATTTAACTAGCAAGCTACCCAATTCTCTATAAAAATTATCAAGGTGACGCATTTATGAAAATAAACCACTGAAGAAATCAGTTTGCGAAGAGATCCGGCTAATTCAAGTTTATCTGCTGCGCAGTGTATAAAGATGTTATCGAAAACTACTCCAAAAGATTAGTAATGAAAACGAGCACCATTGCAAATTTCCAAAAATTTCCCAAGCAGTGTTTTGCAAAATGTGTTGAATCTTTTAGTGAACAAAATAAATTTGCATGCATTTTCAATTTCTTACGTCGCTGTGATAGCCTCCAGGGTTCCGTGTGCCCTCTGCATATTTTTTGACGGTGGTGAAAAAAATGTCACTCAGGGAATTCAATACTAATCTCTATTTTTGGAACTCCAAATAAACTCTATATCAAGCCTTGCAGGACTGTGGCGAATTTCGAAAGCGGAACAGTTTTCTAGTGCATGCTTTCTGGGCCTTTTCAGTGGATCAAGATTATATTTTCTGAATGCCATCTATAGGAAGCTTATAGAATGACACTGAAATCTGATGAAAAAAGTAGCGCGCAGCTAGCATTGAACCCATGCCCACCGTAACGCCCGTCCTCTATGCCTTAACCACTCGACCAATCTGAGCATTGCTCGTAAGCAGGTAGAGTTGCTTCTATAGAAATATTTAACACATTTTTATAAAATAATGTTATGCAATTATTCTTCTCTCATGTGGTTTTACCAATAGTGGCAATAGAAAAACTGACAATCATTCGTTTGCAGTAAGAAATTTTACAGTTTACAGTTTCAGTTACAGTTACATTTTTTGCAGTTTCAATCCACATATTTATCAATAAAATGTACTCAGTTTATGTGTAGAGATTTTCTTAGCGGCTTCAGAAATTGACAATAAGTCAAGACTTCAAACAATTTAATTGAAGATAGTTGGTTTCCATTTTGGTATTTCAAAGTACTTCATCACTCTCAACCCTTCCAAAAATTACGAAGCCCTCCTACAAAAATACTGTAAACAATTTATCGGATGACAATTTAATGTCATACTATTAGGATGAAACAACACTACCGATTATCTGCTATAGGAGAATATTGCATGTGTGTGTTAATTTGTGAGTGATTGATTACATATTTGCTAACAGGATTACCCCTGTGTGTTAAGCCATCCAATAAAAACAATAAAAAAGGGCTTGTTCTGCTATCCGTTCTCGTAGGGAGATTTTTTGTGTTTCCTATATTTGCCGCTATATGTCCGCTATATGGCGGATTGTAAGATAGGTGTCGCCAGTGTCGATAACAAGAACAAGAAAATTCTACTTGCAAGAGCTGATAGCGTAATGTTCCTAAAAAAGTATTAATGGAGTACCTATATTTTTATACCCTTCGCTCATAGTGAAAGGGTATATTAACTTTGTCATGAAGTTTGTAACGCATTAAAGGAAGCATCTCCGACCATATAAAAAGTATACATATATGATCAGCATGACTTGGGGAGTCGATTGGGCGATGTCCGTCTGTCTGTTTGTCTGTCTGTTGCGACGCGTTTTACTCAGCCAATTTAAAAGCTATGAAGCTGAAATTTTGCACAAGTGCTTCTTTTTGCTGCAGGCAGTTTGTATGTTTGAATCGGTAAAATCGGACAATGGGGTCATGGGGCTGCCATACAAACCCAACTACTCAAATTAGGTTCTTCTAATAAAAACTTTTTTATTTGTGCACCAATTTCAACCAAATTTCACACAAATGTGTTTCTCTTGATGACACAAAACATATCTAAGAATGGATCAAATCGGATAATGGGGTCATGGGGCTGCCATACAAACCTAACCCCTCAAATTAGATTCTTCTAAGAAAAACTTTTTTATTTGTGCACCAATTTCAACCAAATTACACACAAACGTGTTTCTCTTGATGACACAATACATATCTATGAATTGATCAAATCTGACCATGGAATCATGGGGTGGCCATACAAACCAAACCCCCATTTTGGTTCTTCTAAGAAACATTTTGAAATAATGTGACTTTACCAAAGCAACAAAAAATTAAAAACGTATGAAATCGTACTGTGGGGTCATGCTCCCGCAACCGCAATTAAATTTTCCGAAGAAAGCGAAGAGTATCCAAATTTCGGCCAGGCCCCAAATTAGCCTCGGCCCTGGGGGTTGGCGAGCGAAGCGAGCAGGGGGCGAAGCTACGTTTAATTTGCCTTGAATAGTACCTAAGGGGCGGCAATTTGTCCTCTTGCCCGGGGCGGCGTAAGTGCTAGAGCGGGCGCTGATTTTTAGAATTCTTCGTGGGAGGATTGTAAATTATGACACCCGGCGTTGAAACTCGTGTTTGAAGGTTGAATCAAGCTAGACTACATCAAAGTCAAACATTAGAAGCTATTTATATTTTTGTGAATGCTGTAAGCTTTGGTTTTGACAACAACAAGCCAACTCCAGTATTAAAAATTTCGTAATACTAAATGAATTACCTAAATTTAGAGAGAAGAGGCTCCTGGTACCTGGAATGTTACTTTTAATTTTCTTATTTTTTATACTAAAAATAAATAACTGGCGCGACAATCCAGCATTGGACTAAGGCCGCAGGATGTTGTAGTGACATCCTATTTCCAAGATCTTATCTGCTTTTTGATGAGGTAATGAGATCAGCATCACGCTCAGCAGTGTTATTTATCCCCATAAATGGGTACTCGTTTAACATCTGAGTGAGATCATGGCAAGCAGCAAACCCAATATTAATATTGGTGTACCTGAGGGTACAGTATTAGGTCCACTTTTATTTTTAATTTACATCAATGACTTATTAAAGTTAAATGTTATGAGTTGTGACATGCATGCTTTCGCGGACGACACTGTTGCGTTGTTTCATGGTGCCACGTGGAGCGATACATTCCGACGATCAAACAACGGAATGAAACTCATTCAGCTTTGGTTAAGTAGCAATTCAGTTTGTTTGAATGTAGATAAGACAGTTGTTATACCTTTTACACTTATTGGGGTACCACTTATAGTAGACCGCGTAAGTATGCATGACGGGTGTTCCAATAGTGAACATTGTAACTGCCCAGTTATCCCAAATAAAGATAATACTAAGTATTTGGGTATAATCATTGATAAAAACTTGCGTTGGGATCTGCATGTAAATTATGTCTGTGACCGTTTGAGGAAAATCATATATAAATTCGTCCAGCTTAGATCCATTTTATCGAAAGAACTATTGAAAATGATTTTCACCTCACTTGTACAGTCAGTTATAAATTATGGCATTGTAGGTTGGGGTGGAGCAACTGCTAGCAGTCTACAACCTTTGATAAGTCTCCACAAAAGAATTATAAAAATATGTCTTAAGAAACCTTTACGCTACAGTACTAGCCTCATCTATAATGAATTTCATGTAATGCCCATATCAGTACTATATAATATGAAAATTTTAAAATTTGTGTATAGCCATCGGCGAATTATTCCTCCTATGTCTAATCAAGAGACGCGAGAGCGTCTCGCCCGCCAAAGGAAAAAGAAAAACGAATGCGAACAAGTCTATGATTACCGGAGACAACTTGCTTTTTTGTTTGACCAGGCTACAGCCTTCCAGGCAACAGCCCCCAAAAAAATTTTTTTTATCAAAATATTCCACATATCCTGTTCTAGTGCCTTTCCAAATAAAATCTTCGATCGGCACAATAACGGGTAAGATATATGCAATAAACGGTGAAATTTTCACCCTCACAGACTTAAGCGAGTAACCCAATTTGAGACTGGAGTCTACAGTTGCAGAAAAACTTGCTTCTACTGTCTCTCCCCGTGATGGGATTTTTATGAAATTTGGAATGAATGATCCTCTGGTGGTCCTTCCAAAGAATCAATGTCTTCCAGTTAGATAAGTGGATGGAATAACGGTAAAATAATAGCTCAAGTTAACAAAAGATTTCCAACAATTGCGTCTTTCGGCTCATCGCATTGACAATTTTGTAAAACACACTGCGACATTGGGACACGGGGACATTAGGATATTGGACACTGGGAGACTAGGATCTTAGGGTAGTGGGATATTAGGAAATTTGGACATTAGGGTCTTGGGACATTAAGACATTGGGGCATTAGGCACACTGGGACGTGGGGACATCGGGATATTGGGGCATTGGGACATCGGGATATTGGAACATTGGGATATTGGGACACTGGGAGACTGGGACATTGGGGCACTGGGATATTAGGATATCGGGACATTATTATGACCTTGGGACAATAGGACAATCGGACATTGGGACATTGGGAAACTGGTACATAGGAACATTGGGCCACTGAGACATCGGGATATTGTGACATTGGGACATCATGATATTGGGACATTGGGGCACTGGGATATTAGGACATTGGAACATTAGGGTCATTGGGACATTAGCACATTAGGACTTTCGGATATTGGGACATTAGGTACACTGGGGAAACTGCGACATGAGGCCACTGCAACATCGCGATATTGGGACATCGGGATATTAGGACATTGGAACATTGGCATATTGGAACATTGTGACATTGGAACATTGGGATATTGGAACACTGGGAAACTGGGACATGGGGGCACTGGGATATTAGGACATTATGACTCTGGGACAATAGGACAATCGGACATTGGGACACTGGTACAGAGGGGCAATGGGCCACTGAGACATCGGGATGTTGTGACATTGGGGCACTAGCAAATAAGGACATGTGGACATTAGGGTCTTGGGTCATTAGGACATTGGGATATTAGGACATTAACACAATAGAACATTGGGACATTAGGTGCACTGGGAAAACTGGGACGTGGGAACATTGGGCCACTGGGACATCGGGATATTGGGACATTGGGACATCGGGATATTAGAACATTGGAATGTTGGCACATTGGGATATTGAAACATTGGAATACTGGGACATTAGGGCACTGAGATACAGGGACATGGGGGCACTGGGATATTAATGAAAGTGTTCTAACCACCCAACATAAACTCTAAGAGAGCCTTTATATATATATATATTTTTTTTTCGTCTCCTCCAAATTAAACTGAAACTAAAAAAAAAAAGAAGATACGAACGCTTTTAGAGAGAAAAAAAAATAAACGGTTACGTATTTGCTGTACTGGAGTCAATTCATATACAGTGACTCCCCGATCTATTGGTAAACGGTTTCTTACTTGCTGTACTGGAGTCATCTCATATACAGTGACTCGCCGATCCACTAGTATATGTAAACGTATGCAGTTTTTGTGGAAATGGAACTGATGCTCTAGAGAATTGCCGTGGGTTATCGAAACATATGTCTGAAGTGGAAGCCTCCACGGAATTATTATATCAAGCGTATTGAATCGAAGCCGAAATTCAGTCAATTGAAACACGAACTGGAAACAATTAATTGGAACACATTTATTGTTTTTGGAACAATTTATTCATCTTGTTTTCTGGTGAATTATGTAAAAGGGTTCTTTAGTTTTTTTGTTCTTTAGTGCTAATGACGGTACCAGCAACAGCAACGATCGATCGTCGTCGAGCTTTCCGTAAGTGAAATCTTTTTCATCTTTTTTTTATATAATATTTTTTTTCTCTTGTACATAATATTATACTTACATCTTATTTATTTTTATAAATTCATTTCTTTAATTTTGTTAATAATTGATTTGATTTGGTGGAACCCTTCATTTTTATTTTGCTTTGAATAAATTTATAACTATGAAACATTAACTTTTCAACTATTTGAGATCTTCCGTGCCCCGAAGGATGGGTACACACCTTCCTTCTCTTCCCTCTTTCATTCCATTCTCCTTAGGTGGCTTAGCTAGGACCAGGGTGCTTGGTTCAAAACCCCACGACCACGCTGGTCTGGCCGGGACCGATGCCACTGAACCATAGCAACCTGGTCAAAAATAAAATCTTGTTGCAGTGACGACGGCTCGGCAAAACCGTGGTTCGCAACATAATGGGATATCGGTACTTTAGAATATCGGGTCCGGTACCAACTGAACACCGGTTTTGTACCGGGATCCCGGTTTTTGAAACAGGCCTATTATATTGTACATAAATTTTGCATTCCTTTTTTTTACTTGAATATTTAAAATGGATTTGATTTACACTTTTTAACATGAAATAAATAATGAAATTTAATAGATACATAGTTGAAAAATAAATATTAAATATGTAATAAATAATTGAAAAGTAGCAATGGCATCGTCAGGGATGACTTTTTATTCGGTATAACTGTAACGGAGTTAGAGCTAACAAATTCAATTTGTGTCTGTTTGCAAAATTTGATTTTTTTTGCGGAGAACTCTTTGGAAATGATTGACCAAAAATGATCATACGATAATTTGTATAGAATATTTTTTGCACTCCTTTTAAAGACGTTGAAAAAAAGAATGTTTACTCACTCTTAATAGCATATGGCCGGACTCAGTCCTATCCGCATTTGCGCCGCGGGATCAAAAAGAAAGTTGGATCAAATGCCGTGTCACCTGATACGGCCGTTGCCTTATACCTATTAGTATGGACATGATGGGAATGAGAGTAGATTGACACATTGGTCATTTCTTTTGGACCATACCGAATTTCCGAAACATTGTCACTTTTTCTTCGATCGAGGCCGAGGATAATGACCATCTTGACTTAGTGTGGTGATCAGGATTTATGTTTTCGACTACCGATTTTTCGGCTCACTGAATAATTACCAACGATTACGTTTAATATTCGTTAATGACACAATTTTTTTTCTGCACCCTTCTGCAAAATCAGTTCTTTACAAATTCGACTATGGTGTGCTTTTGCGCGGTGGCGGCTTGTTTGTAAGAAAATCTGCATGTGCATGTAACAGTTGCTCAAAATGATAAATTGCGGAAGTGTTTTTCTTTTCTGGATGAATTTGGTTACATGTTTTTATGAACAATTTGGAGTGAATTGGGGTATACGTAAGTCATGCACATGTTGCTTGGGTCTTTGGCCCAACGGTGAAAGTCAAGAGATATTCAATCGGCGAAAGAAATATGGATTTTTTCCGGTAATATTTTTTTCCTTGATTCACATATACGTAATATGGAAAATATGCACTAATTTTGGTTTTTCATCAAAAGTATTGTATAACGCTCCGGCAGATATGCCGGTGTTGTTTCACAGCGACGTATTTCGCCATCTATTGAACTCCATGGAACAGCAAGGAACGGCACGTAACGTAAACGTTCTGGTTTGCCCTTTAGGTTAGACCAAAAAAGCTACAAATAACAATTTTCGCCAGTTTTTTTATGATTACTTATAGATAATATTGTTATCATTCAAAATCGATATCTATTAGTTAAAAATTTATCGAGTTTCGTTCATTTTTAGGTCTATGAGATGTATTTTGTGGGGACCAAAATTTGAGCCCTCTGTAGCTCAAAAACTGGACATTTTGGCGAAAAACGGTTATCATTTCGGATTCTACGACCAAAAATTAGCTCATATTACAGATCTTTGGCTCATTCAAATTGTTATTTATGGTTTTATGCATGTTTTTTATTTGTTCTGTGCACATTTTGATAAATCGAGTCGATTGGAATTTTGCCATGGTTCGTTTAAAAAAAAAACTTAATCCATGAAACGCGACCATCGACTCGTATTTACAAAAATTGAAACGAACAAAAATCCAAATCGAAAATGAGCAAAACCAAACGTTGAGCAGGTCATGTTTATACAAAATCAAAAATAAAAATTGAAATTGCAACACGAACCCCGACAAAAAAATCCTTTATTCCAATATTCGTGCAAAACATGTACTACATGAACGATTCGACAACATTTGAGCGGATCCCAAAGAGATTCAATATAGGACTTGCAATTGCAACACTATGCATCCAAAAGTAATCTGCGTACGTGTTCAAAATGGATTTTCGTTCTTTTCGATGTAGTGTGCTTTTGCTTTCATCTCTTTACATTCGAACGTTTATTGTTGTTGCTGTTGATGATTTTTTTTCATTTTTCACTTTGTTAATTTTTTGTATTCATCCACTTGGACATATTTCTGATAAATTTTTTATACCATATAGGCCGGCCATAGTCGAGTTGTTCGTTGCTGCACCCTGCACTCACCCCCCGTCTGATAGACATCGCGAACGATGGAGTGGAAATGGCATGGCCAGAATTTAAAACCACACATGCGAAGCGTGTATAGCCAAATAAACGTATGGATCGCTGAAACGGAACCATAAACGTCGGAGTAACGAGTAATAATAAACATTAAACATGCAATGAATGCATCTGGACGTTTTTGTGCCCAACTCCCAAGATAAGTTGCACTCATACGGGGCAGTCTTTGTCAAAATACATTCTGGACATGTTAAATGGGAATGCCAAATGTTAAGTCTCCAAAAATAGTCAACGCATCCATGCAGACGTTCGATTGGATTTCGTTGATTTAATTTATCCTGCAAACCACCCCGTTAAAGTTTTTGATGAATCAGGATGAATCACTTTCATTTGATTGAAAATTCAGTGAAACCATCTGCATCTGGCAGTCAATGCAGTTTCTTGGTACAAGCTGTTACACATATCCACAAATTGACTCCTTGTGTACGATTTCGTTGATACATGACTTGGTTGTCGGCAGTTTGGTGGCTTAATTCAAGACCTAGTCCAACTTGAATTCTTTGGCGTAACTTGTTTATTTTGAGGACTGACCATGGACAATAACATTGACCTCAAGCTGGTCAACATCAAGTTTTTCGCCCTCAAATATTCGCACAAATTATGAACACGAATGCAAGTGTATTTTTGCATTTTGTGCAAATTGCAATGAATTTTGTTTTTGTAATACAAACGGACTGTTTCAACTGCAGGCAGACAGTTTGCAATGCATTTATTCTTCTGAAGTGTGAATTGCGAATTGGGGAGTTCGATGTGTTGGTTGTATATTTGTGCGGTTAATAGGCATAACAAAATGCATATATGTTGTAAATTCTTATCAGGGTGTCAGAGAAACACAAAAGTTTTTATATTGAACAATCTCCAACGACCCATAAAATAAAAATAAAAAGCTTTTTAAATGTGCTACATTTTCGCTACGCTCGTCAGCCCCCCTCCCCCTCGCTCCGCTACGCTTTTATTAGACATCTTACGTCCATCGGTGCGAAATGTCGCGTACTCCATAAAGGTAGGGTTTTGGAGGACTTTGAAGTTCTTAGCGATGTCAGGCAGGGCTCTCTCACCAATCCTATTTCTTATAGTGATTGATGAAGTGCTCCTGCTAACTGATGACGTCTAGCGCAGCGGCATTTAATGGAGTCTAAAGTTTCACCTACATCATCTGGATTACGCTGACGATATTTGCCTGCTCTCATTCAAAATCATAGTTTGAGCGAAATGGCTATGGATCTTGAGAAGTATGGTGTCGGGATAAATACGGAGGTCACTATTTATATTTCGGGAACTGGTAACACTGTTGTAATGTTACGGTTCCATCGTAAAGTTTGACATTTTTGACGATATACGTACTCACAACATTTTAGTTGAACATTTCGTCTCGGCAAAAAATGGAATTGAATCGTGAAAATTTTCGTGCGATGATTTTTTGCAATTTTCGACGTGGACTATCACAACAAGAGTGCATCAATCAACTTAATTTGACTTTTGGCGATGAAGCTCCATCAAAAGTCACCGTGTATCACTGGCTTAGTGAATTCAATCGTGGTCGTAGTTCGCTGTCCGACGAGTTTCGTGAAGGTCGTCCAAAATCGGCTGTTGTGCCAGAAAACATCGATGCTGTGTGCGAAATGATTAAGCAAGATCGTCATGTCACCTATTGTGAGATTGAGGCATCCCTAAGCATTAGTTCTACCAGCATATATGCGATTTTACATGAACACTTAGCTGTGCGAAAGTTATGTTCGCGTTAGATCCCACACAATTTGACAATCGCTCAAAAAAAGGCTCGTGTCGATTGGTGCGAAGAAATGCTTAAGAAATTCGCATAGCGTCCGTGCGACAAAAAGTGCTGAGTATGTATATTGTCAAAAATGTCAAACTTTACGATGAAACCGTCAGATAGACTCACATGACAAGAGTGTTGCTAATTCCCGAAATATAAATAGTGACCCTCGTATTTGCACAAACAAGACCAAAATCCTTAGCCTGACTGCAGGGGCAGCGCGGGGGGCCACGAGATTTACGGGCCCAAAAGCCATATGAAAGATTTCTCGAACCATAAAAATAGCACGATTGCGAAAACAACACTCCGACGTAGATATTTTTTTTAGACAAAATGAGATATACACTTTTCGAAGTCAAAACAAATGCTAAATTTATTGTTCCTCTTTCACCAGGTCCCTTGGATAAACAAATTTAATATTGTCCTGAAATCTTTGTTCAAATGGCAGGTCTGCGTTATTGGCTGTAAATGTAGCCGCGGTTTGTAGTCCGATCCACCCTTTTCCTTGCCAAGTACCATATAGGTAAAAAGATTCTTTACGTCCATCTGCAGTGGTACTAAACCTAATTCAACTAGTTTGAACGGCCTGTATATGTCGTTGAAGACTACAATATTTTATTTTGCATGCGATGTATACACGGTTATTAGGGCTGTGGTGAAGAGGCCGCATTTGCTCTGAAAGGAGTCTTGCCAAGATTGCTGTATAGAATTTAATATTAAGTACAAACTTACATTTAAAGCTGAAACAAGGAATAGAGTTGAATTTTCGTGTAGAGTTTCAATTGTCTAGCAAGTTAAAAGCCTAGGCCGCCCACACACAAAGCATCCGAATCCTTTTTTTGGACTCTTTGTTCTGGAAAATTCAAACATTTTCTTCGATTTTGACATAGTGAAAATTAAAAAAAAAAAGATTATTCGGATTGACCGTGTGTGTGTGTGCGACATTAGAGTATATATGGCGTCTTCAAATCAGGTTCGCTGGATCGAATCCCATTGTAGGCGCAGGTAATTTACTTTGCTTAAATATCACCACGTGAGCGTTTTTATTTTAAAATAAAAAAAAACTATTTGTGAAATCATTAATTTAATAAACGTTACAACAAGAACGCTATTCTCAGTATAAGCAAAGAGTGAAAGTAGCAGCATTATTTTAAGTACGGCGTTCTTAATTTTAGTAGAAACACTGTAACGTCAAAATCATGTTTCAAAAGAGTTGGTTTAAGGTCGATCTGCATTTTTAGTCACAGTAGTTTCCCATATACATCAGTCAATCAATTAACTCACAATATGTCAGCTTGTATGGATAATGACTGTGACTGATGACTGAAGTGTTCATCGACGTTCGTAGTATTTTCAATTGATTTCACTCTGCTTGTTTCTCAGTCTAGGGGACCCACACAAGAAGTTGGCGGAAGGGCCCCGAGTGAACTTGTTCCGCCACTGCCGGACTGGAAATTCCGCTCTCCCCTTATGTATCAATGGACAAACTGTAGAGCAGGTAGACGTATATTTGTATACCTATGCCTAGCATTTTTTTTGCTGATGGCGGCAGCAAGCAAATGCCCTTTCAGCATGTTGTCCAAACTGTGGCAAAGTAGTTATCTCTGTGTTAAAACCAAACTGGGGCTGTTCCGACCTTTCAGTGGTCTTATATGGGATCTGCACTTTTCGTCCATACTAGTCTTCGTCGAATTTTGAGATTTTTTTTTGGCCCGAAAGAATTTTTAATGAAGATCTCTGTCGGCGCACGGGTCAAATACCTATCGACGAATTGATTCGTAGGCGAAAAGGGTAGTGGATTGGTCATGTTATGCGTTATGAAAGGGTGACATTTTCATTGCTGATCGCGCTTTGCCATGGAACTACTTCTCCCAAAGAGGCCGTTAAAGGGGTCGTCCCAAAGTCACGTGTGACAGATCTGTGGATGATGAAGGTGCGCCTTTAAGAAAGTCCTGGGATCAATCACGATACACAGCCAGAAAGCCTGTTATCTTTATAAAAACAAACCAACTTCTTTGCCATTTTATAATTAATCTATGTAACATTAGGTAGCTCAACCACTCGTTATTCATTATCAGTTTTGAATGGGCGCAGCCAGAGGGGGAAGGGATGACCGATGATCACAGTTAAGCATATTATTAATGGTGTAAATTATATTCTATAAAAAATCGCTGCACTATATAATGTATCGTAGTCTGGCTGGTCTAGCGGCTAGTGCGCGCACCTTCGGCGCACAGGGTCATGAGTTCGAATCTCACCGTGGATCATGGTGTTTTTCGAACTCACGAGCTTGTGACGGACTATGATTTCACTCTCACTCATGTTAAACGAGTACCCATTTATGGGGATAATTAACACTACTGAGCAGTGGCGGCTCGTGCTCTGCGAATCTGGGTGGGCCACTAAGAAAAGTATTGATACCTATTCCCCCATACCGATTCCGCCTAAAAAGCAGTAAAAAAAATGAGCTCAAATATTGTTCGAAATATTACTGTATACCATTGTACGAAATATTGTATTTGCGTCCTAAATTATCTCACAAAAACAACTCTGTTGTAAAAAGTTTCCGCCAAAGAAAAAGTTGTCAGCCGCAAAAAGGATTGATATAATACAATCCCGCCAAAAAGCTCGCAAGGATATGCATTCAAAAGTGATTGAATTAGTTTATATAGTATCCACCAAATCAGCGTGGTGCGGTACGCGTCAGAATTTGTGAAATAATTTCCGCCGCGGTAGACCACGCTGAATTCGCCAATTCGTGTGGAGTCTGTGTTGTGTGTACCGCGTACCGCACCCGCGCTGGTTTGGTAGAAGTTAATTTCTTTCAACGCTTATTGGCGGGGAGCTTGACGAGGGTGCTATTTGCTGCTATGCTCTTTTCTGATCAGATTTAATCTCGAATCTTCCAGCCTTGTAAATAAAATGTGTCTTACAAACTTTTTTGCTTTCCTTCGTATAGACGACTTTTTTATACAATAAAGTTCTTTCGTAATTTTCTTAAGATTGGTTTTATCCTGCAATTACTCCTATGAAAACTCCCCGCCAAACAGCATTGCAAGAAATTAGCTTCTACCAAACCAGCGCGGGTGCGGTACGCGGTACACACAACACAGACTCCACACGAATTGGCGAATTCAGCGTGGTCTACCGCGGCGGAAATTATTTCACAAATTCTGACGCGTACCGCACCAGGCTGGTTTGGTGGATACTATATAAACTAATTCAATCACTTTTGAATGCATATCCTTGCGAGCTTTTTGGCGGGATTGTATTATATCAATCCTTTTTGCGGCTGACAACTTTTTCTTTGGCGGAAACTTTTTACAACAGAGTTGTTTTTGTGAGATATCATATTTTTTTTGCAGTTTTCAATATTCACTGCCCTCACGACTTCGTTTGAGAACATAATAACAATAACAACCCTCTTGGTAACCTTTGTGCCCTTGGTAACCTTAGCCTCCTTCGTAACCTGAGGTGTGTGTGTTTTGTGAACCTCTACCGTTTGCTGGAAGCTTTAGGCACATCGGGATGTTATTTGTTCATCCAATATTATAGTAATATGTACGTACTCGTATAAAAGACGAATAAAAACTGGAACTTTGACCACTTGCCGCCGCTCTTTACAACTGCAAACTTTAGAGAACATATACATGGGATTGTTCGCAACAATCCTGGCAAATCACAAAACTATACGATTCTTTTCTTGGCATTTTTCGGGCCAATCCCCGATTTTTGCAAAATGCTTCCTTTCAAACATATGAAAAGATTTAAGCGAGAAACACTACGCGTTTTTTCACATTTTCCGCTGTATCTTTTTTTCTACTCCACGGATCGGAGCAAACGATAGCCTATGCACACCTTCACGACAGACTATCAATGGGAAAAGATACCAAATCCCGAGATGCTCTTTGCAAGGCTGTAGCCCTGTCAATGAACAACAAGAACAACGAGAACAAGATTTTCGAAAAAATGCGATTTTCAAACTCTTATATCTCCGGTGTTTTTCATCGTATCTTCTTGAAATTTTCTACACTTCGTAAGACGGCGCGAGTGACAACCTATACCGAATTTGAACACTCAGGACCAACCAGGGTCGGAGCTACAGAAGTCCGAAAACCCGTACTTGTTCCGTCGTGTAAACATAGTCTTAGTCGCTTTTCACTTTTGATTTGTTCAAATTTCTTCTTTTTTCTTTGGCGAGCGGGACGCTCCCGCGTCCCTAGATCTTGCAAACTACAATACAATTACGCATAAAAAATAGTTGGAGTTGATTTAATTTGTGCTTTATGCCAGTATCTGCATACAAACTTGAATTTTAAAATTGTGAACAAATTTAGGCATTTCATTAGGCTAACAAAATATTAAATTCAAAAAATTATAGAAATAAGGCTTAAAATAAATAGTTATGCACTGTCCAGCAAGAACCAACGGAGAGGTCTAGATCATTTTTGCCATGGGGATGAGAATTGATCACTTTACTGATTTCGGTTGTTTACTATTCACTATTCACTCATGGCAAGTTACACGATTGAGAAGCGCGTTCAAGTGACAAAACTTTATTATTAAAATCAGTTTTCGTTAAAAAAAATTGTACGCCTATTTTACGGGAATTAGCTCCCAAGATCACGTGGTTTGACCCCTTTAAACCTTTTCTGTGGGGTTTCCTTAAGTTGCAATCGACCGATGCCCTTAAAGTCAATATCAATCAACCTTCGCTGAAATTCAGCAGGATCTATGCGGCAGAGTTACTCGGATCCCTGCCACCGTGACAAGCCACGGCGGACATTTGAATGATGTTAAATTCCTTACCTACACAATGGTGTATGCATCTTTCGAATAAAATAAAAGAATCGTTTATACATCACACATAGCTTGTTTTAGTCCATTTCATTTTAGTCCGCCCTTATTGGAAACCCCTATATATTATTATTATTATTATAGAGTAGTTAAAAACCTACAAAACACAAATTCCAATGATAAACGGTCATGCATGACACTACAATGTATTTTCACTCCTGGAAATACTAAAACAAATATTCAACAAAAGTTTCCCGTTCGTGCACTAGGCACAATATTTTGGAATGGCACAAAAAAAGGCTAAAAACCAAACCTTCAAATATAAAAACGATTATGCACGACACTACAATCTGATTTCTTGCAAATTATTCAAAAGTTAAATCCGTGCACGACAATACAAAATGCTTGGGCGCCACAAAAATCAAAAAAGGGCTAAACACTGCGATTAAATTTAATTTAACCGAAAACAGCAGCCAAAATTGAAATCCAAATCATCGAAGTCATTATTTTCAAAAAATGGGGTAAGTGCCATAATATGTTCTTTTCCAAATTTTTAGCAAGGAAAAAGTTCATCCACAATTTAACCCCATAATATTTGCATTTATTTTCATATGAATGAAAAAATAGCTATGTTTTTATTTTCATTTGCCAACCTAAAAAAAGTGCGATCTAACACACCTCTCTCTATTATTATTAATTCGAAAATCATCAAAGTGCGAGTTTTGTATGCGAAAAAAAAGACAATGTACGAGATGACATTCTCATTTTTCTCGCATATAAAACTCGCACTCTATAAGTTCGACTGTGTTCTTGAGCTTTTGGGCCGGCCAAGAGGCGGTTTAATGTGGCATTTATTTGTCTAAAATCTTACCAAAAATTTGCATGCAAAATTTCCCTTGCATCCAACAAATATCATGCAAGCGGGTGGTCACTTGCATAGTCAGTGTCCCCAATTTCATGCCACTCGAAGCTTTCTAAGTCAATGGATTTTGCGTATAACCATTGCCATCTAGATGGCGTTAGTAGAACGAAGAAGACGACCTTGGGTGAGACAGCAAAACGATGGTTTTAACCCAATAAAAAAAAATTAAACAATTTAAAGAGTGTTCTCGGTAAAAAAAAACAGTAGAAAATATCATGATGACAAAAGAAGGATAAAAGCCGTGGAACGTTTTTTATATGGGATTTAATAGCAATTTAGAATGAATAAAGCACCCTGATTGATTTTTGAACAGTGTGTGCTTTAAATATATGTATGTGTTTTGGAATATATTTAGTGGTACGTTTAATAAATAATATTTGGGTGGCCCCCCTGGCCCACCTGGCCCACTGTGACGAGCCGCCACTGCTGCTGAGCGTCATGCTGATCTCATTTCCTCAACAAAAAGCAGATAAGATCTTGGAAATAACACATCCTGCGGCCTTAGTCCGATGTTGGATTGCCGCGCCTGTTATTTTTTTTTATATAATGTATGAATGCCTAAAAATGCGGGTTCGACTCCAGTCACAACGCAATGTTCTGCTGCTGAGACTGTAGTCTGTAGTCTCAGGTCTTTGACCGGGATATCTACGTGACTACGTGACTATCATTAATGGATAACATAAATTCGGTTTCCAGTTTTATTGCGGAATGGATATATGTACAAAAAAATCTTCCAAATGCCTCGATAAAATTCTCCAAGCTGTCAAGACTTCCCCTCAAATTTTACAGGAAAGTTTTAAGGGTCCGGCGCTGGTAGATATCCAACAGTTACTATACGCTGTAAAATGACTGAAATTACCAGGACACGCAACAAAGTATATCTAATAGTTTTAAGTATAATGAACTCAGTTGTTTGTTGGAAGCTAAATTATGTCCTCATTGTTAAAAAAATGATTTGTTTTGATTTTCTCTTAAACATCCATGTTCTGATTTTCCTGAAACTGCCTTCATTTCAAATGTCTAAATGTTTGCAATAATTTTTAAAAATAATTTTTGTTATATTCGGTAACAAAGCATCACCACCGACTCCTGTTGCATTCAATCAAAACCGATCAAAAATTAGTGCTTCTCTTTAGCTTAAGGCCACTGCTTAGGCTCCTTTTTTCCTCTAATTATGTTAAAGGGCCGAATAAGTTAATTAAAAATTAAATGCGAGGTTCTCGGTCCCAATCTGAAACTAGTGGAAACATTTCCCATTTTGTCGCATTTACCAGTAATGTTTTGACAAAGCAAGCTCATACCACTGCATATTTAAGAGGAAAAATTGGCAAACTAATCGGCAAAGAAAAAGACTCATGGCATGCGCCAAAATCTATTCTGTTATTTCGAAGGAAAGGTTGAATATTGTATAAGAAATAATAAATAACAGAATAGATTTTGGCGCATGCCATGAGTCTTTTTCTTTGTCGATTAGTTTGCCAATTTTTCCTCTTAAATATGCAGTGGTATGAGCTTGCTTTGTCATCCAGACACCATGATGCTGGTAATAACTTTTTTTTAAATATTAATGCACCGAAAAACTTCTGCGTAGGATCGCCAAAGAGCAACGCTATTGTTTGTAAGAGATCGCAAATAAAAACAAAAGGCTTTGCATATCTAAAAAAATAACAGTTTAAATTTATCAAGAAAAAATATTTAATCATTCACAATTGAAAGTATACCGAAAAAAAAAATGTTGAGTTTTTTGTACAAAAATTCGTTCAAATTTGCTAATTTGTGCACAACATTTTTCTACAAAAGAAAACAAATTTTTGTACAAATTGAAGTGTCGCCTTGTAAAATGCCAGCTCTGATCTCGTGTGGTGCATAAATAGAAGCTCGTTGGATTGCTCATGAGCAAATTTCATTGCATGAAAACGTCTAGGACATGTTGCATTTAACGTAGGAGTTTAAAACCCAAGGAATTTTCTTGGAATTCAACTCAGATCGATGTGAGTTGCAACAGGATTGAAAATATGTAGCGTCCATTTAAAAAAAAAGGGTATGCCCCAACTTTTTCATTTTCGATACATGAAGGTTGGTAATGATAAAGGTTGAGTAACGATGAAGCTATACCAATTGTAGTGATTCCAATGATTCCAATTTTATTTCGGAATTCTCTTCTTTTAAACACTAGAGGAAAATTTAATTTGAAAAAGCGTTTGGTGTTGAGAATGACACCAGTTTTGGGTCTTCTTTTAAAATGTATATGGATACATTTCCACATACCTCGTTCCCGACGCTTTTGGATTAAACATTATGTAATTTCAGAATACTAAACTTATGAATTTTCATTTCCTTTTCTACAAGTAACAAAAGAATGCAAGTAATTTTCTCGGGAAAAATATATTTCCCAAATATCCCGAAAATTAATGTCATTCTTTTATTATTTACAGAAAAGAAATGGAAATTCAAAAGTGTAGTTTTCTGAAATTACATAATGTATTATCCAAATGTGTTGTAAAATGAGGAATGAAATTTTGTAATTAACTTTAACCTACGATACAATAGGAGATACATTTTTTTAACGTAAAGGCGCACCCACATTATACTCGGTAATATAAATTATTTCAATCGGAAATAAATAAATTTGTTTTGGGTTACAAAAAAACCGAATTGAATAAAATATCAAGGCAGAGTATAATGCCTCAATTCTAAACCTTCCTACTTCAAAGTGGGATCGAGTTCAGGCATGTGGTTTTTCTGAATATAAGTAGGGGAACGTTATTATTTTTCGTCGCAGTAATCACCTTTCAGAAGATCTTTCTTCTTAATTAGTAAAGCGTTTTAGCAAGTCATACAAGCGTTAAAATTCTAAATATTTGTTTGGCGGCGTATCCTAGGATAATTTAAGGATAAAGGAATTTCGCAAAAACTAATTTTAAATATTAAAAATTTCCCTAAAATTCGCATAAACACGATTTAGTGTTGTGTTAATTTCTTTTACTACAAAAAAAACTGCAGATTCGCAGCGGAACGAGTGTTCAAAATTCATCACTACAAAAAATATCGATTATAATAAGCAAAGAATGGAAGGGAGTATTATGGCTGACAATTGCATCATAGTTCGAATTCAGTGGTCCACGAAACGTTTTTGACACTCATATATCTGTTGACAACACTTCTCAAGGATTTACAATAAAAACAAAAACGCAATTATTGTTGTGTTTATTTTTTACGTATTTTTCATTTAGGTTTCGAATTTTTCTTTTTAGAAAAATTATCAAAAAGGACACATTAGAACATTTTGCATCTATTCGCAAAAATGAGCAATTTTCGCCAAAATGCGCATCTATTTCTAAAAACGAAATTTTCGTACCCCTAATCATAACCTTATCACACTACCTATTCCAACACGCACAAGGTCAATTTCTACAACACAACAGCTTGCTAAAACTCTCTAAAAACTATTTTTACGTAAATTACTTACGTTATTGTAATTTTTGCAACCTAAAAGATTAAAATTGAAACATTTCTAAGGAATTTTTTTTCGGACTAGGGTATAAATTTGCATGGATATTATACACCATTATAATAGAAATTATCAGTGCTTTAATTCACCCTTACATGATTTTGCTCCAACTTTTACTGTTTGCAAAATAATTAAAGAAATGCAAAACAGGTCTGTTACCCCCTCTCTCCTATACTCCCTGGCCTACTATTGTCACAAAAAAAAATTAAATAAAAAAAGTTCAAAATGTTCATGTTTGAAGCACAATTTCATTAATAAATTTCTACTATGACTTTATATTTGATCAAAACGCAAACCCTTCAATATCTCAAAACATGACTTAATAGACTTGTACCACTTTCAAATAGAACGGCTCATTACCATGAAAATCTGAAACTAAACATCTCTTAAATTTAACTCAAAAAGATATTGGAGTTCAGGGTTTGTGTAATACCTTTGTCGCTTTCAAAGAAATTGTACTGGTGTCAAAACTGCCGTTTGCACTTGGGCTCCCTTTTTCGATTTTTTGTTGTTGTCCTTGGTTCCTTTGCAATATTTTTTTCAAACTTGGGTCGCACGGTCGCACCTTTGAATGGCTATAGCTTTTAATTGTTCGAATGAGGGCTCTCGCATTTTGCAGCGATTTCTGCTTATATTTTTTTCCCAACAGCAGACGAACGTATTTTTCAGTCGGATGATAATGAAAATGGTTAAGTCATTTACTAACGGAACTGAATCTTACATGAGATGAGGCATTGTAACATATTTTGTTTGTCCTTATCGATGATGAGTTTTTTTTACCTTTTTGTAGATAATATGCAAGGTGTCAGGAAGCTATCGTATAACCGCAACGGAAAAAAATCACTATCTCCTCGTTTTACACATAATTTTGGAGAGAAGAAAAAAATATCGGAAGAAGGGATTATTTCGTTTGACTTGTCTTTGATTCGTGAGTCGGTTTTTGAATGGCCATGACTCAGAGATTTTTTTTTTTCGTTTCAGTAAAAGTTACAGTAATTTGTTTGTAAATACAGTAGAGCGTCCATTATCCGAACGTCGATTATCCGAACATTCGATTAACCGAACCAGGCAATCAGCTTCTTTTCATATGACAGACATCGAATTAAATGAAAAATCAAGGGTTTGAAGGAAGCAATCTCTCATCTGCATCGCTCAAATTACCTCAATTATTGTATTTTTGTTCAGTTCTAGTCGTTTTAAAGGTTTTAAGTTTGTCGCTTTATTTCAAATTTGGGTTATTTTCTAATTTTTCTATGGCAGCTCGATTATCCGAACCACCCTTGTCGACATTAGTTCGGATAATCGACGCTCTACTGTATTTGAAATGAACTAGATCTGTAGAACCTTCCAATGAAATTGAACCAACGCTGCAGGCACACACACATACATAGACCGATCATCAATGGCATCAACGAGCCGACAAACGGTGCAACAGCACACACAGCATGCAACGTACAAGCAAACACAACAATGAGCAGCATGCGGCATCCCTACTCAATAGGTTCGTGAAGCTCGTCGAGTCAACAAATCGGGTTAGTTGCATTCTGGTCTTGGCATCGAAGCATTCACAACTGAGACTTAGTTAGAGTCACCATTTACTGTCCAATCGATTGTACGATGAACGGTAATTTTCTTTAGTTGCAGTGCCGACATACGGTAAGTGAAGGGTGATTCGCCATCCAAGTGAGAATTGAATGCATACTAACATCGGCCATTCACGAAGAGGAATCCACCCAAATTATTATAAAAACGCAACATATTTTTCAGTATCATTTTTATTATTTTCCATTTTATTACAGTATAGTAAATACTGGTTAATAAAAATTATAAATATATTACAGTATTGTTGTTTCTTCTTCTTTCTTTTCCTTCATCTGATTTTGCTGTTGCTTCATAGCTGCGTGTCTATATAATGTTTTTCACATTGATTTCACATCATTTATATTCTTCTTTTCTTGTATATTTTAGTCAAAAATTTTCAATTTAGATTGGCCAATCCTATATAGTTTTCAAAATTAAAAATTGAACTGATTTTTTTTTGTCCGAAAGGGAAAATTCATAATTTTGAGTTTTGTGTCATAGAATGTGTTATTGGAACACATCTTTGAAAAAAAAAAACACCATTCCGAATATGAATTTGTTGTGAAATTTTTAAGTAGTATTCTTGTTACTGTCATATTTTCATTTATCTACAAATATAACAATCCCATTGTGTTCTTCACAGAATTCTTCATAATGTTTGAAATAAAAGGAGAGCATAAAGGGATCTTCATTTAAGCGGGATGAAATAATAATAATTTCATAATGTTGAACAATACACAAACGAAACAATACATGATTAAGTATTTTCGATTTGGCCTCAATTGATTTATAACTTTCATTATAATCCATTCTAATATTTCTATTCATTTTTGTTTTATAAGATATATACAAATTTAGATACAGATTTTTTTTTTGGTTTTCCACAAATATATTTTAAATAAGTGTAATTTTTCACATTTTTTTCTTGGTAAGTCACGAATATTAGGTTCATTTTTTTTTGTTTATCTAGAGCATATAAAAGCCAGTTTTAATTTATTTCAATTTCATTTTTTGCCTTAAATTTATTTATAGGTATTTAATCAAATAAATGTAATGATTACAGTATATATATGATACGTCTAGCTATAACCTTTATTGTTGGATGTTCGTGTGTTAGTTGAAAGGTTACGCGCAATTCTAGTTTTCATTCTTCCTTTTGTCTGTGGGGGTTTTTGTGTGTGTGTGTGTTGGTTTTACATATGCAAATTAAAGATGTAGATATATATTTTGAACGGTCAATATTAAATATTTTAAGTTTACACAATATGTTTGTTTGTGGTTGTGATGTCCCTATGATTTATGGCTGTTTCTTTTTATTATGATATTCATTTGTTTTTATCTTTTTAGGTTCTTAATTTTAGTTGTATTTGATTTAATCATTTTTTTTTCTTGTTTCTGTTAAATTGTTCAAAAAGTTGTATACAAAAATATTCAATAAGACATTTGTTTTTCTTTTCAATATTTATATCATATTTTTTTGTTGTTTTGTTTTTAGTTTAAACTTTTCTTTTTCGCATCGCATCAGCCCGTATGTAGACTTTTGCGCATAGTTTCAATAAGTTTGCGTCCTCTTAATATGATCAATAATAATAATTAAATAAAAGCGTCTTTTCTTTTTTGTTTCGAAAAATAAAGTCGTATACTTTATGATTTTTGTTTATTTGTTATTTTGAATGAAGTGTTTTTCCTTTTTTTTTGTTTTGTAGAAAATGTATAGGTATAATGTGATTTTTAATGGTTTCTTTCAATATTTGTTGTTGTTTTTGTTTTTAATTCTATTGATTCAGCTGCTCAAAAGTCTTTTTTTGAAATGTTCATGAATGTGTGCTACATTGAAAAATATACATATAGCATTTGGTTGTAATAATATTTACAATTGTTGTAATTATACTAAAATATTGTATAATAATGATAATAGATACTGATAACAGAACATTTACGATACAATTTCGATAGACACATAAAACAATTCTGGTTTAGAATATTGGATAGAACCTTTTTGTGGTCGGAAATAATAACGTTGGTGAATGTTTTTTTTTATAAATAAAAACATACTAAATAGGCATTTATTTATGATTTTCATTTGTTTTAATTTACTTTAAAATATCACTTAAGTATAAGACATTTTCTAGAATTTTCTTTTCATTTTTTTTTATTTATTTCTAAATATGTAAATAACAATCCACATTTCACTTATCATTTTGAATATATTTATTTTATGAGATATATACTTTTCAATATTTTATTTTTTGGTTTTAATTTTTTTTCTCAATATAGAATATATATAAATTTAATGTCAGACACTAAAAGGCAATGTAGTCACCATATGTGTGTGTGTGTAGATACATCTCAAAATGCATACAATATTTTTTTTTACTTTAAATACACCATTTTCTCTCGCATTAATGAATATGTTTTATTTCTTTGGGGTATTATAATATTTTTTTTTTTAATTTAATATCTAAACATTTTTACCGAAATATTTGATTAATTTATTTTTGATACATATTGGTTTACTTTAGCAACATTTACGTTTGGAAAACATAACACCGAAAGCATATTTTTTTTACATTTTAGATGGATTTTGAATTTTTACATACAAGACAATATATTAGTGGCCAAAAATTGTGTCAAAAGAATTTGGGTTCAAAACCTTTTGTGTGTGTGTGTGTGTGTGCTGTTGAGGATGACTTTAGTTTTTTCAAGAAAAGTAAACTTTCTTGTCATACTATGGAAACGGTTTATCTCTACGAAAAACGATGGGAGGATTTTTGTTAATATATGTGAATTTTTGATGTACATATGGCCAACTTGTCGTCGTCGTCCGTGAAGCTTCCAAAAAAGAGTGAGTTCAGTGCTGTATAGTTTTTGTTTTTGGTCCCGAAAGCGTATAACTTTTTTATTTCATGAAATTTCATCATGCCGTATGCAGATGTAAAATGTGAGGGTATAATGTATATATTTTCTGGTTTAAGTATTTTCTTTTCATTTAAGAGGAAATGTGCGGCTATTCTTGAATTTCTAAGATGTTTTGACAGTTGTACAGGTTAAAACAAAGTTGGGACGTAAAATTAGAAATTAGAAACCTAAGAAATTTACATTAATTTACACTTCTTGTTCTCCATAGTTTCTAGTTATTTTCTTTTGAACCCAGTCGGTGGTTATCCTTTTTTTAATATTATTTTATATTCAATGTTGTTTGATGAAGTATGTACGCATATGTGTATTTTAATTTATACTTTTTGTCTAGTTAGCATTAGTTTTAGATACAAAAATTTAAATAATTTTCTTATTATTCATTTTGATTCCATTTTACATTCAAGAAAATGCAATTTGTCTTTTTAGTTTTTATAAATATTTTTCATAAAGTTATTTTTTTCTTGTTATTATTTTTAGTTTATTTTTTCTTTTATCTTTTTGATTGCTAACAGAAAAAATACGAGTTTCTCCAAAATATATTCCAAGAATTTATACTAAATTTGTTGTTGTTGTTTTGTTTTTATCTAAAGATTATAGCCTAATGCTGTTGTTAGGTAATCAGTCTTTTTACGTGTATCTTTTCATTTTATTCTTCCGTTTTTATCCTTTTGATTTGTTTTTGTTCCTGTTAATGTAATGTATGTGTTTTGATCTGAAAACGTGTTGGCGATGTTTTGATTAGGACTGTTTGATGATTTTATAATTATACAGATTTATTTCGTTTTGTACTCAATTTAAATAAATAATTTATAAATTTATTGGTGTCAATCGGGTGAATTTTTTGAATAATACAGTTGAAAATCGAGATAACAACTGAATTTGGGAATCTGGGAATGTCCAGAAAAAGTTCCTCGAAATGGCAGTAGATCGTAAAAGTACAATGTTTTCAGCAGGGCCGGCCTTAGCAGTGTAGTGGCCCTGGGCCAAATCGATCATGGTGGCCCCTACTAATACCCAAGCAAAATGTTTAGTCCTATCAAGTAGAGATTCCGGTTATTTCGTTCAAATGTGTCTGACGCAGGGCCGGCACAAGACTCCGTTGCGCCCTAGGGTTTGCATATTGCGCCCCTTGGATGTACTTGACGGGTATGGTAGTTTAATTATACCCTATACCTACCCATAAGATGGTATAGGGAGGGTATATTGTTTTTGTTACGCCGATATTATGTAACACCTCAAAGGAGCCACCGGAGGTATGGCAAAGTATATATATATAAATGATCAGGGTCGGGACTGTCCCTGAATCGAATAAGCCATGTCTGTCTGCTTGCACGATAATCCCCGAAATAATGAAGCTAGCGGTTTGAAATTTTGGCCAAATGTTTGTTTTGCTAAAATCTTGGAGTGTATTGAAAATGAGCCCCTACCTCCCATACAAAGTTAGATTCCGCCATATATTTTGATAGAATGTCGCGAAAAACTTCAAATTAGTATCAAATGGTAGCCGTTGGATGCCTTGATAAGATAATAAAGATGTGCCAGATCCAACCCATCTACCCCTCCCTCCCCTAAAAGTATGAAATTGAATATTTTGGGTTTGCGTTCCTTCTAGGTCCGTACATGGGTATAGAGTATATACTCTATACCATGGGTATAGAGTATATACTTAGAACTCGGTCCTGTTTTAGTTTTTTTTTAAGAAATTCGGATATATCTTCGATTTGACGAACTAAAGAGGATTCATCTTGACGATGATTTATATGTTCGCAATGTTAAGCTGTATCCACACTCGATACCAATTGGCAGTTCGCCAAAAAAATGGCATCACGAGCGGCCATTTAGCAGCACCCAAACTTTCGAATTGCAAGCAGGAAACTGACGTAATCAATCTTTAATCAATTTAATTCTCAAAATAGGATTATGCGCATTTAAATTTGTATTAGGTCATTCAAAAAACTGCCATAGTTTACATCGCTAGCTGCAAACACGAGCGTGTAAAATCCTCCAGAATTTCAAAGTTCTACTGGAAATATCGTTAGTTTCAATTTAGGCCGCTGCCAAGTTGCTTCAAAAGGATAGTGCCATAGGTCATACAAACAAAATCAACTAATTATTCAAACTAAAGTTTTCAAACGCTGAATTGCAGAATTAAAACGCAAAATCGACTTTGCTATTCTCCGAAATTTCACAGTGAAGTATATGCTGTTCGATATGAACAACTTCTCTCTTCAACGTCTCCAAGAACAAAGCCCTCTTTAATTTTTCTCTATGCAAAAAAAAATATCCTGATTAAAAATCCCCTCCCTCTCCAAAAGGGTTCTACGTCTCTGGTTCCCGGACATTCTATACTATGGGACAATCGAAGATAAATTTATTTCTTGTTGAAAATATGATTTGGTTTGCGTGCACGGCCATTTGCTGGAACACGCTCTTGACCTGCCAAATGGGCGCCCCGAGCGAGTGCGCACTTTCGCCTATTGACGTCCCGGCCCTGGTTTGACGAAATTTCGGAGCTTATATTATTAAATCTATTATATTCTTATAATTTATTTTGTAGCTAAACAAATTTATAAATTATTTTTTCGAGCTCAGACTTTGCCAAATGTTTCAAATTAGTGCTTGCAACCTTATCTGCAACAGACAGCTAAGCCAAGTCAATCGTTGCTTTATATTGTATCATGGCGGGTCGTAGGTACATTTTGATTAAAAAAAAACTTTAAATAAAATTTGCAGTATGTTTTTAAAATTGAATTAAGGAAGGAATTAAGCTTATGGAAATTCAATTCTGCTTTTATTTCTTGATGAATGTCTGTCAAACCTCTTTAATAATTTCATATCGCAAACAATCGTTATTTCGCTTATCTTTAACATAATTTCAATAATTATTTGAAAATGTTTCTGTGTGGGGGCCCCTTGAGAGTTAGACCTATTGTAAGTGGTGGCCCTTAGAATTTAATGGTTGCTTGAGAGTGGTGGCCCCTTAAAAGTGGTGGCTCTGGGAGACCGCCCAGATCGCCCACCCATTTTCAGAATTTAGTACATTTGATATGAAATTTGCGTTTGGCCGCTGGATTAGCCCTGCTTTCGATTGCACGCTACGAGTGGTGCGATTTGAAAAATGTTTGAATCTGATGCTAATTGCCATATGAACTTTCTTGCGTCAACAAAGGAACTTTCGGATGCAGAAATTTGTATACTGAATTTAAATTAAACTCAATGGCTCAATGGATTGTGGAAAATTGTTATAAATGCCGTTTGTGCACATTCTGGGGGTAATCGGTATTACTTTTGGAATATCTAAAAAACTGAACTAACAATGGTACAGCCAAGAATTTTGTATAAATTTTGCACCAAAAAAATTGTCCGAGTGCTTCAATTACTTTTTGCAACTCCCAATATTTGCGGCTAAAAAAGTGCTTCAGCAAAAATATGCAAAATCGTAGCTGATGTTCTAGGATAGTGATTCCTGAACGGTGGACCCCACTGGGGAGGCATGACGGTTTGGGAAGGGTGGGGGAGGTGTTTGACGTGCGTACAACATATATATCGCTGTAACAATGAATTTATTTGTATACTCTGCCCAAATGATCGCAGTAAACATTTTAGGCCGAAATCACTTGATATCGACGTCTAGTCTCGTGTGGAAATAATGTTCTTTTCATTTCTCTTTATTCATCAGAACAACTTCAGATTATGGTAGCTCCTGTAATAGAAATTTTTTGCAGGGCCGGCCCTAGGAGTAGGCGAACTGGGCGGTCGCCCAGGGCCACCACATTTAAGGGGCCACCACTCTCAAGGAACCTTCACTTTCAAGGGGCCACCTCTCGGAAAGAGCATCACTTAAAAGGGGCCTCATGCGATACCCGTTTGACATATATACTTGAAATAAATTAAAGTTAATATAAAGAGAAATAATTATGATGTGACTTTACTTATAAAAAAAAAACCTGCCACAACATTTTCGAATTACGGTATTCGGATCCTTGAATTTGTGCTCTCTTAACAGACCACGTCAAAGCTAAGCATTGCTGCCATACAAAAATTTTAAAATCGAGATTAATGACTGGAAATCTCATACTTCTTCTTTACAAGACGTGACACCTTTAGGTCACAAGAAGTTTGAATTGGTGTTTATCATGAATAACGTAACTGCACAGACGTTACCGACGTTAGACCCATAAATGAGGATTGGAGTTTCCTGCATAGAAAACCGTCGGAAGCATTAGTTAGAAACACAATGCACCGCCTGTACAAAATTATCGTCTAATGCAGTGCTTCCCAAACGGGGCTTCGTAGAACACTAGGGTTCCGCGACGACTTCTCAAATATCGGAAATGAGTAATGTAGAAATTACAATTAATTGAAAATACAAGGAATGCATAGAAAAATTCCACTAAATATTTAGGCTGCCAGCTGAGCACTCCGGTGACTGCCAATAATAATTAACGTAACTTACGCAAACTCATGAAACTCACAAGAACAGTCAGATGGATGATATTTTGAATGTTTGGCGTGTGAAAAGCAGTTATACAGTTGACAAAAATTTTCAAAATGATTGGAATTCCACAGAAAATGAGGTGATTGAAAAACAGCCAGTGACAGCAGCTCCCAATATTTTAATAAAACGCTAAAGAGTTTTTATAAAGCATCAGTCAAAGAATTAAAAGGGAAAACATTCAGCCAATCAAGATCGGATACTTCTTTTTTTGTGTATTAGTAATGAAGTAGGGGCCACCATCATCCATTTGGCCCAGGGCCACCATAGTGCTAAGGCCAGCCCTGACTTTTTGACTTATCGACGTATCGTTGAGCAAAAAAAAAGCCGTTTTTCAGTAAATATCCAATACCACACAAAAAAAAAGTGTGGTTGCTATTATGGCGACTGCCGAACTTCTGACGGAAATCATATTGCGTAAACTATCCAAAAGTTTCAAAACTTAAGCTTCACTAACAAACAATTGTGCTTTTCCCATGCAGGATTGAAATATGAGTGAACAATTTTCTGGGTTACGTGTGGGCATACGAGTATTTGGATTATTAGTATGGAGGCAAATCTGTACATCGGACTTGGTCATAATTTATATTAACAAAAAATCTAGGCTTCTGTCCAAGATCAGTGTGTGGTTGTTCAAATTTATGGCGAATCATGTCTTCGTATTTTGGCAGCTTTCAGAAGTTATAAACAAAAAAAAGCAATTAACCGATGAAAGCAAATATAATTAAAGTCCGCAATCTAGCACGAAGTGAACTATGTATACTCTAATAGCGGAAATACAAAAATGTCCTCACCCATTTTCGGTTTTTGGCCAAAACTTCCCCGAGTGGTGCCAGTCTCAGGAAACTTTGCAAAGAGAGGGCGCGGACTGAAAAAGATTGGGAACCACTGTTCGAGGAGGTACAGAACAGACTACCGGTGATTGGGTGGCTTTCTGTATTGCAATCGACTGATGGGCGCCATAGACCCTCCGACCGATTGAAGAGATTTTTTGATTGCGAGATAAATAGGAAGGTGTATGTGACTATCGAATTCAATTGTTTGATTTGACGTGTGGAACATATTGCCATGCAATTATTCGGGCAATCTGTCATGACAATCGTATGTTTTCATTTGCTGATTTTTTTTGACATTTTTATGTCTTGACTCTGGCACATAAATCGAAAATCGTCACGAAAATTGCAACGAAAAAGCGTTACGTTTTTGGCATTACCCTGTGAGTTTTGGGTGCCATTCAACTGAAGTTGGGCTAGGTGGTACCCTGTGGTTCAACAGAGGTTGGGATTGGGTTCAATTTACGTTCAACTTGGGTTCAACTTGTGTTCAACTTGGGTTCAACTTGGGTTCAACTTGAATTCAACTCGGATTCAACTTTCAACTTAGGTTCAACTCACGTTCAACTTTCGTTCAACTTTTGTTGAACGACCCAAAAAGTTTTACTTTCAACTTGGGTTCAACTCACGTTCAACTTTCGTTCAACTTTTGTTGAACGACCCAAAAAGTGTTACTTTCAACTTAGGTTCAACTTTTGTTGAACGACCCAAAAAGTGTTACTTTCAACTTAGATTCAACTCACGTTCAACTCACGTTCAACTTTCGTTCAACTTTTGTTGAACGACCCAAAAAGTCTTACTTTCAACTTAGGTTCAACTCACGTTCAACTTTCGTTCTACTTTTGTTGAACGACCCAAAAAGTCTTACTTTCAACTTAGGTTCAACTCACGTTCAACTTTCGTTCAACTTTTGTCGAACGACCCAAAAAGTGTAACTTTCAACTTAGGCTCAACTCACGTTGAACTTTCGTTCAACTTTTGTTGAACGACCCAAAAAGTGTTACTTTCAACTTGGGTTCAACTCACGTTCAACTTTTGTTGAACGACCCAAAAAGTGTTACTTTCAACTTAGGTTCAACTCACGTTCAACTTTCGTTCAACTTTTGTTGAACGACCCAAAAAGTGTTACTTTCAACTTAGGTTAAACTCACGTTCAACTTTCGTTCAACTTTTGCTGAACGACCCAAAAAGTGTTACTTTCAAATAAGGTTCAACTCACGTTCAACTTTCGTTCAACTTTTGTCGAACGACCCAAAAAGTGTAACTTTCAACTTAGGTTCAACTCACGTTACACTTTCGTTCAACTGTTGTTGAACGACCCAAAAAGTGTTACTTTCAACTTAGGTTCAACTCACGTTCAACTTTCGTTCAACTCACGTTCAAATTTCGTTCAAATTTTGTTGAACGACCCAAAAAGTGTTACTTTCAACTAAGGTTCAAATTTTGTTCAACTTTTTTGAACGACCCAAAAAGTGTTACTTTCAACTTGGGTTCAACTCATGTTCAACTTTCGTTCAACTTTTGTTGAACGACCTAAAAAGTGTTACTTTCAACTTAGGTTCAACTCACGTTCAACTTTTGTTGAACTACCCAAAAAGTGTTACTTTCAACTGAGGTTCAACTCACGTTCAACTTTTGTTGAACGACCCAAAAAATTTAACTTTCAACTTCGGTTCAACTCACGTTCAACTTTCGTTCCACTTTTGTTGAACGACCCAAAAAGTGTAACTTTCAACTTACGTTCAACTCACTTTCAACTTTCGTTCAACTCACGTTCAACTTTCGTTCAACTTTCGTTCAACTTTTGTTGAATGACCCAAAAAGTGTTACTTTCAACTTAGGTTCAACTCACGTTCAACTTTCGTTCAACTTTTGTTGAACGACCCAAAAAGTGCTACTTTCAACTTAGGTTCAACTCACGTTCAACTTTCGTTCAACTTTTGTCGAACAACCCAAAAAGTTTAACTTTCAACTTCGGTTCAACTCACGTTCAACAAAAGTTGAAAGACCCAAAAAGAGTCAAATTCGAAAAGCAAATCGTCACGAAAAACATGAAAATGTCCCACTGAGTTGCGGACTTGTACGCAAGCTGATGAAAATTTTTCATCGCGGTAATTTTTTTACATAATGTTCTTCATGGTGTGGTTGTGGCGGTCATTCTCTATCGAAAGTAGCAATGGTTGTCCATCTTCCATCGCCACAAAGTAGATAATTTTTGCTATGTCGTGTTGTGTTGTGTGGACCGTGAGACTGTCATTTCAGATTGCGCGATAAATTGCCTAGTGTGTGTGCTGTACGGGCGTGAGATCGATTGTGTGCAATCGATTGCTCAATCTATTGACCAATAAATCGCTAGGTCTGTGGTACTCTTAAAGTAAGCTGGCCAAACGTATAGCATTTTGCTGTACAGAACAGCATTGGGAAATGTACAGCATTCTCCATGCCACACAATGAAGCCTAATTCACTACATAATAAGGTCCTTGATGAGGACTGTGATCAGTCTTGTCGGCTTTTAAGGTGTAAAGTTTGTACTATACTGGACCCTGTACGATCGATATTTAGCGATAGAATCGCACTTTTACCTTTGCAAGTCCTACATGTTCGATAACTCAGTAACCCTTCTTGATCTTTCTGAAATTTGGCACACACTTGTAGAGCTAGATAGCGCTCACATTTTTTCCAAATTACGCGGTCCTACGCCTACCTATGCTCGTTCGGAAGTTACGGCTACCCAAATCGCAATTTTGAGTTTTCTAATTGAAAATTGTCCATCACGGGATTCGTAAGCGAAAAGCTTTGAAATATAGATTACTGGTAGATCCCCGTACTGTTCATATTTGATATAAATTTCAGGGCTCTATAGCTGTCAAGCGATATAATTGCACTTGTATGTACACCAATCATGAATTTTCCATAACTCGGAGCCGACCGAAATTTCTGAAATTATGCACACTTTACTTCTTCTCTGGACCGCGTAACTCTAAGTGAGGTATGGGTGCTCAGCCGTTTATAGGATATTTTGAGTAAACGTTTCATTTAATTACAGAGTGTATATAATGTCGCAAGTGCTATATATTTCCTATCCGCTCATGTACGACAATTTTGGACCACACCGAGATTCGATCTCCGGACCTCTAGATTACTAGCATCGTAGAGTGCGACTTAACCAAGCGAGCCACAGAGCGTGCACACTTTTAGAGACGAATATTTCATCCAAGTCTCAAGTTTTTCCTATCGTTCCCGTTCGAAAGTTACAGCTGCCAAAATCGCACATTTGTGTTTTCTAAGCTTTTAAATCAGTAGTTACTTTGCGGGCATCACGATAAGTCAGATCATACGGCTGTCCGTCCAACTTACAGAAATCTTAAATTTCTAAAAATTTTTTGTGCTTCACCTGCTGATGATTTTTGGTCAAGGAGAACCAGTGACGTAGATAGCTTTTCGGAGGGGGAGGGGATCGTTGGTCAGGATTATTTTTTTAGCACAGAGGTAATCAAAAAATGTGCTGTTGTTTGAAGGCTGAGATTCTGGAGGAATAGGTTTGGCACAGCGAAGCAAATATTGTACATCGAACAACGTGGCACTACCCCAGATGCAGAGTTTTCATAAACCCCAGCGCGACCTTAATGTGGGTGTACCTACTTAATTGAGGTTGGACCAGTGACTCCTGAATGATACGCGGGAGTTTAATTCCGTCAGGCGACGACGCATCTTAGGAATAATTGTAGAATCGCCTAAAGATTATGAGTGCGCAGAATATGAAAGACCTTGAAAACCTTGAAAGATCGATCCTCGAAATTTATAGGATGAACTTAAAATTGAAGGTTGCCAGCGCAAATGTTAAGAATCGTTGTATGGTTTGTACGCAGTATTCAATAATTTCTGCAGACCCGAGGAAATAGAACGTAAATATACGTTGAGGCGGCCTCTGTGAAGTAATTCGTGATTATATTCGACGCAGCATTGTTCAAGAAAATTAGTCATACATGTGCCGTAATGCCGCTCAAAGAAGGCTGTTGTACCACTAGATATTCTCAATATGTACTGATTTTCGCTAAAATGCCAAATTGTCTCAGTAAATTCCACCTGATCTGTTCCTGTGGCATTCACACTATCTGAAAAACAACGCTTGTAAAAATCCAAAACTCATGAACGCCAGTATACGCTAGGAGATGTCAAAATTCTAGGCATGGTAGTAACAATTATGTAATTGAAAATACTTTAGAAAGGGTTAATTCTGAAATCCCCCTGTGGATGGCATATTTCGGTAAATATTGTTATCAAATGTACTCAATTAAAAGCAAAGAACTAAGTTTATATAATTTAGTATAAAAAATATGTGTGACCACGGGGATCAATCCCCTTTAGCACAAGCACAAGCTTCTTATGAAGAATAAGACAGGGAACGTTATGTAGAGATAGAAAGACAGAGATAGCGTAAAAGAGGGCGTGGTTAATGTTTGTTAACTTGACAGCTTGAAACATTATAACTAGCACAATACAAGAAACAAATCTGTACAATTCTCGTATTACCAATCGTTCCTCTTTTCAAACGTCTTTATCAATATGTAGTTCTTGCTATTTATTCCTCTAAATTTAAAATAAATAACAGTGGGTTGATTCATTATGTATATAATACCCACTAGTTAATGAATGAATATTTATGTATGTTATATCTAATGTATGTAATGTTGTATGTTGTTGCCTGTTTATTTATTATAGTTATAAACTTAAAATTAATATGACCGTTCTATTGTTGTTGTTGTTATGTGCATTGCAATTATGGAAAAATTAAAACCAGTTTTATTTCATTTATTTTAACATTATAGTGATGTCAATTATGAAATTTGTTTTTTTTTTTTAATAAGAAAAACATGCTGTAAAACTATTGAAGTTGAGAAAGAAATAAGGCAAAATAACGCAAAATCTAGGTTGGAAATTGAAAAAAAGATGGTTTTGGTTTTGTACATCCTGTTTAGTTTTGCGTAACAAAACTGCCTTTATTTTTTATAAGAAGTTTCCTTACTGGGCTGCACAAAAAACCAGCTTATTGTAAAATGATGGTACAGAGTCCTATAAGTAATAAGGCTATATTTATACTGAGCTGAATGAAAAAAATATGAAATTAAGATGCTTAAATTCAAGTCTACCATTACAAATTTCAAAATATCTTTCACTAGAATGTCATAATCTATGGTATATATTGTAATTCTTGTTCAGAATTCATAATGTGGACTGTTATAGTTGTATTATAAGTTGAAAAATATTTTGTCATCTTCGGTTGGGTTTCTTGTTACATTTTCGTTCAAATATTATGAACGTTACATTTTGTAAGTTTCTTTTTTCTTTGTTTCGTATGCATGCTTTTCTTGTTGTAGCATCTTTTGATTAATCTTGTTTTACAGATGTTATGTTTATTTTTTTCTAAGTCAGTTATCATTTAATATATTGCACGTTCTTCATTTTGTAATACATTTTTAAAATTGTAAGAAATTAATGACTAGTCATGTTTTTTTTTTTCAAATTAATATTCCGTCTTTTTAATCTTCTAACCACATCGACGTGAATGTGTTTTTGTTTTATACGAAAAATTATTCATTTTTGTCAAGACATTACAATAATAAAAAAAAAATTTGCAAATTTAACGATCAGAGGTTCGTAAATATGCCTCCTGGGATCCTTGTCTCAGGGGGTGCCGGGATCCCGAGCCGATAATCCAAAGCTCTTGTTTAAATAGTTTCTCCATATATTTTGTAGAAATATTATTTATTTATTTGTATTTTAATTATATAATTTCGTTCAACCAATAAAATAGAACCTAGACGAAACGCGTCAGACTCGACCTACTTCTCTTTTTTTGCGGCTGAGGAGGGAACTTTGCAATATGCATCAAATTGCACGTTTTAAGGTTTTTGCATGAAAACGAACATTTGCATTTTTAACCCTGTTTCATAACAATTTTCCCGGAAATAATGCAATGCGCAGAATTTTTCGATAGACAGAGAAGAGAATAAAAGTATCAAGAAAGAAATCACATGTAAAAAAACAATAAAACTAAACAAAGTGACGCACTTATTGAAATTTCATGAAATGCCAGTTGATTTTCATAAAATTTTGCAGTTGTGGTGTTTAGAGTCTATGTTAATCTGGTGGTTAACATAACTTAAATAAATATAGGAAAATCTGCCCCTTCGAAGACGATGTATTCCCGAATTAGATAAGCCCAAAGGCCAAAGGTTGCGCGATAAATCCTAAACAAAAACCGGTTATGGATTTCGTGTGCCATATTTAAATGAGCTAATCTAGACAGCATTTTATGGGGAGAAATGTATGTTCGGTTAAAATAGTGTCCCGCATTGCTTCAATTTTTTTTCAATGCTTTTCCTGCTTCCACTGCACCAAAACCAAACCTTCTAAAAGCCGTACTTTTTTTTAATTGCACGGAAAATGCACATTCGTGCATTTATATTGAACGATTTTGCACGTTTCGGGGTTTTTACTGCACGTTTTTAAATTTTTACTGCACGAAAATCCGGGCTCTCGTTATCACGAACATTTTTAGTCATTTCTCTGAAACTTCTTATGAGACTGAAACTCGAAAATAAATCAATTTACGCATTATGTAACGCATTATTAACATAAATGTTTGGGGAACTATTTATTATTTTCTCGCATGTATCGAGGAATGTCTGTCTAAAGCAGCTTATTTGCTGATTTTGTTTTTTTTTTATTGTTGAGAAGCCCTTTCAAAAAAATCCGTTGAAATTTGTTGCGGTTTGGCCCAGAAAGTATTGACATTGCCGTAAAATCAGTAGTGTCCGGCCGAAGCTTCAATTTCTTTTAGCCATAATGGGCTAAACACGCATAAATAGACTTACACTCGGTTCTCGGTCAACCAGAGTTGCATCGTTGCACCTTGCCCCTCGAATACTAAAATATTTGTAATTTTCAGGCCCTTGATATATGGCACTGGGAGCTAACTTTGTGAGTGTTATTAATCCATAACATAATCAGATCCTGCAATCTCTCGTTTCGTCTTGTATTTCAAATCTTAAATCTTTCCTTTAGTGATAACCTAAGGCAGGGGTCTCCAACTCAAAACCCAACCTGGGCCGAATATCACTGTCTTCAGGTTTGAGAGGGCCGTAGGATAAAAAATTATTTTCGAAATTTAATCACAAAATATGACTGTAAATCTGATTCATTAACATTTTTAGGATATTATCCTTTAGAAATGCCAACTTAAAAAAAATCCTGTTTAGCCGTTAAAATAAAGGATTGAAAGTCTATCTGCGAGAAGTTAACGGAATATAGCATCATTCATTAAATTTGGTAAGAAAGGGTATACCGATTTGCCTGTTAAAGAATGAGTGTTGTACTTTCAGTCTTCTGAATATTTTAAAACCACTGCAAGCGAAAACTGAATAAAGACTTTTTCATTGGGACTTACATTGACATTGTACACCAGGAAAAGGATTAACGTGGTTTGTTCATCCTTCTCCTGGTGTACATTTTTCAAACTTTAGCACTATAGCTTTTCAAACTATACCACTAAGTATAGACGAGCCACGAGTCTCAAAAAAATTCGTAGGCGAGTTGGATGTAATCAGGTGCTATCGAAGTTTCCCCTATGAAAATCATGATGTTGAAAAAATTTAGTTCTTGATTCCTGGAGTGGACGAAGTTTCGTTTAAAAAATATCTGAACAAAAAGCTGAGTTTCAAGTGAATGTTTATAATCATAGTCCAATGATGGCCACATCATTTTGGGCTCCTAAGACAAAACTAGCAGATAACACACAAGGAAAGTTAAAAAAAAACAAGCTCCAAAAGTGTACTTGATACTCACGATTCTTTGAATAAAAATGTTCTCGCCACAAGTATCAAACAAAGCTACAAAGGTACATTGATTGTACCATCACACTGGGTAAGACCAACCCTAAGGGTGCTAATTTTAGGGGTGGGACATTGAGCTAGGTATACCTATTCAGAATTCAGAGAGGGAATAAATATTCGGTAATTGTAGACTAATTTCAGAAATGTTGGATCTAGTTAAAATGTAACCACTACACTAGAAAGTATTTATTTATTTATTTAAGCATATACACAGAAAAAAATTCCAATAAATGTACACATAAGCATTAAAAGTTTCCCAAGAAATATAATGCCCGACATTTTGTAATAATACTGAATTATGGCCAGCACCCGCTCTAGCACTTACGCCTGCTGTATCGAGGGCAAGAGGACGAGTTTCCGACCCTTAGGTACTGTACCAGTCAGATTGATAGTATGGTTAGAATGTGTTTGTCGTTTTGATTGTAGAAGCAATTCAAGAAATTTTTTCTTTTGAATCGAGTTCTTTTGGCAGTTCTTGCTTGCTGTAACAGCAAGTAGTTCCAAAAGGATACATCGTGCAACTGACTGTCGTAGGGGATTTTTGTTAAAGACAACACAAAAATCCATGGTCAAAGTGAGTTTAGAGCCAAAGCTCCAGTAATTCAGAGAATAGAATCTCTACCCATTGAGAGAGAAAGCTCTAATGGTATCTTTACTAGACAGTCATTCAGACTTTTAAGCGCAATTCACAACAGCGGGAAGGCTTTGTAAAGAGTTTGTTGGGAACTCCAAAATTAAAGCTTAGTATTGAATTCGTCGTTCAACACTGTCAGAAAGAAATATACCACATGGCACACTGGCTTTTACCCACCTAAGAAATGAATGCAAACATTTTTTTCCACTAAAGTCATCAAATATTAAAAGAGAAACTCAATCTGGAATTTTTTTTGACAATGAATGGTGCTCCTTTTTATCGCCATTATTTTGTAGTATTTTTCGATAGAAGGAAGTTTTTTTTTTCGCTGGTTTCAAACGTGCGTGTCTTATTTTCACAAATGCGCCATCTCTGGAATTCTTTGGTGAATCCATAGATTTAACTATGCATTTATTTGGAATGGATGCGCCCATTGAATAGAGAGAGCTTGAATTATTTTAAATTTTTTTTTAATACATGGAAAAGCGGTGTATGTGCGGTTTTAGAGAATTAGGTCAAATCGAGAAACGCTGTTGCGGTCCTGGCAGTGTGCAATGTATGACTCTAATCCCATCTCGTTGAAGGAAAAAGGTTCGAAATATATCGTTTCAATGCTAGATGAAATTGAAACCGATTGAAAGAATCAATCCGCGAAAAGATGGGAAGAATTTAAGTTGGATTGCGGCGAAATATGGATGAGAGTAATCGAAAACTACTTCAATGAATTAGTGATGAAAATGGTGCCTTTGGAAATGAAGTTTCTCACGACAGTTTTTTTTTTACTCTTTTTTGTTTCGTGTTGAGTGTTTCCGCGACTCTTCATTTCCAATTTTGTAAGAATTTCAAAAATATTAGGCTTCATATTCCGGAAATCGAATTAGGACATATCGCATAAATGCGTTAATTGCGTTCTATAATTTCGTCCTCTATTTGAAAATTAAACCGCTCTTCAATTTGGTAAGCATTAGGGATCATGTAGGCAGATCCAAAAAAAAAATCTTTAATTGGACTCTGAAATAATTCAGAAATTAGACCATTTCAACCTAAATTTAATTGGCACGTAACCGAGCGAACTGCCCCTTTTTCCTTTCAGAAATGGGGGCGGTTGCTAACATTGCAGACCTTAAATTTGGGGAAAATTACTAATCTTTTTCTGTTCGCACCTCTTCTTATCAATTGTGAGCTCTTGAAAGCTTTACAACGACTTTGCGTCTTTAAAACGCAACTTTTGAAAGATAATAATTGATGATGCAGTTTGGAAAATAAAAAATTTTTAACGAGTTTTTAAGTTCAGAATTGATGTGCTTCTTAAACTAAAAAAACCCATTTAGCTTAGCCATTTTCAAACAAAATAAAAAATATCGTAGTAGTAAAATCATTTTATGCATTTTATTTCGCCGTTTTTATTTAACCTGTAGTTTCTATGGTTTCTTTTCAAGTAAATTGAAGTTATTATTTAATTCTTCCTTTCGCCTTTTTGCAAATTTTTACTCGAGTGTAAGCCAAAAAGGTGCCCCAAAAGCCCCGAGTGATCACCCCTCATTCCCCCTCCCCCCTTTGAGCGGGCGCTGACTACGGCTATCATAAGCAAACTGTTCTTGCTGAATAAATTGACCGATAGATGATGAGATAAAAATAAGAAAGGAAAAAAAGTAACATATCGCACAAAAACTGAGTAGTATGAGCCGATTTATTTGAAAGTGGTACAAGTCCATTTTTGACGAAAATGAGGTAATGCCATTTTTAAATATATCTTAATATGCACTAACTATAACTAAAATATCATACCAATCTATGTGGAATAACACGCCAAAATAATGAGTGCAAGTTTTCTGAAAAATCTAATTGCTCATATGTTTTATTTGAAAATGGTACAAGTCCACTTTCGATAAATACACTAGAAAACGGTCGCTATTTGTTTTTTTTATGAATTGAACTTTAATTTACCATTGTATTGTATTGTATTGTCATTTTGTAAGGAATATTTTTAAGTTTAGCTAACATTTGATATTAATTAGTTTTGGTGATCGCTCCCTAATTTAGGGTTCAAATTTTATTTATGGGGTTCTTTTATTTGTCCGGTACATCTCCTGGATAGGGAAAATTTTTTTTTTAATTTTATTTGCCAAGAATGCCGTAGCGCTTTTCTCTTTGCAGCAACAGCATAAATTACACCGAGAAATGAGGGGATATACCACGGAATTAGAAATTGTCTGTGTCCCTAACAAACCAAATTATGATAAAATAAAACATCAATCCTCTGAATTTGGAGATATGTTATGCAATATGAAATTGCTGAGATTATATTTGACCTACTCTTTAAGGCCGATCCACACTTTTGAGTCAGAGTCATTTCCCATACAAGTTGAAAGTTAATTAATTAACTGACAAACTATCAACTTGAATGGAAAATTACTGACAAACTATCAATTTGAATGGAAAATTACTGTGGCTGTGACTGCTGACTGAAAAGTGTGGTTCAACCTTTAACCATTAATTTCTAAGGCATAGTTTTTTTGACAGTCTAGGACATGTTGCATTTAAAGTAGGAGCCTAGACACCTAGAAACAAAAAAGAATATTCTTGGAATTCAGATCGATGTGGGTTGCAACAGGATTGAAAATGTGTAGTGTCCATTTAAAAAAAAGGGTATGCCCCAACTTTTTTATTTTCGATACATAACGATAAAGCTATACCAATTGTAGTGATTCCAATGAATTTTATGCGTTTATCTAGGAATTATCTTCTTTTAAACACTTTTGTTGAGAATGACTCCAGTTTTGGATCTTTCTTTTAAAGTGTACATATATAGATACATTTCCACATACCCAATTATCCGACACTTTAGGATAAAGTATAGGTATTATGTAATTTCAGAATACTTCACTTTTGAGTTTTCATTTCTTTTTCTGTAAAAAAAAACAAAAGAATGAAAGGAATTTTCTCGGGAAGAATATATTTCTCAATACCGAAAATTACTTTCATTCTTTTATTATTTACAGAAAAAGAAAGAAATGGTAATATCAATTCAAAAGTGTAGTTTTCTGAAATTACCTAAAGTCTTATCCAAATGTTTTGGGAAATGAGGAATGAATTTTTGTAATTAGCTTATTCCTACTTTACATTAAGAGATAAACGTTGCTTTAACGTTAACTGACAGCCACATAACACTCGATAATATGAATTATTTCAATCGGATATAAATAATTATATAATAGGTTCCAAACGAGACCGAGCGAATAGCACGAATACCCTATACTCATGTACAAACCTAGAAGGCACGCAAAACCCAAAATATTAAATTTCATATTTTTGGGGGGGGAGGGAGTCGGACTTGACACATCTTTATTACCTTGTCAAGGCATCCAACGGCTACCATTTGATACTAATTTGAAGTTTTTCGTTACATTCTATCAAAAGATATGGCTGAATATAACTTTGTAGGGGAAGTAGGGGTAGGGGTAGTTGGACCTACTCCACATTCCACCAACTCAAAGTATATGTCAGAATGAGACATTGATCAAAATTTCAAGTCGATAGCGATATTCTACCGAAAGTTATGGCCGAATTAAAATATCAAGGAGGGGTAGTTTGTATGGGAGGCAGGGGTCCGATTTGGCCCATTTTCAATACCGTCCAAGATTTTAGCAAAACAAACATTTAACCAAAATTTCAAACCGCTAGCTTCATTATTTCGGGAGTTATCGTGCTAACAGACAGACACACGGACAGACAGACAGACAGACATGGCTTATTCGATTCAGGGACTGACCCTGATCATTTATATATATACTTTGCCATGCCTCCGGTGGCTCCTTTGAGGTGTTACATAATATCGGCGTAACAAAAACAATATACCCTATACCATCTTATGGGTATAGGGTATAAAAACCATGAATTAAATATCAAAGCAGAGTATAGTGCCTTAACACTAAACCTACTGTAAAGTGGGATCGAGTTTAGGCATGATATTTTTCTGAATAGTAGTAGTTATTATTCTTCGTCGCAGCAATCCCTTTTCGGAAGAACTTACATCTTAATTAGTACAGAGTTTTAGCAAGCCATACAAGCGCTAAATGCAAATCGAAATACGTAATTGTTTGGCGGCGTATCCAAGGACAATTTAAGGCAAAAGAAATCGACCTAATAATAAATCATAACGTAAGGTACGGAAATTTCGCAGATAAAAAATAAGAAATTCGCACATAAACGTATTTTTTTACGTGACAGTGATGTTTTACTTTCTTTTACTAAAAAAATCTGCTTATTCGCAGTGGTACGAGTGTTTCAGACTACAAAAAAAAATTACGATTATAATAAGCAAAGAATCAACTAGGGAGTAGTACGAGTGACAACACAATAACACTTCTCAAGGATTTGCAATAAAAAGAGAAACGCAATTATTGTTGTTTTTTTTTCATTTTTTTTTTTTAATTATTTTTCATTTAAACTTCGGGGCTCACCAAACAACGTGGTGGTAGTACTATTCTGCCTTTAAAAGGGGTCAAATACCATTCTAATGACGAATTCTGAAAAAGCCCAGGCTTTCGGGACATATTTTCTAAATCAACATCTTGCTACTCGCTCCTTTGGTGATCTAGAAACAGAAAACGTTACTATTACTACTCGATCACTAACTTATAAGCTCTGTAAATCTAATGTTAATTATATTTTCTGAATTGGTTGAATAAATTGAATTTGAAAATCTTTTGCTACAAAAATCGTAATGCAGAAAACAAAGTTATTTAATGAAACCTCCGACTAAACACCTTGCTCGATGTTTGTTAAGAAATCGTGCTCGTGGTTCTGCGAACTCCATGCATTTAGGAATATCTCTATTCTCAATAATCTCAGATGACAAATATCTTCCAGAATTGAATTATTTTGGGGAAAAATTAACTTTTCGCGAAAAAGGACAGAAAATTTTGCTCTATTCTCAAAAATGATCAATTTTTGCCGAAATTCGCATCTATTTCTAAATCGAAATTTCCATACCTCTGATCATAACCTTATCACTACCTATTCCGAGACGTACAAGGTCAATTCCTACACAACAACCGCTTGCTAAAACTCTCTAAATACTATTTTTACGTTATTAAAAAAAATAAATAACAGGCGCGACAATCCAGTATTGGACTAAGGCCGCAGGATGTGTTAGTGACATCCTATTTCCAAGATCTTATCTGCTTTTTTTGTTGAGGTAATGAGATCAGCATCACACTCAGCAGTGTTATTTATCCCCATAAATGGGTACTCATTTAACATCTGAGTGAGATCATAGTCCGTCACAAGCTCGTGAGTTCGAAAAACACCATGGGACACGGTGAGATTCGAACTCATGATCCTGTGCACTGAAGGCGCGCGCACTAACCGCTACACCACCCAGACTACTATTTTTACGTTATTAGTAAGATGAAAATTGAAAACTTCCTAAAAACGTTTTTTTCTTCTCGGTCTAGGGTAGAATTTTGCATGGGTGTTATACACCATTATAAAGGAAACTATCTGTGCTTTAATTCACGCTTACATGATTTTGCTGTAACTTTTATCGTTTGCAAAAAAATTCAAGAAATGCAAAATAGGTCTGTTTCCCCTTCTCCCCTATACTCCCTGGCAAACTTTTATCACAAACAAATTTATATAGACAAAGTTCAAAGTGTTTTCTCATGTTTGAAACACAATTTCATTAATAAATTTATACTATGGCTTTATATTTGATCAAAACGCAAACCCTTCAATATCTCAAAACATTACTAAATGGACTTGTACCACTTTCAAATAGAACGGCTCTATGCTGCCAGTTTTCCTATCCTTCCACTGTCGTCCGTAGAGCGTACAGTTCATTTTGTTCAAAGATGGAAGTAATCTTTTAGGCAATAAACTAATTTTAAATTAACATATCATTATTGCAAATATTAACCTTTCTTCCAAGTACAAATATTCAAAGTTTAGAGTATTTTCTAAATTTATTTTTATTTGAAATTTCAAACAATTATTTAATAATATATAACGGTAATTTGAACAGGCAAATTTGAAGATTCGAGAAAAGCTTTTTTTGTTTCATAGTCAGGATGACGGCCGTCCCCAGCATTTCTGAAACAACTTTGATAAACATAATGTTTGCCAATTAAAACTATGTATTATATTTTTCTTAAGCCGGCCCCACACCGACCGGAGTGTGGCAAACACCGCGCAAAAAACCGGTCCAAGATTGATACCTTGGACTCGTCCAACCACACAGCTGCACTGCTGCTGTACGATTTTGGTATCAATCTTTTGCGTGGTGCTTGCCACACTCCGGTCGGTGTGGGGCCGGCTTTAGATTTATATTAGGAAGCCACTTCCGCTCATGCGTTATATTGAGTAGTTATTTGCCAAATATTTTCATCCGGATAGAGCAACCAGTAGTTTGATCTTGGTTGATAGCGAAGAAACATACCAGAACCAGGTGGAAGAGGGGAGGGGGCAGTTAATACCTCCCCCAAGGGACCAGAGAAAAAGAAACGGAGCTCTGCCATGAATTTTGTTTTCGTCGATATCGCCTACCCTGAAATGTTTCCCTCTGCACAACGTCTCCGATTGCTAACAGTTTAACTTTTTTCCCAAGACTTTGCTGGACTTTCAGAAAGGATCAATATAGCCATGTAGGTAAAAATTTCACAAGTCTTCCAGGAAAATTTTGCAGCTTCAATCATTTCTTTAGATTTTACTTAAAAAAGAAGTTGCTCTCATGCATTAGCAGGTTTCCTTCATATGCGGATGAAAATGTACAATCCGTTGATTGATGATCTATAGATATTTGCAAAATGTTACACCACTATGGGTGTGGTCAATTGCCGCCAGTAAATAGGGTAAAAAAAACGCTCTCGAGGGGGGCAAATATCAGTTGTTGCGTAGCCGCAATTGCACACTATTTGAAAGTACATATGTATGTATATATAATTGGTTGATGTGTGTGTCATCATAATCATACAAGACTTGCCATTTACGCGTTTCATTTTTGTTTTTGTTGGACATTAACGAAACCACTACCTATATTCCCTATAAACACAATCGAAAAAAAAGCCCAATACATCGCTAAATCAAAAATAAAACAACATAACATTTTTAAAATAAAAAATTATATATTACCAACTCTATTCCGAAAAAATAATAATGATTATAATAGCTTGAATGCAAAGTAATATGTTAAACTAAAAACTAAACATTATGTATTTTTTTATAATACAAATCTTATAATCATCATCGTAATTAATAAAAAATAAACAGTATAAGACATAATAACATAATATGCAATTTTTTTGCGTAAACTTTGCAGTATAATAATTATTTTACTTCTTATATAATTTTCAATTAAATTTCATCTAAAAATTATTTCATCATATCTATCATCTAATCGTAAAAATAAAGGTTGATCTCTATCCTCATTTTTGTTGTTGTTTTTGCTTATTATTATATAATATTTTTTTAGATGTTTTATCCTATTTCTGTATCAATATATATAGAAGTTCATCATTGTTTAACATTTTAAAACAATAAATGTATGTAAAGATATTTAAACAAAAATAAATTGTATAATATTGTTAAAATCAATTTTATTATGTGTAATACACAATAATAGCGTGCAGTACACAATAATAATAATAATAAAAAGAAAAATATTTATGTATACATATTTATTAAATTGGAAATGTATGAAAGGCAGTTATGTATAATAATAATAAAAAAAAATAAAAACAAAAATATTTACCTTTTGATTATGAATGTCTTTTGTATGCTTATAATTTTCTGATTTTTTCTTAGGAGTGGTTTTTGTTTTGGAGAAATCCTATTCATATACCCGGTTTATTATAAAAATGCGCTTTTAGTTTTAGTCTTCTTGTTTGCAATTCATTCTCTCTTTTTTTTGGAGAGAATAACGGTCTAAAGAATTACATAAATTGTCTTTTTTTTTACATTTCTCACACTATAGTACTGAACTTAACTGGAAATCGTTTATTTAAACTCAAAAATTTCATTATTTTTCGGAATAAACTGATTCACACATTCACATCTTCGGTTAGAGATTTTTTTCATCGTACTAGGATTTTAGATTTTTAAATTCTTTCTGTATTGTATGAACTTTTGTATGTTCCATTCTTCTCATACTGATTTATAAATGTTGACGCTTTTTATTTTTTCTTCTTCTCGATATTCACTTAGATTTTACGGTTTACTCGGTATTTGTCATTAAATTGTTTGTTGATCTGTTTAAATTTCTTAAAGGATAGCAGCTAAACTTATGGTCTATTGTAATATGTTTTGAATAAAAATGTGTTGTAGTTGTTTGTTTTTCTTTTACGGCAAAATAAACGTTTGTCTTTCATATTCTTTGCTTGTTCGTTTGACGTTTCATTGGTTTTCATTATTTCTGAAATTATTTTATTTATTTATCTTTTTTTTTTAAGAAATGACGAATTGTACTTTTACTGAAGCAAACTGAAGAGAACCAATTCTTGTTTGATCAGTTCTTCCATAGATTTTTTTTTGAAAGTTCGTCTCACTATTTTCTCTTTTATTCAATTAAATTGATAATTATATTCATCACTTGCTGTTCAATATAAATGTGTTTTTGTTTTCACTTGGTTGAATGTCTGGTTTAACTATATCATATTTGAAGATATTTAATTGGATCATGTTCCTATAAATATTGTATTTATTATGAAATATTTTTAAAGTACACGTGAAACTATTTTGTATTTTGCTGATTTAATTACAATTAAGTTATGCTTGTTGTAGAAATAATTTTGAAAACACAAATAACGAACGCCAATACAATGATGGTAGCAGAACAGTGGGATGTCCGCTGTTCTCTGCCAGTGAAACTGAACAAAACATCGAAAATAATAAAAACAAACATTTATCAAGAGTTTTTAATACATGCTCTGCCATTTCGCAGAGTATATAAGATAAATCTAAAAACTATTGCGTATACTATTTTTCAATGATATAACGTTGCATAGAAAATTAAGAAATACAAAAATAATAGATATGCAAAAAACAAACGCATAAACATAAGGAAAATTATTAAATTAATTATATACTCGTATTGTATGTATTATATACTTATATATAGATTAAGAAATAACAAGAAATAAATCTAATTACTATTGTAGGTGTAGTGTATGTGTGTGTTGAGGGTGTATTTTTATCTTTTTTTTTGTAATATTTTTAATATTGTAATTTTTAATCCTAGATAATTATGTGATTGGTTGCGGTATTTGTTATATTTATATTTATTGAATATAATAATATAACAATCGACTGTCGGCATAGATTAGTTAAGGGGGGTTTGTAGTTTGTAGTATGGTATTGTTGAGATTTTTTTTCTGATTTGTTTTTTTTTTTTTAATTCGTACCGGTTTTATCTTGATATTATTCTATTGCTGCAAAGTGGCTGGTTGTGCTGTTATAGTATTTATTTCCGTATTTCTGTTCTATATTGTATGTGTTTTTTGTTTTTATTTTAATACTTTTTTTGACATAGTGCAAAATTTTCATTTATTTTTATTTGTAATTTGTAACTTAATACACAAAATTTTCCATGTTAATTTCATGGAAAACTTTAACAGAAAAAAATCGAAAAAATCAAAATTATTTTTTTATATGTGTGAGCTTACACATATTTTTACACATATAAGTATATTTGTTTATTTTTGTTATTTCACGTGTGAATTTATTTAGTTGTTGTAATTTTGGGTTTTCGATTTTGTTTGTTGTTGGTATATGCGTTCTCTTTGTTTTTGATGAAAGATTGTACATAGTATTTAGTTAGTGCATTCCATTATTTCTTGTTTTCAATTTTTTGTTTTTGGTCTCTGCTATTACTTATATCAAAATGCAGAGATTAGGCAGGTTTTAACAGTTGTGACTGCTTCCTTTGAAATTTTGACGTCATCATCTGGTTTAGTATACATAACATATTTTCATGATTTTGAATATGGTGTTTTTTTTGTTTGCATCATTTTTCTTTTTTCATATATGAGAATTATAGTTCGTATACATTTTTGATTTATTTTGAGTTTCTGTTTTTTATGTTTAGAATTTTATGGTCTGTTGTTAAATTTTTTAAAGTTTGCGTTATATTTCTCCCTTTCATTAATTGAGATACGTTTATTTTAATTTACTTTTCCCAAATAGTATGTATAGTTGACATAAATGTGAAGCGTGTGCTACCTAAAAGATACTCTTTTTTCATATCCCTTGCACTTTTGGATAGCAAAAATTAATACAAATGACAGCTATCATTGTTTATATGAAGTATCGGTTTGTCATACTGAACGAGATAGTACAAAAAGACGAGCTTAATTATATAGGTAATAAAGCAATGCCTTGCGCCGTAGATACACTTTGCCGAGAGTATTGAAAATCAAGATTGGGAAAACCGAATTTCAATAGTCAGAAATATTCACATCGAATTAAAAAATTCAAAAATAAATAACAAGCACGACATTCCAAAATTGGACTAAGGCCGCAGATGTATTAGTGATATCCAATTTCCAAGATCTATACTGCTTTTTTTGGTCAGGTGTTGAGATCAACAGCACGCTCATCAGTGTTATTTACCCCCATAAATGGGTACTCGGTACTAGGTTTAACATCTGAGTGAGATCATAGTCTGTTACATGGGTGGTGAGTTTGAAAAACACCATAAACTGAATTGGTTCACGGTGAGATTCGAACTCACGATCCCGTGCACCGAAGGTGTGCGCACTAACCGCAGCACCAACCAGAGTACTAATTTTTAATAATTTAAAAATTACTTATCGATTATTTTCGCTAACAATCCTATTGGAGATTATTTCTCAGAAGACAATTCGACTACCAAACACCAAACTACGCATTGGGGGTTATAAACGTAGGGATGTACAAAAAAACTGACCTAAAAACCGATTTTCAGTTATTTTTTAAAACGTCCGGTTGAAGATCGATCCACACTTTTTAGTCATCAGTCACAGTCATTTGCCATACAAGTTGACAGATTGTCAGTTAACCAATTAACTGATAATCTGTGTAGCCTTGTATGGAAAATGACTGTGACTGATGACTGAAAAGTGTAAATCGATTATATTACACAGAGAAAATTAAAATGAATTTTTTACCTAATGGAGATTAGGGAAACGTTTAATAGGTGGATTGGCTACATTTTAGGTGCTTTCTCTACTTTTGTTGCCTACGTGATTAGGTGTTTTGCCTAAACAGGAATAGTTAATAAAATAGTGGTAAAATTGCCTATTTATTTAGGTGATATTTCACTTACGTTTAGTTAATGATAAATTTGCCTAAAATTTGTAGGTGAATATTTTCTAATAGTGAGTCTATTACCGACTTTAATTAGGTAAGGGGTCTGAATAATGCCTTCCAGTCGCTTGTGGTATATATTGCCTATTTATTTTCGGTAATATTTCAGCAAAATGTAGTCAATGGTATAAGTACCTAATCTTAAGTAGGTGATTTTCTAACAAGCCAGCAATTTAGCTACGTAAATTAGGTAAAGTCTCCATATAATAACTGCACATTTATCAATGTGCACTCGCTATACATGTACGTATACTATTAGTTTTGGTATGATTAACAATCTCAATTCAAGTCAGTTCGATTTCGTCGCGATGGATCTCCAGTCAGCGTTGTTAGACAGTGATAGTGTAACCGAAGTTCTTCTTCGCGAGTGGGGTTTGTTTGAACTAACGGACGACTTTAAGTGTATGTTTTCCTTATTTAGTGGAGTGCCGTTATTTTATTTATTTATTTATTTTAATTATTATATTATATTATTGTTTTTCAGTAAAAAATAAAAATCATTTGAAACATGTGACCAAATAAAGAAACCGAATGTATGTATTTACTTTTCTATTTTGTTTACCAATTTATAATAAACTTATAAAAATTTATATAATCGTTCATTTTATTTCATTGATCGGAATGTATTTGTTTCAGAATAAAGTTTAATTCATCAAAGTTGAATTCAATCAAAATTTGTGGAAACGATGGAAAAGCAACCACTGGGAGTAGGCAAAAATACTACATCGATGTAGTTTCTTTCAGCTAATGTCAATCCACTACTCGACTAGATTGTCTCGTCACCCTGCCTAAAAGTTTTTCGGTGAATGAAAAACAAATAAGAAAAACCCACGATTCTGTTTAGGTGAAAAGACTACAAAAATGTAATCAATTCAACTAATTGCATTTGGTGGTTTGGCTAGAATTTCTCGTCATGAGACCTAAATTAAATTCGGTGATCTTTTCACTAATCTTATTTTCACCTAAAAATATTCGGTGAAATGTGTACACATTAGAATCGAATTATTAGCCATTTTAATTTAGCCAAATTGCCTATTCATATTAGGAGGCCGAAAATCGCTCATTGTTTTTAGGTGGATCACCTACTTTTTAGCTAATTTTCACTAATCACTTCTCTCTGTGTAGGCATGCTCTACTACGTTTTCGTCAAATATTTTATTTCCATCAGAAAGTTTGCCCTTTTTTAGCATATGCCTGCTCCGAACACTTTGATGACAAGTGACAATCGTGTAAGTTACAGTTAGTTAAAAAAGTCAATTTAGCAAAAAAAAATGGGATTAACACGTGAACATTTTCGTGCAACGATTTTCAACGATTTTAAAGTTGGATTATCACAAGAACAGTTATTCGATCGGCTTTATTTTGCACTTGGGGATGAAGCACCATCTCGTCCCACAATTTATAACGGGTTTAACGAGTTCAAACGTGGGCGTAATTCGCTCAAGGACGAAGGACGAGTTTCCTGAAGGTTGTCCAAAAACAGCCATTGTGCCGCAAAACGTGGAAGCCGTGCGTGAAATGATTACGCAAGACCGGCAAGACTAAACAGCAGTCGACCGTGTGGTTGTTCCAAGACGATCCGAATTCAACAAAAGTCGTTCGTGCACGAAGCACAGCGAGGCAAATGGTGTCCTGTTTCTTTGGCCGAATGGGCCCTGTGGCCATTGTTCCACTTGAGGAACGTAGTACGGTCAATTGGTACACGACCATTTGCTTCCCCGAAGTCTTCGGGGAAATTCGCAAAACGAACTCGAGAAGACGAATTATTATTCTTCATCATGACAATGCGAGCTCTACCACCTCAGTTCAAACTAGCGCCTATTTAACCGGTCAAAATATTGAATTGACGGGTCATCCGCCTTACAGCCATGACTTGGCACCGAATGATTTTTTTTTTGTTCCCATTTATTAAAAATAAATTACGTGGTGAACGTGTCTCCATCGAAGTGAAAAAAATGCTTGAAGAAGATTGGTTTGACCGCATGCTAAAGTGTATAGATGTTCATGGCGAATATTTTGAAAAACAATAAAGCCATTCTTGACAATAAAAAAAAATCGTTTTCATCTGTTTTCTCGAAACTTTTTTAGTATTTACCGCGATAGGGATTTTATTTTAATATAAAAATACTATCCAAATCCACTAGTGTGATAATTAGTGCATTTCAAAAGTTTGAAAGATTCGATAGTCCGAATAGTGTTCGGTTCCATCAATTAATCCGGAATATCGGGACTAAATTGAAAATGTGGTAACCCTTTCCCGGACAGAACGTCTATAGACGTCCAATTTTGAGCATTTGACATACAAATCGTTTCAAATTTTGGCGTTGTGTCCGGCAATGAGTTATATTTGAATTATGAATATTATACTCAGATATGATCCAATTCAAGGATATTGCCAAAGTAGGGTGTTCGACTGGGGCGGCACACCTCTTAAATAATAATGGAGTTGTCCCAAAGCCAGCTCAATGCGACACAAACCACATTTTTTGGAAAACAAAGTCATGCGCTCCTTCAGATGTGACCAAATTCTGTTGTTTAAAACGGAGCGTGATTCTCTAGGCCAGGAGTGTCAAAATCAAAGCCTAGCCAGGGCTAAATATCACTGTTTTCAGGTTTGAACAGGCCGCAGAATGAACATTTCGAAATCGCATATAGACAATTATTTATGTGGTAAAAGTTGATAAAAACAACTTCCAAGTGTTGTATTGCCGGGATCGAAACAGAATAATAGTGATGGTTGTATTACCTCATAGATCCAACGATATTGAAAAAACCATGTCCTTTTTCTTTCTAAACCGATATATTTCGGGCAGCGCCCATCTTCAGGGTTTATATACTAAAAGAATAGACACAATTTACTAACAATAATAAATAACAATATAAATTAAATTACCTAGACTATGTTATAAAATAAGTTAACAAAATAGTGAAACAACCGAGAACAATGGTAACTTGATGGTATAGTGTTAGACAAAGAATGTTTATATTTCATTTGTCAATTTGTTACTTACATATATTACATACATACATACACGATATGAAATGATAGTAGTGATGTCAAATTGAAAACTAGCTTTTAATTAGATTAATGTAGATGTTACTGAAGTCCTTTTTATCAGTTTTATCATTGCAAGCGTTATTCTCGTGCCTAATGATGTGATTGACTTCGTAGATTTGTAGTTTTTTCTTATTTTTCTGATTGACTAGAATTTGGGCATCATCAAAATTAAAGCTGTGCTGATTCGATATCGAATGTTTTGCCAAAGCGGATAGGTTATCATTCAACGTCTTCTTGGTGTCATTCTTAGGGACTCGATTAAATCAACATAAGAATGACACCAAGAAGACGTTGAATGATAACCTATCCGCTTTGGCAAAACATTCGATATCGAATCAGCACAGCTTTAATTTTGATGATGCCCAAATTCTAGTCAATCAGAAAAATAAGAAAAAACTACAAATCTACGAAGTCAATCACATCATTAGGCACGAGAATAACACTTGCAATGATAAAACTGATAAAAAGGACTTCAGTAACATCTACATTAATCTAATTAAAAGCTAGTTTTCAATTTGACATCACTACTATCATTTCATATCGTGTATGTATGTATGTAATATATGTAAGTAACAAATTGACAAATGAAATATAAACATTCTTTGTCTAACACTATACCATCAAGTTACCATTGTTCTCGGTTGTTTCACTATTTTGTTAACTTATTTTATAACATAGTCTAGGTAATTTAATTTATATTGTTATTTATTATTGTTAGTAAATTGTGTCTATTCTTTTAGTATATAAACCCTGAAGATGGGCGCTGCCCGAAATATATCGGTTTAGAAAGAAAAAGGACATGGTTTTTTCAATATCGTTGGATCTATGAGGTAATACAACCATCACTATTATACAATTATTTATGAAATTTAATCGTGACTATAACTCTCGGGATTATAATGTCCTTTATAAATTATATATTTTGATAATGTTCTTCAAACAAATTGAGAAACCTTAAAAGTTAGGAAAAACTTATGATGCTGCCATCAATTAAGTTCGGACAGAAAGGGTGTGGAAGAAGTGCATGCCCTGGCAAAGCTTAATAATCTAGAAGGCAAAAATAATCTTGTGTTTGGCTGAAATTAATCAACTTTTTTCTGGACCGAATTTCGGGACAAAACAATTTCACAAAATGGCTTCATATTTTTCTCCACAACAGGCCGCCTGCGAAGTGGACCGCCGAACTTGCGGCGATGTCTGAGTGGTGAGCCGTTTGGGCCGCTGATGCAAACGACTTAAGTACTCTTGGCTCCGTCGAATCCAAAATTGTTGCGCTATCGGTCTAACTGATTTATTTCTTCATCGAAGATTTCGTTTTCGGGATCACTGAGCAGCGTGCCGCCAATAAAAAATGTGCCGGTGTTAGAGCTGAAGCAAGTGGTCGAGAATTCAAAGTGCCTTCACTTTCTGTAAGTGTTGTGATGAACTCCTCATAAGTAAGCGAACCATTCCGTAGGATTTTATATAGGTGGTACCTACATATTTGACGGATTTTGCAACAGCCTCCCATAAGCCGCCGAAATGCGGTAAGGCTGGATGATTGAAGTGCCAGTGGAAAACTCTTCTGATGCAGTGCGTCGGGATTCTCAAAATCGTTTCAGTTCGGCATTCGCTCCTAAAAAATTTGATCCGCAATCACTATAAATATCGGAGCATAACCCTCTACGTGAATGGCTATAGGGCAGCTATGAAGGCTTGTGTCGTCATATCGCTCACCAAATCGATGTGAATCGCCTGCACCGCGAAGACAGCAATGTATCCTTTGTAGAATTTTCCTACTCTCCCGCGCCGATCTTTGATGTCGAATGGCCTACAATAATCTATTCCAACATGCAAGAATGGGCGAGAGATGTTCACTCGTGGAGCCGACAAATTTCCCATTAGCTGCGAAGAGGTTTATGGTTTAGCTCGAAAACATGTAATGCATCCATGAATGGTTATTCCGCCTTGACAACATTCCGAGCATCAACTGGGTTCCTCCATTTTCTGTTAGGTTCGCTTGACTTACCCTTCCGAATCCATCGTATTTTTGGATTCGGCGTAGTTTTTCAATACTTTGAGTGAACAGTGATTGCAGAACCGATTGACAGTATTTTGATATTCCGGGTTGAGGAGAATTGAATTGCTAAAATGCCAATAGCGCACAGGTGTAGACGCGTAGTTGTATAGAAGGCAAAGGCTCAGTTATATTGTTCATCCTCCATAGTTCGTATTAAGAGAAATCCTAACATTTATTAAAAGGCCGGCAAGTTGCCGTTTTATCATCTCAGAAATAAATCTCTGAGTGAGCGCAATATTTTGTTGTATTTCGCCATTGCCCATATTTTGACGCTGTGGCTTCAAGGGAACACTTGCAATGTGTCTTTTGAGAGGAGTATGCCGAAAATTGATCAGAATTTCAGTTATCATGTGTAAAGATATGCATATTTATATATACTTTTTTGGTAAGCTGAGTTTCAGTAAGAATCCTACGTAAGGGATTATAGGGCCGAACTTCAGTCGTCAATTACTTGATGAATTTGGGATACCTACATAATCCCGAAAAACAAAATCCCACCTGCTCATAATTCCGCTTTTTACAAAAAATCCCGTTTTACATTATCGTCACATAACTAAATCCCGCCACTTAAAATTTCCACCATTATAAAATCCAGCTACATCAAAATCCCGCTCAATAAATCTCTGCCGTTTTAAAACCCCGCTAATGGATAGTGAAATAATCGCGTGAAAATACCGCCAAATATTATTTTCATTGTTTAAAAAAATGTCTTCAATCAAGATGATAATTTAGCCCCTACAAAACAAGACTGCGATACAGGGGATAGTTAAGTCTCGACTACCGAAAGACTAGACCACCTATTTTTTCAAATTAGTTCACCTGGTCCATGGGTCTACGAGAATTAAGTATGCTCATGCATTCCCCCTTATTTTAACGCTAAATATGGCGGTGCTTTTTAATATCCCGTCATAGAAGGTACGTATTCTTTCATAAATCGCCAGCGAGATTTTCGAAAGAATACTTACCTTCTATGACGGGATATTCTAAAGCAGGATTTTGAAAAGCGGTATTTTAAATTAGCGGGTTATTGAAATGGCGGGATATTAAGTTGGCGGAATTTGGATTAGACGGGATTTCAATTAAGCGGGATTTTAAACTGGCGGGATATTGAAATGGCGGGGTAATGAATGTCGGGACTTTGAAAAACGGAAATATAATGGGCGGGATATCGTATCCAACCCGATCAATTTCAATGCTGCACTAGTAGAAAGTGCGTTTTAGAAACTGTTAAATCCTTTAAATTCTACTAGATGAATATTCTAAACAGGCAAGATGATAAAAATTGTACTCGGCAACACGCGATGGACATTTCCGTGAAATTCATCTAAAGAAACTGACTCCGTTTTTTCTAGTGGTAATGGAATGAATCCCGGAGCAAGTTATAGGTGTTTTACATATTGAGGGCACTTGATACTATAGGAGATGAACTCTTCAGATTCTCTTCCTAACATTTTGGTGGCTCTGGGCAGAACATACTGTAACAGCCCTAATGACCAGAAAAAGAATCTTGAAAATGTATTAAAAAAGTATCACAATCTCACGTATTGTGAAGTTGGAAACATCACACTTAATATGTATATAGTAATTTCTACGCGGTTTGATTATCCGTGTCGTCAGGTCAAAAGTGTCCAAAATAAATTTTTGTTTGTTTCAAAGTTATAATTGAAATATAAAATATTCATTCGAGCCCTTCGCCCGCACACACACGGCCAATCCAATCCAATTCCAAATGCATTAAAATGAATTTTTGTTTTGTCAAATTTGAGAGACCTAAATATTCCTTGTAATACATTTGGATTTGGATTGAATTAGCAGTGTGTGTGCGGCCGAACAGTCCAAAAACGGACAAGTCGTACGGTGCGGTGCCCCTTCGCGAAATTAATCAGCAGGATCCGTTTGCCTTGTACAGTTTGTAAAGGCCTTGTGGTAGCCCAACCTTACATCTTATGTCAACATACATATACAAGTAATTTTTAAAATATCGACTTATATTAAAATTTGAAATTAAATTAATGTTTAACAGAATTTATTATTTTAGTGGCATCAAAAATACAAATCACAAAGCTTTTTAAATCTTTCCGCCAATTTTTTTTCACAAAAATGAAAGAGAAATGAAATGGTTTCTTGTTTTTTCCTAAAAAAAATAATTTCAAAATAAAATTCTTCTAACAAATGAATCGGATAAAGAGCTTTTCATTTTCAAATCTCTACACTGAAAAAAGAAGAAATATATCGAGCATGCATAGTTTTTCCCGTTCCTCTTCAAAGAATCATTGATTTACAATGTATTAATAATCAGAAAACTAAAAAAAAATATTAAAGAGAAAGTAATGACTATCTCGAGGTAAATAAATCAAGATTAGTCACTTTAGGAAGGCAAAAGATTTAAGGTACCTACCATTTTCAATAATATAATAAATGGTTTGGAAATATTTATATATATAGAAAACAACAATATTGTAAAAATGTGTTTGTTTGGTTTGTGAGTGTTTGTATATAAAAAAAAAGGATACATCATAATATAAAAAAAAAACTTTGTTTCATCAATATTATTTTAGACTTTAGAAATAATTAATTGCACTATAATTCAACTGGACCTATATATACAGTTTTTTTTAAACAAGAAAAAAAAACAGGAAATATTTCTTCGCCTTGTTTGTTTTTCTTTTCTCATTCGCTTTCAGTTACAGACTCGCGATATTTATATTTTCATATTTTTTCGCTTTTATTTATTTTCATTTATTTATTTATTTAGTCCTAGGTGTTTTTTCATGTTTTTTTTGTTATGTTTTGTTTGTTAAATGTTACAGTCAATCTTTGTTCTCTCCGAATATAAAAACACATACCATTTAAGGTGTTCACTTGTTCATCATACACTTATCCTTCGCTTTGCTTAGAATTCATTTTCTTATCTATTCGCCTATAGATTCTTGACAAATTTTTTGTTGTTGTTTTTTTTTACATTGATTTTGTTTTTAGTATATTTTCACTAATTTTAGCTTATACACAATTATACATATTCGAATTATTATAATATGCCCATATTTCACTCTTTTTTTACAAAAACATTTTCTTCGTGCATATACCGTTTTCTGTTCTCTTTTGTCTTATCTGTGTTTGTTGATGACACACTGTTGGCTCTCTTATTATGAAAAAATCCAGTTTCAGATTTGTCTTTTCTTTAATTTTTGTTTAAAGTTTATTGATTTATTATTATTTAGGTGTTTATTCGCGACAATGTTTATGTTCGCGCGAATCATTCTGCATCTTTGATCTCAATTTATTCAACTCGATTTTTGTTATTTGATAATAATAATAAGGTTTTGTTGTTTTGTTGTTTTTTTTTCATTCATATTTTACTTCATCAGTTACCTATTTAAATATGTAAATAGAATAAATTTTATTCCCTATATATATTTCTTTTATAATTTTCTTATTTTGTTTTTCACATTTAATGAATATGTCTTACCGTTAAATCATTCTAATTGCACTTCGACTTTTGTTTATTTTTATTTTTTATTTTATTTTATCTTTAAATATATTTTAAGATTTTCAATTTAAATTAAAAAGATCAACTCTTCCACTTTGTCAGAGAATTGATGTTGTGTTATAGTATGTATTAGTTTTGCTTTGTCTTGATAGAATTTTCCTCGTACAAAAAAGGTAAAATTATAAAATGTTTGTCCAGTTGGGATGTTGATTGTTGTAAAATCAACCATTCAACCAATCAACTTGATCAGCGAAAAGAAGAAAACGGAAAATCATTTTAAATATGTGTGTTACGAGTCGGTCGCTTGATGTAAGTTTGTTCAAATTTTGAAATGAATTTTTTGTTTCCGGAATCATTTCTAAAAATTTAGTTGTTGTTTTTAGCTTTTTTGTTGTTATTCGGTATTTTCTACATTAAAAAACATTGTGTACAATATGTATACAAATTTACAAGTATAAAATATACGCCTGTAAGTATGATTGACAGATTAAATTTTCTTAACATAAACGTGTTTTTTGGTGATTTTTTTTTATCCAAAATTTTCATCGAAAAATATAAAAAAAAACTTTTATCAAGCATTAATGTCGGTATTATTGGGTACACATTTATAACACTTGGACGAACAACAAATACATTATGTAAGTATTTAAACATATCTAGCAAACGACGTCGAATCTGCACAGATCAAAATTTTAAAAGGAATTTACTAAAAACAGAAAGCAAAATCTTTTTGCATCATATAAACAGGCGTGCGAACATATACATATTTAATTTTTGATTTTGTTTTATTCAATTTTCATGCATTTCTTAATTTTGATTATACGCGTAATTATAAAATTTTTTCTAGTTAGTGTAGACGATTTTTTTTTAATTTTAATATTTTCTTTTTTTAATTTGTTTTTTAATAGTCAAATATATTTCCTAGACACCCATTTTAAATATTTTTATTTTTATTTTTTATACACACAGTTTTTAGTTCTTCTGAAAAATATACATCAAAATTTTCGGTTAAATCACAGATAGTGTATAATATTACATTTATGTATTTTTTGTTTAAAGTCCTTTGATTATTATTTCTTCTTAATTTTTTTACAAACTAGAATTTTTTCGATCCTTTCCCTTTTTTGTAAATTGATAAAAAAAAAAGACATAAAAATGTTTTGAAAGTTGTAGCAAATATTTTTTGTATTTTTTAATCGAATCCTGAATCGAGTCTCCATTCCGAAGCAACAGGACCGCCAAATTTAAGAAGTTAACAAAATGTATATATTGACTGATTCTTCGGACTCTAGCTGGTCTATTTCCAAGGTCAACAATTCTGTATTTAAATATTCTACTTGAATTACGTCAGGCAGATCAGTGGTTAGAGTGGTTAGACTAAGCTCCATTTGGATTTGATGATTTGAAGTAACCTATGGCTTCACTGATGGGTCTTTAGCATGTATTTCCAGTGCAGTGGCGTAACGCTTCCCGAATTTAGGGTGTTCGAAATCGATATAGGACTCCCAATAGACTCCAAATCGGAGAATATAAACGGAAAACACATTCCCAGTCACTTGTTAAAGCGATCTCTCTCTCCTGTTTTAGCAATATGTAATTATGAATATTGTATATCCGTTCGATAAGTCTTTTGTGCTACTAGGGATAGAGCCCACCCTTTTCACCAATTTAACCACCAGTAATCCTTGTTATGTGCCCGTCCAGGGAGATTCGTTTCAACACAGGAAACAAAATTGATATCGAGCTCTACCAGCTAAGAACGCAATCCGTAGAGCAGTGGTTCCCAACTCGCAGATGTCGACGGATCACTTATCCTGAAAGTGAATTGCTATACGCACCACCATTAGGGTGCGTGAATTGCAAAGTTTCCAGAATGTGCGAGAAAATGTTGTAATGGGGCACTTTTGTTAGATTTTTCAATATGTTTCCGTTAGGGTCGATGCTCTTTTCCTTCATTCTCTAAATTTCTTTAGTCTTTTGTAAAAACACGAATTCCGTAAAATTATAAAAAGGTGGTAAAGCTCAATATTTTATCTGTACCCGAAACACAGCGTCATTCATTCTTTCTGATGTGATCGTCCTTTCCTACTTCCTTTTAATGTTTGTTGTTCTTTGGAGAGAAGTAGTAGGCTCATATTTTTCGGTGACCATGATTGGCGAATAAACACCAATGTAACGTGACCAAACAATCTCTCGAAGCGTTTATCAATAACTTATCGGTAGGCAACGTTTAATTTCTTAATGAATTCTCGCCAAACTGACTTCCTTGCTTAACAAAACTGGCAAGCAAGCGTTTCCTAAATGAATGTGAGTTAATTGATATAAGCGGCCCTCCTTAATTTAGAGCTTGAGCTAATTTCGTTTTTTTTTTCACTTCTGGCTGTGCACTAAAATAAGGTTATTGGGAATAGGACCCCCAAAAACCGACCAATATACGGAAGGACCAATGTTTTTCAACTCTAACCTGCCGTGATTTTTTCAAGTTTATCTTAATAAGCTTTGCGAAAAAAGGATTGTAATTGAGCTTCTCGAAGATAGTGTTTCTCATTGACTTTATATTCTGGGAAATAACGAGAAAATTTGCTTTGAAGGGATGTAAATAGCAGAACCTTCAGAAATCGGACCCCAATGGGCCAATGAATTTTAACTTTTTATGAAACTACTGAAATTTTGTAATTTTTGAGTTCACTAATTGAACAATTAGAAAAAATTTTGTTAAACAAAATTCACTTCATTCTTCGGATCACCTTCGAGCCTGTCACGAACCACTGATTGGGAAACAGTGCCGTAGAGGAAACGCCGGCCGGATAAATTTTTTGGATGAAAGAGATGAAAGTTAGTAGCTTACAAATTCTTTGCTGTATTAAATTGTCTAGAAACGCACAAGAGAGGCCTAGTCAAACAGACTTTACTTCATGATTCAAATAATCCTAGAAGTGACATAATGGCTTAATTTATTATTGTAACCAGAAAGTCAGCAGAAACTATTCCGACAGGTCCACACTCGTTTTTAGCTTTCAGCATGCGTCGATTGTTCTGGTGACTGTTTTTTGTCAGCTTAAGCAACTGTACGTTAGGTGTTTTTTTTTTGGTTATCCCGTAAGGTTTGGGTAACAAAACTCCATATAAAAAAATGCCAGCTGATCCACCTGTCATTTTTTTATATGAAGTTTCGTTACCCAAACCTGCACGGGATAACCAAAAACACCCACTTATTGATAAACGTACAATCGGTGTTGCTGCTCTAAAATTATCTTCATAAAAATAAACCAAGCAATATCCCTTCCGGATTTGGATGAGGGGCAAAGCCTACAAAGTTCTGTGGCGTAATCAATATGGATTTTAGGCTTTTCAACATGGCATAGACAGGGCCGGATTTCTCATATAGGCAACCTGGGCAACCTGGGACCTGAGGGGCGGCAAATTTTTGAAGCTTTCTATTGGTTTTACATTCTAGGAAAGATGGATTTTGATTCAAAGAGCAGGACAAAATTAGGAAAAAATGTTAATTGCTTATTCTATATTTAGGTGACGCCTTAATTCAGGGCGCCAAATGTTATGATACTTGAAAAAAAATTGCTGACTAGTATGCTGATGGATGTGAAACGCAGCCCTACCTATCGCATTAAGCTAATGGCTAGTCGTTAACCTTTAAGTAGGCCGAAGGAAGATCGGTCACACCTGCTATTGAGAAGTCTTTAGCAAATAGTGTACCTCGACGATGGGTTTGCCCAGGGGGCCATGGTATCCTCTCATCATGGCTGGAGGTTGTTACCCTAGTCAACCAGCTGGAGTTGCGGTCCGGGATTGGGTTTTCGAGGTTGAGCGTACGCCTCGAACGAAGAAATCACCATTTGACAATTAGATCCTGTCAATGAAATGCCGAAGGTCAAAACAGTCCGATGGACCGGGTGGTAAGAGCGTAATTGCTTAGGTACTCTCCTGATGTTATGGTCCCGTAGATGACTCTCTATGTTCAATTTTATTGAAAGCCTAGAGAATCTTTCGGGTGTAACAATCAATGAACTTCTGAACCTACATTGGCAGCGAGCTCCAGATTTAACTACATGCCTCCTAAAATACTCCCTTCGGAAAGGGTAGATCGCCTCCAACGAAGTAACTAATCGAATCACACATTTTTTTTATATTTGTGTTGATCCTCTGAAAAAAAAAATAGTTTTGACTAAACTATTTGATAGGGTCCAGTCTTGCCTCTATTTTAATCGATTTTAGATAGAGCTGTTCGGTTTATAAGAAAAAGTTTTATTTCTTCATCCGACAGAAAAATGCATTACTTTTTACATTTTTAAACCCATCAGATGTCTAGGAAAGTAACATGTCCATCCAATTTTTCCCCACTTTCAATTGGATGAGAAGAAAAAGTGAAATCTCTCTGCAACGTCTATATTTTTTAAGTAATCATGCGCGCACACACGGTCAATCCATGGATTTCCATCCATAAAATATATTGTTAGCTCAGTTGACAGAACGAAATACAATCGACTGTCTGTGCGGCGTAACAGTTTCATTCAAATTGGCTTGCGTTGTTTTGAAAGAAACCAAAGAGTAGATAAGCTTGCTAAACACAGTTCGGTTCCTCTTCTATACTTACTAGTGTTGAACTTTCTCGGGAACTAATGTTGCGAGCTCAAGCCTAGTCTGAGGTACTACGAAGGGAGCATTTTCGACAAGCAACAACAACTGGTCTGCCTCTTCAGCTATTACAACACATAGACAGAAGGTTTGGGAAAAGTAAAGTCAGGATTATTTGCTAAATTCCTATTTTCGAAAATTGCGAAACCTGGGTACACATTGTGTGTGACTGCCCAGCGAATGACCAGTTCCAGGAGAATTTATGGATTTTTGGCCTTCATTAGACCAGCAAAGAGACTTCTTGAATAATGAATTATTACTATTATCGCACAATAAATCTCCTTATGTCGCTGCACGTGCCATTGGAACACGCATGCCACTTTTATTTATTTTATTTTCTAAATTTACTTTTTATTTTGTCCATAACTCTGCACTATTCGTGGGAGCAATCATGCAAGTGCTGGCTCCGGAAATTGAATCTTATCCTTTACTCAAAAACACATTAAGGTTGATACGCATGTCATTAGCGAAATTATCAAACGGCAAAAATTAACATGAAAATTGCTTAGCGCCCTACCACTTTACTCCACTTCGTTTCGAACTTTTTCACACCACTCACCAGAGGATCCACCCACTATATAAGGGCTGCTAATTCCAACTGGCGAAATTGGATAACTTGCGTTATATCAAGGAAGATGTGGCCCTCCTACGACTGGAAAAGAACGTCTGAGATTCTGACTAAACCGCGTAGAGATATCGCCAAGCTTACTGGTGTTATCACGGGGCACTGGCCAATGGGGATCCACGCTGCCAGGCTGAGCATCCCCTAAAACGCGCATTGCCGCAGCTGCGGTAATGTAAATGAGAGTGAAACCCTGATTCACTTTCTGTGTGAATGCCCGGGTCTTGCCAGAACCCGGTATAGGAAGCTCGGTAGGGCTTTTCTGGGAGGCTTGGAGGATGCATCTAATGTGAAATTAGGGGAGCTGCTGTACTTCCTAAATAACACTGGCTGGTTCAAGGCACCTTCCCACTCCTAAATTCATTACCTAACCTTCATCATATACACTAGTTAAACTTCACGCAGTTTTGTGGTTTCAAAACGGCGCTTTATGCGCTAATTGGGCTTTTGGCTAGCCTCTGCCTAAGCCGCCACTTTTACCAACCAACCACCAGAGGATCATTATAACTAAAGACATTTTTCGTTTTTTTTTTCATTCTGACTTATACTCGGGAAACTGGGGGCTTGCGACCAAGTCAAAAAAAAAAATATTTTTGTTTTCTAATTACATATGTCAACTGCTCCTTTAGATTTTAAAATGCATCTTTCACAGATCACACAGCTAATGGAAATTTCTCCTTAAAATCTGCCGTCCCGGACAGTTAGCTAGGTTGCTCGTATAGGAAATCCGGCCCTGATTTTAAAACAATATCAAAGATAGTTATTTTTCATCACTGTATCACTTCATTCCGGAGGGGATTAGAATATCCAAAGCCTCTTCATAGGAACGTGAATATTTAGCGGAAATTTGAAAAAAAAAAATATTTGCTACAAATTTCCAAAAAAACAAAGTCTAAATAGTAAAAACAAAATTAGCATGCACCTAATTTTTAAATAAATTACGTCCCTCATGTATACATTGATATCCCGTAATTTAAAAGCATGGAATTTGATTCGAAATACAAGCGCCACCTTACCACAAAAAATAAACGATAAAAAAAAATTATTAAAATTCGAAAATTCATGGGGCAAGTAAGCGGTTTAAACAATGTTACAGTATAATATGCATGAACTTCAGATAAGAGAAAATATCGGTGAACTGCGAATAGCGTACAATAGGCAAACTGGACGGTGGATAACTCAATTCATTTTTTGAGCATGCAACATTCACCGTCCAACAACAATGTTTTTGTTGCTTTGTTTGAATAGCGTACAGTTTGCCAACGGCTTTTAACAACGCATTGGTGAAAACTGCTAAAATTTGTTTAATGGATGCTTTTGTCAAGCTGTCAAGTTTGTTTTTCGAATTTTTGTGATTTTTCAAAAATTGGGCGCATTTTTTTTAGGATTTTGGAAAAACTCAAACTTGTTGAATTTTTGAAATGGAATATCTATCGACTCCACTCTTGTGAATTCTAAATATAGCACTTTAAAATGCCAATTTTATTCATTTATTTTTTCTTTTTGAAATCAATTCGAATCAAATTTCATTACATTTCACTGGGATTTCGACATTTACGATTTGCCTATTTCGTCTTCGTAATGTAATCCGTCAATAATAATTCCGAATTAAAATCAGTCATTCTTGACGCCCTGAGTTGTCATAAATGATGATCATGTTCGGTGAAACTGACAAAGCATTTGTTTGTGTGTTTTACTTGTTGATTTTTACGTTGCAATTGGTTGTTCTATTGATTTTTGTTTGTTTTCATTACGGTTATATGGTTTAAATTATTATTGTTTGCTGTTACTTTTGTTTATTGTTTGTTTTTTGATGTTATGTTGTTTAGATGATTTTTTTATTGATTCTTCTCAGTTTTGTTTGTTTGTACAAGAGCCTATTTGTCGATTGTCAAGAAAACGTAAATAAAAATATATGCATTTATATTGTGGTTGTTGTTTTTTTTTGTTTCTGATACAGATTTTTTTAAAGATTTTAAGGTTCTTTTTTTTGTGTGTGGTTTTAGAAGATTTCATTTTAGTTTGTTTTTTATATTTTTATTTAAATGTTTGTCGATAATATTGGATAATAATATACATATACATATAAATGTTTATATATGCGCCATTTTCGCTTTCACACGCTAGTTTTTGTGTGATATGTGCGAAGTGCAGCATAAAAATGTCGATTTTTCTTTCGGTTTTCATTAGTTTAGTGTTTTTTCCTTTTTTATTGTAGTTATAATATTAAATTTTTTTAGCGCTTTTTTGTGGTTGTATACATGTAAGTTTGTAGATGTTGTGTGTTTATGCATATGTTTTCTCTGCCTTTGTTAAGACGTGTGTTTTTTTTTATATTTTACATTGCGATTCATTTAACATGTGTTTTTTGTTTTGTTTTATGTATCTTTTTTTTTTGATTATTTCTTTTTATCGGATTTTAATTATTAATTAATAATAATTTATTTTCTAAATTATTTTAAATTTGCACACAAAAACGTGACGTATCTCCTACGTATACGAAAATATACCCTAAAAATTTGTTTTTTTACTCTAATTTATTTGTAAATTATCCGACCGTAGATTATGTGTATTTTATTTTACTTTTACTTACTTAGGGCTGTTGTTGAAGAAAAGTTTCTGACTGGATGCCGTCAACAGGTTAGAAGCAGGTTTTAGCTTCGACTATTGCGATATTACTACCAGGTTCCTCGCAACAATGCCGAATACAATCTATTTGGATACTGTGCCCATAATTTCTACATGCTTCTCACCTATTAACGGTTTTATAGTTATCCTTGTTTTACAGTGTATCCTGTTTGCGCCTCGCATTTTGTTTAATTCTTTTAAAATCTAACATTTTCACTTGTCTGCCTTCTAATTATAATAACGTACGTTAAATAAAATAATCAACGAAAATTTACCTAAAGTTTAGTTTTCTCTATAAACTATCTTCGGTTTCGGTTTTGATTTGTCCTATTTTCTCTAGCTGTTGTTGCGATTGTGAATGATGGTCGCTTGTGGTGTTATTATTGCTGCTACCGTTAACATCTTCAACGGCTATATGTCGACCGCTTGTAACGGGATTCGTGGCGGCGACGATGGCCGTTGATGTCGCTCCAACGGCCAGCGCTTGTTGCAGATGAAACGGTTGCGACGTCTGATTGGGGGAGTGTTGAACGTGATGTTGTTGTAGGGACTGATGGTGATGTAGAAGTGACGACGCCGTCTGGCTATTGTGCAGTTTATCCTCCATTTTCAAAGTTAAACCGTCGCGCATTTTCAGAAGACTCTCCACCGATTCCGGTGATATATCACGTTCTCGCGTGCACAGGTCCGAGTCATGATTGACCGCCATATTGGGCGGCGGACTGGTTCGCTCGCGTTTGATGTCCACGACTGGTGCAAACATGGGGCTCATTGAGCGTTTGGTCGATCCTTTTGAGCCGCTCATTGATGAGTCATTGCTACAACTGCTACCGGTGAGTAGGCGTGTCGTTTTAACAAGTTGCTCAAGCAGCACACCGTGGGGTATGTCATTTGTGTTGCGTTCCAACGACTGACGAATGATGCCGTCCAGGAATGAACCGTTCGCTCCACTCGCATCGAATCGGTTTTCGACCAGATCGCGAGCATTCACCGCGGATGACGACGACGCGGGCGACGCCGATGTGATGTTGTTGTGGCATGCTTTGATGTGATTGGCGTTCACCGTGACCGGCGTAGGTGTGGTAGGGTTGCTTGATGTGTTTAAGGTACTGGATGTGCTACTTGCACTGTGTCGATTCGATTCCTCCTGGAACTTTTGCATAACCGTTGACGCCAAAAACGTCTCGGTATTGCTTGGAAATCCGGTTGGCTGGGCATTCGGTCGACCTGCGCCCGTTCGTCCGAAATCAAGTGGCATTGCACCGAACCCGTGACCGGGCGCTGGCCAAAATATATTCGGATACGGTAGCTGACCGGCCGCGTCAAACATAGGTACTTTCATACCGTTCGGGGAGGTACTCGGGAATGGTGGGTTTGATTTGTGGGACGCTTTACTCTGATGGCCGAGTGCCGCTGCCTTCATCTTATCTGTATTACCTGCTATACCTGGAATGTTTACGTTTTTGGAATTTACTGAGTTTGATGTCGATCCTCCGGTTCGATCGTCCAACGGCTGTGGCTTTGGCTCGCGTTTTCTCGGTCGCATCAAATGTCTTTCCTTGACTTTATATTCTAACGTTGAATGAGGTACTCCATAAAAACTACCCGCACGATGCACAGACATCTCGCCACGCTGTACGGCTCTCACCGCTTCCACCAGACTGTCACGATTATAGTTTCGATATTTGCCACGTTTCGGCCGTGTGCCCTTTCCGCCAGCATTATTCACATTCGCCTGATTTTGACAATTGTTTCCACTATTCGAGGAATTACTCAACATATTCGGCGCACTGGCAAACTCACTGCGGCCCAAACTCTTGATGACCGATATACTGGGACGACTGTAATGTTCATGGTTCTCCGACGTCGAAGGCTGTCGGCCGAGATGATGCATCGGTTCGTTTGCCGTTTGTTGGGTCAATGTGCGGGTTATACTCTTGGCTATGACTTCACGAAGCGAGGGCATTCCTTTGCCACCGATTATCGGTGGCGATTGTGAGTCATTGCTGTGACGCAACAGCGGTGGTGATATACCCTGCATATTGTTCAACTGGTGTGGACTTCGCGATAGAATCGGCGGAGTAATTTGCGGCGCAGGCGAGTGTAGGCCATCTCCATTTTTTCCCGATGACACAGACGATGACGAACCAGCTACTGGTTTGTAGGACGGAATTTTTAGAATAACTGAAGGATCGTCACTGACATCACCCACATCGATAGCCGCTAGTGGCATTTCGGGTGTCTCCGACTTCCCCACGCGATTTCTATAGCGCTGTGCGGCGTGTGCATGTCCTGCAGACTGTGGCGTTGTCGAGTTTTGTGGCATACCGGCGTACATCGATTGCATCAAAACACGAGGATCGGTTGTCATGTTTGCCTTGCCATTGTTCAGCATATCACAAGCGGCCGAGGCACCCGAACTTTTCAGTTGCTCCTTCATCAATTCCTGCTGTTGCAGCATGAAACGTTTGATTATTTCCGGAATGACATTGGCGTGTTCGTCTGGTTTTGGCTGAACCATTGCCAAACTGTTGGTCAGGAGCAGGGTTTGTAGAAGAACGTTCGAATCGAACCAGGGTTGTGCTATTGGAGTTGTTGTTGCTGTTGGAATTTGTGATGCTACTGGTTGTGTACGTTTTGCTATCGTTTCTAGCGATATGTCGCCTGCCGCCGTCGACGATTTCATATCGACCTGGCTGTTTTCGCAGGCCTTACGAATACTTTGTAGTGTTGCCGCTGTGCCCATACGTGCCGATGCCAATCTGGCCAAATCATCGACTTGATCGTCGAAGGAACTACCTAGGAATTTATCGTCTTTGTCTTCGTCTCCGCTATCCTTATCGTCGTCGTCTTGTTCGGCCAGTGCCTGCAGGACGGCCGGGGCATTTATGGATGTAGCCTCGCGTTTTTGTTCGAGTGCTATTTTATAGACCTTATTGCGTAGCGTGGAGCGCGGTATACCATAGAGGACAGCCGCTCGTCGGGTTCCCAACTTTCCGCTCATGATATCGTTGAGTGCACTGTGAAGTTCTTCTTCGGAATATGTTCGGCGTCCGGCTATTGTGGAAACGCGTGGTTTAGCCCTGTAACGAGAGAAGAGAAAATAAGGATCGCAATGAAATGGGTTGTGAAACGAGTATGAATTAATTTCATTAATGTAATACGATGAATTTCGATTTGTCTAAGGATTTTTGAGCCTCTGGTCTATGGCCCAAATGTTTTACATTTAAGGCTCCGGCCGGTTAATAAGAATATATTTTTCCGGTTGGGAATTATTTGTAACAGTTTTGGTACGTTAAGTGTAGAAAACTAGGGTTAATTTTAGCTCGATTTCCATTCAATTCTATTCAAATCGCCCCTAAAGTTCTGGAATTTGGTAAAATTTATTCCAATATCACCAAACCTCTTATCCGATTTTATTTCCGTTAGTTTTATTTATTAGGTAAATTTGTTGGCTGTGTTAATCAACATATTTTGCGATTCTAGCTAGTCTAGCTTTGGAGAAATTGAGGTTTTAGTCCTAGAAGAAAATTATTTTTTAAAAAATCTTCAAATGACTGTGGCAGCTAAAGGGTTAAGAATTGGGGGTGTGTTCCGTACAACTTTTTTTTCTGGAAATCACATGAGGACTTAAAATCTGGTAGCTAAAGATTTTACCGTTAAATTTTGTTTCCCCTTTCCCCCACCTTGTTCGACCTATACATGTCAGAGCTTTCCACTCCACCTGAAGGAATCGACATTGCATCCTATGCTGACAACTGCACCATCATGACATCTGGCAACGACATTCCCGACTTGTGCGATCTCATTAATGGTTACTTGGAAGAAGTCAACCTTTTCTTCAACAATAAGAACCTAATGCTATCAGCGCCCAAATCCTCGGCCACCCTCTTTACCACATACAACAAAGAATACAACCTACGACTTAACATAAGAGTAAATGACACCGAAGTTCCCACTATCCGTCACCCTAAAATTCTTGGCGTCACAATCGATAGCCACGGCCTATTCAACAACCATGCCGACAACATTAGTGACAAAATGGAGGGCAGAAACAAGATCACTGGCAGCAAATGGGGCACAGATAAGGAGACTTTACTCACCACCTACAAAGCCGTCAGTTGTTCTGTGGTAAATTACGCAACACCGATATGGACAAATAACTTATGCAAACCCAATTGGCAACGGATTCAAACATGCCAGAATGCAGCCATGCGTACTATTACTGGATGCGTACGTATGTCATCTCAATTCCACCTGCACCAAGAAACTAAGCTGCTAAGCAATATCTTGTTGGTTGTTATCGAAGCCAACACCCAAATCATGACCTTATGGACAAAACCCCACCACCACGTCGTGTAAGATGTTCGTTTAGGGACATGGAAAGGGAAGTGCAAAGGTTTAAACGAGTTCCTCTCGATAACTCCAGCACTTACAAGGCGGCCCTTGATCAACTGCACACCAACAGGCTATCCGTAAACCGTGTCCTTCGCGCTCGACCACCCGACATCTCATCCGACAAACAACAACTGCCTAGAGCACTGTTTCCCAACAGTTGGCCGCGGACCGGTGGTGGTCCGTGAGAGACCCGTAGGTGGTCCGCGGGGAGACTCTGGATACCTTACAAAATAGTTATATTTTCTTGTGACTATAATTAATGTCGCATGCCAAGCACGCGCACTTATTATCATGTAACAGATTATCCAGTAAATACTTTGCTACTAGGTCTTTGATTATGGGAAGGTAATTGGTTGCTTAGGTTCTTTGCCTATAGCTCAATTCCGAAATTATTCTAATTATCAAAATTCGAACTCACTTGCAAAAATGTATAAGGTTTTTCGCGCTGAACATTGCTAAAATTTGAGTCTATAGACGGAGCTACCATTTACTGGATACCTAACTTTTAATCGAAGTTAGCGCTTCGTGACTAGCTGAGATTTTTTAGGTGCCTTATTCCTGTGCGAGAAAAATCCAAGCAAGTGAGGCAAGTCTTGACGCGAACAAAACAAACCGACTGGACTATTGAGCGCAATATCTAGCCAACCAATTAATGAGCAGATCTTGCCAGGGATCGACATGTGATGATCACTTTGTGTGTAATTTTCAGTGACAACCGAAATTAGGACAGTCAAAAATTGAAATATTATGATGGACCCCACATTCCAGTTTCTAAAATTATTGACACGAGTATTTCTATATTACGTATTAACATCTTCATTGTCTTTGAGTTACATGTGCACACATCATTCCTCTTCGTGCACGTCTATGAGTCACATATGTCTCATGAATGTATGGTTTTTAGGATGGCAGACGTGGTGGTAGTGTCGGTGAAAACCGGTCAGACATTTAACGTGTTAAAGCTCCTTCAAATCATTTTCATGGGATTGTGTGTATACCTACTACCTTGCATGCATGCAGAACAGGGAGTGTCCAAAATAATTTTTACGCGGGCACATATTGGTTTGGAATGCAATGGTGAGCCAAACATTTTTATGAAGGAGAATACATTCTTTTATGACTTTTTTATTATTCGAAGCGCAAACCAGACACATTTCTGACGATTCACTGCTACTTAAACAGCATGTAATGGCCCCATTTAGCCACGTACCTACCTGTAAATTTTCGAATTCATTCACATTCGCAAATTAATTTGATTAATTTTAAGCTATTGATTTTCGTAACAGCCCCGTCCGAATTTAAAAATTGCCACGCTCTCTTAGGAGCATTTTTCGAAAGACAACACAAGAATATTGTGGTCACAGTGAGACCTCCGGCAATTCTTCGGAAGAGTGTCTCTACTCACAAAGCTCATTATGGTGGTGGCCATTGTTGCTGACTAGCGTTGATGGAGGGAGTCAGGTGCTGTCGACCAAGGAAGAAAAAACTAGGGATTTTCTGTTGATGAAAGTGTCTTGCAGAGTTAAGAACGGAACAGATTTGTCTATTTTAGATAGTAAAAAAATGAAGAGCCCTTATAAATGAGTTTTACCGTTAACCCGACAGGCTTTTTCTTGCCTAGCAAGCCCATAGAAATGTGTCCCGAGAAGTGAGCGTATAATAGCAGAACGGATTGCGAACCGCAACATCTGTCCGGAGCGAGGAGAACGTTTTGTCGTTTTAGCAAAGTCGGCTCGAAGCCCGCGTTATTCTGTTCAATATCCTTTCATTTAGTAATTTTCAGTTTTTTTTTAATTAGGGCAACATTTTTCAAAAGTGAGGCAAAGCTCCTGGCGGGCCGCATTGTGGCCCACGGGGCGCGTATGTTGGACTCCCCTGCACTAAACGTTTCGAAAATATGTGCTTATATCGAATCCGGACTCAATTCTATTATATTTTTAGCGTAGCATTTGAAAATGTAAAGCTTTTTCTACTTCGCTTAAGCCCCTGGTATTCATTGTCGGACGGCCAAATCTCGGCAAGTACAGATTACGGCTATATGTCCATGCGTCTGCGATTCAATTCGTGAACTCGCAGATTTTGGCTTTTGTCGCAAATAATGCCATAGCCATGCCATACCTAGACAAACAAATTTAGACCTTATTGTTTTATTATGATTGAATGCTGGTCCGTCGAGATCCATGTTCAGGCTAAGTGGTCCGCAGACGTTTCTGAGTTGGGAACCACTGGCCCAGAGCCACACGTACCACCTTGGCTCAGCTTTGTTACGCATCTAACACCCATCGCACTATGGGGGAAACCCATCGAAGTTGCGATCTTCTTCGGTCTTGACGTTGAGGAGAGGATGCCTACGATTATGAATGATGATACAAGTCCCCCCTCTCTTCGCGGCTACAACAACAACCGTTAAATTTGCTAAGAAAAAAATTGACCGGAAAGCTTTGAAAAAGGACACTAATTAATCCACGGTTGGATCAACGGTTAATTAGTGTCCTTTTGTGTCCTTTTTCAGAGCTTTTCCAATTTAAATTTTTTTAGCAAAATTAGTGGTGGAGTCTTCAGTTATGATAGTTATTTGGAAAGATACACTCAGAGAAATATTCACTCATATTGAACGAAATATATTTAATTCAAACGATTTGCGCTTTTGATTTGGCTCCACAAGCAAATGCGTTTAATTCTAACGAGTGGCGTTTCTTTCAAAAGCATAATGAGTTTTAAAAAGGCGTTTGAATTAAAAGATTTTGCGTTTACCTGAAAAGAAGGAGCCAGTCGATTTAAACGTATTCTTCATTGAAATAAACACTTATTCTTTGATTGTAAACGGGTAACGCATTTTGAATAAATGAAAGGCAATTGTATCAAACGTCTTCGTTTTTATATTGAACATTTTTGTTATTTAAATTAAACGAAGCATTCATTTTAATGAAACGATATGTATTTCGAAAGTAACATATCCCGTTTTCATTTAATAGAAATTACCCCATTCAAAATAATTGAGTTTTACATGGAATTAAAAGCCAACTCTGCTGAAATAAAATAATACATTCCGTTTGATTGTCCATTCTCCATTCGATTAGATACTCACTGTTACCTGGGTTGACAAATCAATAAATAATAAAACTTATGAAAACTTCAGGAAAACACTTTATCCTTTATGTATGTGTATTTGTTACGTAAAGGAATGCATACACATTACTATGTAATGCGGAATCTTTTGATTTAAACGACCGCCGTTTGGGGCTTAGCTACTCTTTTGTTTTAAAAGAAATTCTTTTAGCGTAAATGAGAACTCGTTCAAATCAAACGAGATTTTTCAAACGAATACTGCGTTCAATTTAAATGTGGAGCTTTTAATATGAATGTGCGTTTTTTTCTCTGAGTGTACAGATGATAAGTTGCGGGAGCACGAAGATTTTTTATCCAAACACGATTTATTCCGTTGAGGGTCCTTGAAACAGGAAACAAATACCGGATATGTAATGCACTCGACTTTCCCTTTGATATGATACCCCGCATGCCAACCTCCGGTCTAGGATTAAATAGGATCCTTTTTTGTCCTTTTTGGGACCTTTTCGATCAACATTTTTGTTTAGCAAAATGAGTTTAGGACTCCTGGGACCCCATTGATTCAAAAACAACAAAAATTAGCCTTACTCTATTTTTTTTCTATTTGAAATGCTAATATGACTGGACTATAAGAAATACAAAGGCACAACCCATGATGCAATGCATATTTTCGGCAGTTACAAAATTCTATACATACAGGCTTCTTCAGTGTTTTTTTCCTGCTGCTGAACTTTTTCTTTCTTACAGATATCCGTTTTCGTAATCAGATCCTTATGGCCCTTTTTAATCGATAAGTCAGTTCAACGACATGTTCCAAGAAAAACACAAAAACAAAAAAAAAACAAAAAAAATGCACATTCCCTCTCTTGTGGAAAACAAAAACTGGAGCGGGTCGTTGAACTTGTTTTTGTGTTAAATTATATTTGGATCGCATCATATACGCGCGGGTTGCGTTTATTTGGCAAGATTATACCGAGAAAAAAAAAACGCACGAAAATGCTGAAATGTGTACAAAAACTGTCGGTTTTATTTTTCGATTATGTACATTAACTGCACGGCTATCAGATATTGTTTTTTTTTTCGTAGAGCAAATATAATTCTTATGGGATTTAGGGCTATGTGATGATGCAAAAGAAATCGGTGATAATTGTTATGTATTCAAAGAAGACCCCGACGATTTCTTACATTATCTTCTAGACTTCTGGTTAATTTCAGAGCCTAAAATGTACCTAGAGCAATAATAGCTGCACAAGCGTTCGGTTTCACTGTTTCATTTAGCACAATACGATTTCCAATTAAAAATCGTCATAACTTTGTCCAATGTCGATACTTCTGAAAAAACATTGAACCCCCAAACACGCCGGTATGGACTTAAAACCGTATCAAGTGTCTGCCGCTCGGTATGGAGATAACTTCAAGCTCATTGCTTAATTAGTGTCTGCAATATTTTGGCAATGTTGAAATTATAAAGGGCACATCAACCAACCCACAAAAAAAAAAAACAAAAAAACTTAAACTGAAAAACAGATTCTTGCAACGTAGTACTGTTTTCAGGAAGCCCCGAAAGGGCAACGACCGAACTTTGCAATTAAGATTTTCTGCTTTTGTTTCGTTCTTCGCTCATATTCACTTAATCTTGTGCAGTTTAGGGTCATAATTATATGAAAGAACAAACATAGAGGCATACGTATACCCGTGTGGCCATAACAACTTTAAGACATTCGAAATACGATAGACAGGAGCAATGCGTGCTACCCGGACGCCGTGCATCGTTGTCGAAACATAAAAACATGACGAAAAAAATTCATTAAACGCATTTTTGATTGTAGTAAAAACCTTTTTTAACTAAATGTGAAGGGAAAACTTGCATACAATGAAGACATGGGCATGATTGTTTTACAAATGTCCCTGGTCGTCACCAAAATCTGAATTAATAATGGTGGATGACGGGAATCTGGATTGCATGCAGTTGACCGCGCCGTAACAGGCAAATCGTAATTCCCGGATGAAATGCAAGGCTCATGGCTCAGTTTCAGTTCCAAATAATAGTCCTGCAACTGCAATTTTATATTCGAGTGCTCAGATCAGACGACATATGGAATGGGAGAATAAATCGCAGCCAGCCAGACCCCGTTGTTCATTGAAAAGAAATTCACGGAAGTCTATAAAAAGCTTAGTTTTTTGTCGGTTATCAGATATTTTTATCTGTGACCAGACGTTTAAAGTGGATGGCACAACAAATGAAATGAAATTTCTTAGAAGTACCTACACTATAAGTAATATGAATCGAAAAAAAATTTTTTTTAAGAGAAACGATTTGTTGACCTTAATGAATAACCCGTGAAAGGGAACCGCAATAAGGAGAGAATTATTCTTATGTCGTGCTCTGTGTCCGTGATCGTTCGGTTGCCAATCTGTGATATAAAGATTCATAGAGAAATGAGTTTCCAAGCTCGGCATGACCAGACGCAATTTTATTATTCAGAAGATGATAAGAAATATTCTTATCGTAGACAAATAAACTAACAATGCGGCAAGGAAGTGGTATGGATGTCGTTGAAACATTGACGACTACTGTCAACGCAGCATGCTCCCAGTGGCGCAACCACGGGAGGGGCTTAGGGGAAAAAACTTCTCTCAAAATTGGGAACATTACGCTATCGGCTCTCAAAGAAGAATTCTTCTTTTTATCGACACTTACCATACCATAGCGGACATATAGCGGAAAATATCGGAAACATAAAAAATCTTCTTAAGAGAACGGATAGCAGAACAAGCCGCATAATAGATCCACGGCGCGCGGTGACACTCTTTCTCTACCAGTAACTGACCCAGTAATGGAAGCAAAAAATTATCGAAACCAAATCGCTCTACCGGCACAATTCACAATTCTCTATTTTCGAGATGAATAATAACAAGTGTTATTCTTCTCGAAAATAGACCAATGAATTTGAATGAATATCGAAATCCGATTTCGAATATAAATTGGCGCGACAGTCAATCCTCTTCGTAGAAGAGTTGAGATCAATTGCATGCTCTGCCGAATTCGTTTAATGTCTGAGTCAGATCATAGTCCGTGATAAGTGTTGTGAATTCGGAAACTATTGTAAACTTAATCTGCTTACAGAGAGATTCGAACCCACGCCTCTTCAGAGGTGAGCACGCTAAACCACTACCAATCACCGTACAGACTGTCTAAAATTTAGCATTCACTCGTCTCGTGGCTTATCTGACTTTTTTTTAGGTAGCCTCAGTTGTCTTGATAATAATTGAAGGAGTAATTTTGAGATTTTCTCCTTTAATTTTGTACTATCTTCCCAGAGCGGAAAACCGGCATTTACCTCTCCCGCAAAAAAAGTGCCGTGAGCTACTGTTTTTATTAATAAATTTTAGATAACTGGATAGTTTCGATACGATTTGTTACCGATGATAGTTTTTTCACTTGAAATAAAATGCAGATGCATTTTCTTATGGCTACGAACTTCGCCGTTGTAGAAACTTTTGTGACATGGAATTTTAGAAAGTGAAATTCAAGTATAGTTTTTTTTTATCACAAATAATCATACGCCGGTTTTAATAAGGGCAAAGATTGTGAACATAATGCTATAAATAAACATGTTTTACATTCTCCTTTTATTTACCGTTATTAAATTGTTTTTTTGCCCAATCGTCCTATTTTAGACACCTAATACCTATTTAACTTACAATAATCAAACCCTTCGTGATTTATGTCGTGTCATGGTACACACATGACTTCTTCTTTTGTTTCGTATAAATTTGTGTCCTTTTTCCTCATCTGGGATCTTTCCGCTAAATATTTTTCCTAGCAAGACGAGCTTTAGATCCCATTTTTTGGGCTATCTTGACTGAATTACTAGCCAAAATTAAATTTGTTCACATCTCATAATTGATAACATTTTTTAAAGTAACAATCGGACTTCCCAAGGTCATTAGACCAGTTCCAGAGTTTTACCGCAGGAAAAATCCTACCTTTGTTAAAAAAGGGCTTTTTAGTGGTTAGAATGCAGTTTATGAATCGAAAGCTCCATCCAATAGCGGGTTACAACGTGGTTATTAGAGCTTTCATAAACTCCAAAAGACTCATAACCTCGTTATAAACCGCATCTTGTTCTAGACTTATAAATTGCATTCGTTCGTAAACTCGTTTAGGTGTGTCAGGACTATCTTCTTCTCTGTACCGTAACCCCATGTGGGGCATGGTGCGTTTACTCAGCCGTTTATAGGCTACTTCGAGTGAACGTTACATTGCATATAATGTTTCAAGCACTATATATTTCCTGGACCACGCCGAGATTCGATCTTCGGACCTCTAGATTACTAGCATCGTAGAGTGCGTCTCAACCAAGTGAGCCACAGAGCGTGACGACGTGTCAGGACTATAATAATACAAAATTTTAACTAACAATTTTCAGAATACAGTCAAACCTGTCTAATCGGATCACTGACGGGACCGATCAAATTTGGTTCGATTAGCAGATGGTCCGATTACTAAGGGATGCCAGAAAAGTACAAAAAATTAAGGAAATAATTTTTAAACGTTATTCATGAACATTGGACTTGTACAAAGGTCACCTATGCCCTATGTAATTAATGTTTTGAAACCGCTAACACCGTAACTGCTTTGTGATTTTTTAACCAGCTTCCTTATTATAAATTCTCCCCTCAGTTCCACCGAAATTTTGAATATTATTCAATATTTTACAAAGCATTTCTATAATCAAAGTCATGGTTAATGGCTCCCTTTAACTTCACTTGCATCTTCTTGTCGCAGAAACTCCAGAATTGTCTCACCACTTTATCCACCCAACACTGATGCAATGGTTGATGCTGTCTACGAAATTTCCCGTGGTCATAGGAAGTAATATGTATAACTCATTGTAATCGGAACTGAAGTGAATGTAGTAACGAAATTTCTAAGATTTTTTTTAGTCAACAAAATGTCTTGCCACGTTGCCTGTCTGTTGGTCCGTTTGTTGAAATTTCCTCGTACGTACTCCTCAAGTATCAAGGGCCGATTTTGGAGATATACAGTGGTTGGTCCGATTGTGGAGGTACGTCTAATACTAATCTATCCAATTGGGGTGAACGATAGTGGTCCATGGTCCGATTAAGAGGTGGTCCGTTTATAAAGGTTATTTTGTATGAAAAACCAAATAAAATTTACCAAGGGTGGTCCAATTAGAAGGTGGTCCTATTATAGAGTGGTTCGATTAATAGGTTTGACTGTATTCGACTGTTTTAAGCTAAACCTGCCCATTTTCGTCAAATTGTTGGTTGTCTCATGTTAACCGTATTTCTTGATTTTTAGTGGCAATGTTATTTGTTTTACAGAGATGTAAAATTAAGAATCCGAAAAATATAATTGCAATTGAATAATACCAAATGACGGTGTCCAGATTTTTAAATGAATTGAAACGCAAACCTTATATCGCCGTTCATGCAGAATGGGACTTTCGTCACTTTCAAAATAAGCGGTCCATATGTTTGAGTTTATGATAAGCTTCTCACCAATTGCCATTACGGAACGGGTGATTCAAATTTAGGTTTTCATGAAAACAAAAGAAATAACGTGATAATTGTGCGAATGACATAACACTAACGTTATTACGACGCTAATCAAAAAACAAATGTACATCGAAAATAAGCGTAAATGTAACGGGAGGTAGAAACACAACCGTACATTACTGTAAAATTGCACCCTCATACAACTTAAAACAGCCACAAAAGTCCAGTAACGTGTATGGCTGGATGGCCTTAGCCCGCTCCAGGACCAATTCCTGGTTGCGTCACTGCATGCTCCACTAGGTGTTAGGGCAAAACAAGACGTAGATAGAAAGGCGTACAATTGTCTTTCAACAATGCGTTCACTTATTGTGTGTCAGGCCAGTCGAACTTAAATCGAGAGTTTTGGGAGAGTAGGTATACTGTCTTGTCATGGCTGTGAGGCTGCCGTATTTCACAGCCTCCGTTCTAAGACAAAAAAAAGCTTGTTAAAAGTGGCCATACTACTTACTATAAGCACCGAAAATGGTGTTAACAACAATGAAAATAAGCTTTAATTTGAAAAATAGCCTAGAAGGAAGTACTACATCATTAATCTAACCACACAGCACACACACTCTCTGTTTTGATATCCTTGGCATCCTACTTGTGCAGGTAAACCGAAATATAAGGCGTTAGGTCGCAAAAAATAGCTCGGCTCTGTTTTTTTTTTAATATTGCTAGGATATATACCAGTAATGTACCGCCAAGTTTGCAACTTTGAAAAACATGTGCTAATCCCGTGACCCTCAAAAAAACTCAAAATTTTCCGACTTTTTTCATATTTTGGTTTGTAATTTTTAAAAGTTACTTCAAACAAGAAAGTCGGTCACTACACTTTTAAAGCTAACAAAATCTTTAAGATTGCTTCATAAAGAAAAAAAAGTTTTTCTTAGAACAACCTAATTTCCAGGGGTTGGTTTGTATGACAGCCCTATGACGTAATGTTCCGATTTCATCCGTTCCTAGATATTTTTTGAGGCATAACCAGGAACACACTTGGGTGAAGTTTGGTTAATATTGGTACATAAGGAAAAAACATTTTCTTAGAAGAACCTAATGACCCCATGGTTCGATTCCATTCGTTCCGACATATATACAGCTAAGTAACTGGTTTATAACTTCGTGTCACATAACTTTCTCTGTAGAATGCGCTTTTAAGCCGATATTTAATTCGGAAGATGACTAAAATTACAATTTCGAACTTTCTTACAAAAAACAATGTTTAAAGTGATGTATCTTAAGATCCTGTGCACTTACAAAGCTGGAGGTGGATTCAAATTAAAGAAGGTTTTGTTAGCTTTAAAAATCCAGCAGAAGACTTTCTCATAGAAAGCACCTTTTGGAAATTTCAAGCCAAAATATGCAAAAAATCCGAAAATTTTGAGGTTTTTGAGGGTCACGGGGATAGCACAGGTTTTTAGAAGTTGCAAACTTGGTGCTACACTTCTGGTATCTACCTTAACAGTATCCCAAAAAACCAGAGCCGAGCTATTTTTCGCGACCTAAAATCATAAATTGACTGGCCTAAAAAGAATCTAAGGCGATGCGCCATTAAATGGACTGAGTATAATCACGGCTTGTTTTTGCATAAATTGGAAATTTTCCTTGTAACTTTCATTTTTTTACTATGTATTTAATAATTTTCAATTTTTTTTTTCAATGAAAAAATTCCACGAAATCAGTTAATATCACTATTGTTTCTATTTATCTACGCAAATTAAAAACTTTGTGCTGAACACTGATATGTGCACGACACGCATAAGTGCACGAAAATCTTGAATTACCGATGTGCACCTATCCGTGTTTTACTGTACAATATAAATATCCCAATTCAGGGCTCCAAATAGAAAAAAGTAGAGTAAGGCAATTTTTTTAAATCAGTAGGGCTCCGCAGTAGTCTAAAATTGATTTTACAAACCAAGAAAAATTTTGATTGAAAAGATTCCAAAAAGGACACTTATTAATCATTGATCGGAGGTGGGTATGCGGGGTGTCATATAAAAGAGGTCGTCGAGTACGTTACATATCCGACGTTTGTTTGCTGTTTCAAAGACCCACAACAGAGTATATCGCGTTTTAATGAGCAATTTTGGTGTTTCCTTTAATTCATCATCTGTATGTTTCCGAAGCCATAACTAAGCTGCCTCTGTCAATTGCTAATTCATCAAAATGTAGCATACGTACATGTAAATCACGTCATATTCATAGTTCTGTAGCTGACCATCGTCCATTGAAAAAAGTAAGTCAATCAAAACTCTACCAGATATTTTTCAATTCCGCCTTTTTTGTTACAGATCCGTTTTTTTTAATAACTAAAATCGTTTTCTTTTTTAATTGAAATAAATATTCTCTCGTGTAGTTATTGATAAAAAAATAAACAGAAAAAAACATATCCACATCCTCATTCGTCGTACTATATTCGGACAATAGATTTCGATTTGTTGACATGAAACTTGTGCGACAAACAAAAACACAAGAGAGAGAAAATCTGGTGAGTGACGCGACAAACAATGTTTTCGTTCGTTTGGTACGGATTTTGTCGTTTTTTCTGTCTTTTGTTGTTCAATGTTCGTTGACAGTTATAGAACCATCGTTTATGCAACTATTGTTCAAAAGTGCATCAGACAGAAGTGCATGCACGATAGGCACGAGTTACAGTTACACTATCTCTTCCTGATCCAAAGAGGATCCATCTCCTATAGCTAGGGATGGTGTTTCGAATGCGGCTAGTGAGCCAAACAGATGGATTTTAATCACACAGCTTCGCTTTTTATTTATAAAATACCCAATAAGTTTTGACGAAACAGTCATACTATCGAGTATGTATTCTAGAAATTACGATGAGCCTTTTGTGTATGGTATGGAGGAAATCTATCTGCATATATTCGCTATTCGATTTTCAGTAGATACATTTGGTTTTTTTAAAAAGCAAAAAGTTTTAAAAATATGTACGTTTTGATTGAAAAGTGTTTAACGGATTGTTTGAGAAAAATTGGATATGGTCGAAGTTTGCGAAAAAAGAACGACAGAATACTTGCAGTGAGTTTGTTTTCATTCACATTTTTAATAAAATTTTTTGTTTTGTGTTGTTGAAATTTTCCATTTTCAATACACTATCTTTTTAGCGAATTGATCGAAAATGTTGGGCAAACTGAACAAACTTATTTTAATATGAAAAAGTGTGCTGTTTGCGCTTTTGAGATTGAAAAATGTGGTAGGGAATTTTTTTTTATGTTTTTTGGGCTGCTGGGCCCGAGTCCGAAGCTTCTCAGCAAAATTTTGTTACGAAACAGGGCCAAAATTGCGAGAAAATTTCTGAGTTTTCCCGTTTTGTTTCAAATAATAGACCGGTATGACGAGGGAGTCGAGTGGGCCATGTCCGTCTGTCTGAGCGTCTGTTGCTACGCAGTTTATTCGTCCAGTTTTAAAACTATCAATCTGTTTTGCACACATGCTTAATTGTTGCAGGCTTTTTGTATATTTGAATCAGCGAAATCAGACGATGGGGTCATGGGGCTGCCATACAAACCCCAACTATAAAACAGGTTAATCTATAAGAAAAAACGTTTTTATTTATGGAGCAATCTAGGTCAAACCTCGCCCACTGAGTCCTTAATCATACGTCAAAATGAGAAGTTAGTGACAAGGGGTCTCCCGATTTGCCAATTAGGTAAATCTAACTGAATTTAAAGTTTTTCGTGATGACTCAGAAGCTGTGGTATCCTTTCCCCAAACATTAGCCCTTCACATTTTGCACAAAAAATTAAATTTGTCATTTTTTTTAATTTATCAGAGGAAACATTAAATTATAATTTTATTACTGAGGAGTGTAACGAGGGGAGTTGATTAGATGTCTGACAGTTTATCTATCTGTACCACTATCCCATCACGTCTTAAATTCACAAAGTCAATTCTAAAGTTATCGGTGTGAAATTTTACAAATGCGCTTTTCTGTGTGTAAAATTTGAATAGACGAAATCAATTGGAAGAACACCACTTCGAAAGTAGTAGCTTTAATGAAACTTTAATTTTTATAAATCAATATTGTTCCTTTCGGAACGGATAAATTCAATACTTTACGTCAGAAGGTCATCAAGTAAACGTTTTTTCTGAAGAATTGCATATAACATTTACGACATGGACGGGAATTTTGATACTTTTTATCCGATTTTGAGAACTCCTGATCCAGAAGCGAGTACACTAAAATCTTATTTCGGAATTGCGAAATGCAACATCATATACGAATCTCTCCTAACAATAAACAAACAAAATCAACAAATACCTTAATTTAAATTGAGAGAACAACTCATAAAATCCCTGGATTAGGATCGACAGATTCGGCCTAGCACAGATTGGCCGTAATAGTTTTCGTTGATATTACGAGTACCCCAGGAAAATTAGCATTTCACTTCGGAAAAATTAGGGGAAAGCTACATTTTTCCATGAACACTTCGAGGTTCTAAGTAAGACCCCGAAAGTCCCCATTTGTAGGAGTGCCGCTAGCGATGCTACAGAGGGTCAAAGATCCTCAAAACCAGGTTTTTCTGAATATCTCGATAACGGTAATATGTACTAAAAAGTGATGTATGGAAAACTTATAGATCTTGTGGTTTGTCAATAAATTGTCAAAAGAAGATTTTGATTCGAGCACTCGGTGGCACCGTATTTAGGTAACGGTATTTTTAGTAACGATTTTAGGGAAATCTTTATAATGGTAACTCTAGCTACAAAATTTTGTATGGCGAATTCGAAGCCCATCCGGATTTGAAAAAAGTGGCCAAATTTCTTATCAATACATACACCATTAAGGGTGATACGGGGGGTTAAAACTTAGACAAACGGGGTTTTCGTGAATATCTCCGTAACGGGAGCTGTAAAGTCGTTTATGATGAGTTTGTAGCTCCTGGGGCTGCGAACAAATAACCAAAAGTCCCCATCGATGGGCAGGAACCTAAGGAAGTTATGCGGGGCCAAACATCTGAAGATCATCTGAAGATTTTTGAAAAATTAATTAAATTAAATTTTCTTACACGATTTAAACCTTAATGTTTCCAAAACTAGACTAGTAAAAATAGCGAAATAAGATGATTATCAAAGCCAACTAATTTACCTAAACAAAAAAACTAACCGTACTAAAATTGGATAAGCGGTTTGGTTTTTAATGAGCATCAAAGATAAAATTTTGTGATTTCACCCAAAAATAAATGATTTTTTCATCTCAATTTCCCCCAACTTCTACCAAGGTGAGGTGCACGTACGATTCTTTTAAAAATTGACTTTTGGCTATTTGTTTACAGCCCGAGAAGCTACAAACTCATCAAAGGCGACTTTACAGCATACTCCCCCGTTACAGAGATATTCACGAAAAACCCGTTTTTCCAAGTTTGCTTTCTTCAAAACCGTATGGGCTACAGATTCGCCATACAATTTTTGTTAAGCCTGAGTTGCCGTTACAAAGATTTCCATAAAAATACCGTTAAACCCCCTGGCACCGTTAGGAGTGCTCGAATGAAAATTTACCTTTGATATTTTATTCACTACTACTTTTTAGTACATATCGAGAAACTCGTTTTGGAGGGTTTTTGATCCTCGGTAACACCGCTAGCGGCACTCGTATAGATAGGGATTTTTAAGGTCTTGAGTATGACCTCGAAAGGAAGCCTCATGCAAAAATTCAGCTTTTGAAAGTTAATTCGGGTTATTAAGTATTTACTGAAATAATTGAAAAATAAAGTTTCTTTTGCATTGTAACAAATCTAAGGATAAAAGGCAAGCCTTCCGCCGTTTACCGAACCTGTCATTTTTTCACACGTAGTTTAAATTTATAGGATTCTACATTTCTATGACATGGTGTTTCATGACGCTTGTAAGTTAGTTATGTTAGTTAAGTTTTTTGGTAGAAACATATTTACGCCAATTATGATAATTTTATAAAAAAAACCCCTAAGGCTGAATCGAATCCGTGGATTCCGCAGTTAATTTTAATAGATTTTCGCTCTGTCAAACGAGCCCATACACAGAGGGATTTAGGTAGATTTCTGATAATTTTAGGGAACTCCTCAAATAAACTATCTTAACTAAAAATATTTATTTCGAAATGTTTTAAAAAAATATTCACGTGGCGTCAAACGAAAGTCATAATTTTCCATTATCTCGAATTTCACACATGTTATTTCATCAGAATGAATAGTGAAATGCATGAATTAAAATGCGCAATGTATCATCTGAGTCATATGCGTAGTCATTTACGTAAAAACTATACAGTCTCGAAAATTATCAAACTGACACTATTTAAAACAATTTATCGGTACCGTTATTTTGAATATTTTTTTTCATTTCGTCTGAAATTACACAAACGCATATTCAAAATCTTGCTCAAATTCATTACGCACAGCAATTTATAGGACATTTTTCGATATGTTTCATATTTGATAAAATACCATTTTAAGGGTTAAAGTATCCGACAGATAGCCTAATATCGCTCAATCGACTTTAGTTGTAATGTTGATAAAAAATACATGCATTGTTTAGTCTCATATGATTTTTTCTACGCAATGATTTGTTTTGGTGGAGGTTACCGCCCAACGCGAGAGGTATAAAATCGTATTTATAAGATAATAATTCACCGTCGTGAAGCCCACAAAAGTTCCAAAATGTTCATTACCTAGAATTGGTTCTTTACATATTCGTAGATTTTGGAAAACAGTGCAAACATTCAACTTCGATTTCCCAAAATGTCATAATTTGCAGTTAACCCACTATTCACAAGTGACACAGATATAGTAATATATGCAGTGGCGGAACAACTTGATTGGTGGGCCCCTGACACAAATCGTAGTTTTTTTTTAGCAAAATTCTTATGTTAACAATAATGATACGTGGCTGAGTCAATGCAATGGGAACAACCAGGAAAGGCTAATGGGGAGAGAGATTAACGAAATTAACTACCCCACGATCGTTCAAACTAAAGACTAATTAGTAGTTTAGTGGCTAAAATACCGTTTTTCTATTCCCGGAATATTTTTAACAGTAGAAAATGGTCGACACTCATATGAATACGGGAATGATTGAGCAACGCCCCTTAATCTAAAGAATGATTGAGCAACTTTATTCCTAATTTGTGAACTATAGTACTTAAGTTTTGGTGCAAGGAATACCATAAAAGGTGTCCACTGAATAATAAAAAGTGGCTAAAAACCCAAATTAAAATCCATAATTAGGGAAGGAAAGGGCTAAAAGCCTTCGTTCTGATCATAATTCAATTCAAGACTTCCTAATATGGAGCCGGAATCAGGTAATTAAAGTAAGACTATGTACCTCCACCTCGTAGCTCAATTCTATTAACTAGGCCGAGGTGAGTCAGGATGAATGATGAACTCTTTACCCTTCCTATTAATTAATCGGCTAGCACGATACTGATGGACTGTGATGATAATTTCCTTATTTTGACCCGTGGAACTCCACTGCCTAGTTGATGTTTGGGTCTTATTCGAACATCGAATTTCTTGAAAATTTCATGAATCTTGATCGCGGTTTTTTCATTCATTCAGAAGTCGTTTTTGTGAAATAGAACTAAGCCAAAATTACAGTTGCCGTAATACCTAGTGAAGTTGATATCAATCGAAAAGTCGCGACTCTCAATGAATGAATCTGAAGTTCCCTTCTCAATCAACGTTCCTCCAAATTGACCGTTTTCAGTAGTAGGTGGAAACTCGCTCGCCGGAGATTATTACAAATGACGATCTCCCTAATGTCACAGGATTGGATTGGATAGGCACTTCTGTCAAAAAGCAAAAGTGGCAGTGGATAGATCATACCTTCCGAAAAGGGAAAAAAAACGAGGCTAATTTCGGGCGCGGCCGAAATTTGAATACCCGTTACATTTGAATGAAACTTAAGCTCCTTTTGTGCTAACAATTTCTATCGCAGCCCTATGACGTGTTTCGATTCCATCTGTTCCTGGATGCTAGTCCAGGAAGACACCTGAAGGGGCTGGTTTGTATTACAGCCCTATGACGTAATGTTCCGATTCCATCCGTTCCGAGATTTACTAGGATAAGGTGACTAGACTCCCAAAGGCCCAATGCTGTACACATTATGTTCTTGCAGAATTCGGTTTTCAGGAAAATACTCAGCCATATTCTCGCCCCCCTTTTTGGAGAAATAATGACATCTCAGGAGGTCATGCCTATTTAAAAATTATATTTCATATATTTATTTTTTTCGATAAAATCAGGACAAGCGCAGCAAAAGTCGTCGTTTGGCAGGACAACCAGAAACACAAATGCGTCTGTAATATTTGCGAATTTCGAATTTTCCAGCAATAAGTGTAGATTTTTTGGAAACTGAAAGGCTTGTTTGGTGTAGTTTGATTAGAGGAGAATTCTATTTAATACTCATGCATGTTTGGGCATTAATCTTAGGAAACTGTAGTGGTTAGCTCCGCGACGATTTACATCAAACAACCGACTGTCGTAAAATCCAATTTTTTTTATTTCTGAATTTCTTTAATATTTTAATGTAGTCTTCATTAAACTAAGTGATATTCGTCATTTGGTGAGATGCCATTTCGACGTCCAAAAACAGGACAAAACCGGACAAAATCTGGACTTTTAGCGTTTTGGTAGGATGACAGGTTAAAGTTGAAAAGGCAGGACTGTCCTGCCAAAAACATGACGGATACGACAAGTATGCATGCCATATAATAACCCCATATTCTTCTTCCATTCATGAGTGATATCTTCTTCTTGGGAAGGCAAAGTTCTGTTAATACTAAACAGGGAGCCCTATAGTTCTCAATGTTCCCCTTAAAAAAATCATCAACATATGACGAACAAACGTGTATGTTTTAACACGAAAAACACAAAAAGAGTACTTCAAATAAGATTACACTTACACACATATAAAATAGAAGAAGAAGAAGGTTTCAAAAATAACTGTAAGGACTGTCGTATGATGTGGCACCTGACTTTTCATATGATGCCCGCAAAGTACCTACTTATTTAAAAACTTCGATTCGTTTATTGCAATAATTAACGAAACCCAATGAGATGGGCCGAACCCGAGAATTCTTAAGCTGGTGGTGGCTTTCCAGGCAAATGTAGCTATGGAGTCCGAGGAGAACTTCCAAAGCGGTGAAGAGGTGGCTAACCCTTGATGCGATATTTCTGGAGGAGAGTATGCATTCTGTACTCATGTATGGTTATATAGGCTGGTCCCCTTAAAGGCTAGTAATCAGTTTCTCGCGCGAATATTTGCATTTAAAACTCGCACGAAAGTGGAGAATTGGAGACATCATAGTTGGCCGTGAAAACGATTATCTGTCTGTAGTTTACAGTGCTCATTAATGTCAAAGTTCTGCAATTTATCCAAATTCACAAAATCGATTCGGATATTGAATTAGTGGCTTTTTAATCGGAGGATAAACAACGGAACTATAAGATCCCACAAAACGGTAAAACTGGAAGGAACATACCAAGATTGATTGGCAACAACAACCGTCGCGCCGGAATGAACAGGATTAGGCTAAAATGGAAACAGTTCCGAAGTCGTGTGATGCCGAGGGAGTAATAATGCCAGTTATTAAACGACACTTTAAAAATTTATTTACAATTCCAGGCCATTTTGATCATCGTTGAATATAGGACAAGGACGATAATCCTGCTCTGCGAACAAGCATTATATTCGCACGAGAATATGTGGAGACTTCGTGTATTCATTGTGTAATCACTGGTTTGTGCATAGGGTACTCGTCCGAAAAACTAAATACCTAGATGCGAGCTATTCTCGCCTCGCGCGAGTTTTCTGACAGGTTTTATATAGAAACTCGCGCGAATCATCGAACTGATTACTATACTTTAGTGTGAATTTTCCAATAGAGGGGATAAGGGAATCGCATGCAGTACAGCGGTGGATTTTTCATCGTTTTGTGATAGGAAAAATAAATTCAAATGATATCTTTTGACGGCTGTGACTTCAGAGTCTTGGTATCAAGCCGCTAAATGTTCACCAAATATGGACAGTGCGATGCTCTACTGGTCTGTGAAATTTCAAAATTCCGCTCAAGTTATGGATAAAATTTCAATTAAAAACCACAAAAGTGCAATTTGGGCAGCTGTAACTTCCGAACTCGGATAGGTAGGACCTTGAAACTTATGGAGGTAATGTGCGCCAAGTATAGCTCTACAAATGTGCCAATTTCATAAATTTCCGTTGGTTCCCGAGTTATCGAAACTGAATGATTGAAGTGTTATTATATCGCTAAATATCGATCGTGTATGAGTCAAACTTTACACTTTAAATCGCAACTTTCGACGGCTGTAAGTTCTGAACCTTGACAGCTGGTGCCTTGAAATTTTCACCAAATAGTGTACGGTGTTTTACAAGTTTTCTGAATTTCAAAGTTTTCCAAATTTTCGAGTGATGGACAATTTTCAAATATGTAGAAAACTCAAAACGCTGATTTGGGCAGGTTGAACCGTGTAATTTGGAGAGTGAGCCAAATTTCAAAAAGATCGGGAACGGTTCCCGAGCTGTCGAAAATGAGCGATTGCCAAACATTAAAATGCGATTATCTCGCTAAATATCGACCATACAGGGGCCCAATTTAGCATCGTAAAAGCAGGCAAGACGAGGAGTGATTTAGGTTTCATATTGTGGCATGGAAAATGCTGTACGTTTTGCTGTACCTTTCCCAATGCTGTACGACAGGTCAAAATGCTATACGTCTTGTCAGTTTATATTAGGAACCCATTTTCATTAAAAAAGAAAAAGATTTTCTTCAGGGGTTGGTTTGTATGACAGCCCTATGAAGTAAAGTACCGATTCCATCCGTTCCTAGATATGTTTGGAGGCTTTACTAGAAACACATTTGGGCGAAGTTTGGTTAAGATTGGTAAAATAAAGAAAAAAGTTTTTCTTAAAAGAACCTAATTTCTATCGGTTGGTCTGTATGACAGCCCTATGTCGTAGTGTTCCGATTTCATCCTTTCCTATATATGTTTTAAGGATTTACTAGGAACCTATTTGGGTGAAGTTTGGTTAAGGTCGGATTAAAAAGGAAAAAGTTTTTCTTAGAAGAACTTAATTTTCAGGGGTTGGTTTGTATGACATCCCTAAGACGTAGTGTTCCGATTTCATCCGTTCATATATATGTTTTGAGGCTTTACCAGGAACACATTTGGGTGAAGTTTACTTAAGATTGATTCATAAAGAAAAAAGTTTTTCGTAGAAGAACCTAATTCTCAGAGGTTGATTTCTATGGCAGCCCCATGACCCCATGGTCCGATTCCATTCGTTCCGACATATATACAGCGTACACTAAAAAGAAACTTGTATACAAAATTTCAGCCCGAAAGCTTCAAAACTGAGGGACTAGTTTGTATTGAAACAGACGGACAGACAGACAGACAGACGGACAGACGGACATCGCTCAATCGATTTCTCTCGTCACACTGATCAATAATATATATACTTTATATAGTCGGAAGTGCTTCCTTCTGTACGTTGCAAACTTCATGACAAAGTTAATATACCCTTTCACATAGTGACGGATATAAAAATATTGCTGAACAGGTCCTAGATTGGAACCCACAAGGAGCCAATGCAAGACGCCGTGTTGGACGACCAAGAAACACGTAGAAAAGGATCAGTTGATAGTAAGGCTGCTGCATTACACAAGAGGTGGTCACACTTAAAAATCATGGCACAGAACAGAACGAGGTTGAAAGTAGGCGTAGTTGATGCCCTATGTCCCACAAGGGGTTAACAGGAACCAGAGAGAGAGAGAGAGAGATGGAAACTCTACTGAAATTACAATTTCGAAGCAAAGGGATGGAAGGAAGATCAAAAGTGAACCCATTGGGATCTCCTCGTTCTCACTGTAAACATATTCCACTCCTTTTCTCACCCACAGTTACGCCCTGATATAGTCTTTCTTTTTTAGTCAGAAGATGTTCATGGCGAGGTATCTGCGAGCGCTCCTGATGTATTCATTAGACTAACCGGCTTAGGAAAAAATTTAGTCCGATTAATCGACACTCAATTGACAGTGCACCTTTTCTGTGTGATTATGAGGTTGTCGATGTCTTCACATCGATCCGTCATTTACTAAACATTACAGAAGGACAATAGGAGCCATCCTTGAGGACAGTCTGTGGTAGTTGAAAAAATACTTTTCAACAGAGTGTTATTGTTGTCTTCTTTGTGTCTAATGCCTCGTGGCTGGATTGGAAGGAATGGTCCCAATATTTTAATTATGATACGATTCCACCATAACGAAAACGTTCCTGTCCTGCAGGGTATTCTGGGAACCTGTCTTGGCCGACTTCAAGACCCATCTCATCTGTTCACACAAACAATTTTTTTAGGAAATTAGAATGTTAAAAAAAAATGGAAATTAAACAACCGTCGGAAGACGCAAAAAGCAATAATAATGCAAACGCATCAACGTCGTATATACTTCACATTTGGTCCTTACAAGTAAGTAGGTACCTTCGAAATGCACTTTTAAAACTCATAATAAAAACGTATTTTTCAAAATTTTAAGCTTCGTGCACATTTCGACATAATCATGAATATCAAGTGAATAACGTTTTCACTCATTCTGACGACGACAGAACCACACATTCACCTGTACGCCATCGTATATCCTTTTATCTTCTCCTTTCGGTACGATAAGCCATTGCTGTGCAAAATAAAAGTAAAAGAGTGAAGGTATGCATGTCATTATCCACCAGACAGAAACAAGTGCATTTACCCCCAAACAAAATTCATCACAACAAGCCCAAATTCTAGCAAAAGGCGAGATTTGAAAAAAAAAATTGTTCATGCTGAATGCTATACACATACTGCACTTATTGATTCCATTGTGGGGGTGGTGCACTGTCGTCGGCAGGATATTACGATATGCATGAAGGCAGATACATAACAATTTCGACACTTTTCCATTTCACTCGCGCGGTGCATATGTTCTCTAAATTTTGTTTTTTGCTCGTCAAATATGACGAAAACCTTGAGCCTTGACAGAATTTGGAGAGCTTAAGCGCAATCCCCTCCGACAATTTTGAGACAGGGTAAATGACACTTACTTGTATGAGAGCACACAAATTTGACAAAAATTCACGCCAAATCCATCACGAACGGCAAACGAACAGAACAAAAAACTGACGTTGGAAAATTATACGGTATAGGATTTTTCTTTTTGTCAGCTATTTTTCTAGGACGTTGTTTTTCTCCTTATGCAATTCAATGCCGAAATTGAGCTGACAGACGACTAGGCTGCTGCACTTGTATGTACATTTTTTTTGTACGTGGCTATGTGGGAGTGTGTTGCACCTTGAACGGAGTTCTATAGTCAAAAAAGAGTGTTGAACTTGATGATTTAAGGACAAAAGCAAAAAGTGAAATGAGATGATGTGAGTTAGATGGAGAAAAAAATGCATTGTATGGTTTGGGGTTGTTTGTCGCAATTGGCAGATATGTTACCTAAACCGGTGGACATGATTCTCATATTGACGGAGTTTGACAATATTCGTGTAATAAGTCTGCATTAAGGATGGAGTCATGAATAATCCTATGGTTGGGCTAAAATTTCGGATTTATATTGCAAACTAATTGGACCTGATGATGACGGTAATTTGATATCTTCACTTCAATAGATTTAATATTTCTGCTTTATAGAGCTGCGTCTTTCGTTAACAATATACATATTTCTGTATCAAGGGCTTAAGTCTCGGTGGTCCAAGGACTTGGCGACTTGTTTTGACAAAAAAATCATCAAAACTTTAGTATACCCATGTGAGTTCTGCCCATAACTTTCAGAATCGGAAACGAAGAATCCATGGATTCCGAATCTAACGAAACTCCATATAAAAAAAATGCCTAGCTGTCATTTTTTAATATGGAGTTTCGTTGGATTCGATATCCATGGATTCTCCGTGTGTGTGTTGGGCCTAAGACGTCAACTCTGTCACAGTCTATAATACTCTCGCCTCCACAACTCTCACTTTTCATCGTCTATATTCATAGCCATACTACACGTGTATGCAACTTATGAATGTGCTTAACGCTCTTAGACGTTGTCGACGAGCTTCACGTTGATTAAGCCACTCTTACGAGTTTTGCCTGTATTCAGAGACCGTAAACAATTCCGTCGACGAACATTTACAAAAATATTCTCTATTACTCGGGCCAAACAGCCACACTATATGGATACCAGCAGCAGGAGCGATGAGGCAGCAGTCAGATTGAATCCTCGACCTTTCAATGCATGCATCCTGACAATGTTGTGCGACCGTCAGTAGTCCACCTATACATCGTATTGCCACCTCCATCCTACTTTCATTCACAAAGGACATGTGTTCTCTCCCGCTTTTCGAAGCAACCTATGCAGTGGGCATGCTGGATTCAAGTAGTACACCTATCTGTGAACACCGAAACGGAGGAAGTGTGAATGCATTTTGTTACATATGCAACTGAAAATTGAAGTGCATCCAAAAACATTTTTTCGTGTGCATCCCAGTCGGTGTAATTACGGGTCGTGCATCATCGTCGTGGGAAAATATATATACGAGTATGTATTCATATTTGCCCGTATATATTTATATGGGAAAGGGAGTATAGAAAAAAGGACGAAAAAGCATTCAGTATACATGTTCCTATTACAAGATGAAATCCTGTTAACTGGAGATTTTTTTTGCATATGTAAACGAGTTAACCAGAGATTTTAGTCAAATCAGACATCAGTGGCAATACAACCTTACTCATACCGCGTTCAAACTGTCATCAGCCACCATGCGATTTTATTATGGGATGCAAAATGAGATATAAATGTCTACCATTAATGTTCTATAAAACAAAAAAGGACAAGGAAATATGTATACATACAAGGGTACAAGGAAGAAAAATTACGATGGTGGAATATTCCATTCCTTCACTTCAACTAAAATGTGCTCAATAGGATATTGCACTGACAAGGAAGACAATGCCTTATTACAGTATGTATCAGTATTTTATATACCAATTAGGCACAAATATAGGAAGAATTTTTTAAATATTCATAATTAAATCCACTATACAATCTTCAGCTTAAGAGGTCGAAAAACACCTAACTACAATACAAGAAATGAACATAAACAAAGCAAAAATGCATCTCAAGGCAGCGAAAAATTATATTATATATGTATAGGGTGGTTTTTTTTAGACTTGTGGTTTTCAAGAAGAAATAAAACGCATATAATTTAATGATATGGCCAAGAATTTAGCTTTATTATATAGATAAGACTTTGCAATTATGTTTTTAAAATGATTTCGGGCAAGTTGCCACCGCGGCTGGCTCGAATAAATTCCAGCCGAGACGCCCAATTTTCGACAACTTTTTGCAGCAATTAGGGCCGTATGTCAGCAATAACGCGCCGAATATTCTCTTCCAAGGCATCAATCGTTTCGGGCTTATCTGCGTAGAAAAGCGACTTCACATAAACTCATAAAAAATAGTCAAGCGGTGTTAGATCGCACGATCTTGGAGAGCATGCCACAGGCCCACGACGCGAGATAATGCGCTCAACAAAAGTTTCCTTCAATAAATTGATTGTTTCATTGGCTGTATGGCATGTAGCGCCGTCTTGTTGGAAGCAAAGGTCGTCCACATCAACATCCTCCAATTCAGCCACGAAAAAGTCATCAACCATGGCTCTATAGCGTTCTCCATTGACTGTAACATTATGGCCGGCTTAATTTTTGAAGAAATATGGACCAATGATTTCCTCTGCCTATAGAGGACACCAAACAGTGACTTTTTGAGGATGTAACGGCGTCTCAACAATGGCTTGTGGATCATCATCACTCCAAACGCGAAAATTTTGTTTATACACATAACCATTCAACCAAAAGTGAGCTTCATCGCTAAACAAAATTTTCTTGTGAAAATCGGGATCGGTGGCCATTTCGTGTTGGGCACGATTTGCAAACGCTGTTCCGCAGTAAGTCTATTTATTATGAAATGGCAAACTAAACTGAGCATAAATCAAGTAACAGCTGTCAAAAAAACCAACTCTGAAAAAAGTTATGCCAGATTGAAAACCTCACGTCTAAAAAAATCACCCTTATTTGTACGAATGTAAGAGTCGCCATAGGCTCTCCAATCGATTGCACAATAAAGCTCCTTTTTAGGTTCCACTACCGACTTGGCTAAAGAAAATGAGCTGTTTTCAGAGAAAATAAGCTTTATTGTACATTCATTGAAGGGATTCATCGTTTTTAGGGTTTTTTAGAATTTTTTTTTTCAAAAAACCCTTATGAAATCGATTTTGTCCGTCCGTCCGTCTGTTCACTAAATAACTCGCGAACGGCTCAACCGATTGTCATGAAATTTAGTAGGAATGTGTAGAATGGTTACAGTCTTTGGTACAAATACCTCAGAAGTTGGTAGGAAGAAGATAACATGGTGTCCCGAACGTTTGAAAAAAATCGACTTTTTTAGTTTTATCTGAGATTGACGTATGGGTATTCAAATCAAAGATCTAAGCAAGTACATCTCATATCAGTTAAAATTTTTTTGTTTAGAGTAACGGTAAAAAAGTTATTGTCGTTTAAAGTTAAACTTCCTTTTCGACCTCGGTTTTTCTGAACCGTTATATAGGGATCGATATAAAACTTTGCACAAAGATTGGTCAGTATGGCCTCACATACGTTAAATATTCGGACTGGTGACTTTTGCCAAGGAAAAGTAAATAACAGTAAATTTGTAAAATTTCAATACTTACAACCCGCCATGATGCAACATTAAGCAACGATTGGCTAGGCTTAGTTGTTTATTAGAAATGAGGTTGTAAATTTCTCGGTTCGTATTGAAACATTTGACAATGCCTAATCTCGAAAAATTAAAAATTTGTTTTAGCTACAGAATAATAATAATTTGGAGAATGTTATTTGGCAATAGTGCGTTCATCTAGGCCCTAACCTATGCTACGAAATTACATCAGACCATTGTCGGCCCGTCAATAGGCGAAAGTAATTTGGAAGGACATGGCATGAACTTTTAAAGTGACTTGGGGTGGCATGGCTAAAGTAACGATATTTACAGGCGAATTGTGAAATTCTCATGGATTTTATATGCCTGCTATGGCAACTGGCACTTGTTTGAATAACCTAATAATAATTTAAATGCGCATAATCCTATTTTGAGAATTAAATTTAACGAATATGCAGAACCACCTACAACTTGTTATTAGGTAAAACTGTATGTCTGCAATAGTTTTTATTTTTCTGGGGTACTTTTTTATTTTATAATTTGTATTTAAAATCGCTTGCTTGAATATTTAAAAACCATTTATATAACCGCTATATTCACATTCCAAATGTAAGGAAGCGGTAATTCCCCAACTAATTTTGTCAAATTTAAAATAAACCCAAAATCGAAGATATTACAGAATTTCTTCTTCTTTAAAAAGAAAAATAAACATGAAAACTATAGCTGATCTATACCATACCCTCCCCAGTACAACCAAGTGGTGAAATATGCGAGCAAACTTCGCTTAGGACGCAACGGAGGCTAGCACACCGAGAAAAATAACGTCCCTTAAAATTAACTCGATATCCTTTTGAAATCGAGTTACATTCCTATTAAATATAATCCTTTCCTTTTAAATATATATCGCTTCAATTCAAATTCATTCTTTTTAAATTAATGGGAAATCTTTTAAATCCAAATTTTCAATAGGAAATCATTTTAAATTAATGGGAAATCCTTTAAATCCAAATTTTCAATGGGAAACCTTTTTAAATTAATGGGAAATCCTTTAAATCCAAATTTTCAATAGGATTTTTTTTTTGTTTACACTCGCAGTTGGTCGGCAGTGTGGTAGAGCGATGTCACAATGTATGGTGTAAATTATAAACGTCGTCCCGTATAGTCTGTGTGGTGTAGTAGTTAGGGGCGTTAGTCTTCAAATCATAGGATCGCGGGATCGAATCCCACTGTAGGCAGGTAATTTATTATGCATTTTAGAGCGTAAAGAGGTAAATGAAATGTCGCCAACACCTATAGCGAGGTCAGTTATACAAAACTCAAAGGAAAGAACACCCTGTGGAAATTACTCCTTTTGGTGTAATTTAAAGTATTCTTTTGAGTTCATGCATTTGAAACAAAGAGTCCATCCTTTTAAATTAAAAGGAAATCTTTTCGATTTATGGTTGTGGTCTGATTAAATTGACACTGTATCACTTTAATTTAAAGTGATTATAGATAGACTTTCAAAAGGAATACCTTATTAGTTCAAAGGGAAATCTGTTTGAATTAAAAAGTCTATGAAATAAAGGGATTATACAATGATTCGAAGGGAAACAAATATGAAGCAAAATCATATTTGAATCTCTTTGAATCATATGCGTATTTTTTGAATTTACAGGATATTTTTTCTCAGTGCAACGGGCCTGCGAGAGATACATTTGAACGAAAGAACCTGAATTTCCACTTGTTTATCGCTAAAAAATTTGTTTCGGTTTGGTATAGGGGCCACCATCATCGATTTCGCCCAGGGCCACTACATTGCTAAGGCCGGCCCTGGTCGTAGTTATCCCCTCTTCTAAAATAGTCATCATTTTGCGTTTCGCGGTTTCGTTATACAGTAAACCCATTTCTACCTGGCTCCTAATTGACATGGCATCCATTGATAAGCAGAGATATATAAGGTGATGAAGTTCTTAAATTAAAATATAGTGATTGCAAAAATATGAAGGAAACTTGAAAATGGTAGTATGCTTTTTCTTTTAAAAGATATTACTTCATCCTCTATAAAAATATCAATTACAGGCGACCCCTAATATGTACATATGGGCAATTAATTATTTTTTGTCTGATGACAGCCTTTCATTTCATATATGAGATCTGGTGAAGGTCTGTAATATTACCCTTCGAGTTGGCCTTCGACCACGTGAAATTTACAAACCCCAACCCAATTTGGAAATATTCTGAAAAACGGCATACTTGTAAAGGATTCATTCATTCATTCATTTTCTTCCCGAAGGAAAGGACCCCTGAAGACGAGTATATATCGGACGATATATAATTTTTCGCATAAAAGTTTGTGCGGAGGGTTTTCAATTTTCATGATGATACAATTTAGTAACCTTTTCACATTTTTACATTATTTTTTAAGACCGCCGGGTTTTGCTGACCTCCTCACAAGATCAAATAGGACCAGCTAGGAAAATTGTGATTAAAATTAATAAATCAGTGATACTCCATCAAATCAATCGCCATAATCGAGTGGATATATGCACTGTGGTCTCGACACAGATTCTCGAAAATGCCTATAGTCAAATTAAATAATTGTACTTTTGTTACAGTTTTTATGTTATCATCACTGACATTTTAATGGCCGCTGAAAACATTTCGGGAGGAGTCCGAAACCTATGGACACCTCCCCTGGCTACGTTCCTGTACCCTGATAATCGTTTCAATATTTATATCGTCAATTTGATAGACATATTTTCAAGAAGTTTGGTGAAGACTGGTTGCCACAAAAAAAAACGTTTATATGGGAGCCCCATGACCAATCCGTTTTTAGGGTTTCTTAGATTTACCAAAAAACCCTATGAAATCGATTTTGTCGGTACGTCTGTCCGTCCGTCTGTTCACTAAATAGCTCCCGAACGGCTTAACCGATTGTCATGAAATTGGTAGTAATGTGTAGAATGGTAACAGTCTTTGGCACGAAATAAAAATTACAGGGTGTCCCGGACATTTGAAAATTTGTTCACTAAATAACTCGCGAACGGCTTAACCGATCGTCATGTATTTTGGTAGGAATGTGTAGAATAGTAACAGTCTTTGGCACGAAATACTGAGAAGTTGGCAGGACAAAGTTAACAGGGTATCCCGGAGATTTAAAAAACTCGACTTTTTAAGTTTTTATCGGACATGGACGCATGGGTACTCAAATCGAAGAACTCGATGGGTATATTTCATATCAATTTCTTTTTTTCCAGTTTAGAGTAATCGTAACGGAGTTACAGCTAATAAATTCAGTTAATATGTGTAGCCATGATCTATCTATTTTTAGATTGGTCTAATTAAAAGTGTGACAGAATGAAAGGCGTTAGCGACGATTTTATAGCTCATCCCAAAAGAGGCAAGGACGGAGTGTAATTTGGTTGAGCGTTAAGACAGGGTCCCCTCCACCGAAAATTTGTTCTTCTTTCTTCCTCTTGATTGTCTCGTTATTTATACCGCTCCGTGACGTCGCCTCGTTCGGACTGCAGTGGATCAAAACTAGGGATACAACCCGTACAAAGTGACTCTTGCCATACATACGTATATCTCGATGCAGCTAATTTGACGAAAAAAATTGTGTATGTACCCCTAGTTTTGATCCGATTCAACTAATAATAGGTGGAGGGTGTCAGGGAACTCTGTCTTGACGCTTCACAAGAATTTCACAGCTGGCGGTTGTTGGCATAAATCAAACCCCAAGTAGCAAAAAAAAAATCGGTGATCGTTAAATGTGGCAATGTCAAATCGTCAAAACGGGAGATTACGTGATCGGAAAACGCCTCATTCACAATTAAATCGTGCCATCCAGGCTCTAGCGGACTATAGTGCTTCATTGATTTCCTGTTTGGATTATCTAGCAGTCTAGTTCACAAATACGAACGAATGGAATCGGATCGTGGCATCATGGGGCTGCCATAGAAACCAACCCCTGACGATTAGGTTTTTCTAAGAAAAACTTTTTTCTTTATGCACCAATCTTAACTAAACTTCTAGTAAAGCCTCAAAATATATACATTATGTCAAAAGGCTGCCATACAACCAACCACTGAAAGATAAGCTCTTCTAAGGAAAACTTTTTTCTTTTTAATCCGAACTTAACCAAACTTTACCCAATTGTGTTCCTAGTAAAGCCTGAAAACGTATCTAAGAACGGATGGAACCGGTACACTACGTCACCAGAAAATTAGGTTCTTCTAAGAAAACCTTTTCATTATGAATCAATCTCAACAAAACTTCATCCATGTATTTTCATAGTAACGCCTCAAAACATATCCAGAAACGGATGGAAACGGAAAAGTATGTTATGGCTGTCAAACAAACCAACTCCCAAATGTCAAGTTGGTGTAAGAATTTTTGTTTTTCTTTTTGAATCTTAACCAAAATTCATTCAAGTGTGTTCCTGACTTAGCCTCAGCGCACCCAGGAACAGATGGAATCGGAACACGTCATAGTGCTGCGGCAGAAATTATTTACTTAAAAGAAGCTTAAGCTTCATTCAAATGTGACAGGTATTCAAATTTAGGCCGCGCCCGAAATTGGCCACGGTCTCGTTTTCTGTTAAAAAGGCATTCACATTTCCAGAAATAACTAAATAGCCACTAAAACGGAATGTTTTCGATGTCATTGCTAGGATTGGTTTTAGGTTTCTTTGGGTCCGGGGCTAATATTTTAATGGGGCCTCCATTTTTAAGTGAACCTTCGCTTTGATATACAGGGTGTCCGGAAACTGCCGCATAAACGCACCGGATTGTGATTCCTCATGTGATTTCCAGCAAAAAAGTTGGACGGAACATACCCCCTCAGCTTAACCCTTTAGCTGCCACAGGCATTTAAATATTTTTGAAGAAATCATTTTCTTGCACGACTTAAAGCCTAATATCTCCAAGGCTAGACCAGCTAGAATAGTGAAATAAAATTATTTATTACAGCCAACAAATTTACCTATAAAATAAAACTAACCACACTAAAATCGGATAAGAGGTTTGGTTTTAAGAGAGCTTCAAAGTCAAATTTGTGTGATTTGACCCAAAAATAATCTTTTTTTCCATCTCAATTTTCTCCAACTTCTGCCCAGAGTTGTTCGAGTTTTTTACTTTATATTTTTACGTAGTTTTTTTTTTTTTTTAGTAAAAAATTCAATTTTTTACATGAAGAGTTTTTTACATTATGTAAAAAAGTGAAATGTAAAAAACTACATCCAATACCATTTTTTTTCACATTCTGTTATCGGAATCGGATATACAGATTCGGCACCGATTTGGAGTGTGATTGATTATTTGTAATTAATGAAGCACCAGAAACACATAATGACTTAGCATAATGGCTGCATTTTATTCGATCGAATACAGGACAGGCTACGGTTTCAGCTATGCAGCCGGGCAGTACATTTTTATCGTGCGTGCCTTCACATGTTAAGAGTACGACTTAATGCCTGCACGCAGTGGCGACCTAGATAGTGGTTTTGTGGGTTCAAACCCTCTCCGATTTTTTTTTACGAAATAAAGTTACAGACATAGTGATTACAAGTGTTCTTCTACATTTTGGAAAGTAGATCGTCTTAATATCTAGAAAAGGAGGACATTACTCGCTACAGTCGTTTCAATAGACGAAAAGTGAGAACATTTGGCACCTGGCATTTGATGAATTCCTCAAGCAATCTAACCGACATTGAGCAATGAAACGTACTGCTAACATGTTTTCTGCTATTCAGAAGATGATTCCAGTATCACAAAAAATTTTCAGGCTGATTTTTTTATCCGGCTATGAATCAAAGTGTCTCTAAGTGATGTGGTCAGCTGTATATACTCGCGATGAACCTGCACCGCCAACATAAACTTCTTCCCTAAAACCACTCCCGAAATATTTTTCTGCGTACGCCCCTGCCTGCACGGAACGTAAGCAACAGCATAGAGCCCAACAAATTACCGGGACCAAATAGGTTTCAGAAGTTTTCACATTGCTTTAGTTTGCACTTTCCAGACTCCGTTCTCGGCACCCTCACGCCTCTTTAGTGTTTGTACAACGGTTTCTGAAGGAAAATTCGGCATAATTTGAGGGTAAAGGGCTGAATTAAGCTCGAGAGTGAAATTTATTCCGCTGCGATTTTATCAATAAAAATGAATACTTGCTATCGTGGAACATGTCACAACCGATGGAGAATACCATAAGCTACAATCCGAAAACAGTTTCATAATTTTTCTCGGCAATTTTATGTAGTTTTTTTCGATTCGCCGGTCATTTGATTTTTCACGATGAAATGGCCGGGGAATCAAAAAAAAAAAACATCAAATGCCAAGAAAAATTATGCAACTGTTTTCGGATTGTATAGCTTATGGAATTCCCCACCATTCCCCACATATTCCACGAGAGTAAGAATACATTTTCATTGGAAAAATCGCAGCAGACAAAAATTTCACTCTCGATGTCAATTCTCGGCTTATCAAACAAACAAAAAACGCCGAAATTTTGATACCCTCGCTCTCCTCGTGCTAAAAGTTTTTTTCGGGCGTACTTACGACTTGTATTTAATCCCTCCCCCCCCCCCGTTCTTATCCTTCCGTCTTCACAAAAGTTCAGTTGCATCGACAAAACAATATTTGGGTGGGGTTTGGTTGGAATAAGTGGGCAAATAAAAATATTTACCCAGAAAGTTTTATTAGGGGATGCGGGAGCATGGCCCCATAGTGCGATTCCATTTGTTTTGGCCTTTTTTGTTGCTTTGACAAAGACACATTAATTCAAGGTTTTGTGAAATTGGAGTAAAAAATGTTTCTTAAAAGAACCAAAATTGTAGGTTGGGTTTGTATGGCTGCTCCATGACCCCATTGTCCGATTTTACCGATTCAAACATACAAATCGCTTGCAGCAAAAAGAACCATTTGTGCAATTTCAGCTTCATAGCTTTTAAATTGGCCGAGTAAAACGCATCGCAACAGACGGACAGACGGACAGACTGACATCGCCTAATCGACTCTGGGTATACTTTTTATATGGTCAGAGATGCTTCCTTCAATGCGTTACAAACTTCATGACAAAGTTAATATACGAATTTACCTATGTGTAGACAGCCGAGAACTTGCGGTGTTTTGCAATATTTTGTGGCAAATATTGCAAATACCTTTTGCTTTCAACCCTTTGAATTTGGTGGTGGACGGTTTTCCTTGGTTCATTTTTACGGAATATTTATAACAAACGCAAACGGCAGCTTTACGCACAATAATACAAACGAAACTGTACCACGTAGTAACAGTTGGAAGACGAAAAATAGTATTTTTACATTTTTTTCCATTTTTTACGTGCTTTTTACATTTTTTACACATTTTACCTATTTTTTACATTTTTTTACAGTAAAAATGTAAAAAATTGTTTTTTACATGAAAATGAACACCTCTGCTTTTGCCAAGGTGAGGTGCTTGTACGATTCTTTTAAAAATTGGCGCATAGTCTTACAATTATATCTTTCTTACATCATTTTGATTTAGCTCCATTACTTCTAACAGTTTTTATATGTTACGTGTAGAAAACTGGGGTTAATTTTAGCTCGAATTCAATACAATTCAATTCACACTGCCCCTAAAGATCTGCAATTGGTACAATCTATTCAAAGTATGTCGAAATCGAGCCAAAATTAGCCCTAGTTTTCTGCACTTAAGGTACTAAAACTGTTAGAAATAATGGAGCTGGAATAAAATGATGAAAGGAAGATATGAACGTAAGACTATGTGCCAATTTTTAAAAGAATCGTACAAGCACCTCACCTTGGCAGAAGTTGGAGAAAATTGGGAAAAAAGATTGTTTTTGGGTCAAATCACGCAAATTTGACTTGGAAGCTCTGTAAAAACCAAACCTCTTATCCGATTTTAGTGTGGTTAGTTTTATTTTATAGGTAAATTTGTTGGCAGTAATAATCATTTTATTTCACTATTATAGCTGGTCTAGCTTTGGAGATAATAGGCTATAAGTCGTGCAAGAAAATGATTTTTTCAAAAATCTTTAAATGCCTGTGGCAGCGAAAGGGTTAAGCTGAGGGGGTATGTTCGTACAACTTTTTTGCGGCAGTTTCCGGACACCCTGTATACATGTATATCCATTGTTGTTTCTTTAATTCAAGGAACTAGAACGGCCTAAAATTGGTAAACAGGACAAACTGCAGTGTGCTTTAACATTCTCCATTTATATTTTCTCATTGGCATAACTACCCAAAAATATATTTTCTTGATTTATATTTTTTTTGATTTATAAAAATATTTGCGAATGTACCAAAAATGATGTAAAAAAAAACTCAAACTTCTTCTTAAGAAATATAGGCATAATAGGTATAATATCAAAGGGAACATCGAGTCTAATCCATGCCCGCAAATTTTATTTTATTCCAGGGATCCAGAACTGCCTTAGTTGGGAGGAAAGGACAAAATGTTACGCGTGGGTAGTTACCCAAAGTCACTTTCGAAAGGGCACATAAAAATGGGAAATATAAGAGAAAATAAGAATTTTCCTTTATTTTGATTTATGCAGTTAAGGACCCTTAAATATAAGGAAATAAGGAAATAATACCAAACGTGGAATGCACTCTATGTCTCTTTTTTATATGATACCCATCATGTCTATTCTTTTTCAGAAAAAGTTTGCGTTCATTTCTATCCTTTTTAGGACCTTTGCGCATAATATTTTTTCTATCAAAACGAGGTGTAACCTCTTCTATGTCTATAGATTCTAAAAAGACAACTATTTCTCAAATTAAGTCACATGGTCCGTGGGTCTGCGAGAATTAAGTATCCCCATGCGAGGAGACCCATTATTTTAACGGTAGATGTGGTGGCGCTTTTTAATATCCCGTTCTAGAAGCAGTGCCAGATTAAGCACGTGCGGGACCCGTGGCAAACTTTTAGCGCGGGGCCTTCGAAACTTGGATTAACCCAACTAATGAAATGGTTCTTAAATTAATATTTCGGTTTTATTAGTAATTTCTCAAATGGCTTAGGAAAGCGGCTAGCAGCTAGCAAATATCAGCATTACAGCCTTGCAACACACGATGAAAGTGAAATTAAAGAATTGCTATTAGATATTTAGAGGTACGGTGCCATTGCCATTGTGCTCGTGATTCTGTGAACTTTCTGCACTCTGCATTTACAATTTACAAACTTATTCTCATTAATGGAAAACTTAAAAATAATCAATCTAAAATGAACAAGATTATTTATTATCTTCTATAATTGACTTTTTGGGTGAAAAAATTAACATATACGTGTAAAAAACTGAAACAAAAGACGTCGTATATAGCATGAAAAGCTACATTAATTTAACGAAAAACTGCATTAACCCTTAACTACATTCGTGGGGGACTAGGGTCCCCCAAGGTGAACAGTTTTAGACTTATCTCAAATGTTTTAAATTTGATACGGTTGAACTTTCGCGTATTTGTAGCACTACCTAAGAGCTTGCAAACAGAGAAAAAGCGCTGGACTGCAGCTTATAGGTTTGAAGCTGTAAGCCCTTGGGGGACCTAGGTCCCCCACGAGTGTACTTACGTAAGAAAATTGTTTTTTGCACTTCCGATATATTTGCATTTTTTTTTTTTATTTTGCAGTTTTGATTAGAATTTGACATTATAGTAAATAGAGAATATATTTTATTATTCCAATGGAACTGAAATCAAGATAACTTTTGCAATATTATTTAATTTGATGGACAGGGGCCGGAGGTCGAACCATGTATGGCATCGGATCATCAGAATCAAACTCAATCCCAATTTTTCAATATTTTGAGTTTAGAACAGTTTCTTAATTATTTTAAGAATTGCAGATAACTTGTAAGAATAACAGATGGTTGCTGTTCTCACAGAACGACTACCAATTTCTAAGAAAAAAATTCATGAAAAATGGCCGTATTTTCCGCTTGTGATTTTCAAGATTCTTAACTATATTTAAAATTATAGTTATATTTTGCATTCTTTATTATGTAAACAACGTAAAAAACAGTTTAGCTTCTTTGTGTAATAACATTTGATTTTAGACTGGACGTTTAAAGTATGTACTGAAAGTGTACCATGCGAAATGGACACTTTCTATAATTAAAGCTGCAAACTTTACATGTAGTTTTCAAATCTTAAAAAAATGATATTTTTGCATGTATTACACGTCTATGATTTGTTTTAGATTAGGAGTTGGCATTATTTCCAAAATTAAATGTATTAAAAATCACATTTGGTAATGGGGGACCTAGGTCCCCGTAGTTGTGTAGGCCGGAAATAGCGAGTGTAGCTGAGGGTTAAAAAACCTCTAAAACAGTAGTTCGTTACGCCAATGAAACTAGTTTCGTTAAAATTTCTAGTACGAAAACATTTCTTACTCCATATGCAAACTTTCGTTGGTATTGCGTTAATTAATTCGTATGATTGACGATTTGATTTCTTTAAATTGAATTATACTTCACTGAATTGAATTTAGTATTAACGAATTCGTTGAGATAATGTATATTGTTCATTAAATTGAGGTAAGTTTATCACAACTTGTTCATTAATAATGACCGAGTTTGTCAATCTTTTTTTTATTAAAAAAAGAAACTGAAGCAGTCCAGTATTGAAAACCTAGCTCTACCTATAAATATTGACGACATTTATCTTACCTCTGCTCTGAAAAGCATCATAAATTACCTACACCTACAGTGGGATTCGATCCCAGGACCCTATGATTTGAAGACTTGCGCCCTACCTACCTACACTAACCAGACTATACGTTATGGAGGTTTTTAAGATACACATAAAGTGATAGCGATAGCAATATGTCATCGTTCGTGAAAAGAATGTTTAGGTTTATAGTTCTAACGAATTTATACATAGATCTTGTGTATAATTAACATTGTTTTAATGGATCAGTTCATTGTATCTATGTTCATTCTTGCATTCTTAAATGAAGAAGATAATAAGAAACCAATCAGATGGTAAATGAGTTTAATAAACCTGCATACATTATCCTTTTGAACTGTACATAAAATAACTTTTTGAAAACTATAAAGGGTTCATTGTGATAATAGGTTCGTTTTATTGCTACATTCCGTGTAGGTTTGGGTAGCGAACTACATATAAAAAAATGACACTTACCCATAGGTATGTTGCACGCGTGCCACTACCCTGCGCGAAATAGGGTTTCGGGGAATCAAATGCATAGGGAACAAATACGGGAATTTTGTTTTTTTCTATGTTGGCGTACGTGTAAAAAATATAAATTAAAACCAAGTGTGAGAATCTTTCCCATGGTCGTTTTAGATTTCGCAAATATTATAATCGTCTTTTGTGATGAAATCCACCAAATATAAGAAATAGCCCAAGGAGAGAGATAAAGATGCAAAACAACTGTCATTATTTTAAGCTGTTTGACCGAGCAACTGATCTTAACCGGGAAGTTACACATGATCGCTTTTGTGAGTCAGAGTTAACCGCGATAGCAAAAAAAAAAGCATTTTACATACCCAAAATGAAAATACAGTGGAAACTCGATAACTCGAAACTCCTTAACTCGAAAAACGCTTTAAGTCGAAGAAAATCTGCTTCCCCAGCACATTTGAACAAAAAACAATGAAAAACAAACTCGATAACTCAAACCAAAAACTCTATTACTCGAAGAGAAATTTTTAATTTCACTGCTTGTGAAACTCTATAAGTCGAAGTGCTGATATTGGAGACTCAATAAGTCAAAATTTCAGATACTCTCCAGGTCAAATTAAAATTTCTTATCGGTAAACGGGCGAGACTCTATAAGTCAAAGCTTTGCTATGCGAAACTCTATAAGTCGATTTTTTTTTATTCCTCCAATGGCGATTTTTCTGTTTGAAATTAGAATTTTATTGCTGCATATTCCGGAAACGAGAATAACGGTACTTTTCTGCGATAAAATGTTTCAGTTTGCATTTAAATATAGCGTTCATCGTAAGGTTGTTTTACTGTCAAAAGAATAATCGTTTCGTGCAGTTTGAGGAATTCAGCCAATTAAACATATCTGCGTCAAAAAGAACGCTACAAACCCTGACTATATTCAGCAGAAGAAAGAACTTATGGTTGATGCAAAAGGTCGAAAAAAAGGGTATAGCCGCCGAATTCAAAATTCCGGTTAGTACGCTTTCTACGATTTTAAAGAAAATAAAAAAAAACATTTTGTCATCTATCGGAAAAGAGAGGAAAAAATGCATGTATGTACTATTTTATAAGGGTATAAAGTCGGAAAAATACCAAAATATAAAAATACACAAAAAGAAAAAAAACTCTATAAGTCGAATTTTCTTACAAATAAACTCGATATCTCGAAATCTCTTTACGTCGAAATTTCGATAACTCGAAAGAAAGTTTGGTTTCCTTGGGCTTCGACTTATCGAGTTTCCACTGTATTTGTACCTATAAACGGCTGGTCTGGCTAGTCTAGCGGTTAGTGCGCGCACCTTCGGTGTACAGGGTCATGAGTTCGAATCTCACCGTGGATCATGGTGTTTTTCGAACTCACGAGCTTGTGACGGACTATGATCTCACTCAGATGTTAAACGAGTACGAGGGGATAAATGACACTGCTGAGCGTGACGCTGATCTCATAGCCTAAACAAAAAAAAGCATATAAGATCTTGGAAATAGGATGTCACTAACACATCCTGCGCCCTTAGTCCAATGCTGGATTGCCGCGCCTGTTATTTTTATAAACCGCTTACATTGAAATTATAAACAATAATTTTTTCAGTATCAATTCGAAGCAATAAAACTTTAAATAAAATACAGTGATTCTTCAAATCAAAAGTTGTTTTTTGTTGACTTTATGAAATATTGGTTTGGATTTCAACGAACAGTAAAAAATTTCTAATGGACGTATTTTAACGAATCAGTTTTCTTTGAAATTACGAAAAATGGTTTAAATCTTTACGAAATGTTTCGTCGTCTTTACGAGAATGTACATTACAGTAAGGAAAATAAGACAACGAATGTGATTCGTGAATATTAGGTAGAAAAGTATTCCATCAATGTATTTAACTTCCTGAATGTAACTTAAAGATTCTTCAACATGTTCCTTAATTTTAACGAAATTAAACGTTAAATTTACGACAAGGAAAATAATCATTAATTTTACGAAAGACGTTTTTGTTAACCTAATGAACGAATATTTTCTTCATGTCAATGTAAATATTTGTGATATTGACGAAAAAATATAAACGAATCAGATTTCCTTAATGTGACGAAATGTGGCGTATACCTTTATGAACGTCTACCTTATCATAACGAATAATTACGGTATGGCAATGAAAATAAGTCAACGAATGCGATTCGTGGATAATAGGAAAGATATTTTTTTCAGTGTAGGACGCACAGTGGTTCAGATTCATATTCCAGCGGGACAAAAATCAAAAGAGTGAGTATGCGATCATTGACGATTTCGATGTGCAAAAAATTTGCACATATCAAAAGAATATGGAAAAAACATACCTCATGTATAGTGGCGTACCTCTCAAAGCACTATGAAAAATAGACGCAAAATTATCTGTTTTGGAAATGATTCAAAATTGTTTTACAAGATTTTACTTATTTTAATTAATAAAACCGTAAGTTTTTGTGGACAAATTATATTTATTCGGCAAAGAAGAATTTATTTTATAAGTCCATTTTTGGACGAGCTCTGAAAATTTAAAAATTCGACATTTTCCGAAAAATTATAAAATATGGGAAAATATTTCAATTTAACAGTGTTATTAATAATAAGCTTTCGATTGAATTGTCCCTTTTCAGGGTTACTCATTCATAATTTTACGAATTTTAATTCATTCATAAAAAGTTACAAACATCTAGCCAAAAAAGGCCCGAAATAAAGATACTAACGTAGCGCATACCAGAAGACCAAATTTACTTTCACACCTTCTACATTTATTTGGTTTAACTGATTAAAATAAAAAAAAACCTTGAAAATCTTACACACTTAAATGAAAAAGAACATTTTCGTGAAAGACTTTTGAATCATTTTTAAACAGGTAATTTTGCTACCGCTTTTCATAACGTTTAAAGCGGTACGCCACTGTGCAAGAGAGATATAATTGTGCTGTAGCCCGGTCAATGCGTCAATGAACAACAAGAACAACGAAAACAAGAGTTTCGAAAAAATGCGATTTTCAAACTCTTCGGTGTTTTTCATCGTATATTCTTGAAATTATCTATACTTCGCACGGCACGGAGCGACAACCTCTACCAAATTTGAATACTCAGGACCAGCCAGGGTCCGAGCTGCAGAGGTTCGAAAACCCGTACTTATTCCGTCGTGTAAACATAATATTTGTCGGTTCTCACTTGTAATTTGTTAAAATTTCTTCGTTTTTCTTTGGCGGAATCCAGAACAAAAAATATCCAGGATAAAAAATCAATAATCGCTCAGCGATCAAGAAGGAAAGTATTTTTTTTTACAAACAATATTTGATGATTCTTGATTGATTTTAGCTTTTATACCTTTGTTCATTTATTGTATTGTAACAAACAATAAAATAAAAATAGATGATAAGGGCTGACCCAATTTTCATAATCGTTTATCGTACATTAACCATTGTCCTTCTCCCATTTAATACATCACTCTCTATTTGCTTTATTTGATACAATTTATTTCTTTCACTGTTTGAATGTTTTTATTTTTAATCTTCTTTTTATTTATCAAAGTTACACCACACCAACAATCAACTGACGAATACTTGAGACGAATTTTTTATTCATTCGGCGAGCATTTCATTGATTTATTAAGAAATTGCATACTCAAAACTAAAGTGCAAATGCAGACACATCATGCACTTTATACGATGATGGTCTCATGCCTCATTCGACCATGTTATCAAAATCGGTCGCATTTGGGCTGGTCTTGTTCTTATCTTTTGTATCTGTACAGGACTGAATTTGCGATTGTAATTTGCGAATATGTACAATATACGTATACAGGGTGCCCGGTAGATGCAATTCTCTCTTTGGCGTGAACGATTATTTTGTAATACAAATTGTAAAATGGTTTAAATAGAGTTAAAAAAAGATTACAGGTAATCAGTGGCGGAACAGCTTCCCCCGGGGCCCTGCCGCAAATTCTTGAGCGGGCTCCCTACACTGATAAAAAAGCAGAGTGAAATCAATTCTAAATATGTACTTTTGAAGGTAGATTCACACTTTTCAGTCATCAGTTACAGTCTCTTTGCATACAAGTTGACATATTGTCAGTTAATTGATTGACTGACAAATTGCCGCACACAAACGGTCAATCCGAAACCATTTTTTTGAATTTTCGTTTTATCAAAATCGAAGGAAATATGTAGGTATGTATATGAATTTGCCAGAACGAAGAATCCAAAGAAATGAATTCGGACGCTTTGTGTGCGGGCGGCTTAAGTTTGTAACTTTCTATACAATTGAAAAAAGCGACACGTTATTAATTCAACTTAAATTTAAGTGTTTAAGCTTTAAATTTCAGTATCTTCCTTTGCCCTAACTCCTGGTGGAGCATGGTGTTCAACAACAACTGAGTTCGGAATGTGATACGGTTGCCCGCCATACCACTTCCTAGTCGCATTGTGCTTATTATTACACGATAAGAATATTTCTTATCATATTCTGAATAATTAACTTGCGACGGCCCGTGCCGAGTTTCGAAACTCGTTTTCCTATAAATCTCAATATCACATAGAGCGACCGAAGGATCACGGCTACAGAGCACGGTAATTAAAGTGTGATCTAATTTAAATCCTTCAATTTTAAGAACATTTGTACTTAATATTAAATTGAATACATCTTGGTGAGACTCCTTTGGCTGATTTCAGATTATAAGACGAAACCGGACGGGTAAACTTGCAAGACAAGAGAGCTTTTGTAGTGGCCAGCAGACAAGCATTGTGCATTTCAAATTGTAAGAACGAGTCTTACGAAAGAAAAAAATCGTGACACGATTGTTTTTCTTTCGTAAGAATCGTATGATCGATAAGACGATTGCATCTACCGATAGTTCAGGCGTTCTGCGACGACAATTAGCGCGTGTATTACTTGCATTTTAATCTTGTCGACTCGTCACTTCATTGTACACTAACTTTGGAGCGTGCATGACAACATTTATACATACTTGCTGTGTGATTATTGTTCGCCGGTCCGTGTTTTGATCGGATAGTGTGAAATGATCATACGATGGTTCTTGTCTTGCAAGTTTACCCGTCCGGTCGTTTTCTTACAATTTGAATTCAGCCTTTCAAACCAAAAGTGTGTATGAGCGTGCGTATACCGCAAGCAAGATAAAATATTTTAGTCTTCAACGACATATACAGGCCGTACTAACTAGTTTGAACTAAGTTTAGTACGATACTCAAACAATTTTGTTCGTGTTTGACAGTGCATGACAAAGCGGATTGGAATTTAGTCCGAAAGTTTAGAAAAGGTACTATCACCAAAAATGTTTTAAGACAGTTTATTTGGAGAGGGACCTAAAGAATCTACTTGGCAAGGAAAAGGGTGGGTCGGATTACAAACCGCGGCAGTTACAGCAAATAGCGCATCCATGACAGGAGCAATTTTTTTTATGAATATTTGAGGTTTTGGTTTGTTCCTGAACTTTCAAATATTGAAGGACAATATTAAATTCGTTTATCTAAAGGACCTACCTAGTGAAACAGATACCATAAATTTTGCATTTGTTTCGACATCGAAACATGTATATATCTATTCTTCTCTACAAAAAACATCTACGTCGCGGCGGTGTTTTTTTACGCATTCGTGCTGTTTTTATGGTTCGGAAAATCTTTCATGTGGCTTTTGGGCCCCTAAATGTCGTGGTCAAGCCCCCCTATCCCGCCCCTTCAGGTAATAATTGTTTACATTGTAAAGCTATACGTGTATGAGATATCCTTGTCAGTTTGTATACCGAGGGGATCCCAGCCAGCATCGGCGTCATGTACCGTGAACACAATAGGCACAAATAAGCTTTACTTCATGAATCACAAATCGGCATTATGTATCGATAGGACGCATTGAAAATTAGATACATGATGGTCAGCTAAAAGAATGTCGATGGATCATTCACATAGGAAATATAATGGTTTTCTCCTCTCCTCAAGTGTGATTTTTGTTACTGGGGTGATTCGAATGACGAATAGAACATCATCATTCGTACAGTCTGGCTGGAGTAGTGGTTAGGGCGCGCACCTTCGGTGCATAGGGTTTTGAGTTCGAGACTTACCGTCGCACGTGTTTTTTAAATTTAATTATTAATTGATGCATTGAATATACATATATGATACTTAACTCTTACATAATGTTTACGAATAACGATTTTATAATGTTTATCCGTAATAAGGCGCAAATGCGTATATACATGAAATAGGGGGACATCGTCATATACTGCTTGTAAGAAAACGTGATGAATGAATAAGGTATATGTGCTTACGCGCGTTGCATGAAATAATGATCACAAATGTGTTAAATGCTGGCTGGGATGCAACATAAAATTGTCAAACATAAATTCTCAGTCTTAACCTTCTTCCGGGCGCGCGGGCGGTAATTTACCACCCTGATCATACAAACACGCATAGCTTGTGTCCCGTTGATCGGAATGGGATGAGAGAGGTATGCATTCTTAAGTCATTCTGTTATGCATACGATACAATATAGTTTTCGGTAAATTCATCTTCCATATCTTCTCAGCGGTCATCAAACTTTCGCAGACGGTTCATTTTGGTAGATAGTTGTATTCAAAGTGTGTGTGCTCTGTGTAATATATCACTGAAGTGACGTGCTTTGCTAAAACTGCAGAACTTGTTTTATTGTTCTGCAGATAATACTTTTCATGTATTACTTATTTCGGGCATACTCTTCTTTCGCTTTACCATATAATTGTAGAAATGTAAATTGTACGATTGTGCGTAAATGGCGGGGGGAAGACGAGGGCGGTAAATTACCGCCTCGCGACCGGTTATGTTTCAAAATAAGGCGCTCAGATGAAGGTTAACCACAGTTTCTTGTAATTTAAGTACGAAAGACCCGATATGTGTGCAGATTTGTGACCGGGTTTAATGTTAAATTTGTTTCTTTAAATTTTTGAAGCTAGTGCTGGCCAATTGTGCCAAAAATCTACCGAAGACACCCTTTATTATGCGGTAGTTGAAATCTCAATGAGTTCGCTTCATAAAAGTTCGAAGCGCATGCAACAAATATGCATTATTCCCTTGAATTTAGTATGTAATGCATATACGGCCTTATTACATACAGTCTTATTTTCCCATTTTATTTTATTGACAAAATTATAAAGCCCAAGAACTTAATCTGTTTTTTTTTTTGGGACACGATCAATGTATGTCGACGACCGGCCGCAGCACAATATAAGAAGAAGACTTTCAATTTCATTTTCAAGTGGGCCTGCAGACGATTCTTTTCAGAGGACCATGAAAATAAAGAGAGTTCATACAACAAGAAGTATCGCGACGACGAACGACGATACGAAAAGATGTTAAGACATGGATGGAAATTAGGTCACAGACTTTTGCAACGAGTGAGATATTTACTTGCACCGAGTACCCCCAGATAAGGTCTGGTGGGTTAAGTATAGTCAGACTGGAGAATTTTCGGTTTAAGCACATTTTTCATGAAATCAAGAAAGAATGGTTTCATTTTTCGTATTTTCAAGTACTTTAGCCTACATATAAAATATTATTGCAGTTTGCAGCCTGCATTCATGTCCGTTCTGTTTATTATGGTGGTGTAATTTGCGTGGACTTTTTGCTGTGAATGTGTAATTTTCACTTTTAAGAATGCTTATTTTCGAGCTGAGAAGTACATATAGAGATGAGTGGACAAAAGTTTTGCGAAATGTTAAATTTGAGGAGTACTTTTACTTTTAGGTTGCACTCTTTTGGGTGTTGGAGCTTGGAGGAATACGTATGTATGTTTGAACACTTAAAGGGTATGTTTATGGTAAGCTAGGAAATTAAAATTCTGTTTATCCTGGATTGGTGGGGTTGGTTGTAAAAAGGATTACCATCATGAGAGCGAAGGGGATATTGGCGACAAAAGAATTTAGCAGTGTTACAAAATTGTATCCTGCCGCCTTCAGCATTTTTCTATATGCAAATACAGTTGCATACTCGAGTAACCATATGATTACGTCACGTTGACCAAAAATTAAAATTTGACTTACCTGAAAGCTTGCTTTGGATCATTGCTGCCTGCCGATGAATTTGGTGATGGTTTTGCGCTGAGATCGAGAGGTTGTTCGCCGGTTATATCACTGGGGCTCGGTGAATCCTTGTGTGAAGGACTAAGAGCGGCAACATTTATCTCTGAGGTAGTTGGCGTTAATGGCGGTACTTGCTGGGCTAACTGATACCAAAGGCCTGCATATGAATAATTAACAAAAATAGATTAGAAAGCATTCATAATGAAATTCTCGCTCTTCCTTTGTTTTAAACAACATACCAGGATAAAGGTGTGATAGACCCGGTGGTATCCCCTGAAGTTGGGCGACTGCAACCAAATGGGCAGCCATTGATTCCAACGAGGTCATGTTCGGTGGAAGTGATTCGCTGAGTAGTGATGTTACGGATTTACTTGCATTATTACCAGTATGGCTTTGTACTTCGTTTTCAGGGGAGCTATCACTTGAATCGCTATCCGAATCTAAGGATGTTTGCTATAATTGAGAAGACCGTAAAAATTGCATTAGGCTATAAAGTGAAAAGTGGGATTTTGATGCACATGGACACTTACACCATGGGCGTGCTCGGCCTCGGACGGAGCCGGGCCAGACTCCGCCACCAAATCCCCTTTTTCGTTCACTGTGAGTAGTTTTCCGTCGACACAGAAGAAACACTTATCTGTCGGTTTCCAATCGATTGGTCGCGGTGTATCCGTCTCGTCTCGATCGCTTTCGGCTTTTTGTGATTTTGTGATGCTGATTTCAGAATTACCTTTTGGGTTCTCGGCCTTTCGTTCGGCTAAAGTTCCTGATGGAGGAGAGAACATTTTTAGTACCGGTGAAATACGATTGATATTTTTAATATGTATGTTAAAAATTAATGAACAATTCACCTCTTTCTGACACTGCACAGCCTTTGTCGTCCGTATTTTCGCTTATCTCTTTTTTTATCGCAACAACTTCGTTTTCGTTTAAGTGATTTTCTGTAATATTTTGTGGCTTGATCAACGAAGCCAACTTCAGTTTGTCTTCCGTATCGATACAATCGAGCCGATTGCTCGTGTCTGTATTGAAAAAAAAAAACAGATTATACAACTTGTATTAATATTTAAAATTAAATAGAGACTACAAAAATGTTTTGATATTCTCTAAGGACGAAGAACCGAAATACATAAAACATCAGAATAAGAAAAAAAACCTATTTCAAAATCCTTGGGATAAAACTATATGCAAATCACTAAACTTTTCAATATCACAAAGGACCGTACCCGTCGTTTTCCAAATTTAAAACGTAGGTTTGAATTGTATTATTTGATTTACCGCAGTAAATAGCGGATACTATCTCCGAATATTTTGTTTTTAGGAATTTTATTTTCAATGACTTTATGTTTGAAAAATATTGTGATCGAGGACTATGCTTTTCGGTGGTTTGGTCAAGGTATTCTGCGATTATCGTATTTTATACATGTGGATTTAGGCAACACTGCACAAAAGACCGACATAAAAGATTGAATTTGTTGGCTTGATAAGTTCTCCGTTAATACCCATATTGATCTCAAAAATGTGTCTCCTCTATTTTTTTTTTATATTTCAGGAAAGCTCGCACTATACTAAGCAGAGAAAATTGAAAAAATATAGCAAGGAGTAATTTCTCCAATTTAAGCGCAATGAAATTTTTAAAGTTATTTCAGTCCTACGCCATTGAGATTTCGCATTAAGTAAAAATCATTTCTGCATTTCCCTGCCAATAATTTTGAAAGTATATTTTTTAAAACTTGCAGTAGGATTCTGTGCACTATCAACCAATCAATCTACTGTTTCCTCCATTTTCAGAGGTATTTCGTTTACAATTTTGTAGATGCTAGTAACATAAAATAAAAATTAAATTTGGAAAGCCTTGGTTACCTCTTTTTAATAAATGATGCTACACCATACGCCAGTGCTTCTCAAACGATATTCCACGGAACCCTGGTGTTCCGCGAAAATATCCTAAAATAAAATACTATTGAAAGTGCTTTAAGCTGATAAAATGTGAACAATGCATACAAAAAGATATTTTCTAAAATGTTGTATGTTTTCAAATTTTGAAGCTTCCTATACACTTACTCCTTCCGATGACCACCGAAAATAAACAAAGCTGACTAATGTTGAAACTCACAGTAAGTTGCAAGATTTGCTGAATGGGCGACGATTGAAAAGCAGTGAGATAGCCAACAAAATAAAGAAATTGTGGGAATAGCTTAAATTCGAACTCCAAGGCCCTTAGCTTTGTGGTACTGCATTGACTGTTGGTTAAAACCAAATTTTTATGAAAATATTTGAACAACATCAGAGACACCGATTTTTCTTTTACAAATTTCAACTACAAACGAAATGGAAAAAGCTAGAGTGAGTACCAAAGATATACGAGATTTTTGGAATCTATTTAAAGGCTCACAAAAACCAGAGAATTAAATTTGTGTTGCAACGAAAGACTTATGAAAATAAAATATGTACTGTGTGTATGTAATGAACGGTAATGATCGGAGTCGATAATGAATTTTGACCAAAATCTATAAGGCAAATAAGCATTAGCTCTTAATATTTTGGCATATCTCCAAAGTGCCTCTTACGATTTTTCCAAGCCAAATTTTGCAAAAAAAATGCATATTTCAATTTTGAATTTAAAAATGTTATTTCAAGATTTTATATATCTACATATAATCCAAATTAGTTTTTCAACAATAGTGTGTTTCATCGAAAACCTCGTCAGACTCTAACGCTTCCTCGGATCCCTAATCTTGATATATAAATGTCTATGCGGAGTAGCGATCTCTTAAGTTCGCCACAGACTCTCCAACGGATTGTAAAATCTTTTTGATCGTCAGATAAAATGTATTGTGTGTGTACCATTCAATCCAATTGTTTGATCAGAAGCGTGGAACATATTGCCACGCAATGTTTCATACAATCTATCAAATGATTGATTGATATATATGTTTTCAGTTGCTGATTTTTTTCACATAAACTGGTGGTCGTTCTTCATGTTGTGGCTGTAGCGGCCATTCTTCATCGAAAGTAGCAATGAATTTTCGTTGTATCGTGTGGATCGCGAGACTGTCATTTTAGAATGTACGATAAATTGTATAGTGTATGTGCTGTATGTACAATCGATTGTACTGTTAATTGGACAGAGTATGGCGAGTAGTGCGAGAATGAATTCGCCGATGGAGGTGGATTTGAAACTGCTCATTGTAAAAATGTAGTTTGGCTGGTGTCTGGTGTAGTGATTAGTGCGCACGCCTTCGGTGCACAGGGTTATGGGTTCGAGACTCACCGTGAACAAATTCAGTTTATGGTGTTTTTCGAACTCACGACCCATGTTGGGACTATGATCTCACTCAGATGTTAAACGAGTACCGATTTATGGGGATAAATAACACTGCTGAGCGTGCTATTGATCTCAAAACCTCAACAAAAAAGCAGTTAAGATCTTGGAAATTGGATGTCACTAACACATCTGCGCTCTGCGGCCTTAGTCCAATGTTGGACTGTTGCGCCCGCTTTTTTTTATTGTAAAAATAACCGACGGATGTGTGCTTATCAAAACTAAGTTGTATCTGATATAAATAATTTTTCGATTTCGGTTGGAAACATTTTGTAAAGCGAAGCGATGCCGTGTTTTGTTTTTATTTAAAGTTTCAGCAACGATTTTTTTTCTTGATTAATATTGATGTAGTCTGGCTGGTCTAGCGTTAGTGCACAGGCTCATGAGTTCGAATCTCACCGTGTTCCATGGTGTTTTTCGAACTCACGAGCTTGTGACGGACTATGATCTCACTCAGATGTTATGGGGATAAATAACACTGCTGAGCGTGATGCTGATCTCATTACCTCAACAAAAAAGCAGATAAGATCTTGGAAATAGGATGTCACTAACACATCCTGCGGCCTTAGTCCAATGCTGGATTGTCGCGCCTGTTATTTATTTTTATTTTAATATTGATTATCAAAATTTAGAGTAATAGAGAGTGTCGGAAAGACTTCTTATAACTCTTTGATAACGTCTATAATAAAATACAGTATAATGTAATAGAAAAAACAATAGACCGCTTACTTGCGTCTTCTTATTTTGTTTTCTAATATTTTATATTTAGTTTCTGGTCATCAGTCACAGGTATACGTACTTACTTTCATTTCTAATATAAACATAATGTGGAACCATATTTTGAAATTGCTTCCCTTTACTCCAAACTCACGCCACGCCACTGATCTAGAGCAGTGGTTCCGAAATCGCAAATGACTGCGGACCACTTAGCTTGAACATGAATCACTACGGACCACCATATTTTTTAATGAAGGAAATTTCGAGATTTTTATTTCCGTAGTAACTACCAAACTTAAAGTAGGTATAGGCACATGAAGTAGCATTGAGTTCTTCAGAACAGGACAGACACACCTAACTTTAAGAGTTAAATGCAGTTTTACCGGATTAATTTTGACTTTTTTAACGAAAGATTGAGGTGGTTTATTACTACTAACATAGTTTGTCATCAAATGATACTATGGCAAAATTTGGACAGTCTACCAATAATTAACTTAACAAGTAAAAAATTAGGTACATACAATAGTGTCACATTAAGTGAGAACAAATGCACTGCTTCACGAAAATCACTGCTACAATGTAGACTGAGACCATGCCGAGCTTTAAAGTCCGCTCACATTGCGGCCCATGCGATGCGATAAGCAGCAAAAAGCTTCCCATCGCAAGAAAAAAAAATCTTAGCATTTAAATGGGAACCAGCACAAACCTGCTTGTACTATTCAGACTGCGATGCGATGTCGGGTTGTGCGATGGGGATTTTTTGCATGACGAAAAAGCGTGCTTTTTCAGCAGCTGGAATGTGCATTGCTGCCGATGAAATCGTCTACCAGCGACATGGGGGATATGATTTGTGTTTGGATCGGCTGCTTAGTGGCATGGTGTATTTTATGTATGTATGTAGGTATGTACCTATACATATAAATGGAGGTTGGTTTCGTGTTGTTAGGGAGATATCGACTTGAGAGGCATGCTTTGTGTTCAGATCGGCTTCCATTACCACGGGAAATTTTTTATATATATGTACATACGTGTTAGTCCAGTCAAAATATCCCAATTTAGGCCTCTGAATAGAAAAAAAATAGATTAAGGCTAATTTTGGTGGTTTTCGATTCAGTAGGGTGCCAGGAATCTAAAACTCATTTTGCTACGAAAAATTTTGATGGGAAAGGTCCCAAAAAGGACAAAACAGGACTCTAATTAATCCTTGATCGAACGTGGATTAATTAGTGTCGTTTTATGACCTTTTTGGCTTTTCCAGAGCGTTGCGAGACTGGACTATGTCGAATGTTCATGTAGCGGTATTGATTTGTAGATATTAAATGAATGGATAGTCGTAGGTAGTAATAAATCTACTAAATAGCCTTTGTGGAAATTTACAGTGCTGTCTCACCCAGTACAGGGCGGCATTCTGATTTGACAAAGGCTTGTTATACAAATCTATGAATGGGTCAAAGAAGTAACATTTGTGGAAATATGCAGTGCAGCACAACCCGGTTTGTAGCGTACGCATATAAAAAAAAATCGGACGGCGCATGTATTATTGAGGGTAGCGGTGAATAGGTCAGTTGTAGGAACATACGGTGCATCACAACCGAGTATTTCCCCGAGAAAACAGAGGTACCATTCTGGAGCGGGCAAACCCAAATTTTTTTTTTCTTATTTTTGACCTCACATTTGGAATCACGAAACCAAAATTTTATTAGTGTTTCTTGTCTTCGACCTCGAATTTGGAATCAGCAGCCTAAATATACTTTAGTGTTTCTGCTACGCCGGTCGGATGCGTATTTCCCCGAGAAAAAGGGGATGCCATTTTGGGACCAGCAGCCTCAAAAGAGTGCGCGTACGCTACCAGCTGGATCTCATTGCACGGCATGTTTCCATAAATTACACATCCATTCATAAATATGTTAACAACAACTTATATAAATTCCAAATGCCGCCGGAATATTGTTTTGAAACGCGTAAGCTACAACACTATATAAACATGCCGACACGTGTGTATGTATATTTTGGTTATAGCATGCCCATATCAGCGGCAAACCACACGCACCAGCGCCGTATAAAATCTTCTTGAAAAATCCGGTTTTCCTTCCATGGAAACACATTGCGTAGTCTCGCAACAAATCGCATCGCATCGCCCGGCTCGACATCGCATTGAGTGTGCACACATCGCTTTGCATCGCACTGCCCGGAAAAGCTCGACATCGCACTGCATGTGTACGCACCCGTATGCAACTTAGCTTAACTTCGCATTTTCAGATCGCCCACATACCAAGTAACCAAGTAACCAAGTATCTATACTATATAATTTCATTTAAAGCTCATGCCTGTTATTTTAATTAATCACGATTAAAACTCCCTTTTTCTCCTGGTCGTGCTCTGTGGCCGTGATCTTCCGGTCGCCACTTTCTGATATAGAGATTCATAGAGAAACGAATTTCCAAACTCGCCGCGAGTTTATTATTCAGCAGATGATAAGAAATATGCTTATCGTAAAATAATAAACTAACAATGCGACTAGGAAGTGGTATGACCGACAACCGTACCACACTCCGAATTCAGTTGTCCTTGTAACGTTGACGACTGAATACGGTAGTCGTCAACGCACCATGCTTCATTAGGAGTTAGACAGGGGTTCCCAAACTTTTTCAATGCATGCCCCCCTTGCAAAGTTAGCAGAATCTGACGCCCCCTAAAGAAAGTTTCGCTTATGAACGGAATAAGGCATTTTTCAGATAAACATTTTTTTTTTTGTTAAGCGTTCGTCACGTTGTTGGGAACAATATCACAAAGATTTTGGACCAATTCGATCTGTTTGGATTCTATTTTTGCAATTTAAATTTCAGCAGCTTCAATTGTTACATTTAGCTCATTTGAATATTGAATTTATTCCACACTTAAACTATCAAACGGCTTCAGCGAACAGGAAATTTGTGGCACCATGGCAATTCGAATTTGACTGGTACGAAGTGAAGAAAGCTTAGCAGCCGTAGAGGACAGTGTACAACTGAATTGGGCATTGCCGGAGAGCGAGATTTGGCTCTAAATCCCTACTACATTAGGTCAAGAATTGAGGCATGAATCATAAGATGGTTATTGATCGCTGAAAATGTTGCCGGTTTTAGACCAAAAAACTAATTTTTCCTGGCGGAGCCATTTTTTTTAGCTAAGCGGTGCATCAACAAGCAAAATTTGGTTTATTGGAGTGGCTACATGCATATGATGAAGAATCATTTCAATTTGATTCAAGTTTAACAGGTTGTGCACTCCTGGTTTTTCCCTCGGTCTCTATTCTTAAAACAATTTCAGCGATCATCACGACTTTGGACAGGGGCTCCTCGCTAATATATTTTATTGTGTTTTATTTTTTTATTTTTTTTGTGGAATTTTGTTGTAATATAATTTATCACATCAACACTCGAGCTGAGCCCACGCCCCCCTTTGCCGATCATCACGCCCCACTAGGGGGGCGCGCCTCACCGGTTGGGAAGTACTGAGTTAGAGTAATCAAGAGAGAGAGAGTCTCGAATGAAGCTTTGCCAAGGGACTAAAACTTTTCAGTATGAACGTATGATCCCTACAGAACGGATTAAAGGCCGGGCTGTTGGATTCGTCAGCGGACCAAACAGAAAGAAGGCACTGACGAGGGAGGCATCATTGTGGACTTACAGCGTAGATGGGCCAAGTAACGACGAACACGATTGGTTCCCGATATCAAATCTTCATTCAGTGATAGGGTGGATGGTATGCTACGCGTGAACTTTATGGTAAAACCTCCAAAGCCTCTACCTCGTATAGAATCGTTTGCCAATGTTTGGAAAAATCTGATGGACTGATTGACCTCTTTAAACTAATTCCAAAATATAGTACCCCTGGAGTTGGGGCCTAAAACGATGTTGCTGATTTTAGCCGATGGATTTGCAGAATTGAAAAAAAAAAACAGTCCTGAGTCCTCGACTTTTTTTAATGTAGAGGGACGCGAATATTTTGAAGTAAATGTTCATCTAAAGAGAATACACAATGTAAATGCTACAAAAGTAAACTTACATGACTATCACTTTAAAAAATTACCTTGTGTATTGTTTTCGACTAGGTTGGCGGCATTTACATTTAATTGAGATCGTGCTAGGGCTTCTTGGTAGAGCTTCCATTTCCTACGACCCATTAACTCCTCAGCGACACGTTCTAAGCCTGCAATTGAAATGAAACAAAAATAAATAAATAAAATTATTTTAGAGTACACGTATATTTTAATTTTATTGATTTGTAATAATTTGCAATTTCGTGTATCCTAAATGATCAACTTTCACGTCAATGAGTCACATGCGACTCATAAATGTATGGATTTTTGGATGCTAGACGTGATGCTATAATGTCGGCGTAAACTGGTCAGACAGTTAACATGTTAACTAAACACCCATTAAAAGTGTTTCTATAGTAAAGTCACACAACATTATATACTTTTAAGAATGAGTGAAATCAGAACACCAGGTCACATGGCTGCCATAGAAACGCCACGCTTACAATCAGTTTTAGGGGAAAAAATGTATGGGCCAATTTTAACCAAATCCATTCAATGGTTCCTAGTACAGTCTCAGAACATATGTTGGAACGGATAGATCCGGGCGTAAAAACTATCTATTTTCCTGCAATAAATTGTTTAACGTACAGTTTGTATCCTCTCCGACATGCACACAGTTGCCTATAAGTCGATTGTGAAAAATAATTAGGTACCCCTTCGTCCAACACAAGATGTGTTCTAAAAAATGAATTTTGTGCTAAACAAATTTTCGATCGATTTTCATTTAATGAAGCTTAAATGAGAAAGGTATACTATAGCGACACTTTTTTCCAGTCAATTTCTATAAAAAGTACTCTGACAGTCTTCTTCCATTATCCAATCCCATAATCAAGTCCTGAACTTCACTAACATAACGGAAAATTCGATACTATTCCATCTTCCTGAATAAAAAAAAAATGAAATAAAATTCTCATCAACCACCTAATGAAAAACATCCCTCTCCTGAATCTTATACCACTTTAGTCTCGTTCCCAATCTCAATCTGCCGAGCAGGGCCGAGTCGTGAGGACATAATGCATCTACTGGTGACCGTTAATGCAAATGCGGGAGTGAGCGCAAAATACCCATGAGCAGATACTAGAAAAATGCTAATAACAAAAAGTACAAACTCGGCAAATAAATTGGCCGGAGGAATTGAGCCCGGTAATAAGGTGAGGCATCCCTTGCCGTTGTCGCCCTGATGAAAAGTATGTAGCATTGGAGTCGTTGTTTGAGGATCGAGTTTGAAGTAAAAGTATATAAAAGGTGAATGACCGATTCTAACCCTTTAACTCTCTCTTTCTTTCTGTCTCTGTCTCCCGAAAATAGTAAATGTAAAGCGATGTAATCCTGAAAAAAATTCTGACTGTGTTCTTCTATTCATGTATACAACAAACCTAAAATCGTGTCGCCATGATGCAAGTGTCTACAATGCAAACTGTAGTATGGTCGAATAGAATGGGCAACAGGCGATAATAGTGGGCAGAGTAATACAATACGTCTTCCACCAACTATCCATGACCTACGTAGACTTATCACCACGTAGGTATTCCATAAGCAGCTTGAGAGTATCGTAATAGTGGTTTTTGTCACCTTTAAGGGATGATGATAGAAGCTAAAGGGAGCGAACGGCGTTTCAGATCAATCGTTAGACACGCTGCTATGAAAGGTGTTTCGTCTTATTATGAAGATCAACAAAAAATATCCTCCGACTTTTCTCATTAAATTCGTTGACACCATCCAATAGTCCCCGCTGCCGGAACTGCCTAATATGGCGCACATACTCATATAGCTTCGATTTGGTTGGATCGCCCATACCACCTTAACTCAACCTTGCGTTTATTTCAATGTGACCAAAAATAAAATGCGAATTGCTAAAGGGTTGACCGAAATATGCACACAACGCACACGCATACAAACACCCCATCCTCCCCCTCCCCCACGAAAGGACAACACACACGACATGCAACGATGATGACACAAAAGGCATACGTACGTACCGTCGTCGCCGTACACCCATCAAAGGATAATATCAAGTGGAAGACAGCGAAATAGGAGAAAAGGATGAGGTTCGAGCCGCTGCGAAAGTGGATAAGGCGATGAATAAGACGAGAGAGCTTTACGAGCTTCTCGCAGGCGTCTCGAGTGGTATATACCGTGCAGTGCGTCTATATGCTATCGTATACTGTCACGCGGCGCGGGGGTTGAAATGGGCAAAAATTCTTTGGATAAGTATGCACCGATTCTACCCCGAAAGGTTGTAAGTCACCGGCTTGCAAGCATAGAATGAGACGGGAGGGAGTCAGAACGGAGAACTAACGACACGACGACGACAAGGAGCGTTGAACATATTCGTAGTATGGACATGGAGTTTTCAGTGTATTAATGAGGTTTGGGAACCGGAAAAGCGAAGATTCAATGGACATACGAAAAAATTCTGAAAATGGAGGAAAAATACTGAAAAAAATTGAAATTAGAAAAAAGCTTCGGCAATGCATTTATATGTGTGTTCGTGTTCGTTTAGGTGGCAGAGGGTTGGAGGATGGTTTGAGAAGGACGAACAAACTGCAGGGTGTATGGTTTAAGAAAATTTTTGTATTTGTATAAAAGTGCCTGTGGTGGTGCACACTTTGGTCACGATATGGTATGACATGACTTGTTTTTGGGGTAGGTTGGAGTGTATGGAGGTAGGTACTAATAATATTCAGTCTCTGGACAGAACAACAACGACGGTTCGCTCCCGTTGTCGTCGACCAATTTTCCTGAATGGCACTCTGAATTGGATCACATTCACTTTGGGACATATCGATGCACATATTGCAACTATGCGGGTGGAAGGATGGGTCGACGGGGAGCGGTTGTTGGAAGGAAGATGGTGCGGAGGCGTTTCATATACACTGCAGCATAGAGAACGCACCCGGCCAAAACACCAGGTTGGACAAAATTGAGTAGAGGATATATGGTGTGTGCTTTATTGTGTAAAAGTAGACGACGACAGATCGAATTGACTAGCATATTCAGATGCTTGGAAGCTATACTTGTTCCAAAACTTACTGAAAAGGGTGGCAATTGCGATGATGGCGTTTTTTTTTTTTGCCTTATGTTCATTTCCTGTTTTGGCTACAAGAAACCGCACAGTTCTGGGTGCTTCCACTAACCACCCCCTTGACACCTATATACTCATCATACCGAAAGGACTCAACTATAGCAAATACCGTAAGGTTATGCTGTGGTATGTTTTCGATCATGACCCGAGTAGAATTAATCTAACCGTCAACTTTGCGGGTAGTGAGTTGATGATGGATTTGTTGTGGTAGGGTGTCGCGTAGGATTGGAATCGACTGGGTGTTGTAGTGTTGCACACCTCGACGACGACGACGACTTCTCCGGACATTTGACATGCTGTTATATGGTTATAGCAGCATTTTGGATGTGGCCCACTAATCAATAATGTTGCATTTTTTTCACCCAGTTGTTGGCATGTTTCGACTGGTTTAAGACCAGGATGGGGATGGAACGGTCATCCCCCTTAGATACTAATATAGGGAAGATTTTTGAGTGCAGTGGAGTTTTGAAATTAATTTAAATTGATTTAGCTATTCAATCGTAATATCTGCATCGAGCAGATGTGGTAGGATAAAATGTCCTAAATAATTTAAACAAGCTAAGATTAAACAAAAATGATTTATAAGACTTTAAATTCAGTGAATATACTGAGCCCTTAACTCATGTATAGGGGTTTTCAAGCAAGATTTCGGATAGAAAATTGAAAGTACATGTCCCAATTCAGCAGTGGAGGATTTACCCATTTGCCGCCAGTAGGCTTTTCACATATTGCCGCCTCTCCTGAAACCCTACTTATTGTCGGGAAAAAAATACGCTTTATTTACCAATTATTTTCAATTCACACTTTACACTTAAATACGTATGATCTTCGAGCTTTCCGCTTCGTGGGTCCTGAGCATTCTTCAATATTCATCACATAGTGTAAATAAAAAATTATAATGCAGAGCGTAAAGCTTTTGCGATAAATTTTCTGCTTGGAAAATCGGTTTAAATTGGTGAATCCTAAACATTCCTAAGGCTCAAATATTGATGCCGTTTATGAATTATGGTTTGCTTATTGGCCACCATTTGAAATCAAAATTTTTTCAAAATCCCCCGGAGGAAATCCGTTGTTGCTTAAAAAGAAAAGCTCTAACCAAATCTATTTGAACACCGCTAAGAATATTTGAGCCGAAAAAAAAAAATCAAAAATCACTTGATATTGCAGATTTAAATTGATGCCTAAGCTCGCGCTTCTTATATAAACGGCATCAGTCAGCTTGTCATTTTAGGATATAATTATCCTTGGTGGAGCACTTGCGGATTGTGGTCGCTCCAGTAATGGCAATTATGTTTCTCGAGGTATCACTGAAGCCATGGTGATGGCCGAACTAACGACGAAAAAAAAACACATCTTTTTGGTTTTTTGGTCAACATTTTCTCGGGGAGCGCAAGGCTCAGAAGACTTCACAAGGGAATATGAACTGGAACAAATTTGAAGCGGCTGGTGAAAAGGAACATCTACTATATAAAAATAAGTCGGGTTTTCCTCCCTGACGCTATAACTCCAGAACGCACGAACCGATTTGGATGATTCTTTTTTTGTTTTATCCGTCTTACGTTGGAGAAGGTTTTGAAAATCTCGAAGGAAGTGGTGGTAAATATCGAAATTTCATTTTGTATGAGAGTCACCTGTTGCAATCAAGTTTTCATCGACAACATTTAAATTTAATGGGAATATTTTAGTTGTCATTGGATCAAATACAGTGTTAATTGTAGTCAAGGTGACTATGTTTTTACGTACACACATCCTTGATGTTGGTCACAGCAATTTCACAATAGACTTCGTACTACTTCGGGAATCCGTCGATATCTCCGCAATCCTTTGGCGGAACGACACGATTGAGATGTCGCCGGATTCGCAACAAAATTGCCTAAAGGGTCATTGGGTTTTTTTTCTAATAACCGTCAGCCCGGATGTTGGCATAGCAAGGTTACAATTAATTACAATTAAGTTACATTAACAACCGTCAACCTGGATGTATGATGGTTTCTGGGATAGTATGAGCATTGTAGGTGGCGTGCGCACATTTTAGTGCACGAAAAACTGAGTAAATAAGTGTGCTGACATATTTAATAGAAATTTATTAAATTAATGATTTTCGAGATAACTCGCTAATATAGTTGAAGGGCAAGTGCAGTCTCATCAATCAGTCAGGGGGTTGAGTACATATGTTGTTGTTGTATTACCTTGACCGCTTAACCCCCCGACGGAAATCTATAGCGTTGTTTCCATTATACACTTTGGTTTCATCATCGAGAGGTCGATCCCAATAAATTATAGTTAGCAGGTTGATTGGCATTCAAATTAGTGCTAAGTTGTGAGTGAAGCCAATAATGCGAGCGAAGCGAGCACTAGATAAGAGAGCGAGCGAAGCGAGCTCTCTCAGCTAGTCTTATAATAAAACATTGAAAAGAAACTTGATTTGTCTCTATATATTACGTGGCGATTGTGTGTCCTGCATTGGTTGTGGACAATTGGCAAAATCGATGGTGAAATTTGGTTGAGCAAAACCAACATCAATAGGAATGGCAGAACTCCAAAGTTTTGAGTTCATTTTCAGTTTTCCGTTTTGAAATATTGTATTATCCAGGTTAAATCATCAATAATTGACCATTCAGTATGTATTCCCTAGGCAAGGCTAGTTGGCAACTACAGTGCTGCCAATGCTTCAAATATGAAAGTCGCATCCAAGATACAGATATATCAATTTAAGAGAAATTTAAAAAAGTGTATTATTCTTCCCTAAGACGTTCAGCTGAATTGATGCCGATGCCCTTTTCATGCTTAAAACTCATCTGAAACTTGAACGTCTTAATTACAAGATGAGTTAATTAATTTTTTGGATCAAAATTAATCTATGCTTATCAGATTAAATTTTTTTAGTGTAATCCATTTCTGCGTTTCTAACATCAATTTTTGCAATTTCTAAGAGGCGCCACAGACCCTCCGATCGATCGGCCAGATTTTTTGAATGCGAGATAAATCGGAAGGTGTATGGGATCATCGGATTCATTTTTATGATTTGACATGTGGAACGTATTGCCAATGCAATTTTCCGTACAAGCTGTCATGACAATCATGTGTTCTCAGTTGCTGATTTTTTGACATAAACCTGTGGTCGTTCTTCATGCTGTGGTTGTGGCGGTCATTCTCCATCAAAGTAGCAATGGATGTTCATCTTCCATCGCCAAAAATGGTATAATTTTTGGCTATTTTGTGTTGGGTCTTGTCGACCGTGAGACGGTCTTATTTCAGATTGCCCGATAAATTGCCTAATGAAAGTGCTGTACGGGCGCCAGATAGATTGCGGACAAGCCCAATCGATCGGCCGAGAAATCTTCAGGTTTGTGGCGCCCTTAATATGTCGAACAGACAAAAAGCCGAAGCAGCAAATGTTGTTCAAAGGTTGAGCGGAGCAAGTCATGAAAAAGAACAGGAAGGATCTTGGTTTCCAATTTAAGCTTAAATGGTCTTCAATATTTACCTTCAGTGTTTGATGCTCTTAGACGCTGGCGACAAATGCATTTTCATGTTGATATCTAACTGAGGGTGAAAATACGCCTCGCCTATTCCCAAACCGATGATAAGTGCCAAATCCTAATGTCCTCCACGCCAGAATCTAAAACATTTTTTTCCGGATTTTTCCGCCCCCTGAAATTTTCCGCCCTAGGCTCAAGCCTACTCTAGTTTGGCTGGAGTCTAATAGCCTATGTACACTTACCCATATCTCGAGATTCTTGATAATCTAGAGTGAATTCTTAAATATCCATATCTTTTCTTAGATTTTGTACCGAGATTTTAACCAAAATCTCAAACAAGTGTGGTAAAGTGTGGTGAACGCCGCCTTTGAAAATAAATGGCAGTAGAGGCCGTCGAACCCACATTCCGCTCTATCCACGTAAGTGTGATTTTTTACCTTTTCCATGAACCTAATCATTGACATACATTTTTATAGCCCCTATTACCCAAAAGTTGTACGAGTATATTGTTTTTGTGACTCCGATACTATGTAACACCTCAAAGGAGCTACCGGAGGTATCGCAAAGTATATATATAAATTGCAAGTCAAGTCGGTCCCTGATTCGAATAAGCCATGTCTGTCTGTCTGTCCGTGTGTCTATTTGTTCGCACGATAACTCCCGAAGTCATGCAGCTAGCGGTTTGCAATTCTGGTCAGATGTTTGTTTTGATAAAATTATGGACGGTATTGCAAATGGGACCAAGGGTTCCCCTACCTCCCATTTAATTTACCTCTCCGTGATATTTTAATTCGGCCATAACTTTTGAGAAAATATCGCTAGCGACTGAAATTTTTTTTGATGCTTGAAGTTGATGGAAAGCGGAACATGACTACCCCTACCTCTACCTCTCCTACAAAACTATATTCCGCCATACATCTTGGTAAAATGTTGCACAAATTTGTGTCAAATGGTAGCAGATGAGTGTCCTTGTAAAATATGAAAGGTGTGCCTGATCCGACCCATCTACCCCTTCTTCCCCTACACGAATTGTTTTTTTTTCAGCACCCAATGAAAGGCGGGATCATCTATTTTCATAAATTCTAAAGGCTTCATAGTTTGGTCTGTACGGATGGTCCTGACTTTAAATTTAAATCCAAATTAATATTAGACAATCGAAAATTGGCCAATTATTTCTAATTTTCTCTGGTTGGAAAGCATGAATCCACAAAAAAAACGATGACTTCTTTAGTATGACACACTGCAAGCCTTTCTCCGGCCAAAGATCAGCACGAGACCAATTTCGTTGAGAAATTTTTATCGAAAAGATCCTGAAAAGCAAAAAAAAACATATATGTGACGTGCCCTTGATTTAAGCGATTTTGCGCAGCTTCCCATACCGTTCAAAGTTTAAGAAGGCTAAAATTATTGACGCTCCTAAATCTCTGAAACAAGTTAAGGTCAACACTCACTATGGTAGTTCAACTTGATCAGGGCCGTCGTCCGCACCCTGTTGCTAAAACAGAACCTAAATGTGCTTCTTACGCTTTAGCGCACTGCTTTATGTAATGGCTGAAAATTCTTTCGATATTTCATATTTTAAAATCCGAATATGTGAGTTTCAATTCAAACAGGTCATTTTTCGCAAAAAGCGTATAAGGGTCATCAGAGTAAGAATTCAAGACTGTATGGTCAAAGCCCTTTATGTACGAAGTCAGGAAGTAGCGATAAATATAATTTGACGGGCTGGAATGATTTCCGAACTTTTGCTTAACATTTTGACGTCTATAAGGTTGGTTCTACGGCTAAAACCGTTTGTCAAGGGTGGGCATGTGTTTTTAACAATGGCTGATTGTCGAAAGCTTAAAGGGCGCGAATTTTCGGCGGGGTTTGTAACATCTTCTGGGAACCGTATGCACTTATATAGGACCATTCTTGAAGACGTGCGGTTCCGTTTTGTTTTATAAAATATAGAAGACAAGCAGGATAAATCAAAAGAAGAAGACACGACAAGAAAAATAAAAAATATCAATGTGGCGAGATAGTCCGACGTCGGGCTTTGGTATAGCCTGAAAATAAAGCCACTCGTAATTAAACCTAACGACGAAACCTTATTTTTTTATAGATATATATCAAAGCGAAGGTTCACTTAAGAAACTATCACACTCACATTTGGCAAGCACCTAATTCCAGAATTATTGAATTTATGGAGGCCCCATTAAAATATTAGCCCCGGGCCCAAAGAAACCTAAAACCAATCCTAGCAATGACATCGAAAACATTCCGTTTCAGTGGCTATTTAGTTATTTCTGGAAATGTGAATGCCTTTTTAACAGAAAACGAGACCGTGGCCAATTTCGGACGCGGCCCAAATTTGAATACCCGTCACATTTCAATGAAGCTTAAGCTTCTTTTAAGTAAATAATTTCTGCCGCAGCACTATGACGTGTTCCGATTCCATCTGTTCCTGGGTGCGCTGAGGCTAAGCCAGGAACACACTTGAATGAATTTTGGTTAAGATTCAAAAAGAAAAACAAAAATTCTTACACCAACTTGACATTTGGGAGCTGGTTTGTTTGACAGCCATAACATACTATTCCGTTTCCATCCGTTTCTGGATATGTTTTGAGGCGTTACTATGAAAATACATGGATGAAGTTTTGTTGAGATTGATTCATAATGAAAAGGTTTTCTTAGAAGAACCTAATTTTCTGGTGACGTAGTGATCCGGTTCCATCCGTTCTTAGATACGTTTTCAGGCTTTACTAGGAACACAATTGGGTAAAGTTTGGTTAAGTTCGGATTAAAAAGAAAAAAGTTTTCCTTAGAAGAGCTTATCTTTCAGTGGTTGGTTGTATGGCAGCCTTTTGTATATATTTTGAGGCTTTACTAGAAGTTTAGTTAAGATTGGTGCATAAAGAAAAAAGTTTTTCTTAGAAAAACCTAATCGTCAGGGGTAGGTTTCTATGGCAGCCCCATGATGCCACGATCCGATTCCATTCGCTCGTTCGTATTTGTGAACTAGACTGCTAGATAATCAGAAAAACAGAAAATCAATGAAGCACTATACTCCGCAAGAGCCTGAATGGCACGATTTAATTGTGAATGAGGCGTTTTCCGATCACGTAATCTTCCGTTTTGACGATTTGACATTGCCACATTTAACGATCACTGATTTTTTTTTTGCTACTTGGAGTTTGATTTATGCCAACATCCGCCAGCTGTGAAATTCTTGTGAAGCGTCAAGACAGAGTTCCCTGACACCCTCCACCTATTATTAGTTGAATCGGATCAAAACTAGGGGTACATACACAATTTTTTTCGTCAAATTAGCTGCATCGAGATATACGTATGTATGGCAAGAGTCACTTTGTACGGGTTGTATCCCTAGTTTTGATCCACTGCAGTCCGAACGAGGCGACGTCACGGAGCGGTATAAATAACGAGACAATCAAGAGGAAGAAAGAAGAACAAATTTTCGGTGGAGGGGACCCTGTCTTAACGCTCAACCAAATTACACTCCGTCCTTGCCTCTTTTGGGATGAGCTATAAAATCGTCGCTAACGCCTTTCATTCTGTCACACTTGTAATTAGACCAATCTAAAAATAGATAGATCATGGCTACACATATTAACTGAATTTATTAGCTGTAACTCCGTTACGATTACTCTAAACTGGAAAAAAAGAAATTGATATGAAATATACCCATCGAGTTCTTCGATTTGAGTACCCATGCGTCCATGTCCGATAAAAACTTAAAAAGTCGAGTTTTTCAAATCTCCGGGATACCCTGTTAGCTTTGTCCTGCCAACTTCTCAGTATTTCGTGCCAAAGACTGTTACTATTCTACACATTCCTGCCAAAATACATGACGATCGGTTAAGCCGTTCGCGAGTTATTTAGTGAACCAATTTTCAAATGTCCGGGACACCCTGTAATTTTTGTCCTACCAACTTTTAAGTATTTTGTGCCAAAGGCTGTTACCATTCTACACATTACTACCAAATTTCATGACAATCGGTTAAGCCGTTCGGGAGTTATTTAGTGAGCAGACGGACGGACAGACGTACCGACAAAATCGATTTCATAAGGGTTTTTTGAAAAATCTAAGAAACCCTAAGAACGGAAATTATTGGTTTCTCATCAAAATCAAATCAAATCAAATAATAAAATTGTATACGTACAATTTTAAAATTACTTTAAAGTTTGAACGAGTGTATCTCGGAAGATACGAGCAAGCAACTTCGTAACGGGCGAGGTGTCGTTTTATTGGAAATTTTATGTAGTTTCAGAAAGTGAAGTCATATCTTGGATGAAATGTTTGATGGTGTGGCAAATTTTGATTTTGTTCAGGAAGTCGGGCATTTTGATAAAAAATGCTATTACATAGTAACGGTTAAAAATAGAGGGGTCCCGTTGTACATTAATTAACCCCAAATGAGCCAGGCTACCTCCCATTAAAATATTCTCCACCATGAATGGGACACCCTGTATAGGCCAGTCAATAAACCGAAAAATAAGGCGTTAGGTCGCAAAAAATTGCTCGGCTCTGTTTTTTTGGGATATTGTTAGGATAGATACCAGAAGTATACCACCAAGTTTGCAACTTCGAAAAACCTGTGCTAACCCCGTGACCCTCAAAAAACCTCAAAATTTTCGGACTTTTTTCATATTTTTGTTTGTAATTTCTAAAAGGTGCTTCCTACAAGTAAGTTGTCCACTGCACTGTTAAAGCTAAGAAAATCTTCTTTAATTTGAGTGTAACAGCTTTGTAGGCGCAAGGATTCCAAGATACAGCACTTTAACCCTTTCGTTCCCAATGATGCCATATGGCATCATGAAATTCAATAATTTTTCATAGAAAATGTAAGAAATAGATTTTAACTTTTTGTGTGATATTAGACTCTCCCAATAGTGTAATACCTAGTTGATTTTTTCCAGCTTGAAATTTTTGGTTTTGGGATGTCATTTTTAATGAAATTTTAGAGAAGGTTTGGCGATTGTCGTAAGGCCGAAAAACTGATTTGTACATTTCCCCATATTTCCTGATAATAATAATTTTGGCATCATTGGGCGTGAAAGGCAAATCAGGAAGTCCCCTATTCATATAAATGCTAGTTGCTTGCTGTATGGAAGACACCCTTAGTTTTTATCCGAATGAGCTAAGTTTTGGTGGGTGGGTTTAATCGCAATAAACCAAAATTTAGCACTCTGTTCTAATTTTGGGGGGAGTTATGGACATGTCCTTTCGCCAAATTCAAATGGGGGGATAATGGGGGTCGTTGGTCGGAGCGACTCAATGTTTCTCCCAAAATAATATTGAACTTATTGTGAATACTTGTACGAAATTTTACGGCTGAACTAACATTCTTTCAAGAGTTATGAGGCATTTAATAAAGGTATAAAATGAAAAAGTTCTAATTTATTTTTAAGCTAGCGCCGAATCATTGAATAGATCTCTTCTTCTTCCTTGCCTCGTTCTTTATACCGCTCCATGGTTCCGCGTTGCTCGACCTGCGGTGTAGGCACATCGCCCGTTTTGGCGACAATTTCTCAGCATATTTCTACAGGCAGCTCTATCTTGGATCGTGTCATCGCCGAGACCAATGCGTTGTTGTTGCTTTTTCATTTGACACATCCATTTGAATAGATCTCTAATGTGTTATATATCATTGCAAAGATAATTTTATGTAGTTTTTTTCGTTCTCAGACTATTTTTCTATATCTTTTGTCGTTTTTGAAATACTCGCAAAAAAACGAAAAATGACCTCCATTTCCCAATTTCCCCCTTTTTTAAGGTTGTGGACCCCCAATCGGTTTGGACTTTTTTCCCCATAATCTGGGGGTCGTCACCAACCATTCTGCAAAAAAATTTCCGATGTAGGATTTTTGCCGACCAAATATCTCATTGTTCACACGGAAATTGCTAAGTGCCCTTTCAGTCCCAATGATGTCATATGGCATCATGCTCTAATTTGTTAACTATAGCGCTTAAAATTTTTATTTTCAAATTTGACCCAATGGCATTTTTAATTAATTATAGTCAAACTTCATACGTTTAAAGAAATTGTCTGCTTATTAGAAGTAGATCAAATACTTCATTGGTTTCGTTACACGTTTTTTCTGGGTGTATGCTTTTCACCTCTTCTGGCCCTGGGCCAATTCGATGATGAAGCGAATTTTAGCTTCAATTTTTTTTTCAATTTTTGATTTTCCGTATTTTTTTTCAACAGTGTTGATGTATCACGACACCCCAATGTCTGATCTTGTTGACCTGAATGTTTTTTGCACACGTTAGATCAGTGATTCACAATCTTTTTGATGTCGCGGAAGTCTTAGTATTGCCAATGTATTTTCAAAATAGGTATTTGATAGATAGTCACCGTTATATATATTGCTGTAAGGCGAAACTGTAAGCATGTGAGCTGGAAATGGCAAATGAAAATTATCCCTTTATTCATAAAATTTTTACAATGATGGACCACAAAGCAGGCTTCTTAAACATTTTTGCAGGCTCGTTTTATTTTGTCAAATTGAGCTTGGCGAGCCAATAAAAAAAATGAAGACGTACTATGGAGGCATAGGCCAAAATAGCAATGCTTTAAAATTTATGCGACTGGTGAGTGTTGGAAATGTTTGATAAATCCCCTTTTATGTTTAAAGTAAAAATTAAGAGCTGCTGCCACTTTCGGTTAGCTCTTTTTAAGAAATACGTATTTATTTACCCTGTAAAACTTTTAATCTTTTTTCATTATCGTTTGTTAAATCACGGGCAAATTTTGATTATTTTGTCGAACTTTCGTTGAAAGAAAAATTTATTTCTCGTACTATTTGCGCTTCTAAATAAATCCCAAAAATGTGGCCATAAACACTTTTCTAATCTGTTTTATTTCTTTAACGCAGTTTCTTTTTTCATCTCGGAGCTGAGAGTCGTAAAAAAATCGGTCGATCGAGTGGCTGTATCACTGCTTTTTCCTCGTCAAAGTCGTGAAAAATCGGTTGAGGCGTTGTATCACTGCTCTCGCCAAATATTTGAAAAATCACCCGTCAGATGGATGGTATTTCAAATGTTTGACGAGGGAAAAGCAGTGATATAGCGACTTGATCGTTTGTTATGCTCATTATCGACAAACATATCGAAGTGCTTATAGAAGGCAGCCTAAGCTTTAGAATTTTAAAACTTACAGACATTTTTGAAAATATTTGCTCATATGCATTACTTGAATATTTCAATCGAAACAAATTTCTGTATATTTTTGGAAATTGCCTGGCTCTACGACACTTTTATTTTTTGATATCGTAAACATAGGTTTATTTTGAAGCTTTTGGAGTTCGGACATTTAAAAATTTCTGATAAGCTTTTGAAGCATCAAGTGTGGTGGTAACACCATTTTAACATTTGACAACGTCGGCCAGCTATTCCGTTGATTTTGCAACATTTATGCTTTGATTATCTTGCTACGTGAAGGCCCCCTAGAGAGTAAATCATTTTCCTAATGGTGGCCCCTTGAAAGTGGTGGCCCTGGGCGACCGCCCAGTTCGCTTACCCCTAGGGCCGGCCCTGGAAAAGATCATGGACTTTTGATGATCACGCACTGCGTAAGACTGGGTCTCAGTCCTGCTGATACCACTTTGATTGAAGTTTGTCCTCTGAATTCAATTGAACAACTGAAATAATGCATTTGTGAGGAGATGGGCGAAATGAAGTTGAACTTTTTCGAAGAGTTCAAGGAAACGAAAAAGAGCCCCAAAGGTTAAGTGACGAAAACGAACACCATTCGTTCGCGTGCAAACATGAACGCATTCCTCACGAATTTCGGGGGTTAACTGTAGTTTCAAAACTTCAAATTTTGTAATTACGAATTTTTGTAAGTACGAATCTCATTCCTTGACTTAAGGTCTCCTTAAGTATTTCCTTGACTAAAGTCGCCTTGAGTAAGAGTTTCCTTTCCGTTTATAAACCTTAGGCCTTTTTTGTATTCGTATTGCTATGCCTTATCTCTAAAATAACGGAAGCCTACATAAACCTATATAATTCATCGAAATTGCACTTTTTATTTTTGTTTTTAGAAAAACCACGAAAACTACAAAGCCTTTGCAAAAAGTACATAAATACGTGCACATAAAAAAGTCGATGTACTTCCCATGAACTAAAACGCAAGATTGCAAGAAAAATTGATAAATAGCGTGTGAGCAACAGCATAATATGCTCGTAAAGCAAAACAATTGATGCATCAACGTCACGGGAAGAAGCCTACCTATAAACGTATACTTCTACACATACCTAGTCAGAGGGAACGCAATACACACACTCAATATTCGCGAAATGCAGAAAGCACGTATGAAGTCTCTGAAAAAGAGGGAAAATTTTTTCTTAAAAAAAAACTTCCAGAAACCAGGCTGCAATTGCAACTATACGCGGCATGCAAATTACATTCGTTCCCTAGTTCCCGGGGACTGTCTTATTACCGCGGCACCATGACCGTAAGTAGTGCAATTGCAGTTGCAATTGCAATTGCATGGCCATCAGCCCTGGCTCTGTACACTCTGTGTCGTGTGTATATGAGCCCTATAGTGCACTCGACTCTACATGCACTCCCCTTTTGCATATGGTGTTGTTTAGATGCACTATGTGTAACATACACATTTCGTATATATTCCGCGTATCGCATATGATAATCTTATTAAAAAAAAATTTCAGTGGCGGGGGAAGGTGGCGGGGTGCGGGCAGCAAAACGGTAAAACAGTATGCAAGTACAAGAGCAAGTACATGTACGCGTACGCGTAAGCGCGAATTGCACCATGCGCCCATACCATGAGAAAAACTTTTGCATATAGGCATCGCCAGACATGCATCTTTGCGTTCAGGAAAATGCGTAGATTGCCCTCCTTACGCACTCTCCTATGCAAGCAGCGCATAAGCGTAGAAGGTGGTTTAGAAATATGCGAAAAAAAAAAATGGTTCAAGAAAATCGCGAAAAGTCGAGGTTGCGCTCAAAGATGTACACCAGATTGTTTTTATGCCAACAACGTGTTTAAGTTGTATGTACATATTCTCATATTTCTTGCATATTATGGGGTGGGATGAGTGTATTATGCAAAGGGTGCTACTGTATTTCAAGTATCGGAAGTAATATGATGAAGAAGGATTTAGAGGAGATTTTTTTTTCATGTTTTCTAAGTCTAGTCGAGCGTTACTGTCGTCACCCTGTCGTTGCCGTCATTGTGCGGCCCTATTGTAATTTTCATACAGCGAGAAATTATAGTAACACCATGCAATGATGATGACTGGCAAAAGTCAAACATGACTATTAGAATGCGTGTATGTATTATTTTTTTTTCCTTTGCTCCTTTCATGGCATTGATGAGGCGAAATCAGACGCGTCGTCTAGCTGCTCTGCCATACGAAAGTGGAGCAAGTTTTCATTGTAAATAGGCGAATCCTTCTTATCTCTGCCACCTTCTCGCTTCTTCAGATGATTGTGTCGTTACGTCAAGAGTTAATTAAGTGTGGAGACGACTTTCATCCAATAGGAACAACACTGGAAAAAGTAAGTGGTCCTTAAATGAAACTGTTACAGCAACAGAAAGAGTGAACCTGAAGGCTAGTGTGAGATTGTCTGAGAGCTAGTAATAAACAAGTGGATTACTTGTCATTAATATTTGTGTTGATTTTTCGACTGTATTTTACGATCGTAAATCGGGCACGCGGTTGATTCCAAGTCAACTGCATTTTTTCCCCAACACGCCTGGTTGTTTTATATATTAAAATATAATTACAATAGACGCTTTTCAAGTGCCTGGTGTATTCTGTTTTGTCAATAAGCTGATGATGAAGAGCTACTTCATCAATGCAGAAATATATTTGGAGAAATTTGCAAAATTAACAAGAGAAACCAAATCATCCCGTTCGCATGAAAAATCTTAGACATCAGTTCAAATTATATATGTAGTAATAATTCATTAGATCAACCTAAACATTGTTTTTCGACTTTTAGACCGTAAAAGAGACCGAAGATTCCTTTTTGAACCCATACCTAAAAATGTGAGTAAAGTGAACGACCTCCTCTTTGATATGACACCCCACATGCCCACACGGTTAAAAAAAATGGTATAAACTTTATAAATTTTGGTATACATATATGTAGTTCCATAGACTTTCTGTATAAAAATTCATGCTAATCGCGTATAAAATATTTTTATAAGCTAACAATATAAAAATAATCCGAATAAGGTATAAATAGTATTTATCCAGATATATGATAAAAAACTATACAATTTTTTTATTAAAAATTTAAAAAAAACGACATTCATTTAGATCTGAAGGATAATGTATGCCTGCAGAAAACCCCTTCTGGGACATACTGTTGCAGGCACTATACTCGTATATTTCCTATCCGCACATACAGAAATTTTTGACCACGCCGAGATTCGATCTTCGCACCTCTAGATTACTAGCATGCACTCTCAACCAGGTGCGCCACAGCGACGCACGAAGTCGACCTTTCCAAATGCGAATGCAATGATTTTTTTTAGAAATGTACAATCTTAGGATAAACTTTACCTCACTTTGGTATAAAATTTATTTTAATACAACCTTCGGATAAATTTTATAAAAATTAATATAAACAAAATTTATACATCGCTGTTTATTAAAGTTTATACTAAAAAATGTATGAATGAGCTTTATACCATCGGTTGGTATAAAAAATACACCAGAATTTTTAACCGTGCACGTTCCATCAAGGTAATTAGTGTCCTTTTAAGCACTTTTTCAGAGCTCTCCGATAAATTTTTTTCTTAGCAAATTTAATGAAACAATCTTCAGCTATTATAGATTCTGAAAAGTGATAAAAGGAGTGACAATTTGAATTATTCTCGTAGTTATGGCTTTGGAAAGGTACACGGGAAACACGATATTCCGTTGAGGGTCCTTGAAACAGGAAACAAATACCGGATATGTAATGTACTCGACGTCCTCTTTGATATGATACACCGCATGCCGACCTCCGGTCAAGGATTAAAGAGTATCCTTTTTTGTCCTTTTTGGGACCTTTTTGATCAAAATTTTTTTTTGCAAAATTAGTTTTAGGTTCCTGGGAGCCCACTGATTTAAAAACAACAAAAATTGTCTTACTTTTTTTTTCTATTTGAAATGAAGAGGAACATCTACATCACGCCCTCGCTAACTTACCGGAGCTAATAGAGCGAGAGCACGGAGGCAGACGAACTACCCACTCCCAACCCAACCCTGGGAGTGAGGTGACAAAGGACGACCTTAATGCCGCTGGATGGCTGGTGCATTAGTGTGGTGCAGTGTAATGTGCACCACGCCATAAGAGCCTTGGATATACATATTATTACCGCGGTTCATCAGTGAGGGTCTAAGCATTGCTCTGATCCAGGAACCGTGGCAGATTGTCAGAGCCTGTACCGTAGTCAGCAAAACGCAATAATGGCAAATAACAAGGGAAGGGCCTACTGCTGGGATGCGATGCCAATGCTCATCACGTGATTTGCGGTAGCACAGACGTAAATAAAAGAGGTGAGTACGTTTTAGAACTAATAATGTCTCCAGATCTCAACGCCCTTAAGAGGGGATGTCAACCCACTTTCATAACCATGGTAAGGAAGTATTTGATTTGACTCTGAGTAACAGCCTAATAGCGGAACTAGTTCGCAACTGGCACGTATCGGACAAGCCCTCTTTCTCCGATCACGTGCATATAATATTCAACCTGATCCTTGAAGATTCCACAAAATACGAACTGGTCCGGATATATGGAGACACTGAAGGAACATCTTCAGCAGATCGACAGGAAAGTCATCGGGTGGCTCAGTCTCGAAAGACTCGTAGACGAAACCACCAGGGCATTTGTGTCCTCTTATGAAGAAAATTGCTCTCTAAGGGTTATAAAGGAAAATAAGTGTGTTCCGTGGTGAAACAAGGAGCTAGCTCGCCTCAGGAAAAAGGTGAGGCAGCTTTTCAACAGGGCCAAGCGCAACGGCGACTGGGTCCTGTATCGCTTCCCCCTTACGGAATACAACAACAATATCAGAGACGCCAAAAGGCGTAGCTGGGCAAACTTTTCCGACAGTGTCAATAGTACTATACCAAACCCGCTCGACTGCAGAAAGTACTAACAAAACACGGTTGAAGTTCGATTAACACTGCGTGAAAGGAGGAAATAGGCACATCACGAGGGATGCTGAAAGTACGGGCATGCTGCTCCAGGCAACCCATTTCCCGGCTATAACGTGAATGATGGTCACAGCTGCATGAATCCGCCCAACAGAACTAATAGATCCGGCTGGGCAGAAAAAAAATTATGAAAAGTTCCTAGATGCTGATATTAGGAGTACACTTCTGAAGACGCGACCGCTGCACCAAAAACAATGTGCCTATAAACCGGGCAAATCGACGGAATCGGCACTACAAACTTTAGTGGAAGAGATCGAGGAGGCCATTTCTATTAAAGAAATGGCACTCAACTCAGTGCAGCTAGAATGCATAAGTAATGACAGCCTACTTAGTATGCCATCAGACTATCTGGTTAAAACTTTACGTTTTGACACCACATTTGACTCAGTGATCTGGGCGCAGGAGGATTGGACTGACAGGTTCAGAGCACACCACCCCAGTACCATCATATTTTACACGGACGACTCAACGACCGTTACAGGTTCTGGCGCAGGAATTAGCGGCCCAGATATTAGTCTTCCTATTCCAATGGGATTTCAATCGATCGGGTTTCAGGCAGAAGTACGCACGTATAAGGGGTGCGCAAGAAAATGCCTTGAAAAAAGCTACACAAATAAGAAAATAGTAATATTTACTGACAGCCAAGCAGCAATGAAAGCGCTGACGAGCTTTACTGTCACAACGAAGCTGGTGTGGGTTTGTCAGGAAATCCTCCAATAGGTAGGCTCCCTTACCAGTCTTACCCTTTTCTGGGTACCTGGGCATTCGGGTGTCGTAGGTAATTTCTTTAATAGCGGGCCGACGAGCTTGCAAGGAGAGCATTCGCCACCCCCTTCTTTGGGCCAGAACCCTACTGTACATACAGAAATGTGAAATAATTGAGTGGGAAAAAGCCAAAGCCACCTTACACTGGGAAACTCTTCCAGGGCTTTGGCAGTCAAAACTTTTCGTTCGCCAACTACTCACCTAAACGTACCCTAGTAATAGTCTAATGAACATGAGCAGAAACAGGGTTAGGATAATTTGCGGGCTCCTCACTGCCGTCTGAATGGCCATTTAAAGACCATGTGCATTGTTACCGACGCGAATTGTCATGTTCCCTTTAGAGAAGGATGTCGCCTCTTTGAACATGGGCGAGCTTAATCGATTTATCGAAAGAAGTCAGTTAGATGAGTTAATGTTCATCTAACCCATAGCTTGGGCGATGGAACAATACACCAACGGCCGCAGTGCCCAGGGCTACCTAACAGCCACAGCCCGTAAACAATCTAATCTAATCTATCATTTGTCTATGCGAATCGAGTTAAGTTATGAGTTTCTCGCATAGGGAAACAGAATCGTTTTTTTTTCGGTCCCCTACTTAGTTTCAATGCATGCACGCAGTGAAGAAGCAAGACGTCTGGTCACCCTATTTTAGCAAATATATAGTCGAATCCTATAACATATAATACTGATGAGGAAATGTTCTTTTTGTTGACGGCATCTATTACTTGCATTCTTGTCGTGATATTTACATCTACATCTTTTTCCTAGCCAATGGGTGGTCTACGTTTAATAAAACTTGTCTGAGTTGTCATTCACTAGCTATGCAAATTTACCAACTTACCAAAATCATTTTAACATCTTGCCTTTTTTAACGTTCCTTGAACCCCAAAATGGATCACTTCCAAACAATCGAAACTTAATTACCTCAATTCATTCAATTAATAACTCTAAATGGGAGTGTAGATGCATACAACGACGACGGCCGTTATCACAAAGAGCTACTTCAACATTGACCGCAACACTCCATCAATCCCAAAAGTCTCCACAGCATTTATGTACACATACGAGCCGCAGTCATGAATTCGGCACACATATGGGCTTCAATATATTTGCCAAATTAATTTCAATCAGAGAATCCGACCGACCCCATTAGTGTGCTGTTGGGAGGACGACGACGAGAGCCGAAATCCGCACAAAGTGCATAGTCGCCCATAGTATGTTCATACATCATGGAATGGATCGCTATTTCACTATACATACTACTTGGTACAGTGGTTGTCTCTTGTTCATTCATATTTTGGCTCTATAGGCTCGCTCTGTAGCAAGCCATAGCACTATACCCTGCCATGCATGCCGTCCAGCTGCATCTAATGAATGAACGGCTGCATAAACTGCATCTGCCCTATACTTGACTCGGTATGAAGAGAAGAGCGAAGCTGGTCAATGAACTTCCGAAAAACATGCTGTGTTTTGGTTGTAACCCTGACCTGCCCAAATTTTACTCGAAAAGTCGACTCACAATGGGAGTGTGGCCCCGCCATACATACTCGGAGTGAATAGTGTGCTTTTGCTTTACGGGCACTATCGAAAACTCGTTTTCGCGGTCTGCATTGCTCCACATGTTGTTACCATATGAATGATGACGCGGATCGGTGCTGCTGGCCAACACAATCAGCAACAGTGGAAGTTGAAGGACGAGTCAGCTCAGCATAGTTTGGCCACCGACGAGATGGGAGCTGAAGTAGGAGCCGCGAAAATAAATTTAAATGCCGGCTGTACGATTGTTACGAGCAGGCACAGCGTACTCACAACTCACATCACATGTGGATGACAAATGCATATGTAGGCGATGCGTTGTGTTTTGATTGCATATGGAAATGATACTGAAACTCTGAATGGTTGGAACTTGGAAGCAGACGAGCTGCTAGCTTTATAGTCCAGTCATATTAGCATTTCAAATAGAAAAAAAAACAGAGTAAGGCTAATTTTTGACGATTTTGAATCAGTGGGGTCCAAGGAGTGAGTGTAAAACTCATTTTGCTAAGAAAAAAATTGTTTGGAAAGCTCTGAAAAAGGACAAAAAACGACACTTATTCATCCTTGATCAATAACGTGGGCATGCGTGCAGTCATATCAAAGGGAATCCGGCGTTTGTTACTTGTTTCAAGGACCCTCAAAAGAGAGAAAATCGCGTTTAAATAAATAAAAATGTAGTGTTTCCGGTAGCCCATCATCTGTATCTTTCCAAAGTTCAAATTGCCAACCAATTTAGAATCTATAATTCTGAAGATTCTACCATTAATTTTGCTAAGAAAATATTTGATCGGATAGCTCTGTTTAATCCATGTTCAATCGGGGATTAATTAAAAATCCTTTTATGTCCTTTTTTTAAGCTTTCCGATCAAATTTCTTTTAGCAAATTCAACGGTAGAATCTTCAGCTACTAAAGATTCTAAAAAATGAAAAGGTAGTGTCAATTTCATTTATTCGCGTAGTTATGGCTTTGGAACGATACAGATGATAAGTTACGGGAAACACGAAAAATTTCCATTTAAACGCGATTTATTCCGTAGAGCGTAGACGTAGAGGGTCCTTGAAACAGGAAACAAACACCGGATGTGTAATGTAATCGGCGTCTCCTTTGATATGACACCCCGCATGCCCACCTCTGATCAAGGTTTAATTATAGTGTCCTTTTTGGGACCTTTCCGGTCAACATTTTTCTTAGCAAAATTAGTTTTAGATTCACTAGAATCGGAAACAACCAAAATTTGCCTTACTTTATTTTTTTCTTCTGTTTCGAGGCCTGAGTTGGGATATTTTGACTGGACAATTGAGAGGTTAATGGAAATCTCGTATGCAGTTTTGCATTTGGGTGCGGATACGAGTGTACAGATCGCCAGTGGCGACGTAAGGGTTTTGAGGGTTTAAACCCTCGGATTTTTTTCCTTCTGCTAGGATGACCAAAAAAATAGATTTTCCCACGACAACAGTTTTAACAGACTGAGAGCGAGTAAATTTCGCAGCCGGCATTCGAACAATTGGTACATTACGCTTTCAGGTCCCCAAGGGAAATTTGTCTTGTTCTTCTTATCGACATTAACGACACTTATCTTACCGTCCGCCATATAGCGGACACTTAGCGGAAAATATCGGAAACATCAAAAATTTCCCTTGGGGACCTGAAAGCGTAATATACCACATTTTTCACTTTATAAGCTTTAACGAAACTCTATTGCACGTTAGCCTAAAAGGGGATGGTCAAAAAGGTCGTTTGAGGAACAGCAATAAAACGTATGACAAATGAAAGCTTGGAACGAGTAGATTAACGTTTGTTTTAGCGATATTTAGCTAAACAGTGGGAGATCGGAGATATGAGCGATTTAAGTTTTGACAAAAAGTGAAAAATATCACTGCACTAAAATCACATTAACTGAAAAAGTATGTAACTCAGAGACTTGAAGTAAATTTTCTAATATACTTAACAGTTTTTGCTATCATTAATTAAAAAAATAATTAAAAAATATTAACTCGTTTGGAAATTATACCCTTTCAAAGTCAAAAGTTGTAAATTTGTAATGTTTTTTTTGTTACTTTGATCTATTAATTTCTAAATTGCGCAATCATTACATATAATATTTTTTGTAAAATAAAATCTTTGTTTTGTAGTGAACAAATTGTTATTACATACATTTAGTCTATTTTCAAAAGTTATAAGAAGTTAATTGGGCTTAAACGACGTTAGGTCTCGCAAAAAGATACACAATTTGACCAAAATATTATGATAACGTTGCACGTGTAATGTCGTATAAATCGGACTATCAATGGAAACGGATTCGAAAATAAAATATAGTATTGTAACAAATGAGAATTATTCTTGATCATGGATTTAAGGATAGTATTGGTATTTTAGAAGCATATGGTTATGAAGCTAATGTACGTATACCTCCACAGGAAAGGCGAGAAAGCTAATTAAACACGGAACGGGCGAATAGATCAAGACTTTTATAACCATATGCCGGTGGGTAGTATAGAAGTTATGAACGGAACGATGGAGCAATCTTATAAGCTGTTTCGTCAAACCGACTTTAATAGATCTCTTCTCCACATGTTTGACGACATGCAAACCTCCCATTTTTAGAAGACTTTTCTCGATTAACTTGCTCGCTTTAAGGACAATTGCGGGAGGGGATTTACTATGTTGAAATGTGTAGGGATGATACACTTGAGGGTTTAAGCGATTGCAAAATTACACAGAATAATTAAAGTATGGCTTTTATGGGTTCGAATACATTCGCGGCATGTGAGAGAACGAATTTATTATGTCTAGATTTTAATTGATAGAGAACAGCACAGGATATATTCCATTATAGAGCATTACTGCAGTTGTCTTACTGGCAGGCGAACAGTGGGAAGCTGCGCCCATATTCTGTCAGTTTTATGGTATGTAGGATTAGGTAGATTTGAAAAATTCAATCCTCCAGCGCAGCATTTACTATATGTAATAATCGATGAACAATATTAATTAGCCTTTCGTTACCTAATTTTAATGTTTGTTTTGTTTAAATGCAATAATTAAATGTTGTCTAAATGGAATAAAAATAAGAAAAAAATTGGGTTTTTATATACTCACATAACCAGAGCGAACCCAAGGGGGGGGGGGATTAGGGGGATAAAACACCCCCCGAAATTATGAAACCGATTTTCAAAAGTATTAGTTTAAAGAACATTTACACAATATAACTATATTGACATAGCAAATAAGTGATGATTTTCAGACTCAAGATCTATAGTGTAGTCACTATAGGTGCAGATTGCAAAACGTGGTGGAGAAATCTAAACTAAACTTTTGGTGGGAAGCTTCAGATTCGTGCTCAGCACCCCAAAAAACATAAGAAACAAAAAAAAATTTCTCCACAACATTTTGCAATCTCAGGTAGGTACTAGGTTACTACACTACTAACACAAAATATGACATTGAAAATTAAGTTTAAGTGTAATTGAAAAAATAATCAATTAATTTTACTAGTTTTGATCAAAGCCATCTAAAGACATAGCCAGGAATTAGAAAAAGCCAATAAAGCTTCTCTTTCTAACTAATGCAAAATAATAGCCATAACAAACAATTGCCGCTATATTCTCGCTAATGCAAAGCATTGTGGCACGAGAGTCCAAATTACATAGACAAAGTACTCTTCTCAACTGCACTCTTCGTACTCATTCAAAATTGTATGTCACGAGAGTCCAACTAGCACATAAACAAATTCTACTTCCGGGCTGTCAGTAACGATGATTTTGGTTTTGATAGACTAATAGTAGCGAATTATTTTTCAAAGTTTAATTTAAGGCGAAAAAAAGTAAAATAGAAAAGAAGATCAGATACATTCAGTGAGTAGTTTTTATTAAGGGTCACTTTACATATTATAATTCGCGAGTTTCAAAAACCACAAAAAATTGACAAATTTATAATAGTGACCGTTGAAAAATGGGTAAAACCTGTCTTCATTTTGTAGGACCTAAATGGATGTAAAAAAACTAAATTGATATGCAAGATGTGCAATAAGGTAACTCCGTCTAAAAAATTTCGTAACAATCGGTTACCAAAACCAGTTATGTATTTCCTAAAGGAAGTGTATTTGAAAAGAAGAACATTTATTTATTTTGATGAAAATCAACTTTAAATATTTTAAATTAAATTTTTGTGAAATTTAGAATATATAAAAACGATTATCTTAAGGTTAAGGTCTTAAAATATTTAAAACGTATGATTTCATGAGTCACTTGCATACACAAATCTCACCCCCCCCCCCCCCCCCCCGAAATAAATTCCTGGATTTCGCCCCTGCACATAACAACCCATAACATTAATGAATGCATTATAAGGAATGGACTTTTGTATGGAGGGGGTCTTAATATTTGTGTTGGCGAGCTCCCACGAAAAGGACTTAGCGAGAATACAACAACAAAGTAATGTCCAAAAAATCAGCTTAATTGGAGCTTTTTCGCAGATTTAGAAGCAGAAAATGAATAAAGAAGAAAAGGGTTTTTGTATCAAGAGTACCCTTTGTTTTGAAGTAATCGTCCTGACTTTTAGGGTTTTTTAGAAAAAATTTTTTCAAAAAACCCTTATGAAATCGATTTTGTCCGTCCGTCCGTCTGTCCGTCTGTTCACTAAATAACTCGCGAACGGCTCAACCGATTGTCATGAAATTTGGTAGGAATGTGTAGAATGGTTACAGTCTTTGGCACATATACCTTAGAAGTTGGTAGGAAGAAGATAACAGGGTGTCCCGAACGTTTTAAAAAAGTCGACTTTTTTAGTTTTTATCGGAGAATGACGTATGGGCATTTAAATCAAAAATCTAAACGAGTACACCTCATATCAGTTAAAATTTTCCAGTTTCGAGTAACGGTAAAATAGTTATTGGCGTTTAAAGTTAAACTTCCTTTTCGAGCTCCGTTTTTCTAAACCGTTATAGGGATCGATATGAAACTTTGCACAAAGATTGGTCGGTAGGGCCTTATATACGTTAAATATTAAGACTGTTGACTTTTGCAAAGGAAAAGTAAATTTGTAAAATTTCAATTTGTTCGTGTGTAGCCCCTCTTAGGTTTCCAAATATGAAAATTTTACTAAGGGTTTTTAGAAAATTACATATAGAATATGTCTACGAATTTTCATTCGAATAGCTGTATCCAAACCGGAAATATAGCCTAATAAGTATTTAGTAAGGGCCTTTCACAATGCAAGCCTCTTAAGCATTTCTTCAATGTATATCTTTTAACTTGATGAAACAATGAACATGCTAAGCTAAACAGCTAAGCCCTGTGGCATGGGTCGCGAATAATGCCACCGCCTTTCCCAGCGTGTCGTAGAAGGCGACTAAAAAGGGACCTAATCCAAGGTGGATCAGCATGCGCCGAGGGATGCATGGTCAAGAGGGTGCTTGGCCGCTAGTATGCGAAGGTCGCAGGCAACCATGACATCTGAAGCCTGAGGCACGTTTTAACATCAACAAGACCTCCCATAGGTTAGTGTGTGTGTGTATGGGTTGCCGCGTCTGGAGATAGCCGGCGGACGTAAAAGGAAAGTCCATAAATTTACTTATTTCCACACACTAGTGCCAAAAACACAACCTTTCTCCAAAAGGTGTAAAAGAATGGAAGGCCTTATGGAAATTCACGCAAATACAAGCACTACCCCGCCGGGCACTACTTCTGTTATGCGGTTGAGTGATCCCGGGGCGAACCTAGTTCGCGCCAGAGCTCGACGGTTTCCGGGGGCGAGCAATATAAGGCAGTCCAATTACATTGTGGAGAAGCTGAGGGTTGCAAGCTGGAATGTCGGTTCCATGACGTCAAAGAGCGAGGAGATCGAGGATATCATGAAGCGGAGAGGGATAGACATTATGTGCGTGCAAGAGACAAAGTGGCGAAATACCCATATCGACAGAGCCCGGTTTCTTACGAATTCCATGAAGTACAAATTGTACTACTATGGAATTACAAACCAAAGAAACGGAGTTGGCATTATTCTGGCGTCGTCTTTACTTGGCAGTATAATAAGTGTCGCGAAGAGAAGTGACCGCTTGATCAGCATCAAATTGGTTATCTGCGGAAGGGTGTGGAACGTAATAAGTGCCTACGCTCCCCAAGTGGGATTGCCACCAGAAGAAAAAGAGGCATTTTGGAACGACGTTGACACCCTAATTCAGACCATTCCAGATACCGAATTGGTGTTCTTGGGAGGAGATTTAAATGGCCATGTGGGTGAATCAAATTATGATTACGAGGATTGCCATGGTGGAAAGGGTAGCCCTTCAACGGTCAGAAATGACGAAGGTGAAGCTATTCTGACCATGTGCAGATCGCATGGTTTGGTCATCCTAAATACATGGTTTGTGAAAAACGAGAGACACCTAATTACCTACAGTAGTGGACACGGAGATAGGAAACACGAAACGCAGATCGATTACCACCTCTGTTTCGATTTTATGAGAAGGTGGGTAAGAGACTGCAAGGTGATCTTGGGTGAATCTGTCGTCAGCCAACATCGTTTGCTCCTGTCAGAATTTATTTTGAAAGCAGGAGGAGCAAGAAATAGAAGAACTCCCAAGCCTGTCGAAAAAATCAAGTGGCACAATCTCACAAACGACAACTTTGAACCTGTAGTAACTCCATTCATTGATAAAATGACGGAGTGGTTTCAAAACAACATAAACTGCACCGAGCACAGTCCAACACAAATGTGGAATAGTTTCGCTGAAATGTCAGTAGGTGAGGCGGAAAAGGCACTTGGAGTTTCGAAAGGTCCACTCCACACGAAGAAAGAAACATGGTGGTGGAACACCGAAACTAAGGAAGCAGTGCAAGCCAAATCGAACGCATTTAAGGCATGGACGAAATGTGAGTCAAGCAGTGAAGCCGAACGGGTTCAACTTCGCGAAAATTATATGCAATGCCGGAAGAAAGTAAAGCGCTTGGTAGCTCAAGCAAAGGCGAAGGCAGCTGAGAAATTCTACCAAGAATTAGAAACTCAGACTGCGACCGAAGGACCGTCTTTGCGCGAGAGACCTAAGCACGACGCCAGGATATTTAGGGTCGCAGCCCAAAGGAGAAGGAACGCTCGGGAAATACAGGCGCCAAAGTACGTGGAGGACTCGCAAGGAATGTTGCTGATTGACGATACGGCAATTTGTAGCAGGATGCGAGAGTATTTTGACGAACTTCTAAATGAAGAATTTCCTCGGGCAACTTTTCAAGATGTTGAGCCAAATACCACAAATATTGAAGATATCTCAGAGGAAGAGGTGATGGAGGCAATGCATCAGATGAAACGCGGAAAGGCAGTCGGCCCGGACAAAATCCCCGCGGAATTTTGGTTGAAAATGGAAAATGTCGGGCTTAGTTGGCTCACAGTTCTCTTCAACAAAATCAAAGGTGGGCAACCGATGCCTGATGCTTTCAGGGAAAGTTTTCTTCTTCCTTTCTATAAGAACAAGGGAGACTCACGCAAACTCAACAACTATAGGGCTATAAAGTTAACACCTCATACACTGAAGATCTACGAGCGAGTTGTCTGCAACCGATTGAGAAAGATTGTGCGGTTGAATGACAATCAATGCGGCTTTGTTGAAGGTCGATCTACAGTCGATGCGATTCAGTGCATTCGTGTTGCGATGGAAAAGTATAGAGCAGCACGAAAGGACTTGTATTTTGTGTTCATCGATTTGGAGAAGGCATTCGATAGAGTACCTCGTGATCTGATATGGTTGGCCTTGAGAGCACTTAATGTCCCCGAGGCATACGTCAGGATGATACGAGACATGTATGATGGAGCTACGACTAAGGTTAGATGCACAGCCGGTGAATCAGAAGAATTTCCGGTGAATGTCGGAGTACACCAGGGCAGTGTATTGAGTCCGTTGCTCTTCAACATCATCATGTGCTACTTATTAACACGTGTCTCCGACGGCCTAGAAATATCTCTTCTTTTTGCTGATGATATAGTCCTCAGTAGCCCAAACATCGTTGCCTTGCAAGCTGCGCTTACAAAATGGTGTGACATTCTGGAGGAGCATGGACTGAGGGTAAGTATAACAAAGACTGAGTTCTTATGCTGCCAATTCTCAGACCCAAATGCACCGATACCAGAAATGTACGTCAAAGGAGAGCAGCTTAAGTCTTGTACCAAGTTCAAGTACCTTGGCTCGATGGTGAACAGCGGAGCTACATGCGATGATGACATCAAACATCGCACAAAGGTTGGGTGGATGAGGTGGCGAGAAAACTCAGGAGTTTTCTGCGATAAGAAAATGCCACTGAAGCTAAAGGGCAAGTTGTACAAAACGGTTGTACGTCCCGCACTCATGTATGGATCAGAATGCTGGACCATGTATGAAGGTTACGCGAAAGAAATGACAGCGACTGAAATGAAAATGTTACGCATGTCAGTTGGTGTAACCAAAAGGGACCACATCAAGAGTAGCTACATCCGAGGCAGCTTGTCCATAGACCAACCAATCACCGAAAAGCTCGAAGACCGACGAATGGATTGGTATTGCCATGTTCAACGGCGTCCGCCTGAGAACCCCGCAAAGAGAGCGATATCAATGGAAGTTCCACTTGATGGACCCAAGGCCAGAGGCAGACCAAAGAACACCTGGATGTGTCAAATGAAAAAGCAACAACAACGCATTGGTCTCGGCGATGACACGATCCAAGATAGAGCTGCCTGTAGAAATATGCTGAGAAATTATCGCCAAAACGGACGATGTGCCTACACCGCAGGTCGAGCAACGCGGAACCATGGAGCGGTATAAAGAACGAGGCAAGGAAGAAGAAGAAAGAAGAAACAATGAACATGAAATTTGGTGGAAATGCATAGAATGGTAATAGTGTTTGCCACAAAAATTTTTGAAGTTAGTAGAACCAAGTTAACAGGGTGACCCTGAATAGCTGCAAAAGTATACTTGTTCAATACTCATAGGAAAGCTTGCGTTGGCTCTTATGACAGGGAACACAATGGGATCATTTTATATAAGGTTGCTTTTCCTTGATTAACAAACAGTAGATTTACAGCTAATAATTCAGTTCATATATAAAGCCAAGCCATCCTTACGTTTGCCTGAGTTTCTTTTTGGTCAAAGGCCATCAGAAATCTTAAATCGAAAAATGCCTTTAGATTTGGAGTACTTTTATACAAACTGGGTAAATAGTAAATCTATTTTTAGATTGGTCTAATTAAAGGTGGAACAGAATGAAAGGCGCTAGCTGGAACGCGTTTATTTAGACCAATCCAAAAATAGATTTACAGGAAGCATTTCATTAATGTTGTGCACAATACTTATTTATTGCTTATAAAATATATGTACAAAAAATATTCACTATGCATTAAAATTCTAAAAAACCCTCGTATTGCGGGCGCAGCCCTCTGTACGCCGGTATTTTTTTACAGTAGTATAGTACTATAGTAGGGAATAATTTGACCACTTAAGACAATTCAATTGCTATCCGGACGAAAGTTATACCTAAAAATGAAAAAAATTGTAGGGGAAGTAGAGGAAATATTGGCCGCATTGTATTGTATGATTACAGAAAGTAAGATCCTCTAGTAAAAAACACTTGTCCTAAATTTCAAGTCTCTAGCTTCATTCTTTTAAAAGTTATAGACCAGCAAATTGCCCCAAAGGACGAACAAAAGTCGCCCTTTCTCAGGAACCCCAGTGTTTACAGGCCTACAATTTATATATAATATATTAGTTACTTTCTAATATAGCCCTTTCATATGACACCAGTTTCATTGCTGTTCACTCAACGACCAATTTTCATACAAAAGTGCCCATGCTCCTTCACCTTACCTTTTGTACGGCTCTAAAAAAGCGATTTCATTTTTACAGGGAAATATTTTATTTACAATTTTGGAGCCTAACGAAATTTGCCGAAGTTTCCATTATAAAACACTATCCCATTCTTGGGTCACCAGATTTTGTTTTTTATGTGTTCACGGTTGAATCTACATTCGTCCAGCTGAAATAATTTCTCTGACTGCAAGCTTAGAGGGGATTCACACTACTGATAGGCTTTACTAAACCCAGTAAATTAATCGAGTCGAAACCCGCCTACTAGATTAAATCTTATATTCTATCCAGAGTGCACGAAAACGGATTGATGTCGCCGTACGTTTTCAGAAATCACCGAAAAGTGTTCACAGTGCACTGTTTGTAATTTCATATGACAACCGACAACAATATTTTGGCTATAAATCGTTATAAGTTTAAAAATGTGCTGGTGCAGTTATCGATAGTAATTTGCAACATATTTCGTCACTTCAAAATGACCGTCCATTCTCTTATTATGGAGAAATTAAGAACATTGGCAAACACACGAAACTGAACAATTTTTTCGGGTGTCAGTTAAAATATCGGAGTGAGCCGAAATGTGCTGAATAGGGGAAATAAGGTTTGAGACCTGGGTGCTTATACCACAGATCAGATATACATAGATCAGGAACTTAGAACAAAATAATTTTGCCAGAGGGAAACCACTACAAATAAATAATGTGCGACGAATAGAATTTCCATTAAACTGCCCATTGTATTGAGAAAGACAGCTATAGCTAATTTTTGTTTACCAGAGAGTCATAAAGTTTTACTTTTAAGTGTATGCGTGGTCGAAAACATTAATTGCAGTCGTGTGCGTTAACTTTTTCAATGAATTGCATTAGTGTGTAAATTTTCGTCGACATTTAGAGTTACCGTGTAATATCAATTCCCTGACCGCAAATGGATTATTGTCAACACATAACATCAAATCATACTTCTTTACGTACAATAAATCGATTCACAATTTAAGAATGTTTTTCTATATAACTACCACTCTAAATAACACTTTTCAATTAACATTTTTAACAATTTGCGCACTACGCTATTGTACATACCGAAATGGTAACACCGAAAACGAAACGAAAATGACACAAACCCCGCCCCGGAGCCATTTTTGTTTGAAAACAATGGATGCTCGGTGTTACCATCTCGGTATGTACAATAGCGTAGTGTGCATAATCTTAAAAATTTCAATTGAGATTATTATTTTATTATTTAGAGTGGTTGTTATATAAAAAGCGTTCTTAAATTGTCGATAATCATTTTATTGTACGTAAAATAGTATGATTTGATGTTATGTGTTGAAGACAATCCATTTGTGGTCAGGAAAATAATATTACATGGCAACTCTAATGTAGACGAAAATTTACACGACCATTTCGTGAACAACACGACATTTTGCATGCATTTTTTTTTATGTTCACTTGCGTGAAGATCCACTTGGAGACGAAAAATGTTGATAGTTTGTGTTTTTTACAAATTTTCTATAATACGTTAATATAACGAATATGATCTTCATCCTCAATAAACAAATATGAAGTGCTTGTTCACGGGGCATTTCCAGTTTTAGATGGAGACTCCACCCATCTCGACCCAGTACTGAAAACGGTCAATTTGTGTGGCTGTAGCGGGAGAGTGGAGGTGGATTATTTAGGAGGAGATTTTTTTTTACATTTAAGAAAGAGATCGAATCGTTAAGCTAGTTAGTCTATTCATTCTTATGGATTTAAATGATGCTAAGGGGAAGGCTTCGATTATTCAGTATCTTCCTGTATGTACACGTTACTTACAGTACACACTCAAACGTAAAATGTTTTTCAGCCGATTTTAATTTTGTATGGAGTTCCAACTCTATTCCTACTCTATGCTTATACGTTTTGATTTGAAAAAATCAAGGTTTCATAGAAAACACGCAAATTAGCGTATTTTCAATGTGTCAATTTGTATGGAAATTGAAATGTTTTCGGGCTGTTTTCATACGAAAACATGATAATAGCCCAAAATTATATGATTTCCCTCACTGTGAACATATTATTATGCCATTAAATTCAAAACACATCGTAGAATGCACTCGTATTATTCAAATTGCAATACAATACGGTACAATTGTTAGATAACTAAATCGACAGCATTCTAGGAATGAATAAATTGGAAGAACTTTGGGAAGTTAAGCTTCTTCAAAGCCTATTGAAACAATTTCGGGAGAGGTCCGGACCTCCATCAGAGGAAAATCTTGAATTGCTTCGCGCTGAAAAATGAGGAGCACACTCAGAAATTTCTCATCACTTAAATTTAAAGTGAAGTATATTAAAAATAAAATTGGTATTTATCAACTAAGCATTTTAAAAACAAATAGTTTTATATTAAATTTAATAGGATTCACTTTAATGATTTGTTCAAAATTGACTGGAACATCGATTTAAATGTGTTCAACTTTGTTTTAAAGTTGGTTCCTTTTTGAAGGCTGTGTCCGTCACATGTACATAATTCCGCCGCTATTTTGTTCAGTGCTAGTAATCTCAGAAAGCTTAGGTGTAGGAAGTAGGACTACGAAACGATACCCGGTTCGATTCCCAGAAGAAGCAAAGTGAAAAAATAAAGTTTTTAAAATGTGGTAAAAAAAAGTTAAGTAAAACAAATAAAAACAAAAGGAAAAAAAAAACTATTTTTTAACTTTTTTAATCTTACAATCAAAACATTTTAAATTTAAAGTAAAATCACTTTTAAAATAAAGTGATATTCCCCTTTTGATTTGACATGCAGCAATTTTAAAAGTATGTACAAGAATCACTTTAATATTTCCTCTATTGATTCAAAATGAAACATTTTTGAATTAAACGTAAACGTTTATGGAGCCACATCATATTTGAAAATTTTCGATTCATTTCTAATAGAGAGTTTTAGCATATCGTTTGAAATAAAACGACATAATTTGACATTCCTTATAAAAATTCGCTTACTTATACCGTATACGAAACAATATCTTAATTTTGCATGTCCCAAGTAGGCATGGGTGTATTTCCCTATATTTGATGCTCTGGAAGCAGTCGAAATTGGCGAAATAATTTGTCGTGATATTACACCTATGCCTACTTAAGACATGCAAAATTAAGATATGTATATTGTTTCGTATACGGTAAGCAAGCAAATTTTTATATGCAATGTCAAATTATGTCGTTTTATTTCAAACGATATGCTAAAACTCTCTATTATTTTTGATTTTATAACGATTTTTTTCTGGGTACAGTCATTTTCATAAATTCTATAAAAAAAAGTTTACATGTATTGGAAATTGTACGATATGATGTACTCACAAGCTAACAAAAAAGTTAAATTTGCTAAAAATGATGCCCCGCAAACACCCTCTATCTTATTCATTTTGAGCATTCTCGGTTGTGAACTTGTTATTTTCATATCGGTATGAGTTCATACGGAAACTTTCCACTTTCATAAACCACCGCTTAGTCGACGCAACCCTGTATGACGACACATCCGTCTAGCAGCGAATGCATACAAAGTTCACAACAATCCTGTATGGACATTTTAGAAGGAGTTCCGTCTTGATATGATCCTTAGCTATATATTTGCCATCACATTACCACTCCACCATATTACATACTTCTCGGGTAAGTTGCACCCTAGTAGAAGTAGTGGTGGAGCGGGGTGCGGTGCTGGGATATATTTTTCTGCACAACTGCGATTGTGTGTTTATCGGCGAATGCAATTTGTTTCTTGTTGACGTGGCCTCTTTATGCACTTGGGTGCATCTGGCAGTTCATCAATATCAAGGCAATTGGTTCGAATTAAAATTAATTTAGCGAAAAGGTTCAGTTTTGGAGAGACGTTTTATACAGTGCTGTATAGAAGAGAAATCTTTGAAGGTACTTTTTTGCTGAATAGTACTATAATGTATTTGAAAATTCAGATTCAATATGCGACCTAACGAAGCTTTGATGAAACTTCCGGTTTTATTGTGTTGTACACTGAAAAAATCATTTGCTAAAAACAAGAAAAAAATACAACAAAAGCAGCCAAGGAATAATTTTCCTGATTTAAGATGGATTTTCTTGTTCCTAGAAAAATCTTTGCTTAAAATAATGCTTATAATTTATTATTATAATTTTAAGCAAAAAAGAAGAGTGTCGGGCTTAAAGCCTTGAAGAAAGTCCCGGCTTTCAGGTTAACCCAATCATTTTATCCAATAATAGTTTAGGCGGATCAAATATTACGAAATTACGTTAAATGCTCTAGCTGGTGACCACTGCACTATTATATTGTATAATAACATTGACACACATATCTTCGAATGACGCAAATACGTCATTATGACGAAAATTTACCATCATTAGCACAAATTCAAAATTACACATTTGGACCATCATTTGCTCAATAATGACAGGGGACGCCATCTGTTGCAAAAATGCAGAACAAGCATTTTTGGAAAAATATTAATTTTGTTATAAATCTTTACTCGTTTCTATTCAAATTCTTCAAAAAAAGTATGCCTTTAAATTTTTGAACAGAATATTCATCAAAATATCGCTGTTGTTAGGGACATTTTCATCATTTACACAAACGTCAAAAGTAAATGATGAATTCTAATGACGAAAACATATGTGTCACCTCAATTTCGAACTTTCATCATTATGATTATCGTCATAATTATTTGAATATGTGTCAAGCTTGTAATACTATTGCCCATATGTTCAATTTCTTTCAATGAATCAATTTAGGAGACCCGGCTTAAGGGCAATGTGCGAGAGGAAAGTGCTCAGTATACGGCGTTTCATCGAAAGACTTACAGAAGCAGCGGTATAGTCAAGGTTCTGCGTCGTTTAAGGATTTTACCACCATTCACGTAAGTTTCCAGCTATGTCTGCTATGTCATAGCAGAACTTTGATTGGGTTTGAAGGAATGGAATCAATTTAATAACGATATCGAATTCCAGGAATGAAAACATTCCTGCGGGGGATTGTTATTCTTAGGAATCATCTCACGCATAAATTTGGTTCAAGGCAACCAGAGCAAAATCTAAAAAAAATGTTCGGGTGACTATGAAAGAAAATTCCTATTCCAGTTAAAACCGGAAAATTGAAAAACTGTGCGGCCTAATATTAGAATGACTAAAAAACTCAAAATAACTCGGTTATCCGTTCTGAAAGTACCGGTTTACGATCCGTCTGTCCGGTTTTGACATCCCTAAATCAGACCCCGCTAAATTTTTTCAACGCAGACCTGTGCAATGAATACTGCACTGTTAGATATCAAAGCTCAGAGGAGAGCACTGCAGATAGAAACCTGCAATTTGCCGTAATTTCCCCCACCGACCGTTTCGAATACGAAAACTCTGTTTTAGATGAATGTCATTACTTATTTTTTTAAGTGTACTTCGATTTTCTACTTTTAATTCTTGTACTATGCATATTTTGAAAATTTTTAATTAATCTGTCAAAAGAAATGATTCTTTGGGCCATGTTGATTATACTCAAATAGTCTAATTTAGTCAAATTAACAAGGACCAAAGAATCGAAGAAAAAATACCGAAATTCAATGTAATTGACGTTTCCTATGATATGAAGGATACTTTCATGTCCGTTTTTGTTTGTTTTGAGATCATTTCTTGACAAAATGCATTTTAGTATCCTACTGATTTTCACACATCAACAATTACTTTTTTTATTTTAAACACTAGTGATTGGACCAAAATTGCTTGATATAGCGTTTAAGCTTTAAAAAAACTTTTAAGTTTTGCATGCAGTTTAAGCAATTCGCAATCTAGTCTAGTAACTAGGTGATTTCAGATTGCAAAGTGTGGTGGAGTAAATTTTTTTTTTGTTTCTTATGTTTTTTGGGGTGCTGAGCTCGAATCTGGAACTTCCCACCAAAATTTCGTTGCGGAACAGGGTCAAAATCGCGAAAAAACCCAAAACTTTTGGAGTTTTCCCGTTCTTTTGCTTATAACTCCGAAAGTGTACATTTCTCCGAAAACCTGTCCTTGAAAATATTAGAGAAAACATAATTGCGGGTCTAACGCGCCATTAATCATTAAAATGTGTTAAACGGTATTGCTACAATTGATAGTCATATTTTTGGCGTTTTTTGCCATTTTTATTCTGTTTTGCAACGAAATTTTGGTGGGTTACGGATTCAGGTTCTGCACCCTAAAATACATAATGTACAAGAAAAATGCAACTGTTGCGACCAAAAATGAAAAACCGTTCAATCTCAAAATTTTATTCATAATATGGAACTATGTTAAAAATGGCAAATTTAAATTATCAATTGTAGTAGTGCCGCTGAACGGATTTATAGTATTTATGTCTCTTTGGACGCGCAAGTATGTGCTCTCTGAAATATAAATGGAGAGTTTTTCGCAGAAAGAAATAGTTTCAGAATTAGAGGCTAAATAACGGAAAAACAGCAAAAATTTTAGGGGTTTTCGCGATTTTGACCCTGTTTCGCAACGAAATGTTGGTGGGAAGCACCTGATTCGTGCTCAGCACCCCAAAAAAAAACATAAGAAACAAAAAAAAATTTGTCTCCACCACATTTTGCAATCTGATGTACTAGGATTATCACCTGGATACTACACTAATCCTCATTTCGCTTAAGATCGTAACGGCAGACTTAAGGTACATTTTCCTCGACACGACTGCACGACCGCGACTCGCTCATTCCATATAAAAACTCGCTTTTAAAATGAGAGAGAAACGAGTTTTTTTATGGAATGAGCGAGTCGCTGTCGTGCGGGCGCGTAGAGGACAACGTACCTTTAGTCCGAAAGTGACAAGTATCAAAATTTGCTACACGCCTGAAAATAGTGAAATTAGTTTTTCTCCCGTTTTTGCCGCAGTTGATCGTTTCCAAATGATTGTAAAATGTAAAATCCCAGCTAGCTTCACCTATCAAAAGTTATTAACAATCGGAAAAACAGTCTTTTGAATGTCATAGATAGATCATATCGTCAAATCATTTACCAAAATAATTGCTATAGCACAATTCAAGGTTTCAATCATTTGTCGTTTTTCCGACAAATGTACATCCATATGTATGCACATTCATAAATGCTTTGAAACAACGTTTAGCAAAACTACTATTTTTGTTCTTTAATTTATTATCATTTTCCGTTGATTATTATTCCTATTCTAAAAAATTCTCTAAATGCTCAAGAACACATCGTGTGTCACAATATCGTATTCCTATATGTATGTATGTATGTAGTTACTTGTGCAATGAGATGCAATTTTTGCCTCTACACAGATTTTCATTTTTACCGTCAGACACAAATTTATTAGAATTGACCTTGTCAACAGTTTCCATGTAAACTTAATCATTGCAAGTATTAATTCAGTTATGTACTAAAAAAATTATATACGCATAAATACATGAATTTAATGCAACAAAAAGGAATTCTTGTTTGATTTCGTAAATGTTTTCCCCTCACATTTTTCCAGTTTTCTTTGATTTTTTACTATGTAATAATCTAAAAGCTTGAATTTATTTTTCTATTTTTTTTTAAAGAATCTTTTTTTGCAGTGTCATTGCAAAAATTGCATAGAATAGAATAAAGTGAATGTGCAACGACTAGTAATGCACTTTTCGACTAATACAAAGCAGCAGCGGTGCGACGCGACGCGATGAAAATTCACGGCTGCAAATCAAACGATCGCGCGTTGTTGATGCAATAGGAAATGCAATGTGTAAAGATTTGTTGAATTGATTAGAATTTCTGGTATATGACTGGTGTGTGTTAGCAATGAAACATTTGCGAGTTTCTAATAATAAATTAAATTGCCATTTTGGAATTGTAAGCCGTGCACGAGTCTTTCTTGATAGGTTGTTTTTTTTTAGTTTTTTTCTGCGAGTTGTTGTTTTTTGCTGTTTTTCAGATAATATTTAATTTCAAGGCAACAATTCGATTTTTGTGCATGAAAATGATTGTCGTCGTCGACATAGCACATTAGAATGTAAATAGCATGTATGACGTTAATTGTTTCATTGAAATGCCCATGATATTAGAAATACTGTAAGCACGTCGGTCCGGAAGTCCCACGCGACTAAATATCCAGCCGCTAAGATGTATGAATTCACTGAGATTTGTGAAGGGTATTAGGAAAATCAATTAAATGCTTTAAGGATTATAAAAACTTCAAAAACGGTAAGGGTTTGCAAAGTTAAACTTTTTTTTAATGAAAATTCAGTTGCCTTTTTTAAATATTATCAGTACAATCACCACCGCTTCAATCCGAGATAATTGCACTTTTATATTTTCAAATTAACATTTTCAAAAACGGAGGCTCCCAGAGCCAATCTAGAACGCATGGAGGCGCATATTTTGTCAAAAGCCGTAGAGAGCTGACCAAAGTTGCCAAAAATAGTGTATGCTTTTCTAGCTATGTTGTAGCCCGAAATAATTTCACTTTTGCTTTCAAATGAAAATTTTCGAAAATGGGAATATCGGCGCGCACGTTTCGCTGAAAAGAGGCGTAGCTATCATTATTTAGAACAGTGGCTCCCAAACTATTTTATTCCGTCCCACCTCTACAAAGTCTAAAGGCCCCCTGAAAAACACGTTAAGACCCAGCGTTGCGTTTTCGCAACATAAGAAATCAAACGTACGAAATTTGAGTAAACTATGTTGACTGCGGATTCTATTAAATGAAACATTTCTGTCTGATATTACATTTGGAAATTGTTGTCAACAAATAAAAGATTGTGGGCATAGTAGTTTAAAATTGTTCATTTTTGGTATCGTGAGAATCAATGTAAACCACAGAATTGAGAATCTTGCAAAAAACAGGTCGATTAGATAATTTTGTTAAATTTAAGTATTGCGAACACTGGGTCTTACTGGGTAAAAACTCTTTTTATTTTGTTAGGAGTTTTTCGAAGCTGAGAGACAAAGAGTAACCTAACCATTTATGCTAATTTAGTGAAGCATCATCCCTCAAAAATAGTGCTCGTTTAATTATTTGATTAAAAAGCAGTTTAAATGTTATAAAAATCGATGTTTGGCAGAACAAAGGCTACCAAAAATTCAGTTGACCTCCTTTTTACAAAGTTCATTGCACAAAATGGTGTCCGTTTTTATGCCTAAAATTTTAGAGTGGTTTTAGGTAATTTTCGTTCACTTTCCGCAGCGAATCAACTTAAATTTGTCTCATCTCTTCAAGGGTGGATTCGGTTATTTCAACGTATGCGTTTTTGTTTCATAAATGCTTAATTTCAGGAACCCCAAAAAAAAATCAAGTCAGACCTATGCCTAAGCCGATTGGGAGGTCGAAAAATCTGGATGGGAAAATCTCGATGAAACAAGTTTATCACGCATTAACGCATCATATGAACTAACCAGGCGTTCCATCGTCCACTGATCCATCTTGCAAATAACGCTTTCAACCAAGAAATGGCATGCCAAATGCGCTGCTAACCTTCCTGGATACCGTCGTCGATATCAAATGAAATTTTGGAAAAAAATTAGAGTAACTTAAAAAAAGTTGCTAAAGTTTAGTGATAAAAATTAGCACCATTCCTTGGCATTAAATTTCAAAAAAGCTTGTCATCTAAAATAAATCCCACAACTGTGCTGAAAACAGTTTGTGGAGCATGAAATTCCCACTTTTTGCGACGTTTTAAAAATCGTCCGGTAACCGTATCCCACCCTGTATTACCCAGAGATGATAATCACTTATTTGACTAAGAATTTAATCACTTCTTTCACAATAACTTGTAATAACTATTCTTGATCGGGGTCTTTTCGAAATCTCCACTACGGCATTCCTATCTCGTCCTTTCGTATTAACGTTCGTGCTTGTTTTCTGAAATTCAAACTTAAATTCCCAAAACAGGACATTGCACGTGTTGGCAGGACGGCAGGCTAAGGTCGAAAAAGCAGGACTGTCCTGCCAAAAACGAGACGGATACGACCATTACTCAAAAAACATATTCAACTTCTTTAAAAGCTAACCATAGTAACAGAGCGACTAAATTGCAAATTCGCTTGAATGAGATTCTACGGTACGGCGCATTTTAAGATTATCCCCGCCGAAAATAATATCCCATGAACACCTCCTTTTGAACGCTGCAAACGATTTCATTAATAATCCTCAACATCAAAAGACAAAATAGACATCGGACGAAGGGCCGATAAATATTGCAACCAATGCTAGCGGCACTTTTAGCCAAAAAAAACTACTTCTACCAGAACTTATTCGATTGGTCATAGGTTTTCCGTTATTCCGTATATTTTTTTTGTGAAATCAAAATCGGATTGGCTACGATATCCCGCGCATCATATTCCCGTTTTTCAAAATCCCGACATTCATTATTTATGCCAGTCCAATATCCCGCCAGTTAAAAATCTCACCCAATTAAATCCAGTCTAATAAAAATCCCGCAAGCTTAATATCCCGCCATTTAAATAACCCGCTAATTCAAAATACTGTAAAGTAAGTATGCCTGGTCTTTCGGTAGTCGAGACTTAAGTATGTATTTTCTGTGTTACAGTTTTGTTCTGTAGAGGCTTAATTATCATGTTGGTCGAAGAAATAAGCAAATATTCTGACGGATTTGTGCTGAGAGAAAGTATCGCATTAACTGCTGGGAATCACAAAACATAACTATGAATCCATTCTTCTTTTCACAATGTGTTCTTCGAATAGCTACGTGAATTTTTGAAAATGGCAGTATCGCGGAACAGAGTTTTTTGAAAACCTTAGTGTCCTAGCTGTCACCGTTTAAAATCCTCAATGTTATAAATTAATTGAAAAATAAACAAACATAAAAGCAATTTTGATTTTACCAGTTTCAGTTGTCCCACTTTCGAGAGACACTATACACTAAATCTATCTCCACAGATCAAAGCTGGGTCACAACAATAAACTCAAAAATTGGTGTACCTTCTAGGACGGTACTTCAGGATAGGAGAAAACTTATACCAGTACTATTCTTGTGATGTTGAGTCCCGTGCTTGTTAATAATTAGATTGCTTCAGAAATTTCATGCAAGACGATTAAAAAATATTCTGACTTTCTCTCTCAGTGATGATTCCTCTAAAACAGTGATTCCCAAACTAGGAGGCGCGCCCCCCTAGGGAGGCGTGACGATCAGGGAAGGGGGGCGCGAGCACAAATCTAATATTGATGCCATTAATAAATTATTATTTGCTTGCCATTAATGAATTATGGTTTTCTTGCGAACATCTTTCGAAATACATCAGGGGTAATCGGTTGTTGCAAGGCGTTGCAAAATGGCAGAAATTGAATTTTCGTCGATTAATTCGCTGCTACTAAATCCATTTGATGAACACCGCGGAGAATATTTTAGATCGAGAAAAAAAATAAAAAATCTTTGCATATCGCTGATATGAAGCGTATAAGCCAGCTATAGTCCTTGAATGGTTTTTGAAAACCAATAACTACGGTAATCATGAAATTTAAATAGCGCGTCCTGAAAATTCCTGTGGTTCCAGTAGTTGGGCTGCACTAACCAACAAATGTTCAAACAATTTAAATTGCGACAATGGATTCCGACCTTAAAGTAGGTACTAACATCGTCAGTTCACGTGAAATCCATGCAAATACTGTCACAATTTTGATGATCGTGAAATCGAGTTCGCTTGGTGGTACTCACTTCACATGAAAGTCTCCACACCGTTTTTTGACATTTCGCCAGCGAAATAATGCAGTTGCACTTTATTTGACAATGAAAAGATGTCATCGACAATCAATCAGAACGCGAGTGAGTGTGCACCAGGATCAGCAGATCTCGCAAGGGGGGCACGAGCTGAAAAAGATTGGGAACCACTGCTTTAAAACATCAAATAATTTTGGAGGAGGTTTGAACCCCAAAAACACCTACGTGAGATCGCCACTAGAGTGGGTGGAGTTTTATTTAATACAATTATAAATCTATCAGCGAAATAATCTATTTTCTATCAGACATAATTAGGAACAAATTATATACATATAAAGGAATAATGATGATATATAAAATACATACAGGATGTCCTATAAGTCAAAGTCAAGCCGAAATTAGATTAAAGCGCACATGTGGGGCTGGCTATATAAAAAAAATAAGAATATAAAAAAAATTTCAGTCGCCTATTTTTACAGTTACGCAATCAAAAGGAAAGATTCAAGCCTTGTCGTAATGGTTCCCGTACTGCAACTGTAAATCTTATTATTTCTCAAAATTTGTTTTTGTACTATAACGGCAAAAAATGTCGTGTCAACTCCCAACCCAATCCCAAAAGTAACTGTTCTGGTTTTGAGAGCAATCCGACCTTCATTTTTGAACTGAGAGATCAAAATCGTTGATTCACCAAAGTTGACAAATCGTTCATTCATCAAAGTTCAAATAACTGTACTGTAAAAAAAAAAATTTCACCAAGACTTTGCGGCAAGTTATTTAAAAAGTTGTTGCATATGTTGTCTAGATTACATAACGCTTCATCACATTTGCATCATTATTTCTAATTTTAGTCAAAATATTTTTTTCAAAACCCCGATTCCATGCGGTATTTTTAGTTAAATAATTTGAAGACTCAAAATATGAAAAGGAATCAGGATATTTGTAAAGTTCCAAAGTATTAATGAGGTGAGACGTGTTTTAACCAAATCAGGGATTAACCCATTAGTGCATAGTGTCCCTTTAAAGGGACACCCATTTTTTCCCGTTATATGGTCAGATTTTTGACTATGCTATGGAAGTGTACATGCAATGACATCTATTAACATCTCAGTTATCAAACAAACGCGTATTTAAATGATTTTATTGCTTGGTGTAGTTTATTTATTCAAAAGAATGAGTTGCGGAATTTAAAAAAATCGTCAGATTCAGGGCTGGTGAGAAAAAATTAAAAATTGCTAATATTTTGAAGTGTTAGTATACTTCTTCGATTGAATAATCGTTAAAATGTGTATAGGCTATTATTCAAATCAAAGAAAAAGCGTCATGGTGTCATAGATTTTGTATAATTTAGCAAGTTTTGCAATGTCCCTTATAAGGGACATTGTGCACGTAGGTCAGTTGGTGAAATATTTTTATAGACTTACAAATGCGGAAATTTTGAAGATATTCGAAGCGGTGGACCGTGTTTTTGAAGACATAAACATTTCTGATATACCCCTATTGATGGCAATGAAACAGGGGATCTTGAAAGGGGACTTTTACTGCTGATGTGAGATGCATTTACAGTCTAGACGATCTAGCGATTGCTTTCGAAATTGCCAAATAATCGTTTGCATTGGTCAAAGACCCCTCAGTGGGGTCTGTGTCTATATCATAGGATAGAGAAATTTTGTGAGTGGCTTCACCATCAACACGAGCTCCACAGAGGAGGGAAACAAAGCCCTTCCGGCGTTTTCCGATGTAGGTTGGCTACGACTGACTGACCTTCCACCTTGGCTCCGAGCCTCAGTGCTAATTCCTAGCAGCTGGAGTCATGCCTGTGGTAGTAATACCTGATGTGAACCGCCATAAAGCGGGAAAGCAGCGTTTCCAACCGAGCCTGATAGTCCAACGGGCAACCTAGCCCGCGGAATGTAATTCGAACTATGTGGTGATTCCATATTACCGTAAAAGCAGCTAACAATATATTTATCCGCGGAGAACTGATTAGATTTTGTTTTGGGCGCTAAATTCAAGCGGAGGACATTATGTATTTATTTCATATGTATATGTATATGGGAAAATATGCTGATGTCGTTCCCAAAAGTTTGGGAGTTTGGGAGGATGAGGTTGCCGATCTATGCTCACTAAAGAAAATAAAGGATTCATAGCAAGTAATGCGATAAGTTGTAAATATTTTACATGCCACTTATAAGTTTCATTGGTTTCTATTCCATATCCGTCAAATTACTTCACTAATTATCTGGTGTGGGTATTTTCACCGGGTACAATACAAGTTGGTCGTATCAATTTCTTCATTCGCCAACTGACCGCTGTGCATAGTGTCCCTTATAGGGGACGGCTTGTAAATATACTATTACTTATTTTTTTCGAAAAAATCTTTCAAAAAGTACTTCCTTGTAGCTACTTTAATTCATAATAATTGACAAAAGTCAAAAAATGTTGTCAGGGAGCTTCATGCACTAATGGGTTAATGTACCTCCAAAGGCGTATAAACATTTTGTGTGTTGCAGTTAGATATTTGACGAGTAAACAGGGATTTGACGCGGAAGTAACTGTTATAACTAAAGTAGACTCAGCATCAATTGGAAAATTAAGCGGGGTCATATGCTCGGTTTTGGATTAGAATCAATTCGGCATAGCGTTGTACAGATTTGTGAACAACGGGCTCTGCCAGATCCAAACCCAGACTCAAGAAGCTGGGAGCAGGAGATTGAAGTCACAGGAGGAGAATCAGCTAATGCTTTCTAGATAGTCTAATGAAGACTAGTATGCATTGCATTTTTGTGCTCTGACTTTGTACAAGAGGACGGCGGAATTCTAGGCGCTATATCAGTCTTGCGAGTGGTCTTCCAAATCAAGGCCCCCTTTTTACATACCCAAACTTGTGCTGTCTATTGTGATCCAGCTAGTAAAATGCTAGGGGCCGTATTTGTCATTTTATTAGTCATACAGAACAACCATGACTGGCGATAGTCAGACTGTCATACTTTCCCTTCTCCTAATCTGACATGTTTGAAACATCGAGGAAATTTATGCATTTCAGTGTTGACATTTTTTTCCAAATTCAAAACAAAAAAAAACTTGATAATGATAGTTCTGACTGGAACTTACCTAAAAGTGGGCACAGACATATTTTGCACCATAGAAAATCCTCTACAGAAGAATTAATCAGGGTTGATGAGTCAACAAAATGGCTCAATCGTGTTCAGCTCCTTATTTGTACTTGTTTGTGAAGGTCCCTAGTAGTGCCAAAATACTCTCAAACCCATTTCGATGATTTTCCGGGGAAGGATAGCGCTTTTTTGGACGACTGACTGTCAGAATATAGCGATATGGACGCCACAGTAGCCGCTCCCAATAACTCCCTGGCACACATTTTAATACATAAATACGCAAAAATCATAATAATTCTTTTTTCTATATTCTATTCAGAATATTTTTAAGAAAATTTAGAGCACACGACAAAGTAAGCAAATCTACCTAGCGGGGCAGGCAGTCTCTTTTTTCTTTTGCCGTACCCTGGATAGCCAGACTTTTTTCGGGCAATTGTTCAATTCACTTTTTGGTTCGTTTTCTATGTTTTATATGCAAAAATTACACTACCATAATTTTTCCGCCAAGAAAAAAAAAATTTTCGTTTCCAAATGGAGCGCGCGAGTTCACTATACTTTTACGAAATTTTAAGTCCTTTTTAACTCGACAAATTTCCATACAGACGAGAAGCAAAGCAAATGGTATGCGCTTCACGAAAGAGTACTTTTCGTGGATCATATCTGAGCAATAGGGTTACATATACAGGGTGGCCCATTAAAAGTGAACTAGTGTAAATAGTGCATAACTTTTTTATTTTTAAATATTTTTTTCTGAAATTTGGTAAGAATAAACTAGACACATGGGAGATATGTTTACACTACTTTCCAGGTAAATACGTGTCGAGGAAGGGTCGATTTACGTAGGTTTTATGAAAGAGTTCATTTTTGAACCATTTCATTCACAAAAAGTACGTATGCGGACAGGTAGAATGGAATTTTGCTAACGATTCATTACCTCAACAACAGTAATTGCTGCCACAATTACAATTACAATTATTAGACAATTTATTTAGAAATTAAGTCGTAAAAATGCGTCAGGTAATGACACCATAATAACAAACAAGGAATGAATGGCTTGTCTCGTTGCTCAAATTTATCAAGTTTTTATAAAATTACATTGATAAAATAAAATGGAAAGGACTCACATGCGTTAGTATTGAAAAAAAAAAACAACATGGAAAGATATACGGTTGAGAAACGAGTTCAAATAATACAAACTTACACGCGGAATAATAATTCGATTGTCGAGGCACAGCGCGAGTATCGACGAACGCTCCATGTAAGATTTGCTCCCTCGAGATCAACGATTCGCAGAGTTGTTAGCCGTTTTTGAGGACAAGCAACGGTTAATAGCCCTCGACAAGCCCGGAGACGACGTGCGAGGACGGAATCAGATGGAACAACATCAACCCGAAGAAGGACAACGATATCGTGAGATGCTCAACAATGTAATTCGTCCTTTTGTCCAAAGCCGACCAGATATGTGGTTTCAGCAAGATGGAACACCTTGCCATACCGCTGCAGCCAAAATGGAGATTTTAACGGACGCTTTCGGCGAAAGAGTCATTTCCAGAGGATCTGCAATTAACTAACCTTAAGGAGAGAGTATACAATGATAAACCAAGGACAATTCAGGAATTGAAGCAAAATATTATAGCGGAGATCCGAGATTTGCAGCCAGAAATATTGCGAAAGGTAATAGTACTGACATGCATACCGTAGAACGATCCCGTCTTTGCGAAGCCGCCCGGGGCGGTCATCTAAAGGATATAGTTTTTCGAACATAGAGTAAACATATCTCCCAAGTGTCTATTTTTTTATGTGAAAATTTCAAAAAAATCGGTTTAGAAATAAAAAAGTTATTCATGGTTTACACTAGTTCACTTTTAATGGGCCACCCTGTACATACGGTGCACACACCTATACAAAACTTTGTCTATTCAACGCCTTTTTTTAGTCCTTGCCACTTAGTTCCACTATGTGCAAACTTTTCGACTAACGAATATTTTTGAGAGGCCATATACCGTGACACCATATACAAGTGCTTTGGCCCAACTTCAGAGTGAACAACGTTGTCGGTGAAGCTGCTGCAGCTACCACAAGCGAGGCTCTATACCTATACCATCACCATGGTGCACCATGGTCCTCGGCGAAAAGTGCAACAAAAATCCCTACAGCTATATTAACGCTTAATGTTGTTATTGCGAAAAGTTAGATTTCGGGTGAAAGTTTTAAGGGGCCTTTATGTATTTACAAAGTGTTTACGGATTGTTCTATCTCGACGTTCAACATGTGTTTCCTCGTCGTTGTTGGTCGGCTATGGTCACCATTCTATAGTCCGTATATGTATAGGATGCCAACCATAATTTTGGATGCATGTATAGTAACGTCATAGTTATGTTGGTCGACAAATTTCTATCCCATGAAGCCGAGGTGTATGCATTTCCTGTTACTGCTAGATTCTAGCATGAGTTTTCAAAAGTCACTATATGCATCTACCAGTTCTGCATATATGTACGAGTGTACGGAGCCACGATATAATGGCATTCACTACCACTTGTTGCATTTTGCTCGACGATAAAATTAATGGATCTCATGCTTTCCACACGGACGCAACATCATCAGGCGAAAATTGGGCCTTTTATATCCTTCCCGGAGTCGGTATCATAGCATCTACTAGTTTCAGGACAATGCCAACGTTATAGTATCGCCATATGCACGTTACCGTATAGAAATGATGAAATAATTTGTAGCAATTGTCTAACTCACTCTAAGCTTTTTGGGATAAACTTGTTGGAGGGTTGTAATGTTGCATGAAATCCAGTTCATTGTTTTATTAAATCGCCTCATGATTTCTCAATCAGATTATCATCGTCAGTATAATCATATGGAATCTTGTTTGTGTTAGTCCTTAAGGACTTACATATATGAAGTAATAGAATATAATAAACAATGATATGAGGATGAGCTGTAGATGCGGTTCATGAAACTGAAGGTATTGAAATGGATCAAATGTTGTAAGGAGTCATGATTTGAGGTGAAAGATTGGCTAAGGACACCATTTAGAAAAAATTTAAAAAATTTAGAATGAATATTTGGTTTACCATACCTACTTCGTTATGCAGTATAAAAAAATCTAAATTACATAAAGTTCTCACTTATTTTCGGTATAGCTTCCTTTCTCTCTGCCATAATAATATTCTGCATTTCGGAAGTTGTTAGCTGAATCGTTAACCGCTGAAACCCCTTTCAACCGAAGAACGACATAATATTATGCAATTAGCATAACACTGGAATCGATAACAATGCTTCCCAGCCTAGGTGTTTGTCAGCCATAATAAACATTTCCTTGAAATCGAAATAATAAATTTTCAAAGCGCTTAAAGCGATCCTCAGAGACTAATTTACCCATTGGCCGCCTGTAGGCTTTTAACATTTTCACACCTTCACCGAACTATAGAAGAATACTCGCTCGAGTCGTGCATTGGTTGGGGAAATATGGCAGTGTCGATAGTACGGTTTGTTTGAGCAAAAACACCATAAATAGGAGTTCAGTTTCAGTTTTTTTTTCGGTTTTGAATTTTGAACTTGCAAAATACAGATATAAACACTTTAGGGAAATTAACAAATTAAGTTTCTGTTAAAAATTCAAACATAACGGTAAATTCCAAAATGATGCATTTATAAAAAAAATCGTTTACAGTCGAGTTTTTAAAATTTGCAGTAGCCGAGCACATCATAGCATAGCACATCGCGTCACGTCAGATATCACTGCTTCGCGGCGTTTCATGCTCTGCTAGTAGTGGTGTACTGTTCGCCACTCATATAGCAACAACAGTCGTACCTGGGAGTGGATCACAAATTTTCGCAAATTGCTTTTCACTTTGTAGTTAAGATTGAAGAATACTCAGGACTCACGAAGTGGAAAGCTCAAAGTACAAAAATATTTTCAAAATATTGAAGGTAAATTTAGTATAATCTCTCCTAAATTTTCATTATCGAAAAAATCAATAAATACGATATCGCATACTGACAAACCGCGAAGCAGTGACATCTGATGAGACGCGGAGTGGAATGCTTTGCTGGCCGAAACCTAAAACGATCGTGCTATTGCACATTGTTGAAGATCACAAAAAAATGTACGGCTGCATACCAAGCATCTCGTAAGATGCAAGGTTGCGATGGCGGCTGTCCACCCCTACTATATTGTCGAATCTTTTACAGTGTTCTCCCGAAAACTTGAGTTTTAAATGAATCAACCTTTAAAAATTTACTTTCAGCGAAATTACAAATTCACAACATTTAAATTTATTTGAAAAATAATGTTAAATATGTTATTTTACTGCCAAACTCAAACAATGTTTTTTTTTAAGATTAAAATTTTTAATTTATCCATGAAATGAAAAACCTTCTCTGTTGCTGAAACATACATATATTCCCTCTCATATATTCCCCTGAAACTCGACCGTCTCAATCAGAGTCTGAGCAAAACATTGATTCGGATTTTATTCAATGCTTTAAATTTACTTTCTTTAGGGCCAGTTTCTCGTACATCTTATTTAATGGTTATTCTTATCGTATAGAGAAGACGCACACAATTTTCAGAAAGCTTTTACATTATATTAAAATTCATTTTTGTTTATTTTGTATAGTTATGCCATATTTTGCTTGGTTTCATTGTATGAAATTGGAAAATGATTTACATACTCCATTTCAGATGCGGGCGTAACCAAGCAAAATATGCCATTTCTTTGCCAAATAAGCACAAATTTAATTCACTATAATGTAAAAGTTTTCTGAAAATTGTGTGCGTCTTCTCTAAACAATAAGACTAACCATAGATAAGATGTACGAGAAACTGGCCGTTAGTGTTTTCTATTTCTGGATTTGACTAAAAAAAAGCATTAAAAAAACCATAAAGGTGCTTGGTTTCGAAATGAATCCTGTGAGCAGGCAAGTTCGCTTATTGATGGCCGGATTCTGCCGACCTAGGCTCCAGTCTACTGGTGAATCCGCCGCTGACAATCCTCACACCGACGCGGCAGGGGAATCGCGGCACATTTTGCTAGTCCCATTTTTTTTTATTCATTGTGGAAAATATAAATAAATGGATAAAAGCATACCACAAAAGAAAAAAACAGGCAAAATTTACACATAAAAAAATTTGCGGGTTATAGCCCGTTCCAGAATGGCACTCCCTTTTTTTAAATACTCGTCGAATCGGAATGGCGAAAACACGTAATTTCAAATTTTAGCTCAAAGCAAGGAAAAAATGTTTGAATAGTTGGTCACCCCAGAATGAGTCCCCGAAATTAAAATTAGCGATGTCCATCATCAGGGCCGGATTTAGCGTCTGTGCTGCCCCTGGGCAGTAGCCAAGCTCCGTCACTGATTAAGCGTTGAAGTACTAACCGCAAACACATGGTAGGCAAAACGTTAGCGGATATATGTGATGTTAAAATTTTAGCTCAAAGCAAGAAAAAAATGTTTGAATAGTTGGTCACCCCAGAATGAGTCCCCGAAATTAAAATTAGCGATGCCCATCATCAGGGCCGGATTTAGCCCCTGTGCTGCCCCTGGGCAGTAGCCAAACTCCGTCACTGATTAAGCGTTGAAGTACTAACCGCAAACACATGATAGGCAAATACGTTAGCGGATATATGTGATGTTAATTTTTTTTTCATTTCCAATCGGGTTCACGAACAATACAAGAAGCAAAGAAAGCTTCAAATATAAGAATCCAAGTACCAACACGGTTTACTAGATAAAACAAAGAAATTTGTTACGGATCGCGAAATGTGTTTTGGACAGTTTGTATCTAGATTAGTTGCTGACATACAATGAATCGAAACGAGAATCACATTACAATCAGGATTCGCGTACTTAATCTGCATAGGCTCTCTGTGTTTTGTTTCCTTGAACGTAGTCAGGGAAGGGGTCTAAAGATCCAAATTGAAATTCTAATGACGATAACGTAAAACTTAAATGACGCACGTTCGATTTGGATGCACATATATGGATGTGGATGTGTTCAGATTGTTTCCAAAATGTCTTTACAGGTAGGTCACTTATCCAATTTTTTTCATGTCGGAAATCATAAATGAATAACTCCAACACCAACACCAACCAATAATATTTGTTGTCGGCGTCATATTTGACGCGAACACGCCATACCGAAAAAAAACGTGTTTTCCTATTCATATTTTCGTCGGAAACTCCAATATTACGAAAGCTAACGGCGGATTTAGAAGGGGACACGTTTATTGACCTCATGTGGAGCATTCGCAAAATTTAGAAGCATTTTTGCGGTTTGCGGTGTGTAGTGCAAATAAACTGGAGCCTGATTTCGAAGAATTTTTTTTTGTTTTTAGTGAAAAATATAAAAAAAAATCCCCACGGTGGAAACATATTACTGAAAAATCTGATAACCAATGCAACATTTCTAATATCGAGATGTGGACCCCCGAAACCGAATCAATGCTACGCCCCTGTAGCTTCCCAGTCTATGAAAAGTGTGGAAAACCTCAGGTAGTAATAGCAAATGTGTGCTCGCTTTTACTTTATTTAGTTGTACCAATTTATTGTCAATTCTTCGATGAATCTAATCTGGAGAATCCTAACGGCACATCTCGTTGTATTTAAAAAAGCTTTTCAGCATTTGTCTACAATCTTTAAACTAGGACAGAAGCATATCTGGATACTATCAGTTAGCCAGCGAGAAGGTAATTTTTTTCAAGGGATCCATTGGGACATCAAAGCAGATAGAGAGTGATAAGATGATTTAGATGCTTTGACGCGATTTACTCTCTACGAAGGGGGTTTCGATCAAAGACATTTTCTATTTTCTCCAACCTGAGATATTTTCGAAGTCGGGAAATCAGGAGCTCGCGTTTAAGTACTCGCGTGTATGTCGGTTCAGCTAGGGATGTCAAAAACCGGGCCATAACCCGGTTTTCGGTTTTTCTCGGTTTTTTGCAAAGCCGGTTAGACGGTCCGGTTTTAACCGGGCTCAAAGTACCGGTTTTCCGGTTAACCGAGTCTTTTCATTGATTTACTTAGAATTGTTGTAAAACGACACTCATAATGCTGGTGTTCGTATCGTATGCAAAATCAAATCAAAATGCATGTACAGGGTGCGCCAGAGAAACTGACTTATTTGAAAAAAACTTCCGAGAGGTGAGTTGGGCGGGTAGATGGGTTAGAGGGGGCGCATCTGGAGGGGAAAAGCCCCAAGTTTGTTTCCCATTCTAGTCAGTTGCCATCATGCTCTGGTCTAGAGATCAGCGGGCCTTCGCCTTCGAGGGCTTCTTTTCTAACGGTCGCTCACTATTTTTTCACACATTTTTATTTTAAATGAACGTTAGGGACTTGTGCCACAACACTTCCTTGGCCGCCTCAACTCTCTCAGAGGCGATTTCCCATGGCCGGCACGCTCTCTAGATTTACTCCATGCAATTTTTTATGGGGTTATTTAAAATCCCTGGCTTATGTCGATCGAACACGGATCATAGCTCACCTAAAAAACAAGATTCACTACACCATTGCTAAAATACGCATTGATATGCTGCAAAGATTGGAGACGAATTTCAAAAATCGACTTAATCAGTGTATGCACAAAGGGGGTCGCCATTTAACCGATGTCATTTTCAAGACTGTATGAAAAAAAAAGTTGGGAGATTGTATTGTCAGAAAGAATTAAAATAATAACTATGAAGTACCTACTTTTGTTTTTATCAGTGGCGTAACGTACGGTGTTCCATGTGTGCGGTCGCACACGGGCCCAAACCACAGGGGCCCCCTAACTTAGTGAAGAGGAGTGGACAGTTTTGGACTGTGATTAAACAAAAAATACTAGATTTCTTATTCATAGACACACTGAAGCTAGATTTAAAACAGATGAACAAGTTAGGAGTGCTCTTAAATAAAACATTTTGTTTTACTTCGAAGCAGTTTGATATGAGAACTTCAAGGAACTTCTTATTGTTTCGCTGAAGAACTGCATTTTCGATACCAGGGATGACCTTAGGGAACATTACGCTATCAGCTCTCGAAAGGGGAATTTCTTCTTCTTTTTGTCGACACTAGCGACAAATCAGCAGCAGCCGCCATATAGCGGAAAATATTTGTAACACAGAAGTTCTTCTTATTAGAACGGACAGCAGGACAAGCCTATTTTTTTTTAAGAATGGCGGGGACTTAAATTTAATTTTATAATTTTGACAAAAACGTGTGGCTGCCTATTGACTGTTCTACAAAATATTCATTTTTTCACATAGGTATGGTATTGAGTTAAATGCAAATATTAATTTTTTCATTTTTGTTTTTGTCATCTGTGGCGTGGTGCCACGCCCTGTCTGCTCCTATTCTCCCTAAATATTGATACAATACATTTCTAAGTAATTATTCAAAATCAATCAAAATTAAGATAATTTCAGAAAATGTGTTTGTAATCTGAATATAATGAACAGAAGAAATGACTTCACCCATTAACAGCTCTAATACTAAATGTAAAATCCAATTAACAGAAAAAAATTCAACGGTTTCATAACGCGATTTAAAACAAAATCCCTGATCAAATCTATAAGAAAGCTTGGTAAAATGTGGTTAATTTCGCCTAGGTTGCACAAAACAGAAAAAAAAAACAGTTTTAGTCATGCATCAAATATTCGGAATGTACATTTAAACGGATTCTACTCTACTGTCATGTTGTGTAAAAAGTTAAGACGATAGTCTGAACATGGTTCGAGATTTCATAATAAACCTAAATTCAAGTGTAAATCGCATTTTTACACAAACAATACAAACAAACACTACAAACAAATCCTGGATTTGAACTAAAAAACAAATAATTTCGACCCGCTTACTCAATTGAATCACGAGGTTTTAGTATATACTGTCGATAGTGTAAATCCTACCATGTCAGTTGGTGTAACCAAAAGGGACCATATCAAAATTACCTACATCCGAGGTAGCTTGTCTATAGAACAGCCAATCACCGAAAAGCTCGAAGACCGACAAATGAATTGGTATTGCCATGTTGAAAGGCGTCCGCCTGATAACCCCACAAAGAAAGCGATATCAATGGAAGTTCCGCTTGATGGGCCCAAGGCCAGAGACCGAAGAACACCTGGATGTGTAAAATAAAAAAGCAACAACAAAGCATTGGTCTCGGCGATGACAATATCCAAGATAGAGCTGCCTGTAGAAATATGCTGACAAGTTATCGCCAGAACAGGCGATGCGCCTACATAGCAGGTCCAGCGACGCGACGAAATGGAGCGGTATAAAGAGCGAGGCAAGGAAGAAGAAGTGCAAGTCCCTTTAAATATAGTCTTAAAGTTACTTGTAACTTCAATATTTTTCTAAATTTACAACAGCGTGTACTAATCAGCAAAAATAGTGGTTTCAACAATTTTGTTTAATCATAAATTACACTTTGTGGGGGCCCCCATTTCGATCTCGCACACAAGATATTTTAGAAACGTTACGCCATTGGTTTTTATTGTCCCTTCAAATAAGTAAGTTTCTCTGGCGCACCCTATATCCATAAGGAAAGTGTTCGAAAATATGTTTAAGGGCTGAAATTTGAAAACACAATTTTTCATAGGGGACAAGTACCTAATAGAATTGCTGACTGAAAATCAAGAAAATATGAAAAATTGTATGTATTTTGAAAGAATTTTTTTCCGGTTTTAACCGGATGGACAAACAACCGTCCGGGTTAAAACCGGGAGGAGGAAAAAACCGAAAAACAATCGGTTAACCGTTCTAAAAGCACCGGTTTTCGGACTAACCGTCCGGTTTTTGACATCCCTAAGTTCGGGAGTCTCTTGATTGTTACATCTAAAACTTTTTCTTGGCTTCCTCTATTAACTAACATGAATCATATGCTAGATCCCTGCAACTGTTTACGAACGTGCTTCTAGATAGGATAAGTATGTACTAACTTTTGAACGCGGTGTGATATTACAATATAAGGGCGATGGGGCGCCCTGGAATATTCTTAACGAGATTAAATTAGTATTTTTCCCTAAATTGATAACACTGCACATATGCCCTTCAGGTCTATACCTATAAAACTGGCGGGGTAACATTTATGATTTTATGTTTGCTCAAAAATATAAAAATGAACAATCAACAGATTTCAACACATATTGAACACAGTATAACTCACTTACACTGATTATTATTATGATTCACCATGCTGATAATTTCCATTAAATTGATTTAATGTAAGTCACTTTTAAAATACGTAAATGACACATAACAAATCACGCTTTACTTAAAACTAAATTCCAGAGGCCAACCAATTCTGGATCTGGAGTAATTATGAAAATATAATATCATACTGTAAATTTGATACTTTCTACAATTTTTCGCGAACTGTATAGTGAATCATTAAGATTTACAAGTTCGTTGGTAGCAGTGACCACAATTCTGAACAAAAAAATTGTAAATTTCCAAGAGGAACAATTCGAGAAGGTTTTGTATTTTTCAATCCCCGAAAATAAACAAAAATATCAATTGCTGACACATTCATTTATGTATTGTAAAGTTTATCTGCAGTAGGAAAGAGCCAAAATTGTGTCTACGAATTTTTATGCTGACATTATGACTTCTTTCGGACATAAAATTGTCTGACAGCTTTGATTCAGAATATTACATTTTCTGTTTTTTTTTCCTTTGAGGAGCTTACTCATATCATTCATTTATCTCTTTGTATTTATATACTCACATGTTCGTTGTATCTCAACAATATTACGCATACTACATGATAAGAAAGTAAATTAAAATTCTTTTAGCATGATTTGTCTTTATCGAGTCTAGATTCGGATTAACGAAAGTCATGTATATTAAATGGTGTTTTTACATAATAACGTCTCGATTGTGTTGTATATTTATTACAACTTCAGCAAGAACACATTTTGGGATGGACTAACTGGGAGTGACAATGTTCATGTCAATTTCGCGGGAACATCAACCATTACCCTTATCAGTGGCTTTATACTTCGCAAATTTAGTTGAACATCAGCTCTCCAGAGCAGTCCATAAATACACGTTTAGACAGCAAACCAGACATACTGTGAGTATGATTCAGTATGATGTTCGTGAATCGACCTCGCTATGTTTCGGATAAAAGCATGGGCGTAGCCAGGATTTCGGTTAGGAAACGTGTTACCGACCCCACCGTCACTAAGAATAGTTCAATCAAAAGCTAGATTCAATACCCTTCCTGCCCGCTCCTTTTGACTACGCCCATGGATTAACGTGTAATTTAATTGCCTCTTTCGTGTCATTGAAGTTTCTCTATATGGTAGAACATCGAGTCGCGACCCCGCCAGACTGACACAGTTTGTCAATAGAGTTTAGTTAGAGAGTCTGTGTACAGAAGAATTGATTTAGACACATACGCGGGAGCGCACAGGGGATTTTGGAAGCCCAGGGCAGATTCATGAAAGAGACGCTTTGAAGGACCAATGTGCAGAATGGTATGGTGGACCGAAAAGTTTGGATTTAGAAATGTTATAATAAGATATCTTTAAAGCTTGTATCCTGTTGTTAAATTTATTTTTGTTTTTAAGTAGCGTACTGAACTGTTAGCTCCGTTTCTTTTGCATATCGAACTGCCATACAAATTTTGAGGGCTTTCGCTCTGAATTATTCAGTATAGAACGACAACCGTTAAATGTGTATTGATGTTAGGTTATCCTGTATTGCACGCTAATCCGAAAATCTGGAAATAAGAAGATGGTGTTCTGCTTTTTCTTTGTAAGAATGAGAAACAAGCAGGGGCATAATACACAGGAAAATATTTCGGGAGGAATTTTATTTAACGTCGGTGAGGGAGTCTAGAGCGAGTAACCTTTAGCCCCTAAGCGCCATCTAATCACAATGATTTCCAAACAACTTTAGAACTTATTTAAGGGACCAAACTAAATATTAACGCTCTGAATCTTCATAAAGGTACTCAGTCGTACTCGTTTGTAAGTGTTAAATTCCTGGCCTCTATCTCAAGAAAAAATACATACATACATACAACAGCAACAGCAAACGAACTTTTAGGAAATTTTACAGTGGAAGCTGGCTACCTCCGACCCTATCGGGACTAGAGAGTAGGCATAACCAGTCGAAAAGTCGGATTAACCGGGTGTCATAGAAAATACATACACTGCCTGTCATAACTATAGCCGCACCATAAAACAGACTGATCCTTTAAAATCCAAAGAGATAACAGTTATTCCACATACTATAAAAATACATTATATTAACTAAATTAACAAGACAAATAAATCCACAAGAAGTTTCCTTATATTGCAAACTCTTATTTCTCTGTAAATGAAAATCTAAATTTATCGTCTGTCACTAGTATGGGAAAAACTGATCAAAAAGCGAAAATTGGGGGAATTAATAACGGGAAAATATTTTTTAAATAAAATTGACTCCGAGGGTTTAGTTTGTTTCTTCTTCTTTATGGCACGATAGCCCGACGTCGGGCCTAGTTTGTTTATTTCTCTGTAAATAATTATAACGGTTTTTGGGTTTTTTGCTTATTGACCTCTCAATATCGATAACCTTTTCATTTACATAGAAAACTCTTTGAAATATTATTTTTTTTACGTAATAATGTTTCTTAAAGATTTCCTGTCTAATTTTGATGAAGGAGGGCCACCTTCGTAACATTTGTTACATTAAAGCCTTCCTGAAGTGCAATGATTGGTGGGGGATGATGCAATCTCTTGCTACAAAATCCGTTATGTGTCATGTCTTCTGTATTAAAACGAAAACAGTTAATGTCAGGATATTCTACAGAAATTTCCATTGTATTAGAGGTGGTTACAACAACTTTTAAATACATAAACAACCCTTATTATAATACTATTAAGGAACTCTGACCCAAATTTGTATTGAGATCTATGGAAATCCGGCAAGTGCTCATTTAAAGTATTAGCCAGGATAGTCTTCCTACAGAACAGTTGATTTCGTCAGTTCCAGCATAGGAAAAATTTCATGCGATTATCCTGATGATAAACAGCTTCCATTTTATACAGAAGATAGGACACATAACGGGTTTTGAAGAAAGAGATTGCATAATTTCTCACCAATCGTCGTACTTAAAGTTGTTTCCAATGGTACAAATGATAGGGAGTGGGTCTCCAATATATTCAAATTAGACAGCACACCTTGGACAAATACAGCAAACCTTGGAGAAACATTATTACGTACAATTTATAAAAAAAACACGATTTCAAAGAGTTTTTTTTTATGCAAAAGCTGCGGCTATCGATGCTAAAGCTACAGTCACATTTGGCGAGCTGCTAGTACTAGTAAAGTTGCATTCGAGAAATCACCATAGGCGACGACACGTAATAAACAACGAAAAGAGTGTCATGTAAATGGGTGACTATGCGTTGTTACGACGTCGTCACCGAAAGTGTGATGCAACTAGACGCGCAACTAGTCACCCTATATACAGGAGTTAGTTGCAAACGTGAAATTACTACGGTGACGACGTCGTAAACAATCAACAAACTGTTGTGCAATTTGACTAGTAGCTAGTCAACAGACACATTTCCTATTTAGATACTAGTGGAATAGGACATGTTCAATTCGACTAGCACCCAGCCAGCGAGTGAATATACGCTAAAATTATTTTTCGGTGGATTTCGAATTAACTGCTCAACCGATCGACACGAAATTCAGTGTGAATGTGTAAAATGGTAGGGTATTTGCTACGAATGCCTTCGAGATTACGAAATGGTAACAGGGTGTCCGAGACGAGGTGCGAAAGTCGATTATTTTATTTGTCATCGGAAAAGGGTGTATCGCCACGTATATCGACATGAAATTCAGTGAAAAATATGTAGAATGGTAGGCTATTTGCTACAAACACTTTTGAGATTACGAAATATCAACAGGGTGTCCTAAAAAAGGTGCAAAAGCTGATTATAATCGGCAATCAATTTTGTTTCAATGTGTAGAATGGTAGGGTATTTGCTACGAATGCCTTCGAGATTCCGAAATGGTAACAGGGTGTTCGAGACGAGGTGCGAAAGTCGATTATTTTATTTGTCATCGGAAAAGGATGTATCGCCACGTATATCGACATGAAATTCAGTGAAAAATATGTAGAATGGTAGGCTATTTGCTACAAACACTTTTGAGATTACGAAATATCAACAGGGTGTCCTAAAAAAGGTGCAAAAGCTGATTATAATCGGCAATAAATTTTGTTTCAATGTGTAGAATGGTAGGGTATTCGCTACGAATGCCTTCGAGATTCCGAAATGGTAACAGGGTGTTCGAGACGAGGTGCGAAAGTCGATTATTCTATTTGTCATCGGAAAAGGGTGTATCGGCTCGTATATCGACATGAAATTCAGTGTAAATATGTCGAATGGTAGGTTATTTGCTACAAATACCTTTGAGATTGGGAAATGCTTACAGGGTGTCCTAAACGAGGTGCAAAAGTAGATAATAATCGGCAATAAATTTAGTATGAATGTGTAGAATGGTAAGATATTTGCTACGAATACCTTTGTAGTCGGGAAATGTTATCAGGGTCTCTCAAACGAGGTGCAAAAGTGGTTGTCATAATCAGCATACCCAACAAACAATAGCTAACAACACAATACAAAAATTCGAAAAACCTGCAGTTACAGAAAACATTCACAAAAAGTGACTGTTTGCTGTGCATTTTCGTCGAAGGGTCGCTACCCCTATTTTTTCTATAGTCTGTATCTGCGACTAGTGTCATTTTAGCATTTCAAATAGAAAAGGCAGAGCCAGGCTACTTTTAGTGTTTTGGAATCAGTAGAGGGCCAGGTGTCTAAAAACTGTTTTTGGTAAAAAAAAACATGTTTATCATATTTATTTATAATTGTGACTAGCATATAAAGAAGAAGAAGACATATAAAAAGAGATGGAATACATTGCATATTAATTACTAGTTTCCTGTTTAAAACAACCACATTGGAGAGGATGGGGTCAGAAAAAATTAAATGAAAAAGACTTGCTCTATCTTTTTTATTTGAAATACTAAAATCGGGCTAGTCGCAGATAAAGACTATACAAGAAATAACGCCACGCCTCGACGAATTTATACTGAATGAATCGAGTAGGCTACCATTCTGCAAATTTACACTGAATTTCATGTCGATATACGAGCCGTGCTCTGTGGCCGTGATCGTTCGGTCGCCACTCTGTGAAATAGACACTCATAGAGAAACGAGTTTCCAAACTCGGCACGACTCGTCGCAAGTTTATTATTCAAAAGAAGATGATAAGAAATATTCTTATCGTAGAATAATAAACTGACAATGCGACTAGGAAGTGGTATGGCTGACAACCGTATCACACTCCGAATTCAGTCAGTTGTCTTTGTAACGTTGATGACTACACACACACGGTAGTCATCAACGCACCATGCTCCACTAGGAGTTACGGTAATCGAGAGAGAGAGAGATACGAGCCGATACACCCTTTTCCGATGACAAATAGAATAATCGACTTTCGCACCTCGTCTCTAACACCCTGTTACCATTTCGTAATCTCGAAGGCATTCGTAGCAAATACCCTACCATTCTACACATTGAAACAAAATTTATTGCCGATTATAATCAGCTTTTGCACCTTTTTTAGGACACCCTGTTGATATTTCGTAATCTCAAAGGTGTTTGTAGCAAATAGCCTACCATTCTACAAATTTACACTGAATTTCATGTCGATATACACCCTTTTCCGATGACAAATAAAATGATCTACTTTTGCACCTCCTTTGGGACACCCTGTTAACATTTTCCTACTTCAAAGGTATTCGTAGCAAATACCCTACCATTATACACATTCCCACTGAATTTCGTGTGGATCCGTTGAGCCGTTAATTCGAAATCCACCGAGAAATAATTGTAGTGCATATTCACTTCCCAGTAGAATAATTGAACATGTCCTATTCCACTATTAAATACATTTTACTACTTACTAGTAAAATTGCATAACACTTTTTTGATTGTTTACGACGTCGCGTCGTCACCGTGGTAATTTCGCGCATACAACTAATTTCTAGGTAGATAGGGTGACTATTCACGCGTCTAGTTGCACACACTCTCGGTAACGAACGTCGTAACAACGCGTAGTCACCCATTTATATGACACTGTTTCGTTGTTGACGTCGTCGTCACCGTGGAGATTTCTTGTATGCATGCACTAGTAGCTAGTACTAGCACGGTCTGACTGTAGCTTTAGGGTTTAATAAGAAAAAAACTCGAAAAACTGTTAAAATAATTTCGTGCAAAATAAACAAAACAATCCATCAGAGTCTATTTTATTCCAAAAGGATCATTATTATTATTTTCCTCAATTTCCGCTTTTTAACCAGTTTTTCCCATACTTGCTCCAAGTATGGCTAATAGTTATTACAGACGGGAAATTTAGATTTTCTTTTACAGAGAAATAACAGTTTGAAATATAACGAAACTTCTTGTGAATTTATATGTCTTCTTAGTATCCCTTATGTTTATAGTATGTGGAATAACTGTGATTTCTTTGAATTTTAAAGGATCAGTCTGTTTTATGGTGCGGCTATACATAGTTATGACAGGCAGTGTATATCTAATCTATAAAAAAAATCTCTCAAGGGACGAATTTCAAGATAAGGTTGCGATTGTGTCGGATTCCCCGGAGCAGCGGCGTAACGTTCCCCAAATGCCTTGTGATCACAGTCGAAACGGTAAGTCGACCAGATTCCTTTAAATGATGCAGTGCACTCAGTGCCGATTTCTTGGCTTAGAAGCAAACCCACCTACACCCCTCCTTAATATTTGCATTTATACCATTTTTCGGTCAATTTCATTGCTACGCAACATCAATTTCGTAGGTTTAGAAAATAAAATTCGTAAATTTGAAACATCAAATTCGTAAATAAGCAAAATTAAATTTATATCTTACCGTTATCATACATGAACAACTTTATGATTAGAAAGTTTTGTGCTCAAATATGCATTCAGTTTTATATTCAGTTGAAAATTTTAGCGTCCAAAATAACGAAATTTGATTTCCGCAAGGTACAAATTTGACGTTCCATTATTATGAATTTGATGTTCCACTATTACAAATTTTATGTTCCAAAACATAATAAATTGGTATTCCAAAGATACGACTTTGATATTCCACAATAATAAATTTAATGTTCCATCATAACGAACTTCCAAAGTTATCAACTTTACCAAGATATGGTATATGTATACAAGAAACCGCAACAAAAAAAAACCAAAGAAAATGTTCCCTTCCTTTATGCTGGAAATAGATAAGATGCAGCAACAGGGAACACCAGCAACGGCCGAATTTTAAATGGGTGACGTCATGTTGCCAGCATATGGTTTTTGCTGCCAACGTTAACGTTGCTGCTGCTGCAGCATATCTATTTCAAGCATTATACAGCAATGGGATAAGGTCCGGAAGATTGCGGTCACTACACAACTCTACGTGAAACTTGGCAAAATGGGTTCTATGTAGAGAGGCTTATCAAGGATCAAGTTCTAAATTGAATATCGAGTACTCTCACCACTTTAACAGCGAACAATTTATTATTCTCATTATGAAGAACTGAATTGCAAAGTCACTGCAAAATTGTGAAACATATATGTAAATATAATTCTGATTTGGACAGTTTTTAGTAGTCGTATTTCAGTCAATCTTCCGCTGCCGATCAAATTTGGGTCATATAGCAACTTCAGAATTTTTGTTGTGCAAGAAGGACCTTTGAAAGTTGCAGAAAACTTGTTGACATCCCATTTCCTATAATGCTCGTTGCTTTGTGAACTAAATTGTTTCATATAATAATCTTTGCAAAACAGATGCGAAATGTTTCGGCTGTTAAATCTGCAATTATTTGTTAAGCCCTGCTTTTCATCCAACTATCTTGAGCACTATGTGAAATGGATGTGGTACCCTTAAATTTCTGCTCTTACGTCTGTTTTATGATGTAGCTATTGTTATGTGTGTCTTTTGTATCCGTAAATGCTAGCAGATATGAGGGGTATAGTATCAAAACCGGCTATCTCCACTCTACCCAATTTTTCAGTACGAGCGATTTTCTACTACGTTTAAAATAGACAGTATTTCCTCAAAGTTTGAATTGTAATGAAAAGTCTATGTCTCCACTATTCGGAAAATATAAAAAAAATGCCTAATAGTAAAACATAAAAGAAGTTTTAATATAAGTAACATTGGAGATTGCCGGTTTTGATTCTAACATATTGGGATTGCCGGTTTTGCTACTAATATAACAGGAGATAGCCGCTTTTGATACCAAATAGCACAAAATCAAATAATCTAGTATAAGGTGTTTTGTGATAGGAATACTTCCGATTGTGCGAATTCGTTATTATGTTTTATAGGAGGGCTCCCTAGGTTACAAATTTTCAGTCTTTAAAAAAACGTCGAATAGGACCAATTTTTATCGATGTTGCGAAATGTAGACATTGAGTGCATTCACGTCGAAATAAGCATTGCCGAATTTTAGAGCGATTTCTACTTATATTCTCTCCCAAAAAATGAAAAAAGTTTTATGTTACAAAAGTGTTGGGGCAGATTATGGTTATGATAAAAAATTAAGGTTTTTAGGTTCATTGTACTGAGCTATCTTGCGAATGGAGAGATACAGTCAACCGAAAAAATCAGGGAATTACAGATCAATACTTTATTACCGCACATCTTCGGATGATTCGGAGGGGTCGCAGAGACATACTTTTCCTTTCCTAGCGAGGATGATGACAGAAACTCGTATACAGGATGTGTTATGATTGCGCAATTTTTTGGTGACATTTGAACCTGTGGTGAATATCCAGTCTTGACACAAGATTATCCACATTTTCGATTAAGGGATTGGTAACCAAGAATCTCCTGACTACAGTCACACGACCTTTGTCGTGATTAATTCCGTGCCCGAAGCATAACGTTGGAGCTTACACAGTTCCTTATTATAGTCCCGATTTGGTTTTCCAATTAAAGGGCTGAATTAGGATCGAGAGTGAAATACTTCCCGCTGCGATTTTATCAATAAAAATGCATACGTACTGTCGTGGAATATGCCACAAGCGCCATAAGCTACAATCCGAGACCGGTTCCATAATTCTCCTCGGTCATTTTATGTATGCATTATTTTTCGATTCCCCGGTCATTTGACATTCCACGATAAAATTTATTTATTTATTTATTTAACCGAGAAAAATTATGGAACTGTTTTCGGATTGTAGCTTATGGAATTCCCCAGCATTCCCCACATATTTCACGACAGTATGAATACATTTTCATTGAAAAAAATCGCAGCGGACAAAAATTTCACTCTCGATGTCAGTACTAGGCTTAAAGATTAAAAATTAGAAAAAACATTGGCAGTCGCAAGAAAATATATACAAAGCAGTTTACTAGTTTTTTAGGGACATTCTGTTCGAGGAACTTCACAGTGCAGGGAAGGCATCTCTTTGCCAGTGATGGAGGAGAGTATTTTGAAAAATTTTAAGCATTTGCGCCGATAGGACTAATCACCCTATTTTTCGCAGAATATGCTCAATAGTTTCATGTTAGACTCTGTATATGAAACTTTTGATTGACGTCATTTAATTTTATTTAAACTCATGCTTAGAATTTAATCATAACCTGAAACAGAATTTGTATCCCTTCGATTGACTTAAGTTCATTTAGGACAACCTCATTGGTATATTTTTCAAATTTGTAAAACTAAAATTTAATTTTTTTTTAATAATTAAACGGAACCGGTTTTTCTCATTTAATCTGTTGTGTTAACCAAAATATTAAAAAATCTGCAGCAAATAGTCTTTCGTCACTTGATCTGCGTTTGAATCCCTTTCATTTATTGAAACTTTGATTTGATATTAATTTTCAGTTTTATTTAAATCTAAACCACCGCTGACAACAAAATTCGGCTAAATCTAACTCTTATTAATTTAGATATTGAAGCAAATACGCTGTCATCAACTGTATCCTTTTGCGAATCTATGGGTACAGCAGCCGCAATAAAGTCAAAATACAAAATAATTTGAATACTTAATCTCACCATTTTTTAAGGTAGGAGGTACAAAAAGAATACAACTCGAAAAGGAAACCACAGTATAGAACTGATTGCGAATACCTGTTCTATAAGTTTTTTTGCCAATTCTATTTCCAACAAAAAAAAATCTAAATCCAATTTACGTGTTCCTGTAGAATTTACCTATGATTTGGAGATAGCCGTTTTTGATTCTAACATGCAAGTGGAGATAGCCGCTTTTGAAACTGAATATATCTTTCAATAGTAAAATTAACATGGATTTACGCTTATTTCCAATAAACTGATAACATTTCTGTATAGCAATAATATTAATTAATTAAGTTACATCATTAGGTCATTTTGTCAAAAAAGTGGAGATTGCCGGTTTTGATTCTATACCCCTCATATATTCTTTGGTACGAGTATATATTGTGAATATGCACAAATTGAAATTCATATGCACACACATTTATATTCATCAAACACCAACTAAAATTAATAATTTAATAAAGGTAAAAACATGCATTAATTTGCACTATTATGCATTTCAATAAAAATACCCTTTGAAATGCATCTCTTATTCGCACATTCGGTGTAGCGTGATGGCCACTTCTGTTCTTTTTTTGTGCAAATTATTTTCCTTTTAAAGTGATTGAGGTGTGGTCAATGTCTATCCATCTAACTGACCAACTGTATATAGTTTTCCTATATCTTCATATCGTATATTAGCCAAACTAGTATAAACGAAGACTATTGTTAGTTCTTTCTAATATTACGAATATGTACTTGCAACTAGCCATATTCTATCCTCTAATAGCCGTCCGAGTATACTTGTGCATACTCGTACATATCTACATATAAGTTGATAGATAGTAGAATAGATAGATTGTGTACATATTAATATTATTGCTCAGTTGAAATGCCAGCGGTATAGACTGGCGCGTAAACATAGTATGCAATATTTTTGTTGTATGCTAAAGAACTCACTTCTCACTAGAACTAGTATGTAGTATGTAGTTGGTAACTCTAGCCTAGCTACCTACGATACATTCGACATTCAAGTATAGTTTCATTAGACCTTGTATTATTCGGACATAAATATCAATTGCTAATGCATACGTGCAGTGCAGTTCATATTGTTGTACACCTTCACTATGTATCTGATGGTGATACAGGTGCACTCATCAAGTTAATTTTTTTTTGCTCCTTGGAAAATGATGTGAAAAAAGAATATTAGCAAAACCTAATACATACATATGTACATACACATACATACTCCTTTGTTGTTGTTATAAGGAACATTTGTGTTGATTCAAGTGAACAAGTTTTTCATCGATAGTTTCCTAATTGTTAGGAAAATTAAAATCTATATAATAGAGGAAATTTATTCGCGAGAGATGGAGATATTTCTATGCAAAATTAGGTAGTACACAGTTAAGTGCTTACATATTTGCAAAATAGTGTTTACGTGTTACGATTCCACACGAGTGCGCGGCGTCTGGGTCCAATTGGAAGTCAACTGACTAAATTTGATAGATGTGTCTTTTCAAATGCTTTTAGAAAATTACTCAACACACTAAACATTATATATTGTGAATTAATAATTTTAAATTATTATTTATTTATTTATATCACATTACCCCACTAAAATTTCAAATTTCAAAGCCAAAACTTTGCGTACTCTTAAGGGGAGCCAAACTCTGAATGTTTAAGCAAAAAAATCAGTGGCACTGTTGTTTTTCTGAGATATACATATGTAATTGAATTTTGTCGTCTGCACTGTCACAGTGCACCCACGACAACCTTTAGCAGTGCAGTTGTTTCTTAAGAACATACATAGTATGTAGATATGCTGGTAGTTGAAAAGTCCTATATCGGCCATCCTTTATTAATAAGGTAAGGAGTCCGTGTATCAAGTGAAAATCACAGTAACTATGGCCAAAAATGGTAATAGCCTTTTTTAATTGCAAATTAATTTTATAAAATGCCGAAAACAGTTAATAACGACGTAGCCCCAACATCAATCAATTTATTAAATGGCTTCAGCACCGATTATGGTTAACCCTTCTGTTGGCACCTACTACAATATGCATATTCTATACCGAATAGGTCTGGCTGGACCTACTGAGATTTTTTTTTTTATTTTTTTTAGAAAAAGTGAAATTTTTGTCCGTAGTCATTCTAACAATTCTAAACTAGCATTTTTAAACACCAAATGCATTTATATATAATTTTTGTAGATATTCTAGAATGGAAACATTTTTAAGTAGACATATTTTTAGGTTGTATTGGTACTATCATTATTTTCAATTATTTTCTTCTTTTTTGCGTTTATATTTTCATGGCGTATTGAAAAGTACTTTTTATCGATTTTCCAATTTCAATATCTTTAGGAACATATTTTGTATTTTGTTGGTAGATTTCACTCCGATATTAGTCTGCAGATTTAGGGAAATAGGTGGAAAAAAACAGGGAATTAATTATCAAGCACAAAAATCATTTCATTTAAAATTTTTCGTAATTTCAATGATCGTTGGATTAGGCCTTGGCCTAGCACGCAAAAAAATCACAATGATCAACGATTCACAATGGGTTCTTTTTCGCCTATTTCTGCGTGTATTTTTTCTCAACGGATTTCAGTAAATTTTCCCCACCGGATTGGTCTCTACCCGGATTAATAGAAAAATTATTGAAACTCATGAAAAATTCACGATGAGCCTAATTACTAAGACCTTTTTCTTATACTTTTTCTGTATTTCTTGAACAAATTACCGGATTTCAGTTGACCCTACCGGATAGGTCTACACAAGGCTCCGGCCGTAATAGCTGTGTAACGATAGAAATCAGAAAATTCAAAATGAGCAGCAATTCACAGTGAGTTTTTTTTCACATACATAATTTGGTATATAATTCTTAAACGTAATAGCGGATTTTGCATTTATCCCCTGAACGGTAAACTCGTTACGCCGAATCGGTCTCTCTCCAAATAAAAAAAAAAAAAAAACAAAAAAAAATCCGGATTGGGAAACATATTTAAGACAGCTGCTTTTCTGGTCTTTTAGCCACCATTCTGGATGATTTAGTGGATTGTTCCCTACAACGAATAATGTAAAAGCTACGAATTTTCAGAAAATTTAAAATTTTGAAAGCAGTTTTTTTGCGAATATGTACTTTTGTCTTTATATCTTTAACAATTAAGGTGATTTCAGTAAATTTGCCGCACAGATTGTTGTAATTTTGTATATTTTTTCTTGGATTTTTCATCATCCGAAATAACCGGAAAACTTCTGATGCATGGAGAATTAAATCATGCAAATCAAGTTTTGAAGGCTGTTCTTTTCCTACCCTTGAGCACTTTGAACGGACTAGGGGATTCCAGTAATTTTGCTTCACCGTACTTGCCCCCTTGTCGAATATTATTAGAATTATAGAAAATTTAGAAAGAAGTATTTTTTTCAGTTTTGCATTTTTATGTATTTTTTATGTTTCTGTAGTAACTGTGGTCGTTAAAGGGTTAAATGATTTTTCGCTTCACAATGAGCAACAGTTCACACACTCAGAGAAAAAAACGCACATTCATATTAAAAGCTCCTCATTTAAATTGAATGCAGTATTCGTTTGAAAAATATCGTTTGATTTGAACGAGTCCTCATTTACGCTAAGAGAATTTCTTTAAAACAAAAGAGCAGCTAAACCGCAAACGATGGTCGTTTAAATCAAAAGATTCCGCATTACATAGTAATGTGGATACATTCCTTTACGTAACAAATACGCATACCTAAAGGACGCGATGCCGCCAAAATATCATTTGTTTCAACGTAGCACAACAGGTAGTTAATACTTCTGGCCGGTCCGATGAGTCTCACGTGTTCATATTCGTTCCAAACAAATGTGTATAGTGTCTTAACAAAAAACGCGTATAAGAATCTTCGTCGATGTTAAGAGTGTTTTCGAGAATGTACTTTTGCATTTATCTGGAGGAATGGACGCTTGCACACGTGCAATTTAAGTTTAGCGGGTGTTAAAATAAAAGTGTATTGTATTAATCGTATTAATATTAGACCTAAATAAGAAATAAAGTGTTTTTCTGAAGTTTTCATAAGTTTTATTCTTTATTCATTTGTCAACACAGGTAACAGTAAGTATCTAATCGAATGGAGAATGGACAATCAAACGGAATGTATTATTTTATTTCAGCAGAGTTTGCCTTTAATTCCATGTGAAACTCAATTATTTTGAATGGGGCAATTTCTATGAAATGAAAACGGGATGCGTTACTTTCGAAATACATACCGTTTCATTAAAAAGAATGCTTCGTTTAGTTTAAATAACAAAAATGTTCAATATAAAAACGAAGACGTTTGATACAATTGCCTTTCATTTATTTAAAATGTTTTACCCGTTTACAATAAAAGAATAAGTGTTTATTTCAATGAAAAATACGTTTAAATCGACTGGCTCCTTCTTTCCAGGTAAACGTAAATTCTTTTGATTCAAACGCTTTTTTACAACTCATTATGCTTTTGAAAGAAACGCCACTCGTTAGAATTAAACGCATTTGCGTGTGGAGCCAAATCAAAAGCGGAAATCGTTTGAATTAAATATATTTCGTTCAATATTAGTGAATATTTCTCTGAGTGCAGTGAATTCTTTTTCTTCTGTCTACAAATTTCTTGATCATGATTTCAATAAGCTTAACCTACATTTTTAGACTCTATAGGCAGTGGAGAGTAGATGATGGCTACCCGTACTAGAATAATTGTCCTTGGAAGCATGAAAAAATTGTGGTGAAAAAAGAGTTCTTTTTCACATACCTTTGTCTTTATTTTCTGAACAGATAAGTGGAATTCATTTCAATTCAATTCACAATGAGCAAAATTATGAAAACAAATCTATTGCGCATACTTATGATCAGCACAATAACTATTGAAATAGACTAGCAAATTTCATAACTTTTGCTCCACCGGATCGGTCTCCACTCCGAATCTATACATATATATATAACTCATGAACAGCTGGACTGATTTCCATGACTTTTAAGTTTTTTGCATTAGGCTCCTGCCGGAATAGCGGAATAACTATTGAAACATGTGAAACATTCACAATAAACAAAAAATCACAATGAATTGTTTTTCGGCTACTTCAGCATGTATTTCTTGAACGTATCTGCGGATTTCAGTAAATTTGCCCATCGGATTGGCGTCTTACCGCAGTAACAGCACAACTATTGAAACATACGAGACATTTACAATAATCAAAATTATGAAGAAAGTTCTTTTTCACATATTTCTTTCTGTGTTTCTTGAAAGAATTGCCGAATTGCCAGATTGGTATATAGTCAGAATAACTATTAAAACATGCAAAAAATCACAATGAGAAACATTTTGAAAACAGTTCTTTTCCTGAATAAATTCGAGGTTTTGAGTAAATTTGCCTCACCGGATTGGTATCTACCCTAAGGCACCAGAATAACTATTGAAAAAAAAATTCACAATGATCCATTTTAGCCATATAAAAGGAAGCCGTGTCAGTTACTTCATTTATAACTTAAGAACGGCTGAACCATGCTCATTTCTATTGGAATTTGTTTGGTTACATTATACTCAGAATAGCATAATAACTATTGAAAAAGGCGGAAATGAGCAATGAGTTTGTTTTCACATACTTCTGTCTGTTTTTGAAAATTCAGTAAACTATCACCACCTACGTTCTCACTCTTTCAATGACCATTACTTACATTTTAGTAGAAATGAATCATTTCAAAAATTAGCAATTAATTTTCCCGAGCGTTTGCTTATATATTTAGATCGGCTTAGTATATTTCAGTAAATTCCTCCCCTACCCCCACCTGAAGGACTTCCACATTCGATGGAAGAATAAGAGTTGAAGGAAAATTGACTACGAGAACATTTTCAAGGCAGATCATTTTCTCCCATACGGTCCATACTCCGCCCTCTTCTGTTAAATGCTATTGACCCTCTATACCATTTGCGCCTACTTTTGTCAATATGTCTTGATGGGATTGGCGCACTTCAGTAGACTGAACCCCCTAATGAATTGGTTTTCACCTTAAAACCTATTGAAATTTGCAGACGGATAACCAAACAAGAAACATTTTGACAAAGCTCTCTTTATCATTCATTTGCCTTATCCTTGGGTTTCAAGTAGTTTATTCGTAGAACAGATTTCAGAAGCCCCTCACATCTATTATGTTATAAGAATAAATTTTATAAAAAAATAAAATAAAATATGAAGAACGAAGGAATATCTCAATCATCCGTCGAGGAGTGCGGTCCTGGCTTGGTAATTCTTAAAACCCTTCAATTTTGTATTCATCAAAAGCGAAACTAACAACTGAAGACAATACAATCAGCAGCGGCAGTAATCCAAAATTAATGAGATTATTTCCATAGTAAAACACTCAACACATTTTAGAAAACTCTGCCCTGGAAACTTTTGTGCGAAAGAATGGTTCTCCCTTGAAGCAGTTTTTGTTAACTTTTGAAGTAGTTTTCGATAACTTTATTTCACATTGCGCAGCAGATAATTCACGGACGGACTTAGTTAAATCGAAGAACCTAGCCAAATTCCGATAATAACATGCCCGGAAACAAATTAAGGAGAACTGCTATTGCTGTTCTGTTAGAATATTATACTGTGGCTCCATTCGTCGTCTTCCTGAAACCCAAACCACTTTGCTAAAAATTGGTCCTCTGTCTGAATGCTAGATGAATCAAACCAACTGAACGAATCCATTCGCGAAAATATCGGGCGACTGGTGCGCAAGGTGCATGAAAGGTATCGAAAAGGACTCCGAACTAGTGATGACAATGGGATTTTTCATAGGAGAATTTTTTAAACGCTTTCAAGTGCTGAGCGTTTAATGCAATCCTTTATTTCTCTGATATTCAACAGAATAAAAAAAAAATTGAACTTCGTTAGTGCATAACCGAGCGAATTGCCCCACTTTTCTTTTCAGAAGTGGACCGGGTGTTTGCAAAATTAGGCAACTTTCACTAAGTATTTGAGTATTCAGCACACCGTATCAATCGTTGGTTCTTCAAAGCCTTGCCAGGATTTTGTTTCTTTAAAACGTAATTTTCAGAAGAAAATTAAATTAAATAGACTGTATTGCGTTTTTCAGGTAATAATGTGCCTCAAAACTAAAGCTTAATCCGCTGCCTCTAAAAAAATGCTTCAGTTTTAAATTTCATTTGTTGGGTATCAGTTTGTTTGTTAATTTGGCACCCCGGACGACCGCCTGGCTTTTTCGGTAACAGCGATGGGTGGAGTCGCCATAACGAAGGAATCATATGAATTGTTTTCAAAAGTCAAGTAGTCCTTTGAATTAAGACCGTTAAAAACAATAAAAATCAACTTCTAACTAAAAACCATTTTTTTTCCTGTAGTCAAGAAGTTATGCAATAGAATGAATAAAATTAAAAAGTTTAGGTATAGTGGGCTCTCCTGCTCTATGACTGTGATCGTGCGGTCACCACTCTGTGACATAGAGATTAATAGACAAAACGAGTTTTCAAAACTCGGCATGGCTCGCCACACGTTTATTATTGACAAGAAGATAAGAAATGTGCATATCATAGAATATCTCATAAACAAAAATGTGACTAGGAAGTGGTATGGCTGACAACCGTATTATACTCCGAATTCAGTTGTCGTTGAAACAACTACACACGGCAGTCGCCAAAGCACCATGCTGCAGGAGTTAGGACAAATCAAGAGAGAGAGCGGTGGTTGACTGTAGTCACCAGAATAAAATCTGGGAAAGGTGATAAGATACCTTACCGCCACCCCTGAATGGAAAATGACTGTGACTGATGACTGAAAAGTGTGGATGGACGAATTACGACTAAAAAAACTCTCCACTCTACATTTAAGGTCGATTCACACTTTTCAGTCATCAGTCACAGTCATTTTTTCCTACAACTTGACAGATTGTCAATCAATCAATTAACAGATAATCTGTCAACTTGTATGCAAGATGACTGTGACTGATGACTGAAAAGTGTGGCTCGACCTTTAATGGATAAAAATCATCACTTAACAACATTTTAAAATTCTGGTGATTGCACAGTCTTTAAAATAATAAGATCATATACCATAAAGGAGCGTCACAGAATCGATGCAGTGCACTTCGGTCGTCAATAATAATAAAATATAAATTCTTATTGTTATGCATGAAGACACAGGTTGTAAATGTAAGATTAATATGAGTTAACTGGTTGTAGAAAATTTTTCTACGAAAGTGATAGTACATACAATAGTATCAACGTTGGAGGTGAAGATGGCACCAGTATAGTGTGTACATGTCGATACATAATATCGATAACTATATGAAATTCACAATAGAATGCGATGACTGATGAAAGTCTCATAAATGTAAGGTATACTTAGATCAGACAATGGATAAACGTGTGCTAATAGAATTGCCAATGATATTATGTTTTAATGTAGGCGCCACCGATTAATTGCATTGGTGACATAAACAATGTAAGTAATTACCTACATTACATACATACATACATGCATCATGTATGTATAATATTTCTTTTCAAAAGACTATAAAATGAACTTTATTGTAATTATGTGCTTATAAACAAACAAAAGAGCATACTCTTAAGAAAACGACGCAAAATATGGGAGTAGTAGTCTTGGTATCGCCAGTTTCTGGTCACTAAGGGTCACTAAAAATCCTATTTATTTCGAATAAACAATAGACACGAATCTCACAAAGCATAGTCCAGTCAAAATATCCCAATTCAGGCCTCCAAACAGAAAAAAATAGAGTAAGACTAATTTTTGCTGTTTTTAAATCAGTGGGCTCCCAGAAATCTAAAACACAACATGTATACTAAAAAAAATTTTGATCGGAAAGGTCCCAAAAAGACAAAAAAGGGTACTCTTTCATCCTTGATCGGAGGTCGGCATGCGGCGTATCATATCAAAGGGGACGTCGAGTACATTACATCTCCGGTGTTTGTTTCCTGTTTCAAGGACCCTCAACGGAATAAATGGAGCTTAAATGGAATATTTACGTGTTTCCCGTGTATCTTTCCAAAGCCATAACTACGAGAATAGTTCAAGTTCAAGTTGTCACAAGTTGAACAACTAACAAACGCCGGATATGGAATGTACTTGACATCCTCTTTGATATAACACCTCGAATGCCCACATTCGATTAAGGTGTGCAATTAGTGTCCTTTTCTGTCCTTTTTTTCAGAGCTTTCCGATAAATTTTTTTCTTAGCAAATTTATTGGCAAAATCGTCAGCTATTATAGATGATGAAAAGTGATAAAAGTAGTGACAGCTCGAATTATTCTCGTAGTTATGGCTTTGGAAAGATATACGGGAAACACGAAAATCTTCCATGTAAGCTCGATTTATTTCGTTGAGGGTCCTTGAAACAGGAATCAAAAACCGGATATGTAATGTACTTGACGTCCCTTTTGATATGACACCCCGCATGCCGACCTCCCATCAAGGATTAAAGAGTATCCTTTCTTGTCCTTTTTGGGACCTTTCCGATCTTATTTGAACTCATGTCCCTGTGCACGGAAGGTGCGCGCACTAACCGCTAGACCAGCCATACTACTATTTGGTATTTGTTATTCTTTTTATTCTTTTGCCCAAAAGCTATCAAAAACTTCTGCTCTGGAATGAATGTTTGCACCGCTACTACATAGCATAAGTTAAGCTGACCAGACGTACATCATTTTGCTGTACAGTACAACATTTTGACCTAAACAAGCATTACTAAATGTACAGCATTCCCAATGTCACCCAAAAGAAACCTAAATCACCACATAATAAGCTCCTCGGTGAGGCCTGTGGTCATAAGTGGTTTTATCAATATAATCGCACTTTCATTTCCGACAACTCGGAAACTCTTTGATCAATCACTCTGAAACTTAACACACTTATAGTTATTTAGAGCACATAATTCCTTCATATTTTAAGGTCCTACCCGCGTTCGACAGTTACAGCTGTCTAAATCGCATTTTTGTCTATTCTTATCTAAAATTTTCCATAAAATTTCTCCAATAAATTCGAAATTTGGCAGATTTGAGGAGCTGTCACGGTTTAGAAGTTGCAACCGTCAAAAGATGACATGTAAGGTGTAAAGTTTAACTCCTGTACGATCGATATTTAGCGAGATAATCGTGCTTTTATATTTGGCAATCTTTTATTTTCGATAATTCGGGAACACTTTGACCGACCTTTCTAAATTGGAACACTTATAGTTTGTAGAGGTACTTGGCGCTGATATTTTCTATCCGCGTTCGGGAGTTACAGCTGCCCAAATCGCACTTTTGTGTTTTCTAATCGAAACTCGCAAATTTTTGAGCGGAAAATTTTGAAATTTGCCAGACTAGTCTGACAAGGTAGGTGCCTAAGGCGGTAGAAAATTCAAGCATGTAGAGCTGCTAAGATCCAGAAGTTACAACGGTGGAAAGATGCGATTTTATTTTTTCACAAAACAATGGAAATCAATGTACTCCATCCGATTCCCCTATCAACCATTAAAGTTTTGTCTTAAAAATACAAAAATGTTGCGCTGGCTCCTTTGGAATGAGATCCTGGCTACGCCGCCCTTACTTGTTATAACTTTGCATGTTAAAACTTACATTTTGTACTTCACATGCTGATGATGTTTTGTAAATGAGAACATTGAGAACTTCAGGGCTCATCATCAATAGAGCCTTTGCTTTCTCAAGTTTCACCATCAGAAACAGTATGATTGAGAGTTTGTCTGAAAAGCGAATTCCGCAAGGTGTACAGCATTGGGCTTTCGGGAGTCTGGTGACCTTAGCATAAGTAGAATGTCATAAAGAAACTGTTTGGATAGTAATCAAATTTAGGATTACTTCAATTCATTTTTAGAAAGTTATATGTAAAAATTGAGTTGTCGGAAGTTAACTCACAAAACCAATAATAATGTCAACTTTACACAGCACTTCACCAAAATAATAAACTAAAGCCACTAGCTCCGATATGATGAGTGTTTTATAGAAGTTTCTTTGGTGAACTGCGTTTTCAAACTAAACCAAGTAGAAGCCAATTGCGTTCACACACTCGCCAAAATTAAATACGATATTATATAGGCCGAATGCAAAATAATTTCACGACACGCAAGTGAATCACTATAAATTCATTCAATCGCTAAACTATCATAATACATATCTTATTATTATTGCACAAAAACAAAAACCAATTTAATTCTACCTATAAGATGCAATTATAGCTTCTTGTAAATACTTTTTATAGTCCGCGTACTTTAGGCTAGTTTTTCCTTTTTTTTTTCTTCTTTTGAAGCCCTATATGCATTACAAACCAGATTAAAATTTTCATATTTTCCACGATTGGTTTTTTTAGTTGTGCGTTTTGCCCGCACCGTACGAACACATTTTGGACTTAGATTGATTTTCTTTTCATATACATACCGAGTTTTCGGTAAATATGCGCACATCAGCCTTGCAATGCCAATCATACGTAATTTTAAATGCGAATGCATTACCAAGGGCCACTTGTATTGTATAGTTAATTTTTTAAAGCTTCAGTGAATTTTTCCGCAATGTGTGTACCCTCGGTTTGGATAAGGTTACGAATGAGCGCTGCACATTATAATAATCTTTTGGGTAATCGACCCAAGTATAGACCTTCGACTGGCTTCTGCCTCATACAATAATATGTAATAAAATAAATTGTAGAGTCGAAAAATTATAATTGAAATCAGCAACAGGAAAAATACGAGTATGTCTCCATATTTTTATCAGCCCTGATCAAGTACATCGGCAGTATGTGAGTATGTATAATGCCATTGCATCGCTATGTTGGCATTCTGTGCGTATTATGGCGAATTCTGTGTGCGTAGTACAGTGTCATTTACAATAATTTTTACGCAAACATTTACCCAAAGACAATAATCAACAATATCAGCCCCCAATATATGAAGGGTGTGTGTGAACTTTTCTTCCAACAATAAATTTATAATTATGGTAACGGACGCCATCGAAAATGAATGGAAACAATAAATATGTTCATAATTTTTAATGAAACAAAATAAATACAAAATGAACGCATTGTATCTCGAGAGTGAGAGTGAAAAATGTGAAATTATATAAATATTTATTAAAGTTTGCGTGAAAATAGCAACAAAGTTAAATAAATACTACGACGATCGACGATGAGGCACAAACAATGGACACATTTGTGGCTACACGCTACATGGTTGATTGGACTCAAATATTTCAAAGTTGAGTATGGTGAATGACGCGCGGTTGATAAACAATCCTAGGTAGGTATAGTTGAAAATATTCCGATATTCAACGTATTTTTTTTTGTATTCTAAAGAAACTAAAAAGAAAACTAAAATCTGTTGATAAGGAAGATAAGATGTGCACACTATGAAATTTCCTATTCCGTGATTAACTGCAAAAATGCGTTTCAATCTTTTCTACAATTTTTCGATTCTTACTTTACTCGTATGCATAGTGCTATAGGAGAGTGCAGAATTCTGCTCAAAATGGCTGTCATAAAATTAAATTTCCTTTATAAGTGGTTTAACCAAACATATGATTAACGAGACAGACACATTCTGACTAATTCGAACTCTTGTTTGAGTTCTTAAAATTTCAATAGACTGTAAAGTATATATATTTCTTTTGCATGCGTAAAACATAATGCACCGCAGGACAATAGGAGTTTTCTCTCGATTATAATAATGCAAATATTGTTTTTTTTTCTATTTTTTTAGATCCCCTCTAAACGATAGAAACGCCTGAATCCTTTGTAATTTGAATACACATCTTCAGTAATTAGATAAAATCATTTGCAATGAGATATTTAACCATACATATGTATATAGGTACATTTCAATATAATCCTTCTTTCCTTCATGGCAATTTAGTGAATAAATTTGATAACAAGAACCGGTTCTGAACTAAAAAAAAACAACAACTGCATCTGCTATTAAAGTCCTTGTGGTCTATGATGCCATCATTATGTATGTACGTATTTTCTATTTGCAAATATGCACCCTTTTTAACAAGTAGAAATAAAATCCTTTCTTTGGAGTTTATCACATGATTTACAGTTCTTCTTCTTCAAAGTAAGTAAGAATTATTGCTGACAAACCAAAGAAAGTCGGTCATGCTACCAATTTTCTTCGTTATGTCCGGCAACACACTGCTGACAGTTGACCGAATACCGAGCAAAGAGCAAAATCGAGCTCCCCAATTTTTTTTGTACCGATCTTTTGCGTGCGGTTTAAATTAGATTTACACAAATAGTTAAAATTAAATTGAATATCGAAATTACCCTTAAGGTCGATCCACACTTTCCAGTCATCAGACACAGTAATTTTCCATACAAGTTAACAGATTGTCAGTCAAACAATTAACTGACAATCTGTCAACTTGTATATGGAAAATAACTGTGACTGCTGACTGAAAAGTGTGGATCCACCTTTACACTGCTAGCCACAATGCCACATAAGCAAGATTGTGTACAAATTTGTTATGCGAAAGGAGGATAAATCGAGATTTTTGTACAATAATTTCTTAAAAAAATAGCAAAATAGGACAAAATGTTTAGTGTAGGTGTTTTTAACGAATTCGTGATTGATTTTATTATCTTGCTTCCACAAATTAAAATGCAGTAATGAGTTCTTTATTTGACTAAATATTTTCTCAAAAATATAAAATTGCAACTTATTTTTTTCCAAGAACAGATCAGTGGCGTAGATAGATTTTCGGAGAGGGAGGCAATTATATACCTCTGACTTGTAATTGACTTTTTGGTGTTGGATTATTATATACCGAGCCTATTGACTAACGGAATAAGTTTAAAAGCGTTTTCAGAAGGAGGATTTTGTTGATCAAAACTATCAGGCATTCTACGAAATCCAACTTTTACAGATCTACAATTTTTATTATGGGCATTAAGTAGTCTGGCTGGTTTAGTGGTTACTGCGGGCACCTTCGGTACACAGTTCGGAACAGAGTGAAAGGTGATAATAATTTTCAGTTTAGGGCAACACATTCAAGTGTCGACGCCACGAAAACTTACAAAAGGCTCGATTTAACAAAAAGTCGCATAGAACAATTCGGAAACATTCATGTTTGATACTCATTCTTACTCAAAACCGAAACGGAGAATGTTGCAATTAGCTGTTAATTTGTTAATGGTAAACCAAGAATTGGGTTCGTTTTAAATGGACATTTAAGATTTGCACATTTGCAAATAGTTGTTGACAAAGCAATGTTTTTTACGAAGTAGATGCACATTTCGGCGACAATTGCTCATTTTTGCGAATATATGCAAAATATTATAGTTATTACTTTTCCACGAAAAAGTATTATTCCTAAAAAAAATTGTGGAAGATAATTTTTTCATCTCAAATTTCCCCGTTATTGGGAATAGGGTCATATTTAAAGGCAGAGAGTTCGCAAAACCACGAGCACGTTTCCTTGCCAAACATCGAGCAAGTTGTTGCTGACAACCGTATCACACTCCGAATTCAGTTGGCTTTGTAACGTTGATGACTACACACGGTAGTCATCGACGCACTATGCTCCACTAGGAGTTACGGTAATGAAGAGAGAGTGCAAATCTTCGAGAGGCGTTTTCGACTAGTATATGAATGTCAAAAATGTTTCTTCAACAACTAAATTCGGAGTATGATGCAGTTGTCAGCCACACCACTTCCTAGTCGATTCTCTGTTTATTATAATCGATATTTTTCTGCAGTTTTGAACACTCCTTTCAGGGTGAATCTGCAGAATTTTCGGAGTAGAAGAGAGTAAAACAACAATATAAGGTAAAATATGTTTTTATGCTAATTATTCTAATTATAATATTCCAAATTAGTATAAGCGATACTCCCTATTTTTTGTTTGCGAAATCACCGTACCTCTATAAGTTGTATACCCCTTTACATCAGGGAGAGGTCGTCCAGCTTTTTGTCAGCTTTTGAATTATTGTTTCTTTAAGCCAGGGCTGTCAGGGTTTTTTTCTGGTTGCAATCATTAGTTTTTACAGCGAACACAAACTCAATGTTCTTACGAAATTCAGCTTAAAAGACCAAACAGTTGGGACTTCCAAAAATCTGTTTCTGTTTAGAGCTCAAAAATTTAAATAAAGTAAAGGCTTGAATGGCGAAACATTTCGAAACATTTGCCTATTCAATTGTTTTTTCCATTGCAGTACAACGTTTGTAACCAGTTTGAGTGTCCCCGTGATTTGATTTTAGGAATGAGCGAAATAGAGATAATTTGAAATGAGAATGTTCATCATATTAGCTGAGATGGAACTTGGATTATTCTTGGCTGTTTTGATGAAAATTGATTTTGAAATAAATTGAGTACGACTTGATTAGGTACAAGGAATCCCGAAATAATTTAAACTACGTACGAGTATTAGGCACACCCACTAAGGAAGTAACCACAGCATACTAAAACTTCAAATTGTTTTTCCCCAAAACTATCCAAATGCATATACGTAAGTCTAGCATGGTGTCGTCGACAAGGTCTTGTCGCGAATTGCCCCTATTGTAATAAAGGTATGCTGCCGTGCGCTTTTTACTTTTGGCTTTTTAAAAAAATTGTTTTTTCTTTCACACAAATTATCTTCAAGATAAATCCTATTTACTTCAATTCGACACCCATTAAATTATTTAATTAAATAAAACCGATACACAGGTTTTCATTAAGATCAAACTGAAATGGGAGCGATATTCGTTTCTAAATAAGGGTGGTCGACGTAAGAAAGTTAAGGTAATCGTTAGGAACGATTTTGTTATGAAATGATGATACACACGTGATTGTTTCAAAGAGAACACCACCACCTAATTCCGCGCTTAGTTACTAACCGGAAACTTCAATTCTCCCATCTTCATTCGCATTTCGCAGATTCTCAACCGATTTTTATCAAAAATCCTTCCTTTCTACAGTCTGCAAAATTTCTAAAGAAGATGGAAGAATACGATTTTCTTTGTTGTTTCTTCATCTCTGAATGTGCGTATGCACATATGTATATATCTATGGAATTTTCAAATAATGACCTTTCGCTTATTCAGGTTTATTTATTTGATTACGAGCGTAACGCCGGCCGTAGAAACAAACATAAATTATGAAGACTACAAAAATAAAACATTATTATTTAGAAATTTAAATATACATATATGTATATTATGTTCTGTTTTCATGTATTTTTTTTTTTTTACTAGAGCCTTATGCAATTTATTATTTAATAAAGAATATCAGGGAATCCGGTCCTTGAAAATACAGTAGAATCTCGAAACTTCGGCAATCATTCGGTCGGAGTAGCGATATTGCCGGTTTGTAGAGTGTTCGGAAATACCTCTTGTAGTTCGGCATTTCCCTAAGCTGACCAGTGTATAATCCGGCAGTACGGAAAACTACTTAAATTGATGCGTTTATTTGATCATTTACCGCGCTTTAAGTATACATAACAAAAACAACTCCCCAGGATAAGAATATTGTATACCCTTAAAATGTGAGAAAAAAATATATATTTATATATATGAAAAAACCTCGATTGAACAATCTATTCAATTGTTTATATAAATAAGATAATTTACCCTATGCTGAAGTAAAGTTTCGTTACTCAAAAAAGCGTATGATGCTAATAACGAACTTTAAACAGCAGATCTTTAAAGCGTAAAAAAAAGCTGTTTGCAAAATCTTGGTAATTTATGAATAACTCTCATGCCATAAAATTGTTGAACATTTTTCCAACCAAAAGATAAGAATACAAAATTGTATTCGGTTTTGTGCGAGTTTCTTGTACAAATATTTAAAAGTTTCAGTTTAATTTAATTGCAAAGGAGTTGATTTTCCCGTATATGTATAGTTATAAAATTCAAATTTAAATATTATTCAACAACTATAAAATTTAAATTTAAATTATATTCAACAACTATCTTAAAAGTGTAATTAAAAAATGTATACCCGAATGCGCAAAAAACCTGTCCAACACACGTATTCAGCCATCATTCAAGCGAATTGTACTTATACCGGACTATAGAGGCTTTCGGTTAGAAAAGGGCAAGATTACTGAGATTGAATCTGAGATTCTGCTAAGAAGGGAGTAGGCGTACTTATTTTTAACAATGGATCAATTATGTAAGCATTCTAGAAAGGAAACAGGATGTTTAACAGAGGGGGCTTCGCGAGGTTTCCCGGCTCCCGCCAAATAATGATCCCTGGTACTTGCCGTTAATTGTTACGCGTTTATCGCTTTATAACACAAAAAATAAGTCGCGAATGCCATCCCAATACCGAGAGCTTAATTCCACCGATCATTTTCAGAAATTGACGGTGCGCAGGTACCGTCAGCACATCATAACTTACAAAGTAATGCCATCCTCGACAGAAGGGACAAAATAAGAATTCAGGGCTCGGCCCAATTCATCCACTCTATGTTCCATCGACGTTTGGAAGTAGTCCACCGAAAAGGTTACCCCTCAAGCTAGTGAACTCTATGATAAATCTGTGTAAAAAAATTGAGTCACCTATTTTGACAGTTGTACACAATACGCAATTGCAAAATATAGTATAGTAAACAACATAAAAAGTAACTGTTTTAGTTTTTAGAGAAATGTGACCTTTTGCAACCGAGAGATCCAATTCATTCACACAAAAATTTCACCCGGGCTGTTCGGCAAGTATATTTGAAAGTTTAAGCATTTTGTCTAGATAGATAACGATAACACATTTGCTTTATTCTTCCTAATTTTAGTTTGAATATTTTTTCAAAGACTAAATATTTTTACGTAAATAATTGCAGCCTTTGGGCATCTGTAAAGTTCAAGTTTCCAACTTATGGACCTTCAGAGGCCTGTTTACATTTTGAGTGTTGAAAATATGCAGTTTAAAAGTACCTGGGAATCTGGTCTTGTAGAAAATCCTCTCTCCTCTTTATTACCGTAACTGCTAGTGGAGCATGGTGCGTTGATGACTACCGTGTGTAGTCATCAAAGTTACAAAGACAACTGAATTCGGAGTGTGGTACGGTTGTCAGCCGTACCACTTCCTAGTCGCATTGTTAGTTTTATTATTCTACGATAAGAATATTTCTTATCATCTTTTTCTGAATAATAAACTTGCGACGAGTCGTGATGAGTTTGGAAACTCGTTTCTCTATGAGTGTCTATTTCACAGAGTGGCGACCGAACGATCACGGCCACAGAGCACTTGTAGAAAATACTCTGATTAAAATTAAGGATAATGAAGCAAGTGTGATACCTTCATGGAATATTAGAAAAATGCGCAAATTATTAAATTACTTGCCGCAAAGCTGTGGTGCATTTTATACAGTACAGTTATTTGAACTAAAATGAATCGAGGGATATGATCCCTCGGTTTCGAAAAAAGGTAAAATTTTTCGCAAAACCAAAACAGTTACTATTTTGACTGGGCTACAATTGGTAGTGCATTTTGTTGCCGTTATAGTACAAAAAAAAATTGCGAAATTGTGACATTGCGTGGACAATTTCAACAAGGCGTGCATTTTTCGATTGTGTTGTATAACAGTAAAAATAGGTGGCAGATTTTTTTTTGTAGAGAGCTTGACGTTAACTTTTGGGAGACCCTGTATACAAAGTGCGGTACTTAGTCATGCAAGTTTTTTTTAATTATAGATGCGCGAAAGGGGAAAAAGTTAGTCTCTAAATAATACGCACCTAGATGTCATTTTAAAAGGAAAAAAAGATAACATCAGACTAATTTTGGTTGTTTTAAAATCAGAAGGGCTACAGAAGCCTAAAAAAAAATTGTAAAATAAAAAATTGTGGAAAGATTAAAAAACAACAAAACAGGACACAAATTTAGCTTTCCCGGAAGATAGGCATGATGATAGACATCATATCAAAAGGGCCATTGAGTTCATTCTATTTCCACTATTGTCTTCTAGTTTTAAGGCACCGAGTCCCGAGAAAACTTGCCTAAAAAATACCAATTTTAGCTTCTCTGGCATTTTTCGTTTTTTTTCGATCTCATAGGACCATATTTATGCAAATTATGAATGTGAACATTATTTCTTTCCATTTCCAGAAATATTTTTTCTTTCTACTTAATATTTTTATTTATTTGAATTTTGCTAAATGCTTCTTATTTTCAAACCAATAAATTGGCAGGATAAAAATGTACAGTTGCATAAACAAAACAAAATCTCTTAATTCTTTGCATGAAAGAAGATTTTCCTAAATTGTCACCTTTCTGGCCCCCCTCAACACTTTTCTAACCGACAATGTGGCTCTCTTAAAAATTAAGTTGGACACCCCTGGTATAGATAGTACAGCGTTTCATTCTATTATTTGTATTTTTTTTAGATATGTTTATCGAAGTTAAGGATCAAGGTTGATCATGGTAATAAATTAATGTCCTATTCTAAAAATGCAAATTGTTGAAGTCAATGATTAATATTAGAAAGTAATGCCTACCCATAAAGTGATACGCTTCCGTACAATATTTTCCGTATTACTCCAGTGAATATCCACGCATACAATTTGTTACAAGTAGCACCAAAACATTCACGTAAACTCATTTGTAATCGAATGCGCCGTCAACTCTCTTTGATTCCTTTTTTTTCTTAAACTTTTGCCAATTAATTATTAATTATGCAAAAGTGCTAAAAGGGGCGCGCGATAACCCACAAGCCTCCGACAGGATATATGCAAAACTACGAAAATGAACAAAGAAACGAAACTCTCAGTGTTGTACTGAAACGCAACGCGCGAACCGAACCGTCAAGTGCACCTTCTTATCCTTATGAGTTGTATATAATGCAAAACAATCAGAATAAACACAGCTTCTTGTATGTATCCTTCTTCACTCTCTATATGCCAGTCGTCACCACCACCCACGCTCTGATAATAATTTCGGTTAAGAAGAACAATGATAATCCAGAAAAACACCGGTACTAACGTATTCACAATATAAACACAAAATTTCGTAATATTTGTTGCTTTTAAGGCAATGTACAAACGCACTTTTTATTAAACACTGTTTTTTCTTTTAACTGAAGCGCAAAACTTTGCCGGGGAAAAAAAGAACAATATGCAACGTGCCGACGGGAAAAATATTTCGGGATATAACTGACAAAAGAATTTTTCAGATTTTCAAAAATCCTTTTATATGACGGAGGATGATGGGAATTGAATGGCCGAACAAGATGACTACGAAATTGGCGGGTAATTGATAACAGCTAAACACCGAATAAGAGGAGGACCACACAAAAATTATATTCAGCAACCACTGATTCACCGACCGGCGGCGTTGATAAGAATTATTGTGAACGTTAAATTCTTAATTTTTTTTGGCGGGGATTTTTTTAAAACAAATCAAACGTAAGGAACAAATAAAAACACTTTTTGTTAGTTTTACAATTTAAGAACTGTTATTATGTGGAGATGTCGCTTCAGGTATTATTTGTTTATATCCGGGGGTAATTGAGGGGGAAAAACTGAGCTTCAATGACAGCTATTGTTTATGTCCGGTATTTTTGATTTTATTTTTTAAATTTGAACTATATTTTATTAATTATTAACCGAATTTTGATTTTAACGAATATGTTCTAATTTATTCAACTTTTTTCTATTTATTGGCTGTTTTATTTAGTTTTGCGTAAATGATTTCTTTTGATATATTTTGTTATTTATTATTATTTTTTGTGTGTTTATTTATTTTAATTTTTTTGTTTTGTTTTTATTTTCTATAGAGAAAAATAAAAAAATCCCGAACGCGATCGGACGCTACTCGGATCGACTCGGGCCGCGTCCGAAAATGCGTTCCGTTGCATATCGATGCGTTGCGTTTATGCGACTGAAAATTATATCACATCGACATTCAATTGAGAGCGAAAAATATTTTTCCAATGTGCGATAGGGATGGAAGCGCATGCGATATATTTGCAACGTATGTATGTACACGTATATTTACAATATGCACTTTTCATATATGTAGGCAAAATGCACTATACATAAATGTATGTATGACCATCATCCGCGCGAGCTCGTGTGTTCTATACACACGACACATACGCGAATATATGGCCCGTACCGACATCTCCACACACTATAAATGTGCAACGAAAATCCACGAGTCACCACGGACAGCCACGGACGAGTGGAAATGCATCCACGACGAATATAACGTGCGAGTTGCAGCGAAAAAAAATTTTCCGACAGCCCATCCTAATTCTGACGAACGGGTCGGGGGAGAGCCAAAGAACAGCGGAGCCACCACCGCGCCAAAGGACACAATTTCCCCATCTTTTGGTTGCGTTGCATCGAATGCACTCGCGAACGAAATCCACGAAACCGAACAGCATGTTGTTTGTCGTCGTTCTTAATACACGGACGAATTTTTTTTTTCCTTTTTTTTCTTCAACTTTATTCTTGAGCATGTAGTCGCCGTTTTTTCTATGCGTTCTCGTGTACTGCATCCGCTTTTCATGCAGCGAGCTTTTGCCCCTTCCCACAAAGAATGCACAACAATTTCCATCTTATCTCACACTCCACTCGAGTTTCGCGATGCAATCCGTCGATGGACACGGACGCCACACACATTTTCCCAACTGCAATAACCTCCCCATTCTTGGTATAAATTTTACCCCGTTCCAGTTGCATATTGTGTGTGCAACGTGTACACAACACAACACACACACGCTTCGGGTGCACTCCGGTGTATGTTGTTCATCCTACCAAAAAGCGCATTGGAAAAAAATGCATTCGCATTGTGTATGCTCGTCATCATCATCATCATTCGCGTATATGCCCCTGCCCATTTCGCACCCGTCCATTTGCCCCGCCCCCCCGCTGCATCGATAGGAATGCACTTTATCGTGGGGTCTGCGCCGCGCTCCCGCCGCCAATCTATATTGCATGAACACAACGCAAAAAGATGCCATACAAAGGCGCATACGGAAAACTTTTTGGGCCCCACACTACCATCAGTAGAGCGCGCGAATGCAAATTTTAGTGCATGCGTATGTGCGCTTGCAAGTTCAAGCTTACCATTTGTGAGAGGGTGTTGGTGTGCCGGTCGTCAAGTTTCTTTTAACTTAACATTCGGTGTCAACTGTTCCGTTGGGATGCAACGTGTCGTGGTCGTATTACGACTGGCGATGGCGGTGCGGCATATTCTTGAAAGGGTTCTTCGGCGAATTGAATGCATCAGTCGCATGCTAGCCGACGGCAAATTGCATTTTGCAGATTTCGTCTTGAGAATTGATGTGGAAAAGGGAGAAGTGGATTGCATGGATGCGAAATTACAGTAAAAATAGGATGTCGCAACTAACAATTTTAACGTTTATTAATTTCTTGTGTTGGTTCCTATTATGTATATTATAAAAAATTTATTTTATTTAAACAAAAAAAAAAATCAATCAGGAAATTGACGCTCTGCAATATTTGTATATTTGATCATGGAAGAATCCAGTGGCGTAGATAAGGTGTCGTAAGAGGCGACTTAAGGGACAGGAGAGAATAAAACTCTCCTGAGTTTCGAACATATCTCCACAATTGTGCGCGCAGCAACTCTGTTTTGCGCTCAAGGGTTTAGATATGTACGAAACTTAACAAAAAATTGACCCCTGTGGTTTTGGGGTTAGAATTATACCACAGCGATCCCGGCTTGTCGTAAAAGGCGATTTGAGGGATAGGGTATGTAGGCTTGTATCCTGCGTACCTGAAATTTACTTTACACTCGAAACATCAAACGAGCCTCGGATACCTCGGACTGATTCAACGGCAACGACTTTTGGCTATAAACAACGGACTACGACCGGTTTTTGGAACGTTCGGACGATGTGGGGTGAGTGTAATAACACAAGGCTCACAGAAGTCGAACAGGAAATGACCGCATACAACATCGCTATACTAGGACTGAGCGAAACAAGATGGCTCGGATCGGGGGCGACTTTATCAGCAAGCTCTCGCACTGTATTGCTCTACTCTGGAAGTGAAGACGATAATTCACCTCGGCAAGCGGGCGTCGGAATCCTGTTGACTAGGAATGCACGCCGATCCCTTATCGACTGGAAACCTATCTCCGACCGTATCATCACAGCCAGATTCAAATCCAGACAGTGCCGGATTAACCACGTGGCAGAAGGTGGCAAATGCCACGGGCCCCGCGCTTTTAGGGGCCCCGCGTTTTTCTCAAACAAAAATTATGCCAACGAAATTCTACAAGCCAGTTCCTTCTAAATTGATGTAACACGTTATAGTACAACAATTTACGTCAGGGTGTTCCAAAATTATAGTAAGGTTAGAATGAAAATACAGAAATATTTCTTTCTGTATGATGGCATTCCCGTAAGTTTACGTCGGCAGTGTTTCAGATTCACATTCTAGAGGGGACATAAGATTTTTGAAGTTTGTGTTATGGTATTTGCACACATCCATAGAACTTAGAAATTACAATTATATCTCTCATCCACAGTGGCGTACCGCTTTAAACGTTATAAAAAGTGGGGGCAAAATTACCTGCTTAAAAAATGATTCAAAATTGTTTCACAAAAATTTTTCATTTAAGTGTGTAAGATTTCCAAGATTTTTTATTTAAATTAGTGAAACCGAATAAATGTAGGTGTTAACGTAAATTTGCCCTTCTGGTATGCGCTACGTTAGTATATTTATTATGAGCCTTTTTTAGCTAGATGTTTGGTTGTGACCTTTCATGAACCTGAGTAACCCTTGAAAGGACAATTCAACCGAAAGCTATATTAACAAGCAACACTTTTAAAATGAAATATTTTCTCATATTTTATTACTTTTCGGAAAATGTCGAATTTGTAAATTTTCAGAGGTCGTCCAAAAAGGGACTTCTAAAATAAATTCTTCTTTGTCAAATAAATATAATTTGTCTACAAAAAATTTACTGTTTTACTAATTAAAATAAAAAAAAAATCTTGGCAAACTTACACAAGTCAATGAAAAACATTTTTGTGAAACAATTTTCAAAACAGATTATTTTTGCCCCTATTTTTCATAATGCTTTAAGAGGTACGCCACTGTGCATGAGGGATATAATTGTTATTCTATATTCTATTGATATCAGTAATCGCATACTCACTCTTTTGATTTTTGTCCCGCTAGAATGTGAATCTGATCCACTGTGCGTGGAATATAATAATCTTTTTCATTTTAGATTGATTTTTTAAAGGGTTTCCCATTAATCAGAATAAATTTATAAATTGTAAATGCAGAGTGCTGAGAGTCCACAGAATCACGAGCACAATGGTTTACCAAACACCGTACTTTTAAATATCATAATAGCATTTCTTTTATTGCACATTCGTCGCATAATGCAAGGCTGTAATTCCGATATTTGCTAGCAGCTAGCCGTTTTCCTAAACCCCTTGAGAAATGACTAATAACACCGAAATATTAATTTTAGAACCAACAAACTAATACGGTTAATCGAAGTTCCACAGGCCCCGCGCTCAACATTTGCCACGGGCCCCGCGCTTGCTTAATCCGGCACTGAATCCAGAGTACGAAACATCACAATTATTCAGTGCTACGCACCGACTGAACCTGCAAACCAATCCGCAAAGGACGTTTTTTATCAGCGACTAGGCGACACCTTTGATATGGCTCCCAGGGGTGACATCAAAATTATAATGGGGGATCTCAACGCCAAAGTCGGTACTGATAATTTAGGCTTGGAACATCTTATGGGCAATCACGGGCTTGGCGACAGGAACAACAATGGCGAAATGTTCGTGGAGTTTTGTAACTCGCGGCAACTAGTCATTGCCGGAACGTTGTTCAAGCATAAACCCTGCCACCTAACAACTTGGATTTCTCCTGATGGCAGAACAGAGAACCAAATTGACCATATTGCTGTTTCTAATACATGGAGAAACTGCCTCTTAGAAGTCAGGTCGAAGCGTGGGGCTGATGTTGGCAGCGACCACCACCTTGTTATCGCGAAATTTCGCTTACGAACGGCAGCGATTCAACGATCTCACAACACGCGAATATTGCCACGATTTAATGTGCAAAAGCTAAAAAATTCCTCAACTAGACGTGCATATTCGACCGCCTTGCACGAAAAAGCTTGTGCAGCAACATCTCTTCAGAATCCTACAATTGAAGATAGATGGAATTTTGCAAAGGATTCTTTTATTTCATGTGGCGAAGCGACTGTGGGAATATTGGATCGAGGTAGGAGACCATTTATCAGTGATGCTACATGGTCTCTTATCTCAGCACGCAAAAGAGTTAAGGAACAGATTAACTCTGCTGCTGATGATTCAGCTAAAAATCAACTTCGTGCTGAATACCGTTCACTACAAAAAGGCGTGCAGAGAAGTGTGAGGCGTGATAAGCGTACTTACATCAACGCTTTAGCGAAGGAGGCAAATGATGCGGCTTACCGTGGTGAAAGCGGTACCCTATTTAAGCTAATTAAACCACTAATTGGCAAATCGTTCACAACGGACCATCCTGTGAAAGATAAAGAAGGGTTACTGCTTGTTACTGAAGAACAGGAGCTTCAGAGATGGAAAGAGCACTTTTTTGAGGTCCTTAACAACCGTTTCGGGCCTGCAAGTGCATCTTCATCGGCAGAAGAAGACGTCCCTCCAGTAGCCAGTATTAATTCCAGACCACCATCTAAGACGGAATTAAAGCGGGTTATCGAATCTATGGACGCCGGTAAGGCCCCGGGGATAGATGGAATTCGGGTCGAACTATTTAAAGCGGATTCGAATGCTACAGCGGATATTCTGCTTCCCCTCATCAGAGAGTGTTGGGAAACCGAAACTCTTCCAGTAGAATGGAAAAAGGGCGTAATTATTAAAATTCCCAAGAAGGGTAACCTTAAGGATTGTAATAATTGGCGCGGTATTTGCCTACTTCCAGCTGTATCCAAGCTGATGGCTAAAATTATTTTGAACCGGATCAAGGTTGAAGTTGATCGCACTTTAAGCAATGAACAGGCTGGCTTTCGTGAGGGTTTTTCATGTAGCGACCATATAAACACCCTCCGAATTATTATTGAGCAATCCGCCGAATGGAGATCCCCATTACACCTCCTGTTCATTGATTTCGAGAAGGCGTTCGATAGTGTTGATCGGGAGTATATTTGGAGAGCTCTTCGTAGGAGGGGCATACCAGATAAAATAATTTCCATCATCAAGGAATCTTATCAGGGAGCCTAATGTCACGTTTTGCACAAGGGTAAGCTTTCAGATCCTTTTGAGGTGCACAGTGGAGTGAGACAATTTGAGACAATGCATTTTATCACCTATTCTTTTCCTCATAGCCATTAACGAAGTACTAGTGAGCGCGCTTCAAAACCAGAGGAAAGGTATCAGATGGAAAATGTTTGATTACCTGCAACACCTGGACTATGCTGACGATATTTGTCTGCTTTCAAATAAAAAGGATGCTCTGCATTGCGAGAGTCGTAATGCCGGGCTCAAGATAAACGCTGCCAAGACCAAGTACTTGAGCTCCCATCCTGGGGGACAAAGCGGAATTTGTGTTTCGGGCCTGGCAGTCGAAAAAGTTGACGAATTCTGCTACCTCGGAAGCATAGTCACAGCAGATGGCGGCGCGGACGCTGATGTACAATCGCGTATCAATAAGGCTAGGGCAGCCTTCTTCACTTTGACTCCTTTCTGGCAAAATAACAACATTTCCAGGCGCACCAAAATCCGAATCTTCAATTCTATTGTAATATCTGTGCTTCTTTATGGCTGTTCAACTTGGAAGGTGACCAACGAGATAACAACTAAGCTGCAAACTTTCGTAAACCAGTGCCTACGGCGCATCCTACAAATCCGCTGGCCGGAGATTATTTCCAATGATGATCTCCTGAGTATCACAGGCCTGGATTGGATAGGCACTTCTGTCAAAAGGCGAAAGTGGCAATGGATAGGTCATACACTCCGAAGAGGGCCAACAAATATTGCAAAGCAGGCCCTAGATTGGAACCCTCAGGGAGCCAATGCTAGACGCCGCGTTGGACGGCCAAGAAACACGTGGAGAAGATCGGTTAATAGCGAGGCTGCTTCATTAAACAAACAGTGGTCAGACCTAAAGACGATGGCACAGAACAGAACGAGGTGGAAAGTAGGCGTAGTTGATGCCCTATGCCCCACAAGGGGTTAACAGGAACCAGAGAGAGATCGATAGAATAGAAACACTACAGCACAGGGCTTTACAATCATCTACTTTCGCATAAGCAAGCCCTACTGAAGTAATCTTTGGAAGTGCTGCTATAAAAATTAAATGTTAGCACTGATTTGTTGTTGTTTGTTGGCGCCGGAAAATCTTAATGTTAGGTTCAAAATTTGAAGCGTCCTTGATTGTTTGAGTTTATCAACATTCTCTTTTCTTTTTTTAATTTTTCATCAAAAATTTATCATTTGAATTTGTGACGAAAAACAGATTTTAGAATTACTTTAAAATTTGAACGGGTGTATCACGGACAGTGTTGCCAACCAATTATTTAAAAAACGGCTAAATTTAGCCGGAAAACCGGCTTTAATTTTTTTAAAAACGGCCAAAAAAACGGCTAAAGCAGAATTACAAGAAAAAACGGTTAAAAAAAACGGCTAAAACAAAATTTAAATACAAAACACTGTATTAATTGCTATTTTCGAATATATCTTGGGCCCCACACACAAAAGATTTCAATCCACGGATTCGCTGTGGGTGTGTGGCCTTTTACAACATATAACAAAATTAAATAATTCTTATAAAAATACATGTAACAAAATTAAATAATTCTTTAAAAAAATAATTGTAACAAAATTAAATAATTCATATAAAAATACATGTAACAAAATTAAATAATTCTTATCAAAAAACACTTAACAAAATTAACATAGAAAATATAAATATTTTATGAAAAAAAATTATTGAGACTCTACTTTTTAAATATAAACTGTATCATGGAGTCCTAATCGAGCTCTATTATTGATGAATCAGCAATCACTTCATCAAAGTCGACATTGTTTATTTCGTATGTTGTCAAAGTTCTAATCTGGCCAAGTAGTTCACTTGGGATTTTAAAATTATGACAACATACGTCACGCAAATTATTTTTGATAAGTATTATACTATTTAGCAATTTTAGTTGCATTCTATTTCGGGTTTTCGTTTTTACCAGATTCATTTGACTAAATGCTCTCTCAGCTGCAGCGTTCGACAGTGGCAGTATCAGCATTTTCAGTGCCAATTGCGCCAACTCTTGAAATGGATTTTCGTTGCACCCGTCTTTATAATTGGCAACTTCACACCAAAATTCTTCGGTTGAATTGATGTGCTGCCATTTAACATTCAACAAATTGCTCCATTGAAGTTGTATTCGGGTTAAATAATCATCATTGACTGAATTAGAAAATAAAGTTGACTTTAACAACGGTAAGATATCGGGTTTGTTAAGTGCTAAACATTTACTAATCGAAATTTTATCGATAGAACGAAAAATTTCGAAATTTTTCGGTAATCTTTTTTGAATTTCAATTAGTAATTTTTTTACAAACTGCTTGCAGTTTTCCCGAAATAGGGTTTCGGTTTCATTCGAGAGTTTGCCTTGTTGCTTCATGTTTGTTAAAGTCTCTTCAGTGGTATAACCCAAGTATGGATGTGGAAGCGGATGCATATTTTCAAGAGAATTTTCAAAATTGGCATTTTCGAAATCAAAACCATCCCCCTCCTCAACGTACACTATGCGTGCTAGTGTCGTCAACAAAAATGCGATATCATTGAATACCTTGACTATATCGGCATTTTCCGATTGAAAGATAGTATTGACTTTGTTGACATTTTGCAAAATCGGAGAAAGAAACGATAAATATGCAAAATTGATGTCATCGTCAAACATGTTAGAAAGCAGTTTTGCTTTGTAACATTTTTCGTTATTCGATGCTTCTTTAAAGTGTATTTTCAGTTCCGAGTATTGCATTTTTATTCGCGAGACTGCAGACTCAATAGAAAGCCAACGGGTGGCGCATGCTCTGGTGAATTGCAATGGAATCCGGTCGCTGTTTAGAGATTTAAACAAAGTTTTGTACGAACTTTGATTTTTTGTTGACCGTGCAAACCAATTGTATGTTTCAGAGACAATGAACTCTACTTGGTCCGGTAAGAACTCGCCAGTAGCAGCAGATACTGCCAATTGTAATGAATGACAAGCACAAGGTATTGATATTATTTCGGGGTTAATCCGTTGTAGTTTCGCAACTACACCGTTGTGCTTGCCAATCATAACGTTAGCATTATCAGTTCCTATTCCAACAAGGTTTTTTACATCCAAATGAAATTCTTTCAAAACGTTTAGTATTGCTGAAACAAGACTGTCGGCATCACAAGTTTCAATTTGTTCTAGTTTTAAAAATTTGGTTTGACATATTTTAGATATTTGTCCATAGTATTTTGCAACTACAACTAAGTGTTTACAAACTGATATGTCGGTGGACTCGTCTATCAAAATACTAAATGGACCATTCCCAATATCTTCAACAAATTTTTTTTTAAAATGTGGACTCCATATATTCGATATAATTCCGGCGCATTTGGTTCGGGACAATTTAACCTGTGCACATATTTCGCTATCCGGAAAATTGGCTTGGCTTAATTTGGTTAGATGGTCAATTGTTGCAATACTGGCGTGTTTGGAAATAAATAGAGCTGATCGAAGTTCTGCCTCGCGTGCCTGTAACTCAATTCGATCCGTTACAAAGTTTAAAGTTGGTTGCTTAGTTCTTCCATCTGAGAACGGGGCAGATGCGTTTATATGTTTTTTTGTTTTCAAGTGGTCTTTCAACGCTGAATATTTTGGTTGGAGCATGCACCCGCAATATTTGCACTTGACGCCATTCTCAAGGACAATGATCCAACTCTTTAATATTGGATCATTCTTCCATGAATCTCTTGGCCGTTGTTTATATTTTTTCGAGACAGATTCATCGTCACTGTAAATTTTTACAATTATAACTTGAGCGATGATATTACGATAAAATTTTAACTTGACTAACTCTAAGATAGTAGTTTCTGTGTTTGCCTCGAGGTCCTCGTCGTCCTCATCATCAATCTCATCAACTGGTCGTAACTCTGGCGTTGGTTTAGTCTTATTGAGTGAAGATTCGCTTTGCGAAGAGCTTTCACCTCGTTCAATAGTCGAAAAATATCTATAAACGAACAGTTAAGCTAAAGCAACAATTTTTATGCAATGAATTTACTACGCACACCTTTTCATTTTATCAAATCCACTACTAAGAAATTTAAACACTATTGCTCTATCCAGTTTCCAGTAGATACACAACTGTCATTCACAATGATAGGAATTCCACGGTCGTTGTGTACCATGGCATTTTAAATGCAGTTCAGTGGAATACTGAACTGCATTAAAAATTCCATGGTACTGGAACACAACGACCGTGGAATTCGTTGGTTGTGAACAAAGCCATCTATATTTCAGATCCCGGGACCAGAACACGCTCATACACTTTGAACGCAAATCATAGGCTTTAATAGACGGAAAATTTACATTGCGGTAAAGGCAAATTGTTGTGAATATTGGATGAGAATTGCAAATTTTACTTTTATGTGGTTTAGAACCAGGTAAATCATTTTCCAAAAATACATAAACAATTTTTAGCAAGAAAACCGGCCGTGAAAAAAAAATCCGGCTAAAAATCCGGCCGGCCGGATTCTTTAATTTTCTCCGGCTAAAACAAGTAGTTTCCGGCTAAATTTAGCCGGAAAACGGCTAAATTGGCAACACTGATCACGGAAGATTCAAGCAACTTCGTAACGGGCGAGGTGTCGTTTTAATGGAAATTTTATGTTGTCTCAGAAAGTGAAGTCATATCCGTTACAATGTAATATAATTTTTTGTAAATTGTGTCAAAATGCCCAACTTTCCGAACTAAATCAAAATTTGCTACCGAAATGTTTGGTGGTGTTGCAAATTATGATTTAGTTCGGCATGATGGGTATTTTGCTTCATTCTATCCACATCTGTTCATTATTTATTATTTATCGTTAGGTCGCAAAAAATTGCTCGGGTCTGGTTTTTTGGGATATTGTTAGGATAGATACCAGAAGTGTACCACTAAGTTTGCAACTTCGAAAAACCTGTGCTAACCCCGTGACCCTCAAAAAACCTCAAAATGTTCGGACTTTTTACATACTTTTGTTTGTAATTTCTAAAAGGTGCTTCCTACAAGTAAGTCGTCCACTGCACTTTTAAAGCTAAGAAAATCTTCTTTAATTTGAGTGTAACTCCAGCTATGTAGGTGCAAAGGATCCCATGATACAGCACTTTAAAAAATGTGCTTTTTTTGTAAAAAGTCCGAAATTGTATTTTAGGAGGTTTGTATGACAGTCCTATGACGTAATGTTCCGATTCCATCCATTCCTAGATATGTTTTGAGGCTTTACTAGGAACACATTTGGGTGAGGTTTGGTTAAGATTGGTTCATAAAGAAAAAAGTATTTCTTAGAAGAACCTGATTATCAGGGGTTGGTTTGTATGACAGCCCTATGACCTAGTGTTCCGATTTCATCCGTTTCTAGATATGTTTTGAAGCTTTACTAAAAAACACATTTGGGGGAAGGGTGGTTAAGATTGGTCCATAAAGAAAAAAGTTTTTCTTAGAAGAACCTAATTTCCAGAGGTTGGTTTGTATGACAGCCCTATAACGTAGTGTTCCGATTTCATCCATTCCTGGATATTTTTTTATGCTTAACCAGCAACATACTTGGGTGAAGTTTGGTTAATATTGGTAGGTACATAAAGAAAAAATTTTTTCTTAGAAGAACCTAATTTTCAGGGGCAGCCCTATGACCCCATGGTCTGATTCCATTCGTTCCGACATATATACAGCTAAGGAACTGGTTTATAACTTCATTTCACATGACTTTCTCTGTAAAATGCGCATTTAAGCCGATATTCAGCTCGGAACATGACTGAAATTACAATTTCGAACTTTTTTTCAAAAGACAATGTTTAAAGTGCTGTATCTTGGGATCCTTTGCGCCTACAAAGCTGGGGTTACATTCAAATTAAAGAAGATTTTCTTAGCTTTAACAGTGCAGTGGACAACTTACTTGTAGGAAGCACGTTTTAGAAATTAAAAACAAAAATTTTTGCGACCTAACGCCTTATTTTTCGGTTTATTGACTGGCCTATAAGAGTGCAACTCGTTTATTACGATATAAAGATACAAAGCATAGAAAGTTTGGATTCAGATTATTTGTTTTAAAAGAAAACATTTTTGCAAAGATTTTGGTTGAAATATTTTTTTTTCTAATCGTTGTCTTCTTTTTTATATAAGTCAGGTACATGAAGCCACCCAATTTCGATTAAACTAATTTACCACCTATACATAGATCTAAACGCCTTATTTTCAAAGCGTAGGATCTTCCGCAATTTACAATGAAAAATTTAATTCTATTATGTGCCTGCCTCACACAAAATTCAGATATACACATATGGACAAAAAAATAAGTACATCCCTCATGTACCTTTTTATGCCAAATTTGCATACCCTTTTTAAAATTGAATTAATCCAAATAGATAGCCATTACAACAATGCCAAAGGAACTGAAAAACTAAATGGTATCCCCCTATTATCTTAGTCCCTCCCGATATTAGCTTTGAAGTGGGTTTTAAGCTTGGTCAAAATAATAAGTACACCATCGGTTTTTTTAATTTTTTGACAACAAGTTGCTATTTTTGGTAAGGATTTGTTTTTTTTTTTTTATTTATTGGTCTATGCAAGAAGCGTTAAATTAAAAACAAACAAAAATACTTAAGGGGCGAAAAACGCATGGTAGGTACGAAAAAAGAAGTTTAAGTTCGAAACTTTAAAATAGCGGACAAATTATTCTCTCAATAACGAAATAAACCAGCTAAACATTGTATTTACTGCGTAATTCATTAAAAAGTGAATAAAAGCAGTTTCTAATGCGGTTAAGTCCATGTAAGGGCCTTAAGGACAACTGTCGGTCTCATTATCACTATGGCGACAAAAGTTATCTTGACATGACTGATGATTTTCGCGGCAAATATTGAAAATATAGAATCCCTTTAAAAAGTTAATCGAAGAATACAAGAAGTAAAGCAGTTTTGACAAAAAGTTTAGAACTTTCCATGGCGACGTTAAAAAGTGTTGACGGTTCAAGAAAATTTGGGAGGGATAGTTCTTCTTGTTCCAGACCGAACAATGGAAAATCACAGAATATTCTGTTTTATTTATGAGATCGCAATAAATTTGATCGGGAACTAATCTTATCGTAATATTCTTCATTCAGGAAAAAATAATATGATACACGCTACATCAACTGGCTATTTCCAATGGAGGCAAAAAAACATGGTCTATGGTTTAATTTTCATAGTTTGATTTCGTTCAAATAGACCTAATAACCATTACTTTGAGGCAATTTCCATTAAAGAAATGTTAGTTGAGAGTCCTAGAATATTTCACTGATGAACCCTCACACTTTAAATGGGGATTTCAGCAGGATATTAACCCTAACCATACCTCACAAACTGGTCAAGGATCCGCTTCAACCAAATCGGGTGGCTTTTCACGTTGTTACTAGAGTTAAATTAAATCCGGAATGTTTAGAGAAAGTTGAATCAATGAACCAGAAACACAGTTTTCACAAAACGGACCAATTACGGAGTTTCCTGGAAGTAACTGGATATATGGATGTATGGGAACATGCCATAAGAATTATCTCCAGAGGGCCAACAAAAACCTTTTTTTTCCTTCAAAATAATGGACCATTTACTTTTATATAATAAAATAAATTAAATTCTTGTCGAATCAGAACTTAATATTTTAATTAAAACAAGTTTTAATCAAATTAACTGACATGTACTTATTATTTTGTCCTGCCTATTTTAGTCAGTTCGTACTTTTTCAAGTTAAATGAAAGCTGTTATTTATTATAATATGCTAATTTACATATTATTTGGTTCCTCACCAATTAAGTAATTAAATCGTTCCATATGATTTTATTTCCTCAAATAACTACTTTGCTACAGGGTGATAAGAAAAATTCGTATGGGTGTACTTATTTTTTTGGCCATATGTGTATGTATAATATTTATAGCTCAGTAAAAAAATATACCGAAGCCGAAGGATTTTTTTTTAACGTATTTGCGCTCACCTTTTTTGCACAAATGCTTTTCCTTTTTTAGTAAGAATGTTTCAAACTTACACAGGCCATCAAAACTGGCGAAAATACTCCATGAACAGGATTCATATTTTTATAAAATTTGTAATGAAATGCATTGCTCCATATTTCATTTTGCAATTTTCCTATTCCCAATTTCTAGGTCTCGGTCGGTGGTGCATTAGCCTTTCCCGTGGTGACGCCACTGTCAGTGATGCAAGCATCGGCCACTACATCTTAAAAGCAAAGTGTTGACGCAGTTATATGCTTATATGACTCAGTACATAAAAGCGTAAAAAAAACTCTCCTGAAGAAAATCGACACCTTAGAGCACAATAGTGCTAAGTCCACTTTTCAACATTTGGAGAAAACGCGAAAATAAAGTTTCAAACCTTGTTCCCATCTTGGATAACTTAATTTTTGCAAATATTTTTAGCTTTTTAAGCAGGTTACACTGTCAAAAAGATTATTATATTAAAATTTCTAAGGAAAATCTAGAAAAAAAGAGGAAAGTACGGACTTAGCACTATTGAGCACTTTATTTTATACCAACTATGGACTTGACGGAAGAATGTTCGTATTGTCGTTACAATATTGTAAAATTTGGATGAAGTGAGAATATTTTTAATACGTACATACCATGAGACGCAAGCAATTTATTGTATTTCCACCAGCTCGTATCCATGAAGCAAATGTGTCTCATCAGTTTATGCTTTCCGAAAGTGGTAATGATCACATGGTGACCAAAGGATGATCTGGTCAATATTAGACATTGTCCTCTCTATCTTACTACTATCATTTAACAGGAAGCTAATTGGGGGTCATAACAGGACATGGCCCTATTATGAAGCTCGCCAGGAGACTTAGACTTAACTTCATCACAATTACTACTACAGAAGTTGTGATGTTAAAGAGAGGGTGATGTAACTGTTTATGACACGGATCATCTTAAGTCGTCATTTCAATTGGGTGAAGCCAATGTCACAACGTTGCTTAAATCAGTCCCAAACGACATCCCCTTTCTTTTGAATGCATTTTAGCTTAGACTCGAATATTATCAACTCTCTGCATGCATAAGCTGGTTAAATGCAAACGCAAGACACTCATTAGGATTAAGCACGTATATCAATAGTTATAGTTATACATTTACTTTTTTTAATTTGGCAGATCTTTTTCAAATTAGTCCTTTTTTTCCTGGATCGCGATTTTGATTTCAGTCAGCCTCAATTTAATCTCGAGATATGTCGATTCCGTCAAATCGTAAATAAATAAATAGCTGCCATTCGCATCTAATCCCTAAGATTTAAACTGTTTAGATCAACAGCTCGCTCTGCCCCATAATTGGGCACTTGTTTAACATCTAAATGAGACCATATCCCGCCAATTGGATCGTGAATTGGAAAACTACCATAAACTGTGCTGCGAAGTAGAGCACGCTATTCACTGTATCAACCACTGTTTAACTCTGTTAAAATCCAATTTGATATTTAGTACAATCGTACCTTTCCGGTTGTTATAAATGCAAAGTTTATTTGTTGGTTTTGTTAATAGCCGAAGGACCCTTGTTTCCTACATGATAAAGAGCTTCCAAAAAAATTTTGTGGACATAGTAAGCAACTCCTGGGTCTAACACAAATTTTAATTTTCTAGAGTATGGTTTTATTCAAACTGTTTTCAACAGCTCTTTTGAAAAGTATATCTTTTGGAGCACTGTGGTTGAGTATAGCCGATCAAAATATATCGTTACAACTTACAACGCGTTGAACATGCGAATGCCAGATTCCACGCTCAACTGTAAATTTTTAGAGAGGGATGGCCTTACACTAAATTCAATGTAAGCTGGCATTTAACAGAAACCCCAATGTATGTTATGGAGGTTTCCTTTTGTGGAGAAAATAGAGAATCCAAATTAAAGCATTTGATGTAAGGGCTTACATTGACCACCAGTGATCATTTGAACCTTTGTATCGGAGGTAGACGATCCTTCAGTCAGTTTTTACCCATTTCAATACCATTCAAAGAAAGAATATGCCAATGCAAACACTTTCCAAAGAATTCATCCCAATATCCTGTGATCCAGCAGCCAAACCCGGCTATTCGAATCAGGAAGCAACCCTGGCTAATCCTTTTTATGTTTCGTAATGGTAAACATTCGTTTTATGGAAGTTACTACCACAAATTTAACTTTCCAATTGTAACGTTTAATCTTTTGATCCTTTCATAATTTCAATTTCAACTTTATTCAGAATTTAGAAAACAGTAAATTCATTTCAGTGTGCTAAGTGTGGACTTAGCACAAAATAGCGCTATAACTGGACTTAGCACTTTTGTCCAAAATTTTGTTAATTAACCTAGGACATAGCGTTTCTTGTAAATGTTAATTTCCTTGGATTTAGCTGGGTAAATGTTGTTTCAAGATTAACTACTCGATGGAGAACTTGACAAGGAATAATACGATGCAAAAATCTCAAAATCGAAAAAAATGGACATAGCACTATTGTGCTTTAAGGTATCGAAATTGTATGCCAAAAACTACCATTTGCATGACTATAACTTCGATAACTTGCCCGGGCGGCGTAAGAGCTAGAGCGGGCGCTGACTGTACGATATTGTACTACAATTTGAATAACGCAACTACATTCTACGATACATTTTCAATTTAGTGACATACGATTCGATCTAGTATCCAGGGTGTTGACTGGATTAATTTTAATCTACACCAGGATTTGTTGGTAGTCTGAATCGGCTATTAGACTCTACTAATAAGAAAAAATTTCGATATTTCTTAATAAACATGAAATGAATTTACTGTTTTCTAAATTCTGAATAAAGTTGAAATTGAAATTATGAAAGGATCAAAAGATTAAGAAGTTACTCTTCGCTCATTGAAATTTTACGATTTTTGCCGATCAAATGCCTCATTTTCATGGTCGGTTATCCGCATAGTGATTTTGTGAGAAAAAAATGTAAATTGTAGATATAGATCCGACAGAACTTACTAAAAGCTGGAAATGATTAACAATTGTACCATATTGTACTACAATTTGAATAATCCAAGTACAATCTACGAAGTATTTTGAATTTAGTGACATACTATACGATTTAATCCAGTATTCAGGGTTTTGACCGGATTAATCTTAATCAAGTCTGGGATTTGCTTGTAGTCTGTATCGGCTATAAAACTCCAAGTACATTGTATTTTATTTTTTTTTAATTATTAACTAAATTATCGATTAAATATTTTTATTCTTATATTTTACATATACGTATCTACGAAGTGTTTTTTTTCAAATGCGAAAAATATGTTTTAATGCATTTAATAAGTATTTGCGCGATGTTATTTTCAGTACTCTAGTTCCAAGGAAGTCGTCGACTTACGAACAACCCTGTATATAATAATTTTCTAACATATTTACTTTAAAACCAGTAAATCGAAAATTACACATTATAAGATTTTTTTTTATTAGGTAGGGTACCGCTTTTGGCTGTAATGAAAAAAGCAAATTGTAATATCGTCACTAACGAAATTTTTTTCAAGATGGCTGAAAGTGGACAACACCCTGAATTTTCTTTTAACCACCACCGAAATGGCCCATAAAAAACTATACGGAACATATACACCCTACACTTCAACCACCTCACTCGTATACAGATACGTACAACACCGTCTGTCGGGACATTTTGAACGACAACGAATTTTCACCAAATTGAATTGTACAAAACTAGCGAAATCGTACAAAAGCAACATGAACCTAACTATGTGTAAGCGATGTGGTGTGCATAAGGACATTAAGAGAAATTGCTCTCGTTTATACGAACCCACCTGTTGGCTCCCATCTTGTTGCACACAGTTGCCGCCGACACAGTTCTCTCTATATGTTTCGTCTTCGACTTCTTCTGTTGCTGCCGTTTCCTGTGATTTTCCCCGAGATTCCGAACGTAACGAATGTTTGAACGAGTGTACGAATGAATGTGTACAGCTCACATGGGGATCAACAAGTCGCAGTTTAGTCACAATGCACTTAATCAACATTCATCGCACTATATCCGTCACACTAGGGCTGCACTATATATGGTCACCACCACAACATATGGTCGCGCGATAGTTTCATATTCAGATCAATTTTCGGTAAACTAGCCACGGATCGAATTCAATATGGCCGACTACTGCCGAATTTCCGTTAAAGGTCCGTACGGTCCAATCGGGTGGTTATTGGGTTTGAAAAGTGTTCAAATATGTTGGGGAGTCAAAAAAGCACCGGTCCTAACATCTCTCACTGCAGCGAATGCTACTTGAAACTTTAGTCTCTTTTTACAGTATTCAAAATTCGAATCGGCCCAAAACAATAATTGCCGAAAAGTATTTCAATTCGTATGGAACATATGCAAAAACATGTGAAAAATGCACAAAAACTGCACACAACACTCGGCCACACACAGTACAGGGCGTATATGTCAATACCTCGCTATTGAACCGAACTCACTTGTTGCACAGCTCCATACTACTGTTTGGGGCTAAAAACTTTTTAGCACACGAAACTTTTTCGAAAGTTTTTTTAATTTTTATTTTTCACCTCTTATTTTCTATTTTCCAGATTTTCTTTCGTCGTTTTTCTTCCTTTTTTCCTCTCGCTTCTTTTTCTCCACATTTTTCCTGTTTTTCTTTCTTTTTCATTTTTTTTTTCCTATATTGTCAGCCCTCTATCCCATTTTTTCGTAGTATAGTTGGTGTTGTTGTTGCCCTTTTTGGTGTGTGCAAAACTATTTGTTTTGGTGGTATGCAGGAGCAACGAAGAAGCCAGAAGGGCGGACAGATTGCAACGCGCGATATAGAAAGAAAGTCGAAGGTGGTGGCTCAAGGATGAAGGTGACGGTGATGGTGGTGACGAGCAAGTATACTAACAGCAGCACCACAGAGGACCCGAATAACATTGACTGCACTACTTCCTCCGCCCGGAACGGCCCACATCTCAACCACCAAATTATCCTTCGTCATAGTCGTCGGCATAGACGTCCTTTCGCTATGCATTCGCTCTGTGTGCTGCTGCCGCTTCCTTCGGTATTTTTCAGTTCGTCAGTTCACTGAGCGTTTGGTTTGGCGTTTACAGGGTGGCGAGACTTACGAAGGAAGGGTCCACTATAGCAAACACTATGTATACACTTAGAGCAGGGTATAGTTGACGCTATATACGTGACATGAAGGAAGCGTCTCCAAGCCTGCATATCCTCGTTTTGCTTGTTGCCTGCCTTCTTCGATGCTTGGTCTCAACACTCTTTCACAGTATCTCGCCATTGCATTCAAGAGGAATGACGTATGCTGCGGTAAGAACTGCCGCAAAACTGCATACTAGAAAAAAATGATATTGAAAAGGACATGGCGAAAAAAGGAGTTCAAACGGATAGAAAAGAAGGAACAACAGCGAATTTTTCCCAAGTAAAGGAAGTAAGTGTATATACGTAGAAAGAGGCTATACAGACAGGATGGAACAGATTTCGTTGGCCCGAGAGTGGGGCGAGTGATGTGATGGTGGAAGGTTTCGGATCTGGAAAAAAGAAGCAGATATGGTTGCAGCGATTGGCCAAATCAACTAGTAGCGATGGTTCGGTTCCGAGTTTTGTAACAGGTGGTAGATATTTCACTTGAAATTGTCACGTTTACCGTCGAGAATAGTGAGGTAAAAGGACGACCTGGTATAGAGACTGTTGAGAGTGAACTTGATCCTAGGACATCTAATAACATTTCGATGTATGTACATATTCCATTTAACGAATATTCATTTTCTCCAGGATTCATATTGCATTTCCAACGAACGCTCACTACTAGCTTTTCTCGTGTACGTTTCCTATCTCCCAAATATGTCCAATGTGTATCCTTTCGCCAAAAAATGAATTTTCCATGCATTTTCTTCAAGGAGCGAGACGACGGCACTTGGCCTTTCATTTTGTCTGCCTCTCCTAACTTTGCCATCCATAGAATCAGTCTCGACGCGCTTACCCTCCTGCATCGGAGAGAAGAATCCATAGTCAGCCTGATGGTGGACCGACCGACCCGGATTTTTGTTAAGGCACATTGCAAAAGTGTTGACTTTTATCCCCTTGGAATATCGTACAATGCATGAAGCATTTTGGACGATCTCTCTTCCGTTCAATTTCATACACACCCTGTCGCCTTCTTGCCGGTGAAATGGAGACGCGCTTAAGCGTTCAATACGTGCGGTACGGACACGAGAGTTAAAAAAAGGTGGCATAAGGAGTAGGTATAGCATGCGACGACTATACGACGACGTCGACTGTTGGATGCAATATATAAGTTGCATTTCTTTTTCGGAACGAAAAATGCCAAAGTAGTTGTACCAAGGACCACAAGCACCATCGACTGCAAGGATGCAGCAGGGACGAGGATTTCGAGAAAGTACGTGGCAAAGCTGCTATATCGAATGCGAAATGCATCTTGGACACAGATTTCTTTCTTCGGGGCCGTATAGTATATTTCAAGGATGCACGGGTATGCGTGTGCCGGATAGCTGGATTTTCATTTTTATTGCAGGGTGATTGCATTTCCTCACCACACTCGAAAGATGGGACACCATATATCTACCTATGTGCAGTGGATGGCGGGCCATGGTTTGAGAGAGGATGGTCTGATGTGGCTGGTATGGCTAATGGAACTTTCGTTTAGGGCAATGGTGAAGATGTTATTTTATTTTGCGCTATTTGCATTTTTTTCAACAGGGAATTTTTCGTATCCGAAAAGGCCTTCTTTCTTTTCCCTGTTGACGTGACCCAGACGTCGATGGTGTGAGCTTGTAAGGAGGGCTAGATTGGGTCGGCCGCACACGAGTAGCATCATCATCTTCATTCCGTCTATCTCTGTGTGTTGGCCGCAGGACGGTGGGTAGCATCCTTTTTTTATATTGCACTTCCGTGGTATGCACTTTTTTTGGCGATATGTACTCATGCCTGGCTTTGACGTGGTGTGAGAATGGAAGTGCGGGAGAGGTGGCCACAGTCATTCGGGCGATTTTGTGAGACAGAAAAAAAAACAATGTAAGGACGAGATGAAGGAGTGTGCGAGAGTATAGTGGAAACAAAGACGCAAGGATAAATGAGAAATAATAAGAATACTTGCGTAAATTGGTTTAGCGATATGTTTGTCTTAAATGCCAGCTGGATTGTTTTCAATTTGATGGACAATATATGGAGTTGAAAGAGAGATACTTTACAAGACGTCCTTGAAATATAGTAAATACTAGGACTAGAGCATTCCATATGGAAAAAGATGTATCGAATGAGAATGTAATCTATAAAAGGAAATCAATATAAGGACTCGATAAGCAGATTTCGCGATTTCAGCAAGAGGTTGTCCTGCAATAGAAATACAGCTCAATGAAGAATATCTTTACCGTTCAGTTAAAAAAATGATGATTTAAAAAATGCAGATAAAATTTCAAATGGCTAAAAATCGTATCTAAAAACCAAAAATCAAAACATCCAATTATTAAGGTGTAGGTCAAATTTAGAATTTGAATAATACGCTTGACACACGAATAACGAAAATGCGTCGTTAACACAAAAATTACGCATTTACATACAATAATGACAGGAGACGTCATCTGTTGTAAAATGGACGAACAATTTTTTTTTGCAAAATATTAAATTGGCTATCAATCAACCTTTAGACATATTTATTCAAATTCTTTACAATTCACAAGTTGACCAATACTACAAACGTCAAAAGTGAATGATGAATTCCAATGACGAAATCACATGCATCACCGCGATTTCGAACTTTCCTCATTTTGATAAAAATTCGTTCGCTATAGCTGAAGCATAGCTAGGACGAAGTTTAATTTTCCTATAATTCACTTTCATCAAATGAAATCAAGCTGCTGCTGGGAAATTTCACTGCTAAATTTTGTATTCATTAGAGGGGATTCACACCTCCGACAGGATTTCTTAAATTGTCGATTTGATTAACAATTGTACCATATTGTACTGTAATTTGAACAACGCAAGTACATTATACGATACATTTGGAATTTAGTGATGTGGTACGAGTATACAGGGTTTTCACTGGATTTATTTAATCTACACAAGGATTTGTTGGTAGTCTGTATCGGCTATTATATTTTCAATCTAAAATTACGCAAAAAAAAGCGTTACAAGTCATGCGTATTTATGAAGAAACATCTTCGTAGTGCAAGCTATACCCAAATGTCGGTATAAATGTCGATACAAGTCCTGAAATATATTATGTAGACGGCTTTTAACTTTTTTTTAGCTGAGAGAGATTTAGCAGATCGGAGAAACTCTCGGCTACGTCTTGAAATTCAACAGTACCGTACACGAAATAAGTATGCATACAGCAATTTTAAATTTCCTAAATAGACGCATAAAAAGGGAGTGTAGAGAACATCGAAGGGGTGACGATTTTTTTCTTCGGTATTTTGTTAGGAGTAGTTAGGAGGTAATGGTGCTAATTTTACTCGGACCTGAGAGTGCGCTAACGCGGAGCGAGGGGGTTAAAGGTGCAATTTTTGGTGTTTTGGGCTATATCTCAAAAACGGTGAGTCGCAAAGAAAAAAGTTGTGAGTCAGCATTTAAGCTTTCTAAATATCCTATTTATTTGCCCAGACTTGCATATGCACAACTCCTAACGGTTCTTCCGATATTGTTTAATAAAAGTCGGTTTTTGCATTCTATTCACTCTGGTGTCTCTCCGAATTGTTGTTCGAAAAACTTTTGTAGGAAATTAGCTATATCTGGATAACTGTTAAGAATTCGACCTATGCATGTCAGATAAACTTGATAGGAAATTGTGTAAGCTTTCATTCTTGCTCAGACATTTTTTTTTGTAGAGTTCGCGGTTTCGGAGATATAGCGGGGATAGAGCTGATAAGCACAAGAATAGGATATATGAACCCGGTCTCCCAACGTTAGCGCACTCCCCACGACCGCGTGCTTTTAGTATGTTTTCTTCGTAACCACCCCTTATAAATTCATGAAATAGACAACCCCTCCCAATTTTCCACAATGTTGGTCTTTATACTTATAAATGGGAAAAATTAAATTTCGAAGTTTGGTTTAAGCTTTTGACTGATTCAAGACCAGGCAACACAAAGTATATCAAATGAAATCAAATTGCACACTGCACAAAATTGTCTGGCAACGTTTTACTGAAAAAACGATCCCGGGAGACACCAGAACCAAACAAATGAGGAAAAAACGACTTTTTTGACAATTTTCGGTTTTGAATAGGCTATATCGGGGAAACCGTTAGGAATCCGACATATGTATGTTCAAATAAGTTTTTGGAAATTTAATGGGCTGTAATACTGCCATACAAATACTCTCAGGAGGATGGATGGATGGATGGATGGATGGATATGGCGCTGAGATAGGTTGGGCTGGTTGCGCCCAATACTGCAGCCTGAAGGCTTATTGTATTTCCCATCTAAGCGAGAACGTTTCAGGTTAAGAGCTCTGTCCTTCGTATGAGGCTTAGAAGAAAGCTAACCAGGTTTACTTTGGGTGCACCCATTGTGGTAGTTTGAGCCCCAAAGAAATTTTGTCTCCAGCTCATAAGAGCCGGGCATTCGAAAATAACGTGCGAGGCTGATTCCTCGTCTTCGTTGGAGAGGCGGCATAGTGGGTCTTGTGAGTAGATCCCAATTGTATGCAGATGTTTTCGTAAGGTACAATGACCGGTTATAAGGCCTGTCACTGCCCTGAGGTTCGTTTTACTTAGACTGAGGGCTTCGGTGCAGTTGGTTTGCCAGTTAGATTCCAGCATACGCTTGCTGTGCCTGAGCCCTTCAGATAGTCTCCATCGATCTTGGAATTTATCCTCGGTCCATCGTCTAGCAACGGTTCTGGCAGTAGATTTACTGATTCCGATTGCAGGTTCAGGACCAGTTAAGGGTAGTTCGGAACCCTCTCTTGCAAGGGCGTCCGCTTTCTCATTTCCTTCGATCCCCTTATGTCCCTTCACCCATTTTAGAGTTACTTTGTTTCGGGTAGCTAGGTTTTTGAGATTTTGTTGACATTCCCAAACCAATTTAGAGGTTGTTTTGGGATTTGCAATGGCTTTTATAGCAGCTTGACTATCGGAGAGAATAAATATGGTCTTATTGGTATATCCCTTTCGAGTACTCTCCCCCGCTGCAAGGTTTATGGCTATAAGTTCTGCCTGGAACACAGTTGTATATTGACCTAGGGGTTTGGAGATACTATAGTTGTTGGTTTTAGTATAAACTCCTGCCCCTGTTCCTTCGTCTGTCTTCGACCCATCCGTGTACCACACGATGTGATTTGATAGATGGTTGTCGTTCCATTTACTCCAGTCTTCCCTAACCGTTGATGTTTGGATATTGGAGTCGAAGGTGTACATGGCCGGGGTATAGTCGCTGCCCATATCTAGGATTGGGTTTGCAATAGTTTCTGTAATCGTACAGTGTCCTGTCCTTTGTGGTGTCCACATGTTCGATGATTGGAGTCTGTACGCTGCAAGTCTTGCCTCATCTGTGATTGTGAGGTCCAGTGGTGGCAGGTCTAGTAGTTTCTCTAGAGTTAAAGTTGGTGCACTGCGCATGGCGCCGGTTATGCTTGCGCAGGCCAGTCTCTGTACTGATCCCAACTTCGCTGCTGCTGTTTTTTGCTTGATTTTGGTCCACCAGACTATCGAGCCATAGGTCAGACGGGGTTTGACCACAGCTTCGTAGATCCAGTGTATCATTCGTGGTTTTAACCCCCACGTTTTCCCTATTGCTCTTTTTGTCGCATATAGGGTCTGTTTGCCTTTGGCAATTGTGTTTTGCAGCTGCTTGTTCCACGTGAGTTTGTTATCCAGGGTGATTCCCAGATATTTTACCTCCGTGGTAAACTGCAGTTGTTGGTTGAATAATGTTGGAGCGCTGAGCTCTTCCAAGTTGTGTTTGCGACTGAAGGCTATAAGTGTTGTTTTGGCGGGATTGACCGATAGGCCTACCCTCCTACACCAATCCTCCACTTCGGTCAGAGCTTGTTGCATGAGTTCAGAAAGAACTCCTGGAAATTTTCCCCTTATCAGGATACTGATGTCATCGGCGTATCCTAGGGTATAGAAGCCAGTGTTGTTTAGCTGGACCAGTAGGCTGTCCACTACAAAGTTCCACAGGAGGGGTGGGAGTATACCCCCCTGTGGGCATCCTTTGAGGACTGCTGTATACATGGTTTCGCCGAATAATTTTGCATGTACTTGTCGTCCTTGAAGCATCGATTTTATCCACCGACATAGGGTGTTTTGAACTCCATGACTAGAGGCGCCGTGTACAAGAGATTCAAAGGAAGTATTGTCGAAGGCCCCCTCTATATCTAGGAAGGCCGCGACCCCTATTTCTTTCATTTCTAGTGTGGTCTCAATCTTCCCAACTAAATGGTGTAGTACTGATTCACATGATTTCCCCGTCTGATAGGCATGTTTGTTTTGGTGTAACGGGAAAAGCGTCAGACACCTGTCCCTGATATGTTTATCGACTAGCTTTTCCAATGACTTAAGAAGGAAGTAGGTTAGACTTGTTGGTCTATACGATTTTGCTAGGGTTTGGTCACGCCCTGGCTTTGCCAGAAATACTACGTTTACCTGCTTCCAAGTGATTGGAATGTATCCTAAGGCTATGCTGGCTCTAAATAGTCTTAGTACAAGCGGAGCCAGAGTCGTAAGACCCTGCTGAAGCAGGGCTGGGTAGACGCCGTCTGGTCCTGGTGATTTGTAGGGTTCGAAAGAGTTGATCGCCCATTCCACCCTATTATATGTTACTATTTGGTTCGCAATCCGCCAGTCGTCTTTGTTAGCCCTGAGAAAAAGGGAGTTGTCATCCAACTGGTCTGTGCGTTCCGAAGTTATGGTCGATCCAGGAAAGTGAGACCCTAGAAGGACTTGCAGTGTCTCCTTACCTGTTTTTGTTTGGTTTCCATCGGAGTTTCTCTTCCGAGATATTTCCGAGATTAAGTCGAAAACAAGCAAAAATGAATCCTTTAGCCCCCCCCCTCCCCACGTTAGCGCACACCTCATGACCGCGAGCTTTTAGTATGTTTTACTCCGGACCATCCCTTATAGATCCGTGAAATAAAAAGCCGTCACCCCTCCCGATTTTCCACAATGGTTGTTTTCATTCTGATGAATATAGAATATTACTTCGTTGAGACTCTTTTAACTCTCGAATGACAGGAGACAAGCCAAGACGAAGTGTATCAAATTAAAGCAAATTTAATGCTCACTAACTTTGCCCTACAAAAGTTCTTGGAAAAACAATTCAATGAGACACTAGAGTCAATAGAATGCAAAAAAAAAATTTTGAGTTTTATTAACCAATATCGGAAGAACCGTTAGGAGTTTTGCATGTGCAAGTATGGGCAAATAAATAGAATATACTTTGAAAGGTGTAATGCTTACTCACAAATTTTTTCTTTGTGACTCACCGTTTTCGAGATAAAGCCCAAAACACCAAAAATTGCACAAAATTGCACCTTTAACCCCCTCTCCCCGCGTTAGCGCACCACTCAGCTCCGAGTAAAATTAGTACCTTTACCTGCTAACTACTCCTAACAATATACCGAAGAAAAAAATTGTCACCCCCTTCGATATTCTCTACACCCCTTTTTTATGCTTTCATTGCTTGGCCTATATACTCATAAACAAATCTGCATTTGATAAGACTACTGGATATTTTTTAGGGAAACATGTCATATTATTTCACTCTGTTTCTTCATTTCATTCGAAAAGCCCCACCCCCGTTCACTTCAAAATGCAAAACAGAAATTTATTATTTCAGTTCCAACTAATTAATTTACAGCTGTGTCGCAATCAGGGGCAGAAATAGCTCGGCCATCGCTCTAAAATGTCACAAGAACATAAGGGAACTTACCCGTTGGAGCCTCGCTACATCCCGAGTGAACTGTGAAATGTTATGATGGCTCAATCGGCCCAATCGTCGTGCTAAGCCCCTGAAGGGCGTCAATTAGGCTGAGTAATACAATAGGCACGTTTTATTGTGTTTATCCCGTGCAGGTTTGGGTAGAACTTCATATAAAAAAAAAATGGCACTTACCCAGGTAAAGTTCACGCGTGCAACTACCCTACACGGGATAGAGCTCAAATGTAGATGGCGGACGCATAGGGGAAATTTGAGGGAATTTGTTTTCTCAAACCAAATGTGAGAGTTTTTCTAATCACGAGAAAAAATTTTGCAAAGAAATAATCATCTTTTGTGATAAAATCCACCACATCTAAAAAATAAGCCGACGAAAGTGAGTCAAAGATGTCAGCTGTTTGGTCTTAACCGGGATGTTACCCGCGATCGTTTTTTTCGAGTCACATTTACCCGCGTTGCGAAAAAAACGTCGCTAATGTAAGAAAAGAACAAGAAGAAAATTAATGTCAAAAACCAGACGGTTAGAACGGTTTACCGGGTTATTTTCGGTTTTTTCCTCCTCCCGGTTTTAACCCAGACGGTCGTTTGTCTATCACGTTAAAACCGAAAAATAAATTCTTTGAAAATTCATACAATAGAGAGTAACAATATTACGATAGGACGAACAGGCTTTGACATTTTCTATGAAAAATTCGCTTCCCTATCGTACGCAAAACAGTATACCACAATTTTGATGCCCCAATAGGTGTATTTCCGTGAATTTGGCTGAATATAAACAGCTGGAAATGTGGGTTCATGATATTTGATTTGTCGGCTATGCCTACTTCGAACATACAAACTTGTTGTAGGGCCGCCCGGTTTTTCTTTCAGAGCTTTTGAAACTTGTAGCATTTATAAGTGGATGATTTAAAACCAAGCAAAAAACTAATGGATAATTTAAATTTGAAAATAGTTTCCAATCAAGTTACACTTCCCTCGATTGAGTACAATAAAAAAAATGTAAATTATAACCCAAGAATTTGTTACCACAGTAATATTTCGATTCCTAACGAAAAAAAATCCTGGCTACGTCCCAGTCCTGATATTTTCCACCATATGGCGGATGGTAATGATACGGTAATTGTCGCTAGTGTCGATAAATAGAAGAAGAAATTCTTTATTTGAGATTCGATATCGTAATGTTCCAAACAACGCTCCAAATTCGAGATGCTTCATTCTGCGGTCAAGAATAAGATGTTCAGTTCAAGTTTCATCGTCTCTGAACCGCAAAGAAACTAGCGAGGTCTGCGAATTTTAGCAAAAACCTATATGTAGCTTTAAATGATTATAGTCTAATTCTTTTTTAACAGCTACTTGATTTTTTTTTGTCAAATTTGTTTCTGGTAACAACGAGTGCCCTCCGGTAGAAACCAAAGTAGCCATCGTTTCCCTTTCGCAGCGTTAATACTAACTGAAATACCAGTTGTTTAATAACTCTTACAGCAATTTTTTTTCCAGTAAAAGACTAGATATACTCTAGTGAAAATTTCCACTGAAAACGCTGATAGAAAACAGTTTTTCTTTTAGGTAAAATTGCAGTGCAGTTTGTGTGTATAAATCGCTGGAATATTAGCTTACTTTCTTTTCTACACTCAGAAAAATGGGCCCAGTGAACTTGTGTTTGTCCCATTATTTTAATTGGACGGCAATTTACCAGATTTCTTCACAAAAAGGAGCAGATGCAATAAATATTATAACTGGACGAATCCTATTGAGATATTTTGTGTGAAATGAAATGTGTCCAGTAAATCTAATGGGATATCGGACTAAATTTTAATTACATCGTTTGATAATCATATCAAATCTTGTTAATTTTAATTTGATATGATCAACTAATAATAGGATGGATCTAAAACAGCTACACAATTAATAAAAGCAACTATTACTCAGAAAAATACATCCTGTTAACAATATCTGTGCTATAAATTTAACAGAACGGCAAATGACTAGACTTCTTCCGAAAATATACTAGGAGACTAGGTGCATTGTTTTATATGACATCCTATTGCATTAATGGGGTAGGCCTTTTAATTGATCTTCATGCACAACTGTATTTTACAAGATATAACCAACATCATGTTCCGTAGCTGAGATTGTTCGGTATCCTTCCCGTGACTTGGTAAGTTTTAAAGAGTACTAGCAAATCGGATGTTCAATACTCGGCCTGGCCAAATATCGTGATTCATAAAAAATCCACAATGACGTAGCGTGGATGGTATAACAATATGAAAAAAAATAAACTAGGGGGCTTCGCCCCCTGCTCGCTTCGCTCGCCAACCCCAGGGGCCGATGCTAATTTCGGGCGCGGCCGAAATTTGGATACCCTTCGCTTGGGCTAAAAGTTTTTTCGGGCGTACCTATGACTTGTATTTAATCCCCCTCCTCATTCATTTTCTTCCGTCTTGACAAAAGTTTTGGGCTTGGTTAAAATAAGTGGGCAAATATTTACTCGGAAATTTTATTGGGGTTGCGGGAGCATGACCCCACAGTACGATTCCATTCGTTTTTAACTTTTTTGTTGCTTTGGTAAAGACACATTAATTCAAGGTTTTGTGAAATTGGTGCAACAAATGTTTCTTAGAAGAGCCAAAATGGGGGTTGGGTTTGTATGGCCACCCCATGACCCCATGGTCAGATTTGATCAATTCTTAGATATGTTTTGTGTCATCAAAAGAAACACGTTTGTGTGTAATTTTGTGGAAATTGGGGCACAAATAAAAAAGTTTTTCTCAGAAGAACCTAATTTGGGAGATTGGATTTGTATGGCAGCCCCATGACCCCATGCTCAGATTTTATCCATTCTTACATATGTTTTGTGTCAACAATAGAAATACATTTGTGTGAAATTTGGTTGAAATTTGTGAACAAATAAAAAAGTTTTTCTTAGAAGAACCTAATTTGGGGGGTTAAGTTTGTATGGTAGCCCCATGACCCCATGGTCCGATTTGATCCATTATTGCATGTATTTTGTGTTATCTATAGAAACACATTTGTGTGAAATTTGGTTTAAATTGGTACACAAATAAAAAAGTTTTTCTTAGAAGAACTCAAATTGGGGAGCTAGGTTTGTATGGCAGCCCCATGACCCAGTGATCCAATTTGGGTGAATCAAACATACAAACAGCCTGCAACAATAAGAAGGACGTGTGCAAAATTTCAGCTCCGTAGCTTTTATAGTGGCCGAGAAAAACGCACTGCAACAGACGGACAGACGGACAGACAGACAGACAGACAGACAGACAGACGGACATCGCCCAATCGATTCATCTCATCATGCTGATCATATATGTATACTTTTTATATGGTCAGAGATGCTTCCTTCAATGCGTTACAAACTTCATGACAAAGTTAATATACCCTTTCACTCTATGAGCGAAGGGTATAAATATAGTTGGAAACGATTTTTTTTTCATTACATATGGTTGGAAAATAGCTATAGATCATTTTAAATCAGTCATTTATTAAAATAAACGGATATTTATCGAGTGAGTGTAATATGTTTTTATATACATATTTATAAAGTGATCTGATTTTGCCCATTGACTAAAAACAATAGGACAAAATCATTGTTTCAATAGGATTCCCTTTGAAATTTTTCTGAGTGTAGTGGAACCTAATGTTGAAATCTAGTGAAAAATGTGGTTTATCAGAAAATCTTGTACTAGAAATGGAGTTTTTCATACCGGTTATCTGAATTTCAAGGACACTTCACTAAATTTCTAGGTGTACATGTATTGCTTTTTGAGTAAAATATGTCATTCTTATTGATGTCGAGTGTCGGTGTCCTGACACTGACATTCGCTTTAAGTGTGCGAAATTGTAGATTCTGGTTGCGCGATTTTCAAAATTGCATATGGTAAGATTTTGCGAGCTTACTAAGTAAATATCTCTTTTTATTCTTACGAGGAAAACGGGTGGATATCATAAATCATTACATGTTTTTAAATTCGCAGCGTATTTTCCGCTTTACTTCCAGCGAATTCATATTGTGCTATATAATATGTGTAACAATGTACTTATACAAGATGTCCCTATTCATTGTGGAGGATATTTGAATGGTAGGTAGTCTGACTCATTTGGGGAAAATTAATGTACAACGGAATTTTTAACCGTTACAATGTAATAGCATTTTTTGTCAAAATGCCCGACTTGCCGAACAAAATAAAATTTGCCACACCACCAAACATTTCATCCGAGATATGACTTCATTCTCTGAACCTACATAAAATTTTCAATAAAATGACATCTCACCAGTTACGAAGTTGCTCGTAACTTCCGAGATGCACTCGTTCAAACTTTAAAGAAATTTTGAAATTGTATAACGATTTTATTATTTGAATTTTTAATGAAAATCCTAGTTAGAATTCACACATACATTATGGGATACATACTGTTTCATTTGTTAACTCAAATTCATAAATAGGCCACCTTTTAAAAAATTCACTCGTTAAGAACCACTGTGGTCAAAATGACTGGCCGCTTTACTGAAGAAATATATGTCCTTAAATTAACTTAATACATAATAGGTGCAACTAATGGTGAGCACATAAATGTTCATGCTAATAAAAACTGAATTTCGGGCGGAATTCATAGTCCCCACTTAAGTAATAAGGATTCCCTTAAGAAATAAGGGGTTTCCTTATATATGTGAGCCCTTAAGTGAGCTTCGCATTCATATCGTCATCACTTATTAGGGCGTTGCCTCATTAAATAAACGATTCACTTATTTGTCATATCTACTGAAAATTTCAAATGATTGAAAGCAAATCGACGTTTAATTTCTTTATTACTTAATAAGGCAGGAGTGTCCAACTTAATTTTGATGCTGGCCGCATTGTTGGTTTGAAAAACAGTGGTGGGTCAAAAATGTTTACTTTATACTGATTGAAAAGCAAAGAGTATATGCTTAGTATGGAAAGTAACCACATGGTAAATTAATTAGGAAAATAATTTACGAAATAATCTTTGAGGTAGCAGCAAATACAAAATTCTGAAATATGTATTCTAAGCTAAGGTGACCACACTCCCGAAGATCCAATGCTGTACACAACTGCCGAATTCTATTTGAAATATTTTGCAGGATTTATGTAGGATTTTTCCTTGAATAAAATCACAACCATATCGTTCACTCACCCGCCTGACCATTTTTCATCATTATTCCACAGGGGCAGCCACATTGTCTTTAAATCCTGCATTCTCGCTTTGAACAACATTATTGTATGCTGTGCGATTATTAACATTTTTCGCTCGGTATTGCAGATGACCGTTCTTTTTCAAGTTCACCCCACAATCAGGATAAAAATTTCAAGGCGTAGAGCGTCTTTAGGCGATTCTATGAACTTCTGAGTTCTTCCTGAGATGCGTTGTCGATTGACGGGATAATTCAGGAGTCTAACTTCGATATAAAGTAGGTATATTACATTAAGGTGGGGATTATGAAAATGTACAGTACTCTAGAGCTTTGTTAGCTAAACAAGTAGAATTGTATAAATTTCAAAACATTGAAGCGACAGCCCATTTTTCGATTTCGTCAGCAGACCCCAAACGACTAAAATATTTTTTTAATTGGTAGAAAAGCATAGGAACAAGATGATGGTTACTATTCCTTAATTTCCTTATTTAAAACCCTTAATTCAATGCACTTCCCTGTGCTGAAAAAAAATAATTCACCCTTCCGAAAAACTATCTACGCCACTGGTTCTTCTTAACCCTCATCCAGCGGGATAGGTACAGGTGTACCTTTTTCGTTTTTAAAACACCGTAACTTTTTTGCTATGGTTCCAATCGGGCTGAGATTTTCTGACATCTCTACGATTTTAGTTTAAAATTTAAAATATTCCAAATTTCAGAAATGTGTGATCACCCATCCCCAAGTTAGGGAGCAAAATTAATCTTACACCCTTTAACGGCGGCAAAGGTACATTTGTACCTTCATATATTTTGTATGAAAGAAAATTTACAAAAAACGAAAATAAATATATTTTTGGTGAATGCTCATGCTTTGAGAGATTTATTATAGCATAAATAAGTTGAGTATCGAGTGATGTACAGAAGTATTTGATTTACGAATTTTATTTGTAATGATCAAGGTCCTTGGAGATATCGATCTATAAGGACTAGGCTAACTCATACAGCGGTTTTTGGTTATTTGACATCAATCTGAAGACTTTTACTGGCATACCAAACTTTTTGAAGTAATGGCTTGGGGCAATCAATACAATGTATTACGCCTTATTTCCCCCATAACATCAAGTGAAAATTAGGTTTGTAACAAATGCTAAAACTTTGGATTTTAGCGGTTGATTTTCTTTACCACAAATTCCCATAATTTGTATTCCATCACCTTATATTTATAATTTGTGTAATTCGGGACCTCCACCCGAGTTCCTTTTGAAGTTTCAGCTGAAAACCAGCAGAAGCATCAAACCAAATTTCTAAATGAATGTTTGGGTGGTACATTAACTTGGTTGAATTGTACGTCGGTACCATATATAGATACCTACCGCTAACTGCTATAGAATATACCACATGTCTTCGGTTTCTTGTTTTAATTTTTCAATCGATCCTTGGATTTAATTACATATACGAGCAAATATATTACAATTAACCAACAATAATCACAATTAAAATTTTAGATATTTTTTTTATTAGAGGAATTGGCCTGAGTTTAGATTTACAAAGATTAGAGATTGAAAATTATACTATCCGATTCTACTTGCTTGTTGCTTGACAGGACCTTTCTTTCGTATAATAACACATTAACTCATTTCTCCAATATATTTATTGCTTCTAATATTGTTGTTTTATGGAAAATAACGAGAATGTGATAATTATTGACGTTTTTTTCGTTAGCGATAGCGGGTTCTAGTAACAAAATAATATATTGGGGGCAGGGGGGTAAATTTTAACCTAAGACTCCACAATTCGCAAATCAAACATAACAAATTCTTCTAAAATTATTAATGACTTAATTTGAACCGTTTTCTACTTTTCATTTGTAAATCAATTTTAGATTTCGTCAAATTAAAATTCCAAGCAACCCATTTTTTAAATTTTCTTTTTAAAAATTTGCCTATTTCCTAAATTTACCCACTCCAAAAATTAAAACCACATAAACCCAACTTCTTAAAACATTCACTTCGGCAAACACAATTACTAATTTGTGACTAGTCAACATAATATAACGGTTTTACGGTCAAAATTCATACAAATAGTGAAGATTTTCATACAAAATGTACTAAGGTACAGGTGTACCTTTGCCGCCGGCAAGAGTTGTAAAAATCTGCCGCTGGATGAGGGTTAAGAAGCATGTGAAGCACAAACGTATGTTTTAACACAAAAAGCTATAGCATGGAAGAGTACTCAAAATTTGATTATACCCATAAAATAGAAGATTGATTTCATAGATTTCACATTTCTGTAAGGACAGTCATATGATATAGCATCCGAGGATTCTTAAGCTGATGGTGGCTTCCCAGGCACAGTTTCACTGTAGCTCCTTCAGAGTGGAGTCTGAGGAGAACTTCCAGAGCAGTGGAAGATTGCGTATCCTGGTTGCCATATTTCTAATGGAGAGTATGCATCCCTCCATGTTTACATTAGCGATGCTGCGCCGTAACGCCATTTTAACGGAATCGGAGGACATACATATTCTGGGAAAAAACTTATTTAAAAAACCTTGCAGATTCTTTTCTTGAGTATGTATGCATTTTCTTATAGATGTTGATAGGGAAGTCCGATGGAATAAGGTGGCTGATTTTTCAATCGTTTTGTGATAAGAAAAATAAATTAGCCCTGAAATGCTTACTAAATATGGATAGTGCGATGCTCTGCAAGTCAACCAAATTTCAAAATTCCGCTCAAGAATTACAAGTTATGAACAATTTTTGATTAGAAAACACAAAAGTGTGTTTGGGCAACTGTAATTTCCGAACGGGGTAGGTTGGACTTTGAAGCTTGGAGTGAAGTCAAAAAGCCCTACAGGGGCGTCAATTTTCACCAAGATTTCAAAATATTTCGCTCACAACATTCGGGTTATGGACAATTTTCGATGAAAACCCCCATAAATTCAGATTTGGACAGTAGTAAATTCCGAACGCGGTTAGGTAGGACCGTGTAATTTGGAGGAAATGCAAAATATCGAAAAAGGTTCCTAAGTTATCTAAAATGAACGATTGCCTAACATGAAAGTGCGATTACCTCGCTAAATATAGATCATACAGGGTACAGTGGTCAAATCTTACACCTTAAAAGCAGAGAAGAATTATCGCAGGCTTTACTGGGGAGTGTAGTGAATTAGGTTTCATGGGAATGCTGTACATTTTGCTGTACATTTCCCAATGCTGTACGGCAGGTCAAAACACTGTACTGTACAGCAAAATGCTGTACGTCTGGTCAGCTTATTCTAAGCTGATTTTAAAAACTCAGGCGAGCATATTGTTTGTTTCATTGCCTTAACTCCTTGAGGAGCGTGGTGCGTTGACGGACGTCTAAGAATATCAACGTAAATATGTATACAGGTTTGTAAATAGAAATTAAAAAAAGTAATAATCAATATTCAAAGTTCTCCTACTTACCGACTATGTAAACCATGTCTTTAGTCCATTTCATAAGTTCACGTTTAATATAACGTCGCTCCTGTATGCAACGTGCATAAGAACATTCCGCCATTTTCCAACATACGTCTTTTGATGCTTTTTGAAATTTTCACTATTTTTAAAACTAATATTATCTATTCCGTGTCGTATTACGTTTATTATCTCCGCTCTAAATATTTCGAATGACAAACCGTTTTTATTATTAATATTAGTCTTATCACCATTATAAAAATCTATGAAACAATCACAATAATAACATAATATTCGATTAAAAGTATTAAACAATTTTAACACTTTCCCGATTTCAACCAATTTCCGACAAAGTTTCACTCGACAAAAAATAAAAATACAAAATTCTTTAATGTTTTTCGCAAATAGCACGAACAATAAGCATAAAAATATGAAAATATTGCAAAACTGTACCAACATAGAAATCACAATCGTATTACAGGGATCTGATACGATCCAAGGGAAAACAAACATTGATGATATGATTTCAAAAAAAATTAACGACATTTGTTTACTGTATAATCGGTTTTTGTTTTTTTTTTAGTTTTTTTGTGTCAAAATGTCTATTAATGTATATTTGATTAGTATTTTTTTATAAACGAAAGTTTAAATTGTTTTTTTTTCACGCAAGTAGTTTTTATAAGACGTTTATCACTTTGTTCAGAATATGTGCGAATGCATAGAAGGAATGTAAACGTTAAAAGTGTCCTGGCTGATTTATGTGGCGATTAGTTGTTGAGGATCCGTTCGGTGAATCTAAAAAAAAAGGAAAAACTTTATTTATTATATGAAATTGGGAGTGTAAAAACTCTGATTTCGAAAGATATGATTTTGGGCTATAGTACAAAAGAATGGTTCATGTTGTAAGTCATGGGGCTGCCATAGAAACTCAACCTCCGAAAGTAGGTTCTTCAAAGAAAAACCCTTTTATTTGAGGATCAAGTTTAATCAAATCTAACGTAAATTGTGTTTTAGCAGGAGTATAATGGGATTAGGTTCAGTAGCAGTAACACATAGGTAATAGTTATTTTTCCTAACATTTTGTAACTATAATACTGAAAACCATAAACCGTAACGTTTGTAAAAAAAAAACATCTTGTGTTCGAGATAGAAATGGGGTCCCCAAACAATATAATTTATAATTAAACAAAATTGTTGAAACCACAATTTTTTCCCGATTAATACGCGCTGAAGTATATTTGGAAACATTTTGAAATTACAAGTAAATCCAGGACTATATTCATAGGGATTTACACTATCGACAGGGTACTAAAACCTCACGATTCAATCGACTAAACGGGCCGGACTGATTTTTTTTTGCTCAAATCCAGGATTTGTTTGTAGACGGTTATAAGGATCTGGTAAAATGCGATTAACACAATCGTTCTAACAGTTATAAATTTAGGTAAGATATGAAATCTAGAATCATGTTCACACTATCGCCAGGGGCTTAACCGACGGTATTCCATGTGTTCAGTGGAACACGGGTCTCAAGCCGAAAGGGCCTTTCAAGCCCGAGAACCATATTTGTTTTAAATATTAATGTTAATTAGTTAAGTGCACTAAAATGTAGTCAAAGGTACGGAACTACTACCGCCGATGTATCTTCTCCTATGTACCGCGTAACCCCTTGTGGGGCATGTTTCATTGCATATAATTTCGGAGTTTATATAATGTTGAAAGCCGCACATGTACGGAAATTTTGGATCACGCCGAGATTCGATGACCGGACCTCTAGATTCCTAGCATCGTAGAGTGCGACTCAGGCAAATGAGCCGCAGAGCGTGTCACCGCCGATGTATGCCTTAAGTTAAAGTTGAGAGATTTGCTTTTAAAATATTGACACAAACACATTCCGTATTGACGAATTTTCGATCATGACAACGAATTTTTAATTTAAATTTATCAATTTAAAAATCATGTCGATGAACTTCCATTTCTAGCTAACGAAATTGCACGTCAAATTGAACTAGTTTTGACGAAATTTCAAATTTTGTTAAGGATTTCCCATTACAAATTAGCAAATTTCCATGTCAATTTGTTGAGTTTGCAAATCATATTACGAATTTCTATTTCAAAATGATGAATTTCCAAATCACGTTGACGAAATCCTTTACAAATTAACGGATTTTAACTGTCGAAATTTCTACTCAAAATGACGAGATTTCGGAAAAAATGAACGAATTTCAAAATCAATTTAACGATTGTTCATATTGAATTTTCCACGTCAAAATATTTAATTTTCAATTAATATCTGCGGATTTCCATTTCAAAGTGATAAATTTCTCAATCAAGCTGACGAATTTTCATTTAAAAAAATCCATGACAAATTAATTTTAATTTCCATTTTAATTGGCAAATTTCAAAATCATGTGTACGAATTTCCATGGCTAATTGACGAATTTCCGTGTAAAATTTTGCCAACTTTCATGTAAAAAAAAAATCGAATCGAATCAATCGTTTCGACGAATTTTCATATCAAATTGACGCATTTCCATTTTAAATGTGTGTTAACTGCCGGTGCACACACAAAGGCGCCAAGTCAGAAAATTTAAATTAAAATAATTAAAAATCAAGTTTACCTACGACTGGAAAATTTGCAGTAAGCAGGAGCCAGGCGATTAAAAAGGTCATTGTTGTTTTTGTAGTGTGAATTTGAGATTTCTCTTGCAATGCAATCACGCTGGTAAAGCACTAACGTAAATATAGCTGTGAGGGCTGCATATTAACAATTGATTGAAGAACTATAATTTCGTATAAAAAATATTTGTTGTTGGTGTTGTAGCGACTCTAAAGATTATTTTTCTCTTGAATCGAAGGGGATTTTGGCAGCTTTTGACCGTTTTAACCCGTTGCGTCACAGGCTATAAAAATCTGTTGTGATCACAGGTACGTCTGAGAGACGTATATGAGGGAAATTATTTTATTTTTCTATTTTCTTTTGCTTTATTCAATGTTTTGGTTTTGCAAATGATTAATCATGGTCTTTTCATTATTTTAGCAAAGTAAAAATAAAAAAAAACGAAGGGTATAATAAAAACGTAGTTATATTATAAAAAAATCTATTTTTAATTAATTCTTTTCGTTTTCGTCTATTTTTTAAATAATCTTCACTAGAAAAAGAACGATTGCTACGTATATAAATCTTTCAAAAATTGTTTCTAAAATAAAAGATAATAGTTTTTGAACCCAAACTTAATTTTTTTTTAATATTACAATTTCTATGCGCGCTTTTTCGGATTTTATAAAAAAAAAAAACAAATTTTTCATTAATTTGTCGATTTGAAATCTACATTTTAGTTCAATAACTTTGAAATACAAAAATACTTTAGCATATGTTTAAAATATAATTATATCACAAAGCGTAAAAGTCCGTCACCATTGGAATTCCTATTTGTTGTTGTTGTTGTCACTTTATACACTTACAATAACAATTTCCATAAAATCAGTTTCCGAAAATCGCATTCATTAATACATTTAAATATTTGTTACATAGGTACAATAAGTAACCTAAATCAACCAAAAACGCAACTCCGGGTAAGAAGAATCTTAGACGAACACTGAAAATCCCATCACATCAAAATCCCGCCAGTGGATAGTGAAATAATCCCGCCAAAAATTATTTTCATTGCTAACAAAAACATCAATAGTTATGTAATGTGATTCCCATCAGTCAGTGCGATACTTTCGCTTGGCATAAATCTGTCGGAATATTTGTTAATTTCTTCGATAAAAATTACAATTTAGCCCCTGTAGAACAAGACTCTCATACAGGGGATACTTAAGTCACGACTACTGAAATACCAGACCTGCTATTTTTCAAATTAAGTCATCTAGTCCGTGGGTCTCCGAGAATTAAGTAACCCCATGCGAGGAGACCCATTATTTTAACGGTAAATGTTGTGACGCTTTTTGATATCCCGTCATAGAAGGTACGTTTTCTTTCATAAATTGCGAGCGCGATTTTTGAAACAATTCTTACTTTCTATGACGGGATATTAAAAAGCGGGATATTGCAAGGAGGTATTTTGAACTAGCGGGTTATTGAAAAGGCGGGATATTAAATTGGCGGGATTTTGATTAGACGGGATTTCAACTGAGCGGGATTTTAAGCTGGCGAGATATTGAATTGGCGGGATATTAAATTGGCGGGTTTTTGATTAGACGGGATTTCAACTGAGCGGGATTTTAAGCTGGCGAGATATTGAATTGGCGGGATAATGAATGTCAGGATTTTGAAAAACGGGAATATGATGGGCGGGATATCGTAGCCAACAAGACAAAAACTAAAATAAAATTTATATTTTCATTTAATTCAATGACAAACATGAAAAAAATATTTTGTAGAACAGTCAAGAGGCAGGCATTCATTTTTCTCAAAATTATAAAAAAAGTCGTTGCCATTCCTTAAATAAAAAAAAAACGTAGTTCAATTCGCTCTTCAACCAACATTTGGAAGCAAGAATTTTGCATATTCATGGACTCACTTTACTTACTTCAGAAGTAAATCACTAATTCGCGATAACAAAAAAAAAAATACGAAATCCTATCCGTTCCCATAAAGAGAACTATATTTTTCTGATATTTTCGGATAAATTCTCACACTGCTTCGAAGCAAAGAAAAATATTTCAATCAAAATCACTCCTAACTTGTTCATCCGCCTTAAATCTAGCTTCAATGTTCCTATGAAGGAGAAATATAGAAAGAGTATTTTTTTTTCAAATCACTGTTTCCACTTCTCTTCACTACGTTAGGGGGCCCCTGTTGGTTGGGGGCCCGTGTTCGACCGAACACATGGAAAACCGTCCGTTACGCCACTGCTGAAAAGTTATGTAAGATTTCGTTTACAAATCATTTCAAAATTTATTATCCCGAAAATAAAATTACTCGGCTTTTCAAGACAGGTTGTCGGCATAGCATGAACAATGACCATCTGTCTATTGCTTCTCTATGATTATATTGAATCCCATTTGATAAACACATCCGTATAAGTAAAATTGGCCTATGGCAAAATTGCATGCCGCAGCTATTACGATTATTACTATTGAAGCATTGGCATTCTGTGTTCAACAACCGGTTTATTCACCTTGGTCTTATGCTACGATTACATTGGTAACTTCATTCATAAAGTCACACACAAGAAGTCATCCACTCTTGTGGACTTGTTGATGCACACATATCCATTCAAATTCAAACGGGCTGCACAAGAAATCTGCACAAGTCAACAAACATTGTCTATGCTCTATGCCTACAATATCCGCCCAGCAGAGAGTATGTACTCGTATAGTGTACATACTCGGTACACTTCTTGCTCCGTAATCCATTTTATGTTTCAATAAATAAATTGCAAATAAATAATAACTTAGGTACTTAGATAATTATGAGTGGAAGAAGAAATAAGAGTAACGTACGTAATCCATTCGTTTTCTTATGGTCGTCAGTGCAATTGAAAACTCTCCTAACGGTAACTGGCTTTTTTCGTTATGTTTGTCTATATTTTCGAGCAGGTGCATTGGTATGCCTTTTTGGCTTCTTTCATGCTGAAGATTGTTGTGATACGTCAAAATAAGATTGACAGGATGTTGTATAGTACAAACATCCTAAAGAAATTAAGTGTGACGGTTACTGGCTCGGATGCATTTGATTTAAGATAACAAGAGTGCACACTCGGACCAGGGTGGTCAGAAATGTTAGGATATACTGAAGTCTCAGTAACTTATGACCCAAGGCAAAGGCAGCAAGCACTAACCCTACGCGACTCGATGTGACAAAAACTCGCCTAGGCTTTGAATTGTCGAAACTTAAGCATTCCCCCGTGTGGGTAATCTGTATTGATACCCAAGAAGTTTTAATTTAACCTTTAAGATTCATCTTGATATAGATAAAGATATTGATAAAGATCATTGAATTACATGGTCCTTAGATTCAGTCCTGATGGCCATCGAATATGTGCTCCTTTTCCTTTGTAAGCCTCCCATTCGTTCCAAGTTTCTAATTAACATTTTCGTCGATTTGACCTTCGCTGAAAATAATAGCACCGAACGGGTGCTGTAAAACAAAACGCAACGGCCATTAAAAAAAAAAAAAACCTAGAAAAGCCAACCTGCATATTAAATTAAATGTCCTACGGCCATAAAACAAGTTCTCATCAACACCGCATCACATCGATAGCAAAGACATCCTACCGACAACATGTTGTTCAACACATATTCATCTTTCTTGGCATCCAATCTTTCGTATGGAAGATTCGAGGTTGAAGCCGAAATTATGCGACCATTAAGCGCCGCGTTCGCATGTCTAAATCACTTTAATCACATGCTGAACAACTGCATTCAATCAGGCTAAGTAGCATGTGTAGACTATACGAGTAGATCTAATAGTTTGTACTTATTGCTTAGTACTCATTACTTAGTGCTCAACACAGAAGTTTATGTGTGACGATGCTTTTCGATATGTTTACGTTATAAGAGTAATTTTTGTGTATCGGAGGCCACTAGATAAGTTTCTTGAATGGTGATGTTCTAGTAGGGTTTTGCTAATTCTGACACTTTTAATAGAACGTTCGACATGGTTAGCATAAACGTACTTAGAACATTTTGTAACAAGTAAATAAATAACAGGCGCGACAATCCAGCATTGGACTAAGGCCGCAGGATGTGTTAGTGACATCCTATTTCCAAGATCTTATCTGCTTTTTGATGAGGTAATGAGATCAGCATCACGCTCAGCAGTGTTATTTATCCCCATAAATGGGTACTCGTTTAACATCTGAGTGAGATCATAGTCTGTCACAAGCTCGTGAGTTCGAAAAACACAATGGAACACGGTGAGATTCGAACTCATGAGCCTGTGCACCGAAGGTGCGCGCACTAACCGCTCGACCAGCCAGACCATTTGTAACAAGTAATACAAGTAATATTTTTGCTGTTATCATAGAAATAATTTATAAATGGTCTAATCTCTAATGAATTAAAATGTTAACGTAAAAAAAAACATGCGACAATAGTGTCGGTGGACAGCCGCCATCTCGCAACGTACGAGATGCTTGTTATGTTGGTGATGTTGTTAAGCTGACCAGACGTACAGCATTTTGTCCTGCCATACAGCATTAGTAAATGTACAGCAAAATCTACAGCATTCCCAATGCCACACAAAGAAACCTAATAAGCTCTCTGGTAAGGCCAAAAAAATTTGCCAGAATATCGACATCAAAACGCGAAAGTGGCAGTGGATAGGTCACAAACTTCGAAAAAAGCCAAAAACAAAACAAAACAGGCTCTAGATTGGCATCCTCAGGGAACCAATGCTAGCCGTCGTGTGGGACGACCCAAAACTACATGGATGAGATTTGTTGAGGCAGGGGGAAATCGTGGGACCAGATAAAGGCGATCGCTGATAATAGGCAGAGGTGGAAAAGAGGCGTAGTTAATGCCCTATGCCCCACTAGGGGTTAAAAGGAACCAGAGAGAGAGAGAGAGCGTTTATAGAGGTAATTATTGCTCACATTTCCTCCCTGCCTACAGTAGGTAAAAACGTTAAGCCTCTATAGCTGCCAAGGTTCAGAAGTTAGAGCCGTGGAACAAAAAAATTATAATTTTTGACAAAACTGTGAAAAAACAGGATAAGCCATGCTTCCATCGCTCTTTAGGTTTTATTGCAATAAACGAAACAAAACGAAGCTTTTAAATAAATAAGCACCTTCCCTCCCTCCATCTGGAGGAGATCTGGATATTTACCAGGTACTTCTGCCGGGACGGAGAATTATTGCCGGGACGCGTATTTATGAAACCTTGTTCAGTTCGTCACCTGCTTGGGGACGAAATCGATTAGCTTCTTAGTGCCAAATTTACCCAGAACCCTTATCGCTCGCACAGGGTTTCGAGTATATTTTACGTCGAAAACAGCCAAAAACTCGTTCGAGCTGAACAAGGGTTTTGGCCGTTTTTGACGTAAAATGTACTGGAATCCTATGCGAGCTCGTCCACTTTTAGGGGACGAAATCGATAAGGTGGTTTGGTACTTAGCCACTAGAAAAGCTGATCGATTTCGTCACCTGCGTTGGGACGAAGGGTTCCTAAATACGCTGCCAGGATATAAAAGACCCGTTTCAAAATTCGAATCATATTTTGCTATTATTGACAGCTGTAAATAATTTTGTCCGTGAGTCAGGGCTTATCACTTCATCGGCATATCTTCATCTCCTGAACATATTTATTAATTAGGGGCGAAATTACACAAAATTCCTCATTAAGTTCATCCAAGTTGACCATAGTTATGTTTAGACATCCGACTATTCTCTGCAGTTGCTCAAATTTCAGTTCGTGCTGCAAATTTAAGGGTTGTAGACAGTACAGATAAGTGTGTTCGGCAAAATCAAATCCTGATTCCAAATACTGCAATGCATTCATGTATGATGTACTATGTTAACAGTGTTAACTTGATTACGTCACTTTCGCATCCCGGCAAATTTCGAAGTATTTGTTTGACTTTAATGCAATAAAAAAGTTTCCTTGAATCATCCATTGTTTGGCCCGTATTTTATTTTTTTGGATTACGGGTTTTTCGACTTTCCGTGCCCGAAAAACGGGGTAACCCGTAAAATACGGGGCATCTGGCCACCCTAATTACAACAATTACGGAAAGAGTCATCATCATCCGCACAATGCTGCTGAGACTTCTGTCTCGAATACTCAAATTCAAAATGTAACAAAGGTTATTTTCAATTGTCCTTTTCTTAAAATACGGTTTTAAAATTTGTAACATCTTTTCTAACAAAATGGAGCAATTCCGGGCTCATGGTATTGAACAGGTTTTGGTCTTACCCCTTCTAAACGAGATACTGGCTACAGCTTTGAGTGTTAAAACATACATTTGTTCTTCACATGCTCATGATGTTTTATAAATTAGTTACACACTGTGTGATGTAGGCATCCCTGGGCATTTTCCGCCCGGTCATATATACTCAACATTGCACCATCAGCCCGAAACAAAAGTCATTTCGCGTTGAATCTAACATCGTTTGGCAAAGGCTCAAACAAGGCTTCCGTCGGTTGGTGACAAGAAATTATCGGACAATCTAATAACCGGACATCAAACGCCGTGGGTAAAATTGTGGGGGTGTTTCAAAGGCAGCCAAACGCAACAAAATTGGTTGCCTCACGCAGCTCAAACGCGTAAATGGGTGCCTGTTGTAAAAGTGGTAAGTGACCACCATTTTGCTTAAGGAGCATATAAGCAATTCTAAATGTATCTTAATCATTTGCTTGCAGAAAGTCAACGCAGAATTTGCAAAATGAATGAGATGTCATCGTGACAAATAGGCCTCTTAGAAATCAGTTCAGACTACCACCTGTTTCTTCGGTCAAAACACTTATTTCGTGACTATAACTGCTAACTAAGAACGTAAAGATTTCTTGCTTTTCCCACTTAAAAAAATACTGCGTAGTAAACGTAAGTATTTCTAAGTTCGAAACATCAGGTGAAAAAATCATGCTCTGAAGGCGTCACAATGAGTCCAGCAAAAGTGATTCGTAAGGTTTGAACGCATAAGCGGTGATCAATGTTCACGAGGAATATTAAAAAAAAAACATTAAAAGAAAGCCGAACCCATTTTAATACTTTTCAAAGAAACTTATCTAGTGGCCCTCTTACAGATATAATTATAAATGAAGACAAGTGTATACTATCCGTATCGGAGACGTAACTGATACACTATAGCAATGCAGGAGTTCTACACTACGTCTATGCTAGACTTAATAGTGGATCCAGAACATCAAATTACTTGAAGAGATCAACTTGATAATAGGTTTTAAGTCATCAAAAGTAGGGTTTCGTTTCGTACAAATACTCGTATACAAAAATGGTTGCTGGCGATCTGTGCGGCTATACTTTATTAGCTAATCTCTAAGGACAATAATCAAGTATATCATTATCGCTACTAATTTCATCGCCCGGAGTTTACCCAGTTCCGGCATAGTTTTCATAGTCCCGACTGGGGTCGGCACAAGCCTTGGTCTGTCTAGGCTAGGCGAGCCTTTCATTATACGCCGCTTGGCTACTGGGAATAGAGTATTTTACTTGGGAACCCCGAACTCGTAAAAAACATTACCAGGGCGAATTTATATTTTGCTTTTATACGGATTTAACAAAATTTATTATAAGGTGGCCCAAATGTATACGATTGATTTCGACAACTTTTGAAAAGAGTAACGAAAAGTTAAACAAGCGACAATGGGTTGTCTAATGTCTGATTAAACGTAAAATAAAGATTCTTCTTGTTCAAGGTTTGAATCCGCGTAATCCAAGAAACCACGAGCTTTGTAACTTACATCATCGAATTTCCCACGTGTCCCTTTTTGAATTCACCTTTAATCCGGATAACAATCATCCGGACCACTAAGTGTTTCCACTACGTGTTTCTCTAGTCCGGATTTCAAAAGTAAATTAGACTCTACAATTCAAATTTTTGAGATTTTTCGTTCAAAGGGTGTCCCAAGTAGAGCGCCGAGTTTGAATGAAAATTGCTACGTTTCACATGTGAAACTCAAACATAGATGACCGTTCGATCGTTGAAAGCCTGGGGTTATCAAAAATTACGCGCGCTACACCAAACAACAACGCATTCTCATTGTTAAATAGTGAAAGTTTCGCGGCCACAGTTCAGAAAACTGCGTTCAATTTGCGGTATTCATAATGGCCCAAAAGAAGCAACTGTGTGAATATTAATTCAAACAAATAATTGAAAAACCCAGTTTATCATGTGACACCATTAATGCGTGTTCGTCGAGGTCGTTCAAACGAAAATATAGCAGCTGTGCGTGAAAGTGTCGCTGAAAGTCGAAACAGAGCACAGGAACTCGGTGTTTCCAGATCCATTATGCAGCGAATTTTGACAAAAAATATGCATTTTCATGCGTGCAATTGACTCAAGAACTGAAGCTTCCAGACCATGCACAGCGAAGAGAGTTCATCATGGTTCATGGAAAAACAACAAGTGACGAGGTTGATTTTCATTTTGCCATACAGCACGAAAAACAGTTGAATTACTGCATCAGTCATTTCCCGGTCGTGCCCTCTCACGTATTGGTGATCAGAATTGGCCGCCTAGATCTTGTGATCTGACGTCTCTGGACTTTTTTCTTTGGGGTATTTTGAAGTCACAGGTTTATGTAAATCAGCCCATGACACTCCAATCATTGAAAGAAGAAATTACACGCTGCATCAATGAAATACCCTAACATTTATGCAAAACGGTTATCGAAAATTTCACGAAAAGACCGCGTATATGCCAGTAAAGCCGAGGCGGGCATTTACCCGATGTATTATTCCATACATAACCTCATGCATGATGCCTACTTTATGTTTCAATAAAAGTGTCATACATTTTCAACAAACAACAGTGTTTTATTTAAAAATCATATCTGGCGTTTTTCTTGGGACACCCCAGGCATCAAATATGACAAACTCGCGGCCCGCGGAGAAGTCGAAGCAGAACAATGTGTACCAACGTAAAAATCTTTAAAAAAGCAACCTTAAAAAAGTTACTAAAACTCGTCAGAAAGTGAGTGGCTATGTTAGATTAAACTATATGTATTTTTCAACATTTACAGCACACGATTTTCTACCTAGTTTCGTCCACGTTTGCCGTAAATGGTGAAAAATTTGATAGGTGCATGGTGGACTCTACATTGTTGAGTAAACAACAAAAACTCATTCTAAAAAAATTGTATGTACTCTATTATGTGATTAATACTCCATCTGTCTTACTTTTATATGTATGTATGTATATATGATAGAAATTTTCCTCTAAATACTCCAAACAATTTGCTGATGGTTATTAAGTTTTATTAGGCGATTCATCAACAAAACATTGATTGGTTTTAACGAGCATGAATCGATATTTTTTTCCAAAAAACTCCGGGACTTCTGGTTGACTATATCATGGAAGATAAATTTCAACATAAGAACTACAGCCAAATGCCTGATTTTTAGCCCGATCAAGCTGGTGGTGCATTTGTCTCTTTAGTCACCTTTCTACCGAAGGTAGTTTAATCTGACAATTTCGGCTTCGATTGTTGTTTTGGGCGACCTAGATGACTGGCGTGACAATTTTTGAATCATTTGCCCGAAATTTTGTTCAAATTAATTGAAATAGTTACTTGAAGAGCAATCGAATTTTCGCGTTTTCGCAGAAGTACATTTTCGAAAGGTTTAAGTTCTCACGGATAATCCCCCAAACCGCTATAGTGATCCAGATTTACTGCCATATGTATTTTAATAGTAATATTCTGTCATCATTTTCGTAATCAGATTGTATACAAGTTTTTGAAATCGTCCTCCTGCGGCCGACCCAAAGCCGAAGAGAGTGTTTTTTTGGCTCGGGACAGGTTTTGAGTTTGACACCCCTGCCTATTGTAATGACAGATTTGGTCACGTATGCTCTTAACGAACGGTTAGGTTAGGAATGATGTCAAGTTGACTAATACATGAGTAGGGTATTGTGGTACTTATTTATTTAGGTGGACTGTTTTTGTTCAGAAAAAAAATTAATGTACTAATCCGGAAGTCTCTTTAGTCCGGAGTACCTGTTGCAATAATTGATGAGGATTATCGAGTCAAGACTGTAAAACCTAGAGAGTTAGTTTAGATGAAAATTGCCCAATTAGGTAAACAAAGTGTAGAGTACAATAAGATGATTTATGGCGAACCGATTGGCGGATGCGCTGTGCATCGAAAACAAACAAAAATTCAGAGGCTGTTATTCAAAAATAAGAGCAACCTTGATCGTTCGTTCCCATTACATATATGCAACTGAAGAAACTAAGTGAGAGCTTCGAGTGATTACGAAACACATCAAAACAAAATTTAGGATTCCATACGCTGATTCCCATTAAAACAAAAACAGTAGGGCGTCGATTATCCGAACTAATGTTGACAAGTGTGGTTCGGATAAACTAAACTTCGGTTAATCGAGTTTCCACAGAAAACTTAGAAAATAGCCCAAACGTGTAAAACGACTAGAACTAAACAAAAATAAAAAATCGCGAAAATTGAGCAATGCAGATGAGACGTTGCTTCCGTCAGACCCTTGATTTTTCATTTTATTCAATTTCTTTTACAAGAAAAGAAGCTGAGTGCCCGGTTTGGTTAATCGAGTATTCGGATAATCGGCGTTCGGATAATCGACGCTCTACTGTAATGTAAACCGAAAATAGCGTAAATCCAATTCTTTTCAGACATTTCGATGGTTTATTTAATTCGTTTGTATCAAGTTATTCAATGGATTTGTCGTTTAGCATATTTGTCTTAGGTGTTGAAAGTTGCACGGACAGAAAAAAATGATCGAAGTACCTAAAGAACGTGTTGAATCATAAAAAGTTCTAATATGTAAAGTTTTGTTGTAAATATTCTATTTAGGGGTTTTTGTTAAGTGTATTGTTCCAATAAATCCAAAATGTCAGAATTCCAATTCCATATTAAAAATGAAAATTTAAAAGGAATATTGGACATTACCGTTTTCTGGATTTAAATGATGTTTGAGTCACCATCGACTGCCACCCAAAAAATTTCAAAATTGAAGCGTCACTCATATCTTGTTTGGTATTTTGAGTGAGAATACAGTGTACATATAAGCCTGAATGTACAGGACTATCTTTCAATGAGAAATGATTACAGACACCTATTTTTTGACTTTACCATACTAATGTGATAGATTTACCACTTTTTTCCTCCAAAATTTGACAATCATTCACATTCACTAAACATCTCAAATATAGCCAAATCTACCTCAAAATTAATTTCCAAAATTTGACTCTTTTTTTGCAAAAATAACTACAGTAGAGAATCAATTATCCAAAAATTCGATAAACCGCTTTATTCTTCCAATAAGAGGTGTTATTTTGATATTTTGATATTTGAGATAAACGATCGGATGTTTATTTCATTATAAAGAGGAAAGTATGACCTGAAACCAACATCAGCCAAATGGCCACCACGACCACGCTTATAGGACCATATCCTTTTCATTAAATTTTCCATAACCAAATCACAAAGTGGCTGCCCTATGTACTCGATAGCTCACGAATTGCATCTTTGAGGTCTTGAATCAATGCTGGGCTGTTGGCGTAGACCTTATCTTTCACGTGGCCCCAAAGGAAAAATTCGCAAGGTGTTAAATCAAAAGATCTCGGTGGCCAATCATCTCTCGATCAGCGCCCGCTCTAGCACTTACGCCGCCCCGGGCGAAAGGACGAATTGGCGCCCCTTAGGTTCTGTACCAGGCAGATTGATAGTAGATAGTACATGTACATTATGTCGTTGTAGAAGCGTTTCAAGATTTTTTTCATTCTTGAATCGGGTGATTTTGGCAGCTCTTGGTCCTTGGAACACATCGGTTTCATGATGGCTGCCTTAAGATAACATATTAACACAAAATTGTATAGTCACAGTGGGATTTGAACCAACGTAATTCGTAAATATGTAGTAGAAGCCTGTTTCGCCATCAATCATACTCTTAAGCGCAATTCATCGCGGTTCGGCAAGGCCTTATAGAGAATTGGTTTGAAATTTAAAAATTGGTTTGGAAATGTCCGTCTGTCCGTCTGTTACGACGCGTTTTACTCGGCCAATTTAAAAGTTATGAAGCTGAAATTTTGCACAAATGCTTCCTTTTGCTGCAGGTACCAATTTCAATCAATTTGCACACAAATGTGTTTCTATTGATGACACAAAATATATGTAAGAATGTATCAAATCGGACCATGGAGTCATGGGCCTGCCATACAACCCCCCATTGTAGTTCTTCCAAGAAACATTTTTCTTACACCAATTCCACAAAACCTTGAATTAATGAGTCTTTCAACAAAATAGGTCAAAACAAATGGAATCGTACTATAGGGCCATGCTCCCGCATCCCCCCCCCCAAAAAATCGGAGTACCTAACTATTTTTATTTGCCCACTTATCCCAACCAATCCCTCACAAATATTGTTTTGTCGACGTTTTGTTTTAAATACAAGTCGTAGGTACGTCCGAAAAAACTTTTAGCCCGAAGAGAGCGAAGGGTATCCAAATTTCGGCCCCGCCCGAAATTAGCCTCGGTCTCGTTTTCAACTAAAACATTCAACACATTTGAGAAAACTGCGCTCTAGAAAATGGTATGCCAGGAGATGGTGCTCGTTTTCATTACTAAACTTCTGGAGTAGTTTCCGGATAACTTCCTTACATACTGCAGAGCTGATAAACTTCAATTATCCAGGTCTCTCCGTGGACGAGTTTCTTCAGTGGTTTTAACTTGGGTGGCTTATTTTCATAAATGCATTATCTCGTGAATTTTTATAGAGAATAAGGTCAGAGCTAGTAAAATCGGGGCAACCTAGCCAAATCCCGATATTATCATGTCTGGAAACAGATTAGAGAGGACTGCTATTGCGTCTCTAGCAATATGTACTGTGGTTCCATTCCTCGTCTTGCTAAAATCCAAACGAACTTCTTCGAAGTGTCCCCACTCAATGCTAGATAAATCAATGAATCTATCCTCAAGTAGATCGATCGAAGTTAAATTGCTGCCAAACGTGGATGGAAGTCTTTTAAAATGACTGAAAAAAATTGGTGATGATAGTGTCTTTGGGAAAGAAATTTCCGACACGTGGTTTTTAGGTTAGAACGCCTTGATGTGCTGTGTGTTCCCATTACATATGATTTCTCCGGGGGTTCAATATTTATTTATTGAACATGATCTCCTACTATTAAACAGACTAAATAAAAATATTAATCCGGAACCACACTGATCGGGGTTTGAAAAACAGCGTACAGAAGATCAAAGTTGTGGACAACACACGCCTAGAAGGGACAGAGGTGATGGGGAATTCAATTTTGTAATTTGTTCGGTATTCGGTCAGCTGCTCGCAGTGTGGTTAGGGGAATCCAAGGTGCCACTCTTGGACCGATTTTTGAAACATTACGCTATTATATTCCTCGTATCAATTGTAGGCTATTCAAAACCTAGCCAAGACTTTGCTTCTTTAGTGCAAAACTTTCAAAAGAAAACTAATAATACAGTTGATAAATTAAAAAATTAGCGCGTTTTCTACATAAGCAATTGATGTGCCTCTTTACTTAAACAAAACCTTATTCCATTTTTTATTTCGCCTTTTTATGGTTTTGTTTCCACTAAATCAAAGCGTATATTGAATTTTTCTTTTGGCTTTTTCCATTTTTTTAGTCGAGTTTAGCCGAAAAGCCGCCCCTAAAATTTGGCGCCCCGGGCGACCGCCCGGCTTGCCCCCCCTTAGAGCGGGCGCTGCTCTCGATAGCGCAATCAATTCACCGTAACGTGAAATAAAGGCGTAGTTTCTACTTGTCAAATGTCAAAAAATGACAGCTTCAAACGTGACATCAAGCGCAATAGCGGACTATTCAAAATAACACCTCTTATTGGAAAACCCAATTAAACAATTGAATTAATTTTTAGGCAATCACTGTACATTCTACTGTACTATAAGAGTAAAAAAAATTTAAATTTCGAAAACGTTAATCACATCATTGCGAACCTTTTTCTAGAGCAATTAAAAACATTTTCTGTAATTTTTGTATAAACAACCAAGACACAAATTTTTAGAAAAAACCATGTTTTTTTTCTCATTTTCACTTGCAAAGTACAACGGTACTTTAAAAAAAAACGGGGACATGGTAAAAAACCGGTACCTGAAAAAACCGGTATCCGATACTGAAATCTCAGTATCGAACAGGCCTATGCTAAATTCTGGTTTAATGAATGCTGCAAAAATTAGATATGCCAATTAACTCTTCTTGGCCAATAACCATACATTGAGGCCTTCTCAGAAATATTGAAAATAGGATAATACTTTTTCTCGATTTCTGAACACAATGCGAATTGCCAAAGGGGTTTTTTCCTCATAAGAAGCCAATGGAGTGAGGAGCGCATTCGACTAGGTTCACGATCTCATGATTCCAAGCTTTAATTTTACCGAATTAGACTGCAAACAATGTTTGATATCTCTTCGAAAATTCTATGAATAATTTCATCGTGATGAATTTTAAATAAACGAGCTTCAGCTATGATTTGAGATTTTCCTTACCTCATTATGCTCATCGGGTGAAACTACACGGGGAACAAAACCGGTTTTTATATGAAAATTAAATTTTCCTTGCCTTGCTCCTCTCATCACGAATCACTTCTAAAAAACCGGTTTTTTATCTTGTTCTGGTTCGGCGTGTAGACAGGCCCATCTACATCTAGACACGCAAAAATTGGCATAAGAGTTAAGAGTACATATAGATGTAACCGTCGAGACCCCTCCTACCGTGGCAGTTTTCAGTGTCCTGGATTTCGACCCGACCTGTCTGGTAACCCTAATTATACGTCAAAAATTCACAACGAAAACATTATTTTTGCGATTCTGAACAATATGTAAGGATTTTTGAAGCTTTAAATCCTACCACTTTTTTCAAGGCAAAACTACCTCAGTTCCTACAAAATATGTCGAAACTTTTATGTATATATTTCCTAACATACCTACATATTCCAAGTATTACTTCCAGCACGAGACGTGTTAACATTTAAATGTATTATGTATTACTCAAAATCTTTATCCAATATATTTTATAGAAAAGATAGATAGATGCTCCCATAGAGACAACCAGTTTGTGTGGCACTCTGGCAAGGAAGGAGTCAGGAGAACTTGAATAAAATGTCGTACGTATATCGCAGAAGCACGTTTTCCGTTAGATTTGTCCGTAAGAATAGTCGTAAGAGACCTTGACTCACAATGAATGGAGTGAAAACAAGTTGCAAGGTATACACTTGATATTATGGCGTACATGAACTTACGTACGTACATACAATTTTCCACCATATATACTGGCACAATAAATAGATGCACATGGAAAAACAGCTATTATATAAACGGTGCATACTATATTCCTACGGATCGTAGAATATGGTATAGTTTTGCTGGAATATCCATATGCATACACGAAGCTTCAAATACGGAATGTCTAGCGATATCTGTGTGTTTCTCTATTTCTTTCTATAACAAACTAGCCAGCCACATACTAAGCAAATCCAAGCCAAACGTTTAGGACACACTCTATGTGGTGCTTTTAAACTAGTCTCGAAAGCACATTCAATTTACAGAATTATGCAGAATGAACGTATCCAGCGATACGCTCTATCACTTCTCGCCAATGAAAATCTCAACGAATGCACCTCCTACAATTGCACATCTATGAATAGTGTTGCTGTCGGAATTAGGAGATACCTAGGCACTATCATAGGTTAGTTGCGGCCTCATGGGAGATTGGGGTTGGGATTTCTGAGGTTTCGAAAAAGCCTCAAATTTTGTTTTTTAGAAATAGCAAGTGATAAATTTAATTTATGCAATTTTAACTGCTGTTGTCATTAATAATAATAACAAAGGACTAACGGAAACCCGGGCTTCAAAGACTGGTCAGCTCAATATATACCTAAAACCAAATTTCGATCAGCAAACTTTAGCATCATTTGGGAAGAAGGGTTGATTGGTATTCATTAAAAATAAACAATGTAAGCCTGTAGCGACAATTAGCCAAATCAAATCCATTCGTAGGGATTTAATTCGACAAATCAAAATCTCATCTTTGCACTAAGCTCCTGTACATTACACGACACACCATAGTGCGGTACTACTCGTATCTATCTGTCTTATACAAAAGGTTGACTAAACAGCACAAGCTGTGAGGTGCCAAGTGTGTTAACACACTGTCGATTGCTGATGTAATCTAGCATAGTGGCGTTAAATGCTAGTGTGTACTTGCAAACTAGCCGTCGTTAGAGCTGACTTTAATCGTGGCATTGTAAATCAAGAGCAACATACAACACTGATACTGAAAACTCGACATTACAGCCTGCAAGACGAAACGACGAGTATCAAGCTGTTGGCCGTAATATTTTCGCTTCCTTTACAGCGTTCAGAGCGAGAGCTGTGTGCGGATCGCTTCAACTTGAAGACCATGTGCTGCAGTAGCGCAATAAATCATACATGCAAGAATTATGATGTTCCAAACAACACAACACTCCTATTAGTATTCAACAATTAGGTGTTTTTAGGTGAGATGATTTTGGTGTTGAAGTGACGGCTGAACCGCTGAATTGTAACAAGTGACGGTATGCATACTCGTCTAAAAAGCCGAATTTATTTTGATAGAATCCTATCACTATCCTACACTTCCGAAAATTGAAAATCCCTTAAAAGTCAGAAAGTTAATGTTCCTAGGCATCCTCTTAGGCAAAATAGTCTGCCCATATATTTACTAATTTCAAAAATGTCCTTCTGAGAAGGGGCGATCCTTTACATAGGAGTTCTGGGGAAAAATCGCGTTACCCAATATAGAACTAGCACCGCAGTCTTAAGAGACGAAAAGTTAGGAACCTTAAGCCACGGCATCAAAGGAATCTGAAGCAATCTAATTGAAAATTAGCAAGAACCAGGGATTCATCATTACATATGGATGCTAGCCAGATGTTTTCTGCTATTCCCAAGGTGTTTCTTTTTCTTTCACGAAAAATTCTTCGCTTAATCAATCTAAGAATTTTTTATGACACAGGTTAGAGCCCTGCAAGAAGATAGAGTATGATGTCTCGCAAATGTCAGACAACTGAAATATAAATAATTTACTCAATAATAAAACTGAAACTACCCCAATCAATTTTTCTAGAAGCTTGACCTTGCGATCTGCATAGTTAATTTTGAGTTAAGTCGTTCGGTTGTTGATGAAGGACTTATTTCTAATAAGACTCTCTCCGAAACAAAATCCTCGCGACGTCGCTGTTGCTTCCCAGCCATAATTTAAAATGCAGTAGAAAATGCGAAATATGTGTGCTTGCTTTTACTAACTAGGGTTGCCCTAGATAGAATAAATTAAAAGAAATAAATAATAACTATATTTCTTGTACACTCAGAAAAAAAATCGTTATGAAATCAAAAATAATAGCTATGATTCAAAAATTTTCAAATATGATTTGGCTTCATATACGTTTACGTTTAATTCCAAAATGTTTCATTTTGAATCAATAGTGGAAATATTAACCCTTCTGTCGGCACCTACTACAATATGCATATTCTATACCCTATATAAGCGAAAAGCTTCCCATCGCAAGAAAAAAAGTTCTTAGCATTCAAATACGAACCAGCACGAAGCTGCTTGTACCATTCAGACTGCTTGCGATGAGGCGTCGGGCTGTGCGATGAGGAAATTTTCCATGACGAAAAAGCGTGCCTTTTCAGCAGCTGGAATGCGCATTGCCGCCGATGAAATCGTCTACCAGCGAAATGGGGCGTGTGATTTGTGTTTGGATGGGCTTCGCTGTTTGAAGCTGATAGGGAGATATCGACATGAGAGGCATGATTTGTGTTCAGATCGGCTTCCATTACCATGGGAAATTTTTATATACATATATGTACAACATTTTGCAGATGTTATTAAAAATATGTTTTACGAACAAAACATTTGTAGTGTGTATATTTAAATATGTTTCTATTACATATTTGTTTTGAAATGAAATGTTCTCTCCAACATTAAGAAATTTATTAACACCTTAATTTTCCAATGTATCACAAACATATAAATTGTCCTAGTTAACACCAAAATCGTAGTTTACATGCAAAAATGTAATAAATACTTTTTTAGTGTACTAAATATATTTTGCTAGTTATTAAGTATTTCTACAGTGAATACTACCTACAAAAATGTAGAATAAACATTTTGTTAACTTTGCTACCCACCCATTAGTTTCCACTACCCGAAAATTTGTTGCCTCGACGCTATTCGTTATTTTTGCTATTTCTTTTATGCGATGTCTCACAATGTATGGTATGGTATAAATTACAAACTTCATCACTCATAGAGTCTGGTTGGTCGAGTAGGTAGGGCGTTGGTCTCCAAATCATAGTGTCTCGGGATCGAATCCCACTGTAGGTAGGCGGTAATTTATTATGCATTTTAGAGCGTAAAGAGTTTAATGATATATAGAAGAAGTCAATGAGTTATGTATATGATTTATAAGTTACTAGGAGGCTTCGCCCCCTGCTCACCAACCCAGCGTTCGCGCTCTGTGCACTCGCGAAAATTTTTTTTTATATATTTTTTTTTGCAATCAAGTGAAAAATCAACCAGGTTTCACATTTGTACTGACTATGACATGATAGGCTGAGAATCATGGGGTAAAATTGTTAGGTTAATATGGAAAATAGTCAATGGTTCAGTGCACATTTCGCAATGTAGTAAAGACATTTCAATAATTATTTACTTTTTAACTGGTACCAACAACTAGTCCATTTGTTACTATTACAATTTAGTAATTTGGTATATACAAAACAATAGTATTTAGAACATTTACGTTGTTTTATTCACATTTTCGTTTTAACATTTGTTGATGGTTTTGAGAACATAAAATGATGGTTAGCTGAAATTTCACCCTCAAAATAGTTATAGATACCCCTGTTGTTGGCCACATGTACATTTCCTTTTTTTCCGTGTACCTTAGAGAAATCATAGCCACCCATGCCATGCGTTAGTCCAGAGTGGCTAAGTGATCACACAACCCATATGTGTTTGACTCCGAATTTATTACATTACACTCCACGAAATAATTCAAACGTCAAAATATTGTCGATGCAATTATTCACCCTTCTGTCACCGCCTACGAGCTATTATGCCTAAGGTGTAGCTGAATTTTCTGTGAAATCAATCTTATTTTTTGAAGAGGTCTAATTTTGGTTCTAAAAACAGTTTACATAATTATGTCTTACGATGATGCGCCGTTTTTTTTCGTTTCTTGTAGAAGTTGTCGGTTCCTTTGAAATATACATGGAAAGGGGTGGAAAATATTATTGAACGATATTTTTCATCAAGATATAGTACCAATGATCTGTCTAGGTCTATGTGCCTACCGAAGGGTTAATTATCAGGTTGGCATTTTAAGAGAGTCATAAATATTACGCGGATATTATATTCTCAATTGTAAACAAAAATTTGAAATTTGAATAAAATTTGAATAAAATAGGGAGTCGCATAAGCGCTGGCCGCATAACGGCATTTAAAACAGACTCTTTTGTGAGAAATATTATGTCCAAAGGCATTATTTCTTTTGGAGTCGTTTTCCATAATTTTTATGGAACTTCAATTCGGCAAACCTTAGCGTGGATTTCTTCAGTTGGTTCAGATTGCATTGATTCATCTAGTATTGGAGGAAAAACTACGAACAAGCTGGTTTGGATTTCAGCAATATGAGGGATCGAACCACATAACACATTGCCAGAGCTCCCTCCCTCGGAATTACTAATATTGGAATTTGGCTAGGTTCCGCAGATTTAACTAGCTCTGCCCTTATTCTCTATAAAAACTGTCGAGATAGTGCATTTATAAAAATAAGCCATGCACGTTGAAAACCCTGAAGAAATCCGGCTAATTTAAGTTTTGCGGCTGCCCAGTTTTTTAAGGAAATTTTTTTATGAAAACAACTGCAGGAGGTTACTAATGAAAGCGAGCACAATTTGTTGACTTAACATGCTTGAGAGCAGAGTTTTCTAAAATGTGCTGATTGTTTTAGTGAAAAACAAAGTTTGGCATTAATTTACGATTTCTTACATCAAGCTTTAAATTTGAAATTCCAAACAAACTCTTGTGGTGAATTGCGCTTAAGACTATGAATGATAGCTGAACGTTCGTTTGAATCCCATTGTGAGCATGAATTTTTGTGTTGTCTCTACATCAGCTGGTTCCACTATATAAATCGTTTCGGAGCAACGACCATGAGGGACCCCAGGATTCACTCGATTTATGAGGAAAAAATTCTTTGAATCGATTCTACAACAATTCCTATGTCTCTCTACGGGGCGTTACTTTCCCGCATTATCCGAGTAACCGCTGCGTCTGAGTGCTGCATTAACATCTGCAGCGTCTCAGGTTACTTAACGTGATAGGTGACAGAAAACATTTAAGTCAACCACTAAAGCAGCATCTTCGAGGCATGCCCATGATGGCCTTTACTCAACGATTAAACCCTATCATGGTTTAGCGATGTGCCGACAACTCATCCTAAGAAAAACTTCAAGTCAAGAAACCTGAAACAAAAGCCTCGGATTGGACGGATACAAAACAACGACGACCCCGCAAACGAACAACTGATTACTCTTTCGGATCCTGGAATGTACGCTCCCTGAATAGACCGGGGGCCTTAAGGGCCCTCCTGGATCAGGTAGAACAATACAAGCTGAGCATAGTTGCAATCCAGGAAACTAAATGGCTCAAAAGCGAGATTAACGACCTCAATTCGCACACTATTTTTACGAGTGGTAAAGAGGAGGGCAACAAGGAGTTTGGAGTAGCTTTCATTGTGAATAAGCAGCTCAAGGACCACGTTATCGGCTTCAAACCCATCAACGAGCGGCTATGTGCGATCCGCATTAAGACCCGTTTCGCTAATCTCTGGCTCATTAATTCGCATGCCCCTACAGAAGTAAAAGAAGACGCGATTAAGGACGAGTTCTACAACGACCTAGAAACACTCTTCGACTCACTTCCATCAAACGACGTCAAGCTGCTGCTAGGAGACTTTAACGCCAAAGTCGGAAATGAAAGCTGGCATAGGGGAACTACTGGAGGTCATAGCCTCCACGACGAAAACAACAACAACGGTCAGCGACTTATCGACTTCGCGAGCGGCAGAAACCTGGTAATAAGCTCTACATGCTTCCCTCATCGACGAATCCACAAGCAGACCTGGAAGTCTCCAGATGAATACACCGTGAACCAGATCGACCACGTACTGATCAGCAAGAGATGGGCTTCTAATGTCCTAGATGTTCGATCCTATCGAGGAGCCAACTGCGACAGCGATCACGGTGAAGACAACCTACAGGTGCAGAATCTCTTCGGTGCACCTAACGAGAATCAACCCTGCCAAGATCTTCGAGGTTGACAATTTGATTGATGATGCCACGGCGGCTGCGTATACAACAGCACTAGAGGAAAAACTGTCGCCCATGCTTGATGACATCAACAATTTAGGCATCCATGAGTTCTGGGAGGAGCTCAAAGACAGCATCAAGGGGGTCGCAGAAGAGGTCGTGGGCTATAAAGGCCGGCGCAGACGAGCAGACTGGTTCGACGACGAATGCAGGGCCTCGATTGAAGCGAAAAATGAAGCCTATCGCCAATACACACAACGCGCATCCCGAGCCAAGAAAGAAAGATATAACGAGCTTCGGCGAGTATCTAATAAGTTAATTAGACGTAAGAAACGCAAACATTTTGACGAGCAGTTACAGCAAATAAACCAAGGATTAGCCAGTAAGAACATTAGACAGGCGTACAAACTTATAAATAATGTTAAGAACGGATATCAACCCAGGACAAGCCTATGTAAGGACAAGGATGGTAACATCATCAGCGACATCGAAAGCGTCAACAAACGATGGGCCTCGCATTTTGAAGAGCTCCTCAATGCACCATCAACATCCCCCGCGGAGCCAGCTCTTGAGCAGTTAGCCGAACCAGGCCCTCCCGTTCTACCCCCAACAGTAGAGGAGGTGAGTCTTGCCATACAGTCGCTCCAAAATAATAAAGCGCCCGGCGCTGACGAGATCCCAGCAGAACTGCTGAAGCATGGTGGAACGTGCCTGACCAACGCTGTACATGTGCTACTGCTGAAAATATGGAACGACGAGGAAATCCCCGAAGATTGGCGCAAAAGCATAATCTGCCCAATCCACAAAAAGGGTGACAAGCTGAAGTGTGAGAATTACAGGGGCATATCATTAGTTTGTACAGCCTATAAGATATTATCTAAAATTCTTGAAAAGAGAATTAATCCGTACGCAGAACGAATCATTGGCGAGTATCAAGGCGGCTTCAGACCTGGTCGATCAACGACCGATCAGCTTTTCACAGTGAAGCTACTACTCCAAAAGTGCTGGGAATATAACATCGACGTATACCAAATCTTTGTCGACTTGAAGCAGGCATACGACAGTATCGATCGAAGTGTACTGTACAACATTATGCTGAATTTTGGTATACCGGCAAAGTTAGTGCGACTCACAAGGATGACGATGACTAATACCGTCTCGCAGGTCAGAGTGCAGAATCGACTCACTGACCTATTTGAAACTCGTACTGGACTCAAGCAGGGCGACGGGCTGGCGCCGACGCTCTTCAACCTTGCTTTGGAGTATGTAATTCGAGCCATGAATATGGACAGCAGCGGAACGCTACTCATCAAGTCGACTCAATTAGTAGCGTACGCCGACGATATCAACATCATGTCTCGAAGGTTGGGTGATGCAGAAAGCCTTCTGCATAACCTCAATAACGCCGCAAAGGAAGTTGGACTACATATCAACGAAAGCAAAACAAAGGCCATGATGCATTCGAAAACAAGGACGCCAGCAAACTCAAGCATCACAGTGGGGGGCCTTAATATCGAGTATGTAGACAACTTCAACTATCTGGGTTGTAACTTATCAAAGGACGCCAACGAAACCGACGAAATTAAGCGACGGATACAACTAGCCAATAAGACATATTTCTCGGTCCTCCCTATAATTAATTCGAAACTTGCGCACAGGAACACGAAGCTCCGCGTGTACAAAACGATCATCCGACCCGTGCTATGTTATGGCTGCGAAACATGGACCCTCACCCAAGCCTCCGAAATTTTGCTAGACCGATTCGAACGAAAGGTCCTTCGGCGAATTTTCGGGGCCGTTCGCGAGCGAGACCAATGGCGCATCCGGTACAACCATGAGTTGTATCAATTGTACGATGAGCTGGAAGTATCGAAAATCGTGAAGCTTCAACGTTTGCAATGGGCGGGGCATGTACAACGGATGGACGATAATCGCATGCCAAAGAAAGTGATGAACGCACAACGAATTGACGGAGCGAGGTTGCGTGGACGACCAAGAGCTCGCTGGGAGAACTCCGTAGGTGAAGACGCCCACCAGCTGCTGGGCTTCCGAAACTGGAGGACGAGGTCACGTAACCGCGACAATTGGAGGTCAACGATTCAGGCGGCCAAGGCCCGACGTCGGGCAATCGTGCCACATTGATGATGATGATTCTACAACAAAGACGTCCATCGATAATATGAGAAAGTGCTAAATTTTCTATTGCTATTCTGAAAATGGTTTCACGTTTTTATGAAACACTACACGCGTTTGCTTTGTTTTATGTACCTAAAGTAATAATAAGAAATGTGTGATGGAAGGAGGGGGGGGGGGATTGATCCCCTTGATCCCCCCTTATCTACGCCACTGATGCAGTGCATCACAAACAAGTGTTTCAGCAAGACAACAATAGGACTATTACAGGGAGAGCAGCCCCAAAAGTCGTTTTCTTGTCTTTAACAACGAATTTAGAATCAGCGGCCCAAAACTACCTTAGTGTTTCTGAAACGCCTATTGGGCGAGTATTCCCCTACATAATGGGGTAGATACTATTCTGGGGCCGGCAAGCCCAATTTTTTTTCTTGTTTTCGACTTGAAATTTGCAATCAGTGACCCAAAATTCTTCTAGTGTTTCTTGCCGCGCCGCGCCGGCCGTTTGGACGAGTATTTCCCCGAGAAAACAGGGGTACCATTCTGGGGCGGGTAACCCTAAAAAATTAATAATAAAATAATAGAAATGTGACATATTTGTTTCTTTTTTTACCGCATCGCGGACTTACCGGCCTGAAACCCACACTACTGTGAGCTCATAGGCACTTGGCTACTTTGCCTTCAGATAATTCCAGCCCTGCTTAAGCTGCATACGAAGCTTCTTAAAAGCTTAAACGGAATTGCAAGCAGTTTCACTAAATCGCTATTTGCAATTCGCATAAGATCCCAACCTAACTGTATCCTAAATGCAAGCTGTAAGAGAAAATTGCCCGGAATTAGGGGATGTTGGTCATTTTTTACTGCAATTCATTTTTATACCCTATACCCATAAGATGGTATAGGGTATATTGTTTTTGTTACGACGATTTATGTAACACCTCAAAGGAGCCACCAGAGGTATGGCAAAGTATATATATAAATGATCAGAGTCGGTCCCTGATTCAAATAAGCCATGTCCGTCTGTCTGTCCGTCCGTGTGTCTGTCAGTTCGCACGCCGAAATAATGAAGCTAGCGTTTTGAAACGCAGGTCAGATATTGTTTTGATTAAAGCTTGGATGGTATTGGTCCGATTTGGACCAAGGGTCCCCTACCTCCAATACAAATGACCCCTCCGTGAAAGTTTAATTCGGCCATATTTTCGGACAGAATATCGCTAGCGACCTGAAATTTTCATCAATGCCTAATTGTGACATATGCTTGAATTTGGTGGAAAGTGGAGAAGGTCTGACATTCCGCCATATACATATTTTGATTCGCATTCTAGGTCTGTACGTGGGTAATAGGGTATACACTCATCGTGCTATTCGCACGATTAGAACTCGGTTTCGTTTTTTCTAGTTATTCCGTATCGTGAAATCGTTCTCTGCTCTGCTTTGAAAAAAATGTTGTGTTTTGGCAGTATGGATTCTATAAGCAAAACAGTGCCATTTCGAAAATAAAAATAAGCACCCATCTAGAATTCTACTAAAGAGTACATTATCTTCATCTTTTCAATTATCTAATGTAATGAAATGACAAACCTTGTACAAATCAGACACAATTAAATACGTGAAGTTTAATGAACTAAGCGAGACAAGTAACGCATTCAATCGCCGTGTATCGTTGCTAACTTTATTTAGTTGCACTCTAGGTACGATGCACGAACAATTTTTTTTGCATGTTAGGATGAGTTGAATACGCACTAGAATCTTTATTCTTTACCAATGACTATGAGCAACTCTGATTATAGCATACGTATACATACTCTACATTATTTGTCTTATATTTATCGCAAATTGATGTGGCTATGCCATATCTAACAGGTATTATGTATGTGCAATGCACATGATCTTTTCTTCACACATGTCTAACTAATCTTATCTAGACACATCATATGAGTTGGAGTAAGAGTATGTAGGTACAACTATCTTCCAGATGTGAAGATGAAGCGGTAAATCAAAAAAATAAAATAGTTTTATCTAACGGTTATTTTTTTTTTCTTCGTCACTACTACTGTAATAGCATTGCACTAGTACTACTGCATAGAAACATACATACATAAATATACGAATTGGGGCTTTTTATTCTAGAAAAAGTTAGCCTTTTCACAACGAATTCATGGAAAAAGAAGAAAAACTGACGGGATGCCCAAGAGTATTATAAATGAGAATAGCTATCAATATGTGTAGTGAAATGTTGCAAATATACATATAAGTGCATTATATTACGTATAAAAGTACGAGGGTACCGGTACGGTAAGAGTGGAAAATGTATACGTACAAGTATAGAAGGCATCGACCGATTGTAGACGTTCCTTTTAAACATTTTTAGCCTATGAGAAATATTTTCTAATTAATTTTATGCTCATTAATTGCACTATTTTAACAATGTCGGGAAAATGGGGGAAAAAATGCTCATCTTAAGCGAAAGGCTAGCATCCAGTACAAATGAATATCGTGGACGCAGTTCATGAATTTATTAGGAATAAATATTAGAGTTTGTTGGACAAGATTTTGTTTGTGTTTGCTTCTTTGTTTTAATTAATATATTGTGCGATTACGTATGCGTTTTTTAAGCATTCGAAATTGAATGCAGATGCAATTTTTTTCGTTCGAAATGCAAAAAGTTAACCGTTGTGGAGTCTTTTGTTGGAAGAGTGAATGCGATTTCATGATCATAAAATTGACAGTATGTATTTATTTCTATTTTATGAACTACTTTTCTCTTTCAAAAACGAAAAAGTTGTCTTTAATCGTCGATTTTAAGGGTCTTTTATGTATGTATCTATAATGACTATGAATTCCACCTCTAGCATTTTTGTTCAAGGATCAAACATTAGAATAGCGTTGTCGGAACAAAAAAAAATTGGGAAACTGCAATACAGGAGAGACTCCCTAGTTTAAACCTTCTACATATAATTTAAACATCCAATAATTTGAACGCCCATTTAGCAACATTACGTCTCTTATAATTTGAACTTTTCAACGAAATAACTCCCTCTATAATTTGAACAAGTTTTTATTTGTGTTTTTCTAGCAGATAACTCGGGGAATCATATTGCTAACTAGAACTATCCGAACAGGTAATGATTCTGTAATGATATGAATGACATTTCGTTTAAACATACGAAACAATTAGTGTCTCAAACAAATAAATAAATAAATGTTGCGTAACTTTTTTCGAAAATGTGTAAACCATTTAAGTAAATGTGAATTATTTATTAATTTTTGTTTCAATTTGAATCCTATTTTGTTTAATATGAATACTATACTAATAAATAAATATATAAAACCAAATTATGTATGCAAGTTCTTTCAATAACAAAGCTCCCCCACAAATTTGAAACCCTCGATCATTTGAACTCACTTGGTTTTAATTAGTTCAAACTATCGAGTCCCTTCTGTATTTGCCATTAAAATATAAAAATATTTAATTAACCCATTAGTTCTTAACGAGCTGTCATCCGTCCATCTTCCAGTATTCTTCACAATTAAAGAAAATGTAAACCTAACGCACCATTCCTTCTTCAACCATGCTAAAACCTGCTGGGAAAGCTATAGGAGTTATCTCTCATCAAACATAGATCTTCAAGGAAATGATATTTCTACAATAAGTCAGCCCGAACAAATTGATTGCCTAATTTCGTCTCTCACAAACAAAATATGTGACGCCAGGAGCTTGTCTACCCCACTTGAAACGCCAAAAAATCGAAACTCTACACTCATCTCCCCAGAAGTTCTTGGTATGATAAAATATCGGAATCTACTAAGACGGCAGTGGCAGCGATCACGCGACCCTGCTGTTCATAACACCGTCAGCCAACTGAATACTCAAATTAGATCTGCACTTCATACGATGCGCAACCGTCAATGGAACAATCTTCTTTCGTCTCTAGAAACAGGAACCAAGAAAATGTGGAAGCTTCGCAAATGTATTCAAAACAAAACTCGAGTCCTACCTCCTCTTCTTTCCCCCACTGGAACTACCATGTACTCCGCTACACAAAAAGCCGATCTCCTAGCTGACACATTCCTTTCGCCACACATATTGACTCAACACCTGAGCGACCCGGAAACCTCTACAGCAGTATCAAACGCTATAAATGATTTAGCTCACCGATCATCAGATTTTAGTCCTGCTTTACTTAGCACTCCACATGAGATCTCAGAAATCTTAAAAACTCTAAGACTCAGATCATCCCCCGGCGACGACCTCATTCCGAACATACTTCTTAAAAATCTTCCCAAAAAGCCGATAGTACTTCTATGTTTCATTTACAACTGCTGCCTAAAGCTGAGTTACTTTCCTTGCGCGTGGAAAAATGCTGTGGTGATCCCCATCCGAAAGTCCGGTAAGGAAGCTTCACTTCCCCAGAACTATCGACCAATAAGCCTCCTTCCTTCTCTTGGGAAAGTACTTGAAAAAATAATATTATCACGCCTTCAATTAAAACTCGAAGAAAATTCTACCATTCCGTCTTTTCAATTTGGTTTCCGGCCTGGCTTTTCAACCAATCACCAACTCTTAAGGGTTTACAACAAAATCAAACAAGGATTTATAAATAAGGACTCTACAGGCCTAATAGCTTTGGACATCGAAAAAGCTTTCGATTCCGTCTGGCATGACGCCCTTATATACAAATTGTTACGTTTTAATATGCCTATATACATTTGCAAAATAATATACTCATTCCTTTCCAATCGAACCTTCAGTGTTAAGACTCAAAATTTCTCTCCTAAACGTCAATTACCAGCCGGAGTGCCTCAAGGCTCTGTACTTAGCCCTACGCTATACAACATTTATACCTCCGACATGCCTACTCACCCCAGCTGCAATATTGCCACTTACGCAGACGACACGGTTATATTTTCCACCGGTATCGACCCACTAGAGATAGTCAACAATCTACAACTGCAACTCTCCATTATTGATAACTTCTGTCAGAAATGGAAGATTAAGATAAACTCTGATAAGACAAAAGCAGTATTTTTCACTAAGCGCCGTGCTACAAGATTTCTACCAAATCCACAATTGAATGTGCTAGGCTCTCCGATACCCTGGTCAAGAGAAGTAAAATATCTTGGCTTAAATTTTGACTCCAAACTAACCTTCAAAGCTCACGTTGAAGCCACCTGCTTAAAAGTGGACAAAAGCATTAAGGCATCATACCCGTTTATCAATAGGAACTCCAAATTATCTTTAGCCAATAAACTTATGATCTACAAGGCCACCATGGCTCCTCTGATCTTATACGGTTGTCCTACGTGGAACAAATGCGCACAGACACATAAGAGAAAACTTCAAATAATCCAAAACAAGTGTTTGAAAATAATATTGAACAAATCAAGATATTTATCTACGCGTCGCTTACATCATTTATCGAAAATCCCTTACATCTCGCAAAAAGCAAATCGCCTAGAACAAAAGTTCACATCGAAAACCCGCAGATCTCGAATACCTATATTACGCGCCTTGATCAACTAATGCCTGGTAAGACAAGTCTGTCAAGTTTAGCTTATAGTTAATTGTAAGTTTCCTTTTATTAGCTCGTAGGATTATACTAATAGGTTTTAAGCTATTTTTCCTAAAACTTCACACTATTCTAACCGAACTTGAATCATAACGGAAACATTTTCATTAAAACAAAAAAGAAACATAGATGTAAAGACTCTGTCTAACCACTAATCTAAGACATACATGTATACATGTTGTACTAACCATCTTATTTCAATAAAGTTACTTTTTATTTTATTTTTATTTATTAAATTTCAAAGAGATTCTATGCAGGATTTCCGGAAACTGCCGCATGAACACCTCGGATTATGATTTCTCAGTTGATTTCCAGCAAAAAAGTCGTACCGAACATACCCCCTATTCTTAACCCTTTAGCTGCCACAGGCATTTGAAGTTTTTTGAAAAAATAATTTTCTTGCGCAACTTAAAGCTCAATATCTCCAAAGCTAGACCAGCTAGAATAGTGAAACAGGATGATTATTACAGCCAACAAATTTGCCTAAAAAATAAAAATAACCGCACTAAAATCGGACAAGACGTTTGGTTTTTACAGAGCTTCAAAGTCAAATATGTGTTATTTGACCCAAAAACAATATATTTTTCCATCTCAATTTTCTCCAACTTGTGCCAAGGAGAGGTGCTTGTACGATTCTTTTAAAAATTGGCGCATAGTCTTACGATCATATCTTTCTTACATCATTTTATTCTAGTGACATATCCTGGAATTTGATGGAAACTGAAATAGGACTTACTACCCCTACATCCCCTACAAACCTAAATTTAGCCATATCTTTTAATAGAATGCGCCAGATCCGACTCATATACCCATTCTTCCCCTACAAAAAACATGGAATTGATTATTTTTGTTTTTGCGTGCCGTCTAGCTCTGTACATGGGTATAGGGTATGCAATCATCATGCTATTAGCGCGATTAGAACAAGAATTACATCCAAGTAATTTTTTGTTTATCGAATGTGGTACTCCACATAGTCTTCCATATAAAATGGTTGACCCTAGAAGCACATTTTCTGAGGATCCTGACCGTGGACTTCCAAGACAATACTTGTCATATAATCTTCAATGGTTTAAGAAATTGGATATCAAGGCGCAGCTACTTGACTCCTGGCGAAAGTCCAAGTATTTTAATAAGATGTTAAGTACGGAAGCTCGGTTTTTTAGTGGCGTGTCCTAAGGACAAAACAAAAAATGTGAACAGTATGCTTGCCAGCTAAAAAGACTGGGATTATAAGAAGCAGCAACAGAGACGCTAAGCCGTGACCGGTGTGCTATAGAAAACAAAATTACAAAAACTACCCTTCTAAATCAACTATGATCGCTCCGTTTCCTTGGATCCTCAACAGGATTGATTAACCTGGCTTTCATACAAAATGGCAGTAAATGTCCTGGAAAAATGGATCGGTGACATAATTTGTATGAAAATTTAGGTTATTTAAACCGGTTCTGGGCCCAATAAAGCGCACCATAATCTTGAAAGAGCTGATAATTAAAATTTTGTGAACATATCGTACCCTACCCAAGACTAAAGCAGAATAATTTCATCAACTAAGAACGATCGGAATGTATGTATAGATATTTCCGAATATGCCCCAATGCATAGTGTACCATGGTACGTTGCAAAATTGGTCCAAATGCAAACAATACTTTTGGTGACTTCTTTTGGTCAAAATCTCAAAAGAATCTCAAGAACACATTCCAATTTACTCACCAGAATTCCTTTTCCAAATAACGGTAAATTTTGCCAATTTTTTTAACTCTCAAAATAGTTTTTAAAATTCCTCCAAAAATACAGTTTGTCCACTTTGACGACGTCCAGACTATTCAAGGAAAGCTTTTGCAAGTCAAAATTGAATTTATGTGAAAGCTTGTTTTGTCTACTTTGAGAAAAAGTAAAAACAAAATCAAAAAATAAATAATCGCTAGACTTTTACTGGAATCTAGCCATGTACCATATGGTACGCTATGCATTTAAGGGTTGAGGGGACTTTTGGGCAAACAAAAATCAATCATACAAAATTAACAAATTTGTCCTAATATTTTGAAACTAAAACATTTGTGTCAGATAAAACGCCGAAATTTTATGCGAAAATGTTGGGATCCCTATATACCTGCGCGGCAACATCTTTTGTAAGTCCCACAAACTGTAGATATCTGCTCCTTTTTCAAAAAATAAAATTACTGAGGCATTCTGAAAACGCCTGTTAATTTCCTTGACATCCCTTATGTGCGCCACTGTTTCAGTAGTGAATCGTTAGTTTTAGGTAGAAGTGCGCGAAATTTTTATTCCGTGGAGATCCTCAACTTGCGTAAAGGGCTGCCATTGAGCTGAAGTGTGCTGGCTGGGAAATTTGAGACATTTGGTTTCTCCGGGGAAGGGGGGCTGTTGATTCCAATGATATCCCTTATGTACGCCACTGCTTCATTGGAAAGTCGTTAATTTTAGGGGAAAGTAACGGGAGATTTTTTTCTGGGGAAATCGGCATCCTGCGCAAAGAAGCTGCTACTAAGCCGAAGTGTGGTGAATAGGAAAAATTAAGTTAGAGAAGGAAAATTAGGTTTTTATACGCATTTTATCAACAGGTACCTGTTCAATAAAAACACGCCGAATTGCTATGTTTTCATTGTTTCAATTTGTATGGAAATTGTTTTCGTACGAAATCAGAAAAGTAATATAAAAATACTCAAGTTTTCGTTAAATAGAAAATAGTTTTTTTTAAGATTTTTGTTTGTTAACTGTGGGAGCTGCAGGTCCGTCGATTCTGATTAGGTCATTTTACAAATTTTTTAAGTGCACCCCTCGAATGCCATTTAAGCAATTTTACGGCTACCTACAGTTTTTCGCGACAGTCTACCAAAATACAAATTATGATAACTTCGTAGGGGACGTAGGAGATTTTTCAATTATCACTTCAATTTCCATTGACTTTTAGATCAGAGGTCCCAATCTTTTTGGTATTGTGACTCCTTTGAGTTCGATATTGTTTCGCGAGGTCTCTCTCAAATAGAACAGTGTAAACAAATTCATGTTATTATTTACGAGTTTGAAATAGCATTCGAGGATGCTATTTGCAATTTGCAATTTGGTATGTGAGAGCAATTTATTCAATAGATTTAAGCATAAATTCGTAAATCAGGATGGAAGTTTTCAAATTGCTGCTCTATATTTTCTCTGTAAATTAGTTTTGATGTGAATTTTGAATTGCATGCTTTAACTTCAGATTCTCTAAATTTGCACGAATATATTGCAGTGCAGATGATTAAAGAATATTCAAAGTTGTAGTATAAATCGCAGGAAATTCTTGGCTAAATTGCTTCATAATTTAAATACAGAGACAGAGACGGGGTTGACCTGCATATTTCTCAAAATTAATGTTAAGAAAAAAATAACTGAAACTCGACTTCAAATTTATCGCAAGGCTATCGAATTCGAATTTATGATAAAACTCAAAATGGAAACAGCGAAACACTACATGAAAACACAGAAACAGAACATTAACACTAAACGACAACGCCCCTGCAATAACTCTCAGTTCGGAGACACAGTTCGCGTACTCCTGTCTCCTGTTAACATTTCAGATTGCTAAAGATATTCTATCGAAAGTTCTGGACGAATTTAAGTACTTATACCGCTCATAACAAAATAAGGGCCACTAATAATTATTTTTCCGTGCAAAAGGAATATCATAATTTTGTTGGTCTAATTTAATAAAACAATATATTTTTCATTAAATATAATGAATTTTAATGAATTTTGACCAAAAGTTACACTTTTTTTAGCATTTTTCGGATTGCTTACTTTTTGCGGTCATGTAATCGTAACAATAACAATTAATTTGTATGTCTAATCTGTAAAAAAAAATGTATTCTTTGTTTTTTTTAGTATCGAGTATGGCCTCCACTTTTTGATATGCAGTCTAGAAGCCTGAACGGAACGCTTTCAATAAGCCGACCGACGTTTTGTTTTGATATCCCGCCCCAGCACATTTTAAGCAATTGAATCAGCTGATGCTGATTGTGTATGTCCTCTTCAGCGGTCCGCATCCGGCGTTTTTATTGATCCCAAAGATGTTCTATTGGACTTAGGTCCGGACTGTTGGCAGGCCACTCCATGACCTCAATATTGGCCTCCTCGAAAACAGAAATCATCGCCCGGGCAGTATGTGGTCGTGCATTATCCTGCATGAGGACAAAACCATCCAACGCCTGTTGCGAAAAAGGAATGATATGCGGCCTAACAATCCTTTCATTATAACTTTCGGACGTAATAGTCACGTTATTTAGGATAACAAGGTCACTTTTTCCTTGCAAGCTAATTCCGGCCCAGACCACCTTGGGACCGCCTTGCGTCTCAATTTGATTAATGCAAGGTTCCAAAAATGCTTCTCCGGCTCTCCACCAGACTCTTTTGCGTCGGTCGTCACTAAAAAATTTTACTTTACACTCATCCGAGAAGAGCACCTTGCGCCATTGTTGCATGTCCCATTGGATATGTCAACGAGCAAATCTTAAACGATTCGTACGAAGCGTCCTGGTCAGTTGTGTTCTGGTAACACGTCACCTTGACCGTTTTTGGCCTTAGTGCAAACGATTTCTGATTGTTTGAGGGCTAACAATGATCCCAGTCGTCCTTAATAGCCTACTTTGTATAGTCCACGAGCACTAATGGTACGATCCCTTCGCGTACAATGTCTCACATATCGTTCTTCTGCGGGGTGGTTATTCGAACTCGGCCTGAACCATGTCGACGGCAGATACTTCTTGTCTCCTGGTAACGGTTGCAAAGATTTTGAATGACTCTTCGCGTATACACTAACTGCAAGACCACAGAACGTTACGAACGACCTTCCTCCAACATTTCTAAGGCTCTGGACGAAGTATTTAAATTTAAATGGCGCCGAATTGCTGGCATTTTGTATTTTACAGATTCTCCTTATCTTTCAAAGTGCAACAACTAATGTTGCAGTTAAATAACTTGGCGAAAACTAATTCTAAATCAAAATTAAAAATAAACAAAACTACCAAATGTATGACTTGTGACCCCAAAAGAACTGTTGAAGCCAGTTCCGTTAAAGCTAATGTTGACGAATTATACTGTGAAAACTCAAATCACATTCAGGTACAGAATGGCATTTTTGAAATTAATTATAACACTAAAAATTCGCCAAAAGACTTTGTTAAAGTCAACAGACATTAGTGGCCTTTATTTTGTTTTGAGCCGTATACGAGTATATTAAGGACGTGATATTTGTACAGGCGGTAGAGATAGTAGAAATTAACAGATTTCAGTGCATAATGGGTTTTCATTCGATTCGTGTCAAATAAATCGAATAAAGCACAGTACTTGCCCTTCTACATACATATTTCCATTTCTTCACCGCATAATTGCTGATCCTGTGGAGCTGGTATGTGGTGAGCATTCTGATACGGCTTCTGGAAGTTATAAAAAAGCTGCGAAACATTTTTTAACAATATTTACTAATACAGTAAAACTTCGTTATAACGCTCCCGGATATAACGCTTTCCCGGCTATAACGCTCTTTTTTCTCGGTCCCGGTCCCATTAGCATTTATTACAGTGAATTTCGACTCGTTATAACGTTACTGTTTCCCGGTTATAACGCTTTTTTCCCAGTATCATTTTCTTAAAAAAAATTATGTTGACAAATTCATTGAGCATGTAGTCTACCATTACATTGTAATAATCACAAACAAAACCATGATGCACAAGTTGCTCCGTTAATTCATATCAAGGTCAAATTTCCTGGAAAAGGGAAACACATAACAACAATTGAAAGTATAATTGAAGATCTCGTGATTGCATCAGCATCCATCGACACCGAAGAGAACAAGAAAGAGGCGTCAAGCATGCCAAAAACATTTGCAGTCTTAATTGCAATAAAGAAGATTCGAGCAATTTTTGCCTATAGCATGGACATAGAGGAAGGATCTTTCAATAAATTGAAAACCTCAGTATTACTGAAGTCTGTTGCCAGTCCAAAACAAAAACAAATATCTGTTTTTTTTTAACCAGTAATCAATTGATTGCCATTTGCTTACTATTTCATTCCATATGGATCAATCGAATAATACATTTTGTCACCTAAAAGGTGTATGCGTCTATGAAGTATATTTCTTGGACTTCCCGGCTATAGCGTTTTCCCGGTTATAGCGCTTTTTTCCTTAGACCCCAGAAGAGCGTTATGACGAAGTTTTACTGTAACTAGAAAAAAATATCTCGACATCAATACTACAGGGTGGGCCACGAAAGACCTACCAATTTGAAACGCGTATATCTTTTATTTTTATTTTTTTTTTCATTTTTACATATTATTATTTCAACTCTTGGAAATTTATAATAAGTTCATACAGTACACAACAAGGGCAACACACCAGTATCAGTTACATCCATTAAGATGCACTGTTTGGTGCGGTGTTATGGCCGAAAAAATCATCGGCCCATATTACTTCGAAAATGGAGATGAAATGCCAGAAACGATTTCCGGGGCTTCTTACAGAACAATGATCGACAACTTCTTGCGGCCAAAGGTGGAAGAGCACCTTAATTTGTGGTTTCAACACAATGGCGCCGAAACAGGGGGGCAGCTGGAGCAACTGTCCCTCCAATATCATAATACGTACATAATTGCACTATATTAAAAATTACGAATAATTTATTTTATATTTTTTATACATATTCAAGGACGTAGCCAGGAATTTGTTTCGGGAGGGGTCCGAATTTCGATTTCAGAAATTTTATTGTAAATCATTTTTTGTTTGTGTTGCTAGTGGAGAACTGTATTACTGTTTTTTTGATGATACAGAAAAAATACATCGCTAAAAAAATGTGTTGGAATGCATCACTTTTTATTCGATACATACCGATCGATTTCATCCATTCCATAGGGGATTTAAATAGTTTCTGAATTTAAAAACAAAAAAATTGATCAACGTATGATCCCTGAGGAGCGCCTGATGTTGGTGGAAATTGAGAGAAATAGAGTTATGCTCACAATCACGGAACGGTGTCATGTGTCAGCTTTAAGCGGCTGTATCTAAAAAAACGGTGATAGCTAGGACTCTCGTTTTTTCAGCAAAATGTAGCTCTGAATGTGCTACATCGACTTTTGGAAAATCCATTTTCGAAAATTTCCATTTGAAAACACAGAATTGCGATTTTCTCGCTAAATTCATACCCCAGAGGGATTAAAGTTGGCACATTTCTATTAATGAGGGCCACAAATGTCAAAGTTTTTTAGTTTAACTAGATTTGAATAGATTCATCGCTTTGGTAAAGTTCGACTAATTCTTGAGAGACTTTAAGGTGTAATTTTAATATAAGATTTGTAGTAGTAGATTTAGCTCTGAAAAAGCAAAATTTATTAGTGGTCGAACTAGAGGTGTAACCCTGGTCAACCTCGAGGTCAAATAATTTAAGGATTGGCGAGGGATAGTTCGTTGATAATTTTCAGTCTCAGCTTTGTCAGCATTTTTATATATTGGCACAAGGCAAGACATAGCTTGAATTCGAGTCTTGAGAATAGAGTGACTGGTTAAGTAAGCAAAGAAAGTAGAGTAGAGTAGTAGTAGAAAGTAGATTTTTTCTGCAAATTTCTTTAAACAAATCATAGGAAAATTATCATCATCCTGAGTGAGAAAAACATGAAGCTGTTCTCGAAAATTAATAGTTTCAGCAAAATGGAATTCAACGTAGGTTGTTGAAATTAATGAAAAGTGATCACCGACGAAAGTACATCCTTAGCATATCTATCTAAAATAAATTAACTCTGCATAGAAGAAGTTACTATCAAAAATGGGGCCATTTATTGGGAAAGCCAATTAGGACAATAAAATCAAACGCTAACTGCGAAGTGACTCAAATAAACCCATTCCTAATTTCTAGCTCAAGTTGATTTTTTTGGAGCTATCACTTCTAACGTGTGTTATAGCCAACATCCCTTAGAAAACGTATTTTCAGCTACCGAACTTTGTGGCAATGATTCATACAAATTTAAATAATGAAAAAAAGCTCTGGTCAATTTGCATTCATCCCCCTTGCCGATGGATTATTTGTATGTATTTTTATGAAATTCGAAATTTTCAAATTTGTTCGATTTTCTGTAAATACATTTGGCTTCCTGTAGTTCCTGTACACTTTATTTTTCTCCAGAAAAAAATATGGAAACAAATTACGGCATAAATAAATAATTATTCGATTTTTGCAACAACTGGTTTAATTTCAAAATAATGTGCAATTCGGTTGATTTTTGTACTGATGTCCTGACCTGACATAGAACCTACAAGAAAATGTATAGCACATTTAAATAAGTGCGCATTATTATAGTTTTCATGTTATCATCACTGCACTTTCGAAACCCATTGAAAACATTTCGGGAGGGGTCCGGATCCCATGGACCCCTCCCCTGGCTACGTCCCTGTACATATTTAATTTTTATTCTAGTGGATATTTTTTTCCATGATGGAATACCTGGTTCACAAAAAGTTGCAAACTTGACTTGCACCGAAATTGCTGATTACTTTCGAAGTATCGAGCACAGCGAGGTAATACAGCTAGTAACATTACTACTGACGGTTCCAGTATCAGCAGTATCATCAGGAAGATCGTTCAGTGCTTTGCGAAATATCTGAAACATCTAATCCTTCTCCATGTTCACAGCGATCGAACAGGGAATTTAAATCTGTCAAAAATCATTAAAGAACCCGTTTCACGAGGAAACCGGAAAACAACCTTTGGCAAAATCGTTTGACCTTTAATTTTATAAAACTGTACAAAATAGAAAATTTCTTTATAATCTTCAACACTTCGGAATTACAATGGGATCAAAATAGGTAAGAAAAAGGAACTTAAAGGTTATTCTCATCTTGGAGACTATTCTAGTTGGTTTCTGATCACTTTTGTTCTCTAATATGTTTCATAACCACTTCTTGGTATCGTTTCACAGGAAGTAAAAGTGGTATCGCCTAATTTAATATGAATTTGAGAAAAAAAATCGGGGGGCAAGATTTTTTTTCTCAAATTCATATTAAATTAGGCGATACCACTTTTACTTCCTGTGAAACGATACCAAGAATAAAAAAATCGTTCCGGCGCCACTGTTTCAGCGATTGAGTTCAGATTTCCCTTGGTCACCTCGGTCACCAGATTTAACTGCACCCGACTTTTTTTTTTGTGGATATTTAAAAGACAAAGTGTCTATTAATAAACCAGAGACTATTAGACAACTAAAGCAGAATATTCGAGGCGAAATACGGAGCCTGCAACCAGGAACATTACGTGGTGTAATGGAAAATGCGCTAAAAAGATTCCATGTCTGTATCGAGCGAAATGGTGCACATTTGTCTGATGTCATCTTTCATACTTAATTTCCATAAAATATATTTGAGATATGTAAAAAATTAAATAAAACAATTGGTAATTACAAGAACTATACGCGTTTAAAAATGGTAGGTCTTTCGTGGCCCACCCTGTACCATCAAATTCCGACAAATGTTTCCATCAGAAACTGACAACCATCAAAAATGCCATTGCATCTATTAAATTCAAATGAATCGTCAATTGCATTTTAATCTTTGTCTCTGTCACTCGGGAGAATAGTTGGAAATTTCGTCGCCGTTTAATTACATCGACAGACAGACGACATTCATATTGCAGCAGACGATTTGTGTGTGCTAGGCATGTCGACATTTTAAACAATAGACGAAACACAGTGGAGCTCTGGAGCTGTTCATTTCATCGCCAAAAATCAACTAAAAGCATGATCCAACCCATTCAGGGACAGATGTTATCGTGTACAAGTGTACGCTATGCGGCGTGTGAAAGCCCATATTCAACAACATTCAACAAGTTGCTATGTTTCCTGGAAACTCCTGGCATTTTCCTGGTTGCACATTTCGATTATATGCATATAGGGAGATGCCACGAATAGTGCGATGCATTGAATTCTGGGCATTGGGAGGATACTTCCGAAAGTTTGAGGCCGAAACCGAATGCATGTATGTTATCTGGAGCTGCTATCTGAGCCTATATAGGTACATACGACCGAGTATACGGTATATCTGTAGTCCTTACAGCAGCGAGAACATTGTCAGTTAGGAAGTTAGTAGATCCTGACAGTACATACACGGTTCGGTGCCTACGGTATGTTGTTTTGTCAACGGAACACGTTCGTATCGTATCCATGTGCCGCCAGGACATATTCAGCAGTTGCCAAACTCATGGATGTTTCCGACGAGAGGCAAAGGCACGTTTCATTGTCGAAAATAGTTTTTCATTCAGAGTCTGGATAAGGTTCCCGATATCCAGAGAGAGAAATGCACTATATGAATGTCGGATGACGGTAACAGGAATTTTGACACTTGCACGTTATATACCGGCGGCCGAGCCGACTGACTGTACTGAAGCTATCATCGGAATTGGGGTACCTGTTGAACGTCGAAGCATCAAGATTTACATGTACGGCAAACTATACTTTGAATCCACATGTTCAGCTGGAGCCAGCATATGTTTTGTATGCAATGCACTTATGTATACATAATGAAGTCATAGCGTGCTCATACGGTTCGTAGTATGGAATGGAGGCATGTCTGCTGCATTGAGGAATTAAAGTTCAGTTTCGTTGTTTCCATTCAATATCATCCTACTTGGAGCAGTGAGCTTCCTTTACATATCGACTAGCAGTCGCACTAGTATAGTTTTGCAGTTTTTTTTTCGCTAGACTCCCTAGACAACGTTTTCTCCCCTGAATCTAACTGCAATAGCATCTGGAAGCTAGACGAGAATGGTGCATCTTTGAGATGTCTACTTATGCACATGGTAGATACAATATGCTAGCGGATTCAATGTTATCGACTTGAACGAACTACACACAGAGTCGCTGTTCTGTTACCATCAAGGAGTAGGTACTGTACTGAATTATTCTGACGTTGACGAGACAATATGCACGCGTATGCGGCAAACTGTATTCAGTGAACTTCAAGTGCACTACAATTACAACCCCACGGAATCATGTTATGGCTCGACGATGAAAGCTTTTATCTATCTATAGAGCCGCTTGTTTTATAGTCTGCTTTACGTCCGAGACCATGCACTCTCTTTCTCTCACACTTTATGCATATTTCAGATTTAACCATAAATACTGCAAACTATTTTAATCTGCATGGTCTGCTTCAGATTTAGATTCTATGTAAAATGCGTAAACAAAAGAAAACCAGGACAGGACGATATGTTTGTTGTTGTTTTCTTTAAGTCCGGAACAGGTGCTCATAAAATTAAAAGGCCATAGCGAAGGACAGAAAGGGAGAAAAAATAGTCTGGCAAGTACAAAGCGTTCTAATTGAAAGGAGACTTCATTGATACAGATCCGACCTAGAAAATAATAACATGGAAGCTAAACACACATACATACGTACATGTTTTCCGTTCTTATGCTTTTTAGGGTTTAAACAAAATTTAAATATAAGTACTTTCCAAATTACTTCCTGGAACTTAAGCTTAAGGATATGTATCGCATTAAAAATATACATTAAAGTAAAAGAGAACGAATTGCTAAAAAAAAAACCAGCACTGGCGTCGTAAAACATACGCCTGTAGAGCTTTTAAATTAATGTTTTTAAATAATAGATTTAATTATTATCAACCAGATTTTCACTAAACCTTAGTTTTTATTAAAAGTTTAAATTTATTTACTTAACAGTTCTTGTGTGAATGAAATTACAGTAGAATTCGGTTATAGCAACGGCGAAGGGACCTGGGAATAATGGTCGTTATATCCGAATGTCGTTATATCCGGACAGTATAATTTTTAGTTGGAATATATGGCTAGTAAAATAATTATAAAAAGAATAGAAGAATAATTCCCTTGAACTCGATTTATGTTTTTGTAAAGCATATTATTAATTCCCTTGTCCCCAACATGAATTAAAGTGCCCAGACGCGAAATATAAGCCGAATGAGTCTCTATTAAGTCTTAAGGTATCTGAGAAAAATAGTTTATCTACCCGGAATTTTTTTCTCTGGTACAGTAGAGTTTTCCAAAAAATGAATTTAGCTCAATTTGTCATGACTCATAAGGTTTCGAGGAGTTTCAAATGAAAGTTTATTACGTAATGAAACTAATAAAGAGGATTCTTTTTTTTTTAATGATTTCATTTTTACAAGTTTGATCCTTCGCTTTTATCTGCAGCCTTGGTGAATAATGCGTCTATACCCATTCTAATCTACGAAAAGCTAGCCGACAAAGGTGACAAAAATTTTTTTTTATTTTTTTACTGACTAAAGCTCTTTACACACTATAGAAGATTTTGCATAATCTTGAGATTTTACAAAATATTCGTTTTGTGTATTTTTTATGCAAGCCGAGCGTACGAGCATGCTGCGCCCGAAATCCGAGGGTCTTTCGAATTTTAAAGCATACATACGAGGCGTCCTTTTTATATTTCGGGATTAGAGAATCATCGAAAATCGCTTTATTGTTTTTCAAAATATTCCCAGATCTGCTACACTAGTTGTCCCATCCCGAAATATAAAAGGCACCCTATGTATTTAATACTTGCTGCTCCTTTTAGGGTACTAAAAAATTAATAATAAGCATAGATTCAATGCTACCAAATCTATTTTTGGATTGGTCTAATGTAGATCAATGATTCTCAACCGGTGGGACGCGCCCCCTAGGGAGCGCAGGATAAGCTCAAAGTTGGAAGGTACTCCGACCACAAAATGGTGACCAAGGAAACTTGTAGTAAGCTAGTTTGGAAGTCATCAAAGGGCACCCACTATATGGAAATCGGAATTGAAAAGAAAAAGTGTTAATACGAGTAGATCCACTTTTTAAGTCATCTCGCAAATGAATCGAAGCGGAAGAGAAAATCGATAGTTTTTACTCATTGATAGTGAGCACTGCCATCTATCTATATCTGGATATACTGGCCGAACTGCAGAAATTTTTTTCGTCCACAAGTGGACAAGTGCGTTCATGACGAGCGACAGTTGAAATTTCTAAAGCTCACAAACTCCAGTGCTTCTGAACCCAAAAGTTTAAATGTGACGAGCGTTTATTACGAAACAAAGGTTATGGTTTGCTTTAGTGTGTTTTTGATGTACCAGTGGTAAAATAGTAATACATACATCAACATCGTACTTACCATATTTATCTCAAAAATCAACGCACTGTCATAAGTATATCAAGTGACACGAAATGACCGGCCGACAGCCACTGATATTTGGATTACTCTTACTTAGGATTGGAAGTTAGAGTCGAATTATCAAAGAAATTCACGATGCGAAATACTTTGCCATTTCATTTGATTGTACCCCAGACGTATCGCATAAAGGGCAAATGAGGGAATTCCTTTGATATGTCAAAATTTCTGAAGATGGGCAATAATCCATCGAAGAAAGATTTCTTTATTCTGTCGAATCGAAGTCCAAAACTCGTGAAGGATTGGCAAATTAAATTTAAGACTTACTAAGTCCGACGATCTATATAGATTTGAAATATTGTCGAGCTCAATGCTCCGATAATGGCGCAAATATGGCAGGAAAGTAGAGAGGTGTTCAATCCCGTTTAAAGCTTCTATTGCATACTTTGCTTCATGTTTTATTTTTCGGAATAATTCAGAGTTTGTGGAATGTCCTTTTAAGCTATTTGCTTGTATCGCTAAAAACAGATATATTCGTTGGTCATAGAAGCAGCAGGCTGTGTCTACAGTTCATAAGTACCAGGCAAACGTTTTTAAAGACATTGGAGGATTTAGCATCCAATAAATCTAATGAAGCAAATTTAAAGAAAAAAGAAAAAGAAAAGTTCAAAAAATGATTAGTTATGAGGCCGATGATGACACTCCAAAAATAAGCCCTCATGGAAAAATTTCGTAGAAATTATATAAAAGTCCTAGACTCAATTATCACGCAGCTTAAATGCAGGTTTGAAAAGTTTGAAACGGTTGCAGATAGTTTCGGCTTTTCATCTGACAAAAAACTGACCAGCCTTGACGAAGATACCATAGCTGAAAAAGTAACTAAACTGACTGAAAAGTGTTCAGCTGACTTTAATGCACATGAAATCAAAGTGAAATTTTACTTGCGAAAAAAAAATTTCCATTATTCTTTAATCCAAATTTTCAAAATACGAAATATTTCGAAATACTGCATCTTATTCATAGCTCTGACTTAGCACCGAGTTGTCAATACATGGAAACGGCGTACAGAAATTTTTTGACAATACAGCTACATATTATTTCAATGACAATGCATACTTACTGTTATGGAGTATGTAGTAAATGCTGGGGAATTCCATAAGATATAATCCCAAAACAAGTTCCATAATTTTTCTCGGCCATTTTGTGTATTATTTTTCGATTCCCCGGTCATTTCATCGTTTAAAATATCTAATGACCTGCGAATCGAAAAAAATACATAAAATGGGCGAGAAAAATTATTGATCTGTTTTCGGATTGCAGCTTATGGAGCTCCCCAGCATTTAAGACATGTTACACGACAATAAGTATTAATTTTCATTGAGGGCGCCTTGATCAAAATTTTGCCCCGGGCGCCAAATTGTCTTCGCACGGCTCTGCTTCGGAGCAGGAGTTAGGCGTAGCCAGGATTTCAGTCAGGGGGGGGCAAGCCCAAAATTTTTTCAAAATCATGGTTTTCTTAGGAGTTGAAATTTCCGGTCGCAGAAATATTATTAGCAAATTTTAGAGTAGCCTGGCTTGTGGTTGGATTGATGCACAGGGTCATGGATTCCAGACTTACCGTGAACGAATTCATTTTATGGTGTTTTTCGAACTCACGACCTACGTGACGGACTATTATGTCGCTCAGATTGTAAACAAGTACCCATTTATGGGGATAAATAACATTACTGAGCATGCTGTTGATCTCAACACCTCAACAAAACAGCAGTTTAGATCTTGGAAATTAAGTATGTCACTCACACATCTGAGGCCCTAGTTTACTGGAGGACTGCATGCTATATCTTTTTTCTCTTTGCTAATTTTAGAGTCAAATTTTTAAAATGGAGAATAGAATGATTTTCTTCTGCATTCTGATTACATTCAACTGGCCTCCAATATCTGCCTTTTAGAGCGTAGTTTGTCTATTTTCAGTGCATTTTTGCATCTCGGACTTCCGAAATCAGTTTGTTTCGTCTGTCACTTTCATCTTAGCAAAGTAGCACCATCAGAATATTTATAAATCCTTTATTGATTAAAATATGGTTAACGGTTTTAATAAAATTTCCTCTAAATTTATCAAAGTATTGACAGTGGCTCTATTTTATTGCTGGTATGATTAGAAAATAAATTTTGATTTAATAACTTGAAAGACCCGCTTTGTGGCTCACTTGGTTGAGTCGCACTCTACGATGTTAGCAATCTAGAGGTCCGGATATCGAATTTCGGCGTGGTCCAAAATTTCCGTACATGTTCGGATAGGAAATATATAGTGCTTGCAACATTGCACTCCGAAATGATATGCAATGTAACGTTGACTCGAAATTGCCTATAAACGGCTAAGTTAACGCACCATGACCCCACAAGGGGCAATACGGTAACTGAGAAGAAAAATAAGAACTTGAAAGACACTGAAATATGAGACCCGTTCTTTACAAGGTCCTTAACCATGGAAAAAGTAAATAAATAACAGGCGCGACAATCCAACATTGGACTAAGGCCGTAGGATGTGTTAGTGACATCCTATTTCCAAGATCTTATCTGCTTTTTTGTTGAGGTAATGAGATCAGCATCACGCTCAGTAGTGTTATTTATCCCCATAAATGGGTACTCGTTTAACATCTGAGTGAGATCATAGTCCGTCATAAGCTCGTGAGTTCGAAAAACGCCATGGATCACGGTGAGATTCGAATTCATGATCCTGTGCACCGAAGGTGCGCGCACTAACCGCGAGACCAGCCATACTACAGACCATGGAAGGTAATGCTTATTTTTAGTACGGAAAGGTCATGCTTTGTCGATTCGACGACGCTCAACTTTGAAGCCTCATACAAATCACCCTTTCTCAAAATATTTATAAAATTTGACAGATTTTCAATCGTTAGTTTATTTAGAATGGAAAAACATTTTGGAGCCAATTTTTATGAGTTCGAAATGTAATCTTCCTAAAATGAGGAAGAATTTTGAGCCATTTTCCTGATTTGTCCTACTTTTGTCCTAGTAAATATTTTTTCCATAATTTAAAAAAAATAGGTCCCACATTTCAAAAATAAACATATTTGTTACGAGCTAGTTGTCGACAACCAGTCATAAGAAATACTGGAGTTCTAAAAGTTACACAAAGTTCATCCTCCGACGTTTCGACGATGCCAATTTCCAAAAATCCAATTTACTTCGTCTAGCCGCAATGTACCCGGTAAGTACATCGGCACTGTAAGTGCTGTACGAAAACATAGCTCCAAATAATGAGAATTGTCACGAAAAATGGGATAAATTTGATGATGCGTAGTCGATTCGAGGAAGCATGACCTTCCAGGCAGTGCCGGATTAAGCAAGCGCGGGGCCCGTGGCAGGAATCAAGGGCGGGGCCCCCAGGATTTGCTAGCTTCGTTAGTGGGCTCCCTTATATAACTCGTAGTATTTGCCTATTACCCTTTTTTATGCTTTTAGTATTCGAAATCATGTTTAACTATAATTATTAAAATTGGAATATCGTCTAATTATTTGGGGACGTTTCCGTACATTTTTATACCCGTCACTATGTGAAAGGGTATATTAACTTTGTCATGAAGTTTGCAACGCACTGAAGGAAGCACCTCCGACGATACAAAGTATATATATTATTGATCAGCGTGACGAGAGAAATCGATTGAGCCATGTCCGTCTGTCTGTCTGTCTGTCTGTCTGTCTGTCTGTCTGTCCGTCTGTTGCAACGCAAACGAGTCCCTCAGTTTTGAAGCTATCGAGCTGAAAATTGGTATGCAAGTTTCTTTTTAGTGTACGCTGTATATATGTCGGAACGAAAACTTTTTTCTTTGTGCACCAATCTTAACCAAATTTCACCCAAGTGTGTTCCTAATATAGCCTCGAAACATATCTATAAACGGATGGAATTGGAACATTACGTCATAGGGCTGCCATACAAACGAACCATTGAAAATTAACCCTTAAATGCATAGCGTACCATATATGGTACATGGCTAGATTCCTGTAAAAATCTAGCTGTTATTAAATTTTTGATTTTTTTGTTACTTTTTCCCAAAGTAGACAAAACAAGGTTTCACATAAATTAAATTTTGGCTTCCCGAAGCTTTCCTTGAATAGTCTGTGCGTCGTCAAAGTGGACGAACGTTATTTTTTGTGAAATTTTAAAAGCTATTCTTTAGAGCTAAAAAATTGCCGAAATTTACCGTTATTTGGAAAAGGAAAAATACTGGTGAGTAAATTGGAATGTGTTCTTTGGATTCTTTTGAGATTTTGACCAAAAAAAGTCACTAAAGGTATTGTTTGCACCAATTTTGCAACGTACCATATATGGTACACCATGCCTTGGGGCATATTCAGAAATATCTAAACATATATTCCGATCGTTCTTAGCTGATGAAATTATTATCCTTTAGTCTTAGGTATGGTAGGATATGTTCATGAAAATTTAATTATCTGCTCTTTCAACATTATGGTGCGTTTTATTGGGCCCAGAACAGGTCCAAATATCCTAAATTTTCATACAAATTATGTCACCAATCCATTTTTCCAGGACATTTACTGTCATTATTATGAAAGCTAGGTTAATCAGTTCTGTTCAGGATCCAAGGAAACGGGGCTGTCATAGTTCATTTAGAAGGATCGCTTTTCTCATTTTGCTTTCTACCTATTTAGCACACCGGTCAGGGCTTAGCGTTTATGTAGCTGCTTCTTATAATCCCAGTCTTTTTAGCTGGCAAGTATACTGCGAAAAGTGGTCATATCTTTTGTTTTGACGTTAGGACACGCCACTAAAAAACCGAGCTTCCGGACTTGACATCTTAGTAAGATACTTGAACTTTCACCAGGACTCAAGCAGCTGCGCCTTTATATCCAATTTCTTATACAATTTGATTATGACAAGTATTGTCTTGTAAGTCCACGGTCAGGATCCTTAGAAAATGTGCTTCTAGGATCAACCATTTCATATGTGGAGTACCATATTCGTTAAACAGAAAAATACATGGATGTAATTCTTGTGGACATGTCTTGGAACCTGCACAAATTTGGGTTATAAAGCAGGCAGCAGTTCATTTCCATATTCATATCCTAGCAAAGTCAATCCAATCCATATACTTTTCAAGAAAGGAATCCCATGAGCTATAATAAGTCAAAAGAAGTCTCGAGATATACGTTTAACAGTGGAACATGTTTAAAACGAACTATTATACAAAAGATTTATTTCTTAACGAGACCGAGTTCTAATCGTGCTAATGGCATGATGAGTGCATACTCTATACCCGTGTACTGGGCTAGACGGCACGCAAAGCCGTAAATAATCAAATCCGGGTTTTTTTTTGTAGGGGAGGAAGGGGTATTTGAGTCGGATCTGGCTGGATTTAATATTTTATAAGGACATCCAACAGCTACTACTTGACACACATTTGAAGTTTTTCGCGACATTCTATCAAACGACATGTCTAAATTTAGGTTTGTAGGTGATGTTGGGGTAGTAAGACCTACTCCACCACCTCAGCTTCCAGGATATGTCACAAATAGGCATCGATACAAATTTCAATCAGGAATAGGAAACTAATAACGCACCTACCCAAGCTCCCTTTTTAAAGCCTGAATATTCGCGATTTTCTATAGATTCTTCTTTCTATAGATTTTCTTTAATGAAAAGGAGTTCATTATATCGAGTTTCCACTATAATTTCGATCAAAATTCTCAATAATCATTATCCTTTCTTTTTCGCACTGTCCCTATTAAAGTAAGAGACAGATTAAATAAAATTTGAAAAATTTCTTTCTTTTACAACATATGGCCTGAATGCATGGCGTACCATATTTGGTACACAATACAAATTCTACTATTTTCACTTTTCTGGGAAGACGGGCTATTTCCTGGGAAAATAAAGGCTGATTCCGTGTTCAGTGACCAATTTTACATAAGGGGAGGTCAGTTACGATAATGGGTTCAGACCCCATGCATTTAAGGGTTAAGTTCTTCTAAGAAAAACTTTTTCTTTTTTAATCCGACCGTAACCAAACTTCATCTAAATGTGTTCCTAGTAAAGCCTCAAAAAATATCTAGGAACAGATCAAATCGGAACACTACATCATAGGGCTGTCATACAAACCAACCACTGGAAATTAGATTCTTCTAAGAAAAACTTTTTTCTTAATGCACCAATCTTAACCAAGCTTTGCGCAAATGTGTTTTTAGTAAAGCCACCAAACATATCTAGGAACAGATGAAATCGGAACACTACGTCATAGGGCTCTCATACAAAACAACCGCTGGAAATTAGTTTCTTGCATGAACAACTTTTTTCTTTGTGAATCAATCAACCAAACTTCACCCAAATGTGCCAATACTCAGAAGTAACAGCCATGTAAAGATGCGATTTAAGTTTTTCACAAAACGATGGCACAATTACTGTACTTCATCCGATTCCCCTATCAACCTCTTTAGGAAAAAGAAAATTCAAACTAAAGGACTCTGCAAGGATTTCCCCTATATGTTGACCAAATCTAATAAAGTAGCGATAAATCCCCAGAGAGTCGCCATCCGCTTAAGAATTATCTACGCAATGAGGTATTAATTTATCTATTGTAATAAACAAAACGAAACTTTTAAATAGGTAGGTACAAGGAGGTGTAAATTTCGTACTTCAAATAAACAGCTTGATGATTTTTGTCTCAGGGTCACGGATAGTCATAGATAGGGAAAGGGCCATCATCATCCCTACAATGCTGCTGAGACTGCAGTTTCGAACACTGAAACTCAAAAGTTGAAAAATACCTATTCCTAACCCTAAAAAAATTCGGGCTCATTGTGTTAAACAAATGTTGGGTTTGCCCCTTTTAAACGAGATCCTGGCTACACTTCTCCCATGCCTGTGATAACTTTGCGTCTTAAGACATACATTTGCACTTCACATGCTGATGATATTTGTCAATGAGAACATTTAGAAGTTGAGGGATCTTTCCTGGGTCCTGTTTAGTACCAACAGAACCTTGCAAGGACGTAGCCAGGATTTAGCTGGATATTAGAAATTATGACATTATTAGAATCTTGTTGTTAATTGTAGACACTAGTTTCGGAGCTGCCCCAATGCATAATATGCCTCCTGTCCCAGTGTTCCTGTGTCACATCCAATTTAATCGCTTGACGAGGCTGGACGAGCACGATAGCACGCACGATTAATTAATTGCTCCGCTATCATCGGAAGCAGACAGTGCCACGTCTACAACGCCAAAGACTTCTTTTCTGTACAATTATTATAGAAGGGCTCGTGGGCCATGGTATATGCACGAAACAGCAACTATGGAAAGTACGATCGCGTATTCGGTGCCCGCGTCGTGCTGCTTTTGCCTTCCAATCGCACGGCTCAAAAAAAAAACTTCATTCTTACAGGGAAACATTTTATTTCAAATTGTGTAGCCCGTATGAGTTCCTACGAAATTTGTTGAAGTTTCTACTATGAAAGACCATCCTAATTTTGGGTCACCAGATTTTTATGTGTTTCAAATTTTTTATCGTTTATCGTCCAGATGACACAATTTATATGACTGCAAGCTTAATTTCGGCAGATTTTTAGGAATGAATAAATTAGAAATACTGTGGGAAGTTACGGACCCCTGGACCCCTCCCCTGGCTAGGTCCCTGGAACCTTGCTTTCCAAAGGTTCCACACATTTCCCAAAATAAAAGCTATACTATTCTTGCTGTATTCCGTTTAGGAAGATATCACTTCACTGAAAGGATGGAGAATATGTGGTCGTTTTATGGCATCCGTCATGGTGGTAGTCTCGTGACATACAATCGACGCCGCTTAATGCGATCACATCGGGATCTTGCTGTCTTGATAACATTAAGCGAATGATAACAAATAATAAAATAGTACGATTGAGGGTTTGCCTGAAAACGGAATTCCGGAATGTGTACTGCATTGGACCTTCGGTAATCTGGTCACCTTAGGCTAGTAAAGCGTCAAAAGATATTTAGGAATGGATGAAATCGGAACATTACGTCATATGGCTGTCAAACAAACCAACCCCCAAATATTAGATTCTCATAAGAACAACTTTTTTTCTTTTTGAATATTAACGAAAATACATCCAAGTGTGTTCCTGGATTAACCCCAACGTATCCAGGAACAGATGGAATCGGAACACGTTATTGGACTGCGGTAGAAATTTCTAACACAAAAGGAGCTTCAGTTTCATTCAAATGTGACGGGTATTCAAATTTCGGCCGCGCCCGAAATTAGCCTCGGTCTCGTTTTAATAGGTATTAACCCAGCCAGATCGGTCACGACTCCACGTTATCTGGTAATTTGCAGGCCTGATTATAAGTAAATCCTCGGCGTGGTAGATTCTCATATATGTACCATAATGTTATGTTAGAGTATAACGGCTGGGACAACGCAATCGGCACGACTTTCAATGGGGATGCAACATATCATCGACCTCTCGATAGTACAAACTATACACATATTTGTCGCATAATGGGCAAAAAACAAAATCATGAGAACATCGATGGACATTATTCTTCGCGCCACAACACGCCATCACCACAAGTGCACTAGGACAGTCCCTCAACTTATCATGGTTTTATGGAGCTGGTCTGGTCAGGAGCTTATGTGAAATTCTTCAACCTTATGGAATAAGTTAAGATGTTTTCATAAGATTATTTCTAAGTATTTCGAGATAAAGTTAATTTCTCTAGACGTATAGCTAGGAAGAAAAGGAAGAAAACATCTCTCGTTGTCTAAAAAAAATTACCAACGCTGAAAAACTGAAAAATTGTTTTTTTTTTTTATATTATTTTTTTTTTTTTTGCTGTTCAAAAAATCATTCTTGTATGGCTTTGGCTTTTGGGCCGCTAATTCTCGTGGTCCTCCAGCCACACGGGCCCGCGCGGATAGGTGTTTTTTTTTCAAGTCGAATTGATCAGCCAATTTCATCATAAAAACATAAGTAATGGGGTCGTGCGTCCCTAAGTTCATTTAAGATGATAATGATAGCGACACTACTGTAGTCCGACGGAAAAATATTGTTCATCGATGTACTGAAGACTTTGAACTTTAGCAATCTAAACGAGCAATTTGTGTTTAGTTTCAATGATAGTAAGATAGTTGATCCCTTTTATCCCCATTTGCTGTTAAATTTATGCTTTATAGCCACATCCCCTGTGTGAAACCATGCGATCTAGGGCAGATTCTCATAACCGAAAAGAAATATCTCATACAAGAATTTGATTGTTTCACGGGCTATGTGGCTCTGGCCCTATTTTTGAAATCATGTTATGTACTCATTCCACTCATAATTATTATCATCATTAACTAATGGGAGAAATGCGTTCATTGGGAAGTCGAGATATCGGCAACAAAATTGAATCGAATACATGCAAAGTTGTCATGGAAAGTTATGACACAAAAGAGTAATTTGTCCAGATACTACCACTCGTTTTTAGAATTTGGTTACTATTAAGTTTTTTTAAATCCAGCGCGGGGCCCCTCTAGGCGCGGGGCCCGTGGCATTTGCCACCTTCTGCCACGAGGTTAATCCGGCACTGCTTCCAGGGCTAACAAAGCAAAGCTGTATACCATTTGTCACACTTTCAGATGAAAATAAGTTGAATTCCACTAACTTCCCGAAGGGACCTATTGGTTGAAATTGTGTACTCCAGCTCAGAAGCCATGAAATGAAACAGGAAATATGGGATCCACGCAGCCACAGTAGCACACTCACAAGTGAAATGTGTGTGCTGGTACGCAGCCTCCGTCAGTTACGAGAGGCTACTCGTTGTCATCTATTTGTATCCGCCTCCTGACTGTAAACTGTCCCAATTATGGCTTTAACGGCAGCGCTTGGATTGTGAAGAAAGGCAAAAGCCTTTGAAAATTGAAAATTTTTGAAAATGTTGTATAGTGCAGCGATTTTTTTACTACATCGTTAAGGATTTTTTACCATCTTCATCGACCAGGGGGGGGGGGGGGCGACCGCCCCTCCCTGCACCCCATGCATCCACGCTACGTCATTGTGGATTTTGTTAAGAATTACGATATTTGGCCAGGCCGAGTATTGAACATCCGATCGGCTAGTACTCTTTAGAATTTACCAAGCCGCGGGGAGGCAACCGAACGATCTCGGCTACGGAGCATGATGTTGGTTCTCTTTGAAAAAACGTATATATGCTTGAAATTCAATTAAAAGGCATATCCCATTAATGAAATAGGACGTTAAATAAAACAAATCGGGTCCATCCTATTATTAGTTAATCATATCAGATCTTGTTAATATAATGGGACAAACGGATGAAAATGTAATCTGATGTAGCATTGCATTTACGGGACACATTTCATTCCATACAAAATATCTCAATAGGATTCTTCTAGTTATATTAATTATTGCATCTGTTTACTTTTGTGAAGACATCTGGTAAATTGCCGTCTAATTAAAATAATGGTACAAAAACTTTTAAGTTTACGGGGTCCAATTTTCTGAGTGTACGCACGGTGTTAAAAATTCTCCAATCGCTGACGCTTGTACCTCAGTGTTTCTAAAAAGAGGAAACCATACAAATGAAAACACAACACGTTTATAATTAACACACATTGCAATGCTTTTCGAATACGTGAATATGTAACGCCATCGAATTATTCAAATTTGAAGTCCAATGTGAAAAATGTCGCCATCGTTTAAATATAACGCTCTCCACTTAAATATATTTTAGGACTTTTAACGATTATCCGCTAAAGTATACAGCTTGTCGGCGTATCAAACAAATATTTAGCATTATAATATTTTTCTGTTACAGTATGTATGTATGTATGTATGTAATACAGTATAGATCTCGCTACTTTGATTGATCATTGATCGGCCTTTCAAAGGAAATATTCCCTTTATATTTTATACTTTCTTTACATATTTATACTTTATATTTTATTTGAAATACATCAATGTAATAAGAAAATTATTAAAGACTTACAGATCTACTAAAAATTACTTTTAGAGATGTTGAACAAACATTTTAATCTTTTCTATCAGTTTCACAACATAAATACAAAACCAAAATTTAAAATTGTAATCTAGGACGGGGTGGTCGCAGTGGCGTGCGGTCCATAGATGCGCTGACTTCACCGCATCCCTAGAATTTCATACTCAATTATAAATATGAAAATTTCCTCCTTAATCCGTTGAAACAATAGAGAGTCTTAGCTTATCGTAGAAAATAGTACGACATAGTGTGATATTCCATGTAAAAATACGCTACCTTACATAAGAAATATAATAGGTGTGTTTTTTTGGTTATCCCGTGTAGGTTTGGGTAACGAAACTTCATATAAAAAAAATGACAGGTGCGTCAGCTGTCATTTTTTTTATATGAAGTTTCGTTACCCAAACCTGCACGGGATAACCAAAAAAACACACCTATTATCATAATTTTGCATGTCAATACACTGAAAAAATCATTTTGCTAAAAACAAGAAAAAAATACAACAAATACAGCCAAGGAATAATTTTTCTTGATTTAAGATATATTTTCTTGTTCCAAGAAAAGTCTTTGCTTGAAATAAATAAAAAGAATCATTATTTTAAGGAAAGACTTTTCTTGGGACAAGGAAATACATCTTAAATCAGGAAAAATTATTCCTTGATTGTTTTTGGTTGTATTTTGTTTTTTTGTTTTTAGCAAATGATTTTATCAGTGTATCAACCTATATAACTGCAAGATAATTTGCTCTATTTCCTGCACTATACCAGGGAAAACCATTTTTTTATGTTAAACCACTTTTTTTTGTCTAACTGAGCTAAAAACAGTCATAATACCAACATTACGGGAAGTATAAATTTGCTAAAGCATCTATTGCATCATCAGATCCCATACATACGGCTGTATTTTACAATATTCTCGGACCCTGTGTTTGTAATAAATACGGAACAAATCTATGCGCTGCCGCTTGAATGGTACAAAAAAAGCAAAACTGACATAGTATCGCATCTGCGATCCTCGCGCACAACATAACATATGCAAACGATTCTGCAGCCCACTTGCAATATCAATGCGAACAAATCTGTAACGAAGTGCATTCCGTGCAGTGTCAACATAGTCACGATATGACCACGGTGATCGTGGCCTAGATCATTCACTATAATGGCAAACATATCTCGCACATTCACTTGCTGAATAGAGTTGTTTCTGTCGTAGATTTAAATGCAAGCATAAAGCATCGTGGGACATACTCGTTATTATGTTTTAACCAACGAATCGAGTTGAAAGAACTTCTTAAATATTTTTGTTATTAAAATTTGGAAAAAAATAACGAAATTTTATAAGATGAACATATTTATTTGTAATCCTTGAAACAGCATTATGTTCTTGACAAAAAAGTTGTTGATCAAAGTAACAAACATCATCACACGACTTAACAGATGTTAAAACTAATAAAAAAAAATACAAAATTTCAAAATTAAATTTTAATTGCAATTGCAAGCAATAATTTTATAACGGTACTTTGAACTGTCAAATTTTGATACAACTTCAGCCTCAATATCTCTAAAAGTACATCTGTGGGAATACCGAGTTAAACATTAACCCTTAAATGCATAGCGTACCATATATGGTACTTGGCTAGATTCCTGTAAAAGTCTAGCGATTCATATATTTTTTATTTTTTTTTACTTTTTCCCAAAGTAGACAAAATAAACTTTACCACAAATTCAATTTTGGCTTCCTGAAGCTTTCTTTGAATTGTCTGTGCGTCGTCAAAGTGGACGAACGTTATTTTTTGTGAAATTTTAAAAGCTAGTCTTTACAGCTAAATAATATTGCGAAATTTACCGTTATTCGGAAAAGGAAAAATACTAGTGAGTAAATTGGAATATGTTCTTGGGGTTCTTTTGAGATTTTGACCAAAAAAGTCACCAAAGGTATTGTTTGCACCAATTTTGCAACGTACCATATATGGTACACCAGGGGCGGCTTGGCGGGGGGGGGGGGGGCACGAGATTTAGGGGCCCAACAGCCACATGAAAGATTTTTCGAACCATAAATACACCCGACTGCGAAAAACAACACTCCGACGTAGATATTTTTTGTAGACAAGAACAGATATGTATACACTTTTCGAAGTCAAAACAATTGCTAAATTTATTGTTCCTCTTTCACCAGGTCTCTTAGATAAACAAGTTTAATATTATCCTATAATCTTTGAAAGTTCATGAGACATTCCGGTTCCTCAAATGGCTGCGCTATTTGCTGTAACCGTAGCCGCCAAAGCCATCTATATTTCAAAGCCCGGAACCAGAACCCGCTCATATACTTTTGCGGCAGATCATAGGCTCGATTAGTTGGAAAATTTACATTGCGGTAAAGGCAAATCGGGTTGGGTCGCGGCAAACTTTACACGAAAAATATTTGTTCCCGGTCGATTTTCGTCGCGAAAAGTGCAATGTGTCGTGAATTGAAGTGTCTATAATGCAGTGAAAGAAAAAATCCCGATAAAATGCGATTTTTATCAGAGCAGACATGGTTTTTTTACATGCGCTGTGCTTGTATTAGTGCATCGTGCAACGTATATACGACATGTTCATAGGCTTGATGTGTGCGCATGTGTTGTTGGTTCCCGGCTTTCTGATATAGGTGGCTTTGGTAGCCGCCGTTTGTAATTCGACCACCCTTTTCCTTGCCAAGTACCTACCATATGAGCAAAAATATTTTTTAGGTCTCTCTAAATATAAACTAAAACACTTTTGGTGATAGTACCTTTTTTACATTTTTGGACCAAATTCCAATCCACTTTTTCATGAACTGTCAAACACGAACAAAATTAGTGGTACTAAACTTAGCTCAAACTAGTTAGTACGGCCTGTATATGTCGTTGAAGATTAAAATATTTTTTCTTGCTTGCGATATATACACGGTCATTAGGGCTGTGGTGCAGAGGCCACATTTGGTTTGAAAGGAGTCTTGCCAAGATTGCTGCATTGAATTTAATATTAAGTACAAAAGTTCTTAAAATTGAAGTATTTAAATTAGAGCAGACTTAGAAGCGAAATTTTTTGATTGCGAGATAAATCGGAAGATATATATGTGACCATCGGATTCAATTTTTTGATTTGACGTGTGGAAAGTATTGCCATGCAATTTTCCGTGCCATGACAATCATGTGTTCTCAGTTGCTGATTTTTTGACATAAACCTATGGTCGTACTTCATGCTTTGGTTGTGGCGGTCATTCTCCATCATTGAATAAAGAAAACTAAAGGAATGCCCCGTAGAAACGATAAATGGTTCAATTTTTCATATCAGACTGGGTCTGACAGGTCGGGACAATTCGTCTTTTTTACCTTTGTGTCGCACTGAAACTACGATATGACTATTACATTTTATAGATACACTTCCTGACTTCCTCCAGCAACAATCTTTCCCCCCACTTACTTCGTAAAAACTTCACAATAACACTTGACAGATAGGGACAACCGCTTTTTAAAATCGGACCATGCAGTTTGTATGGGTGACAGCTGATTTACCATTCCTTTTTACCTCTCTATTCCATGTTCTCCATCAAAAGTAGCAATGGATGTCCATCTTCCATCGCCCAAAATGGTATAATTTTCGCTATTTTGTGTTGTGTGTTGTGGACCGTGAGACTGTCAATTTCAGATTACCCGATAAATTGCCTAGTGTGTGTGTGCTGTACGGGCGGCAGATCGATTGTGGGCAATCGATTGACCAATAAATCGCTAGGAATGTGGCGCTCTTTAAATTTAAAGCTGGAACAAGGAATAGAGTTGCCGCTTTTTTCAATTGTCTAGCAAATTAAAAACTTAGGCCGCCCACAAACGAAACGTCCGAAACCATTTTTTGGATTCTTCGTTCTGGCAAATTCAAACATTTTCTTCGATTTTGACAGAACGAAAATTCAAAAAAATGGATTCAGATTGACCTATCGGCCGCTCGTCTTCAAATCATAGGTTTGCGGGATCGAATATCATTGTAGGCGCAGGTAATTTACTATGCTTAAATATCACCAACACCTATGTTTCAAAATATTTGGTTTAAGGTCGCTCCACACTTTTTAGTCATCAGTCATAGTCATTTTCCATTCAAATTTACAGATTGTCACTTTGTCAGTCAATCAATTAACTGACAATATGTCAACTTGTATGGAAAATGACTGTGACTGATGACTGAAAAGTGTGGATCGACCTTCAAGAGTGCTTTCAATTGATTTCACACTTTTTTTAGGGGGGCCCACTCAAGAAGTTGGCGGGAGGGCCCCGAGTGAAGTTGTTCCGCCACTGTGGTACACCCTGGTCAGGGCTTAGTGTTTCTGTAGCTGCTTCTTATAATACCAGTCTTTTTAGCTGGCAAGTATACTGAAACACATCTTTTGTTTTGTCCTTAGGACACGCCACTAAAAAAAACGAGGTTCTGTACTTGACATCTTAGCAAGATATTTGGATTTTCACCAGGACTGAAGCAGCTGTGCCTTGAAATTCAAACTCTTAAACCATTTGATTAAGACAAGTATTGTCTTGGAAGTCCACGGTCAGGATCCTCAGAAAATGTGCTTCTAGGGTCAACCATTTCATATGGAAAACTAAGTGGAGTACCACATTCGATAAACAAAAATTTACATGGATGTAATTCTTGTGGACATGTCCTGGGACCTGCACAAATTTGGGTTATAACGCAAAGCAAGCAGCAGTTAATTTCCATATTCAAATCCTAGCAAAGTCAATCCTATCCATATACTTTTCAAGAAAGGAATCCCATGAGCTATGATAAGTCAAAAGAAGTCTCGAGATATACGTTTAACAGTGGAACATGTTTACAACGAAATATTATATAAAAGATTTATTTTATAACAATACCGAGTTCTAATCGCGCTAATAGCATTATGAGTTCATACCCTATACCCATGTACAGAGCTAGACGGCACGCAAAGCCCAAAATAATCAAATCCATGTTTTTTTGTAGGGGAGGAAGGGGTACATGAGTCGGATCTGGCGCCCTTTTAATATTTTATAAGGACATCCAACAGCTACCACTTGACATACATTTGAAGTTTTTCGGGACATTCTATCAAAAGACATGGCTAAATTTTGGTTTGAAGGGAAGGTTAGGTTAGTAAGACCTACTCCACTTTCCATCAACTTCAAGGATATGTCACAAATAGGGATCGATACAAATTTCAATAAGGAATAGGAAACTAGTCACGCGCCTACCCGAGCTGCCTTTTAAAAAGCTGAATATTCGCGATTTTCTATAGAAATGACAACCTTTACTTTAACGAAGAGGTGTTCATTATATCGAGTTTCCACTATAATTTCGATCAAAACTCTCAATAATCATTATCGTTTCTTTTTTACACTGTTCCTATTAAAGTAAGAGGTAGATTAAATAAAGTTTGAAAAATGTCTTTCATACAACATAATGGCCTGAATGCATGGCGTACCATATTTGGTACAGAATACAAATTCTACTATTTCGCTTTTTGGGAAAACGGGCTATTTCCTGGGAAAATAAAAGCTAATTCCGTGTTCGTTCAGTGACCGATTTTACATAAGAGAAGGTCAGTTACGATAATTGGTTCAGACCCCATGCATTTAAGGGTTAAACTTATAACCAAAGCCAGCAAATTTCCCTAAAAAACTAAATCAAAATTTTGAATTAAATTTAAACAGTTAGAAAAATAATAACGTACGATTATAATATTAAAACCCTTAAAAATATTTACAAAAATAAAAAAATACGAAATTACATTCATATTTTTAAAATTGTTTTGCAACATGTTTCGTCCATTTTGATATTTTTTAGAATGAAAACATCATCTCGCGCTAGAATGACTATTTAAAATGGCACAGCCCCATGTACAAAACTGCGCTATTATAGCACGAATATCTAACTGGTTTGTTTTTCTATGTATACAAACTATGATTTTCCTTCATCGCATTACACATACTATAATTTTCCATTAATTTTGTTTTTCCTGTTATTTTGTATCTGTAGATTTTTATACTGTTGCACATCTGTTGGCCGCCATCGTCAAATTCAAAATGAAAACTGGAAGCTGTTCGACCACTTTTTTTTCCTACATATAATTTTGTTCATGGCACCTTGAAGAGGAAAAATTAAACAATGTACTGAATTCATTATTGCATTAATGCCATTATTTTTCACTATTCGTACATATATATTTTGTCGTTATACCCCGCGCGCGCGCGTTTCATGCTGTTGTTGTTGTGTTTGGTGATCGTGTCGTTGATGATGATGATGATGTGATGGAATTCTAGGCACTAGAATGAGTTTTTTGTCGGTATATAATTTTCCACCGAATGCGAATAAATATAGACAAGTTGATTCGAAACAAACAAAATGGCGGTAGGGTTGTTGAAGTGACTTTTGTTCATAGATTTCTTTTTTGTTCATTTACCTGAAATTTTCTTATTCTTAACCTTTTTCGCGTTCTATTCTCAAAGAGATTTTTCTTTAGGCCTTAGAGATAGATATGAATGTGTTTTCCTGCCAAGTGCACCCGATGCAAGTCAACATGTAGCATGCATAGCCTTTGGACAGATGCATAGATGGATGCTTGTATATAACTGCGGTGCATAATGCCATTCGCGAAAGTGCCCAAGGTAATCACTTCACCTGTTGTTCTTGATTAAAAGAATTTTATTTCGTCAATTTACAATTCCAACGGCCAACAGACAACCGTGGTTTGTTTTTCAATTGCTGTGTTTTGGTGGATTAGGTTACATTCTAAAAAAGCGATTGTATTTGTTCAAGTAAAATCTACTGCATTTTGTTCTTAGCTTTGTTCCTTGAAAAAGCGAGATGAAAATATTAGTTTTCATGGAAGGTATTTTTCAGTAAATCTGTATGAATGCTTTGGTGATTCTGATGGGCTGAGTGAAAAAATTGATTTGATTTTGCCACGGCATTGGTAGGAGTGTAATTGGTTCAAGGTGGGTTTTACGGTTGCCTTTTATATTTCGGGATTAGTGAACAAAAACAAATATTAATCATCGAAAATCGCTTTATTGTTTTTCAAAATATTGCCCATGAAGATCTATACACTTTTGCATGCGTTTGAACCAATTATTGTCGAAGCACTTTTGCCACTCTGATTGAGGTACAGTCTTGACTCGGTAATCCGGATCTCCTTTAATCCGGATATCACGCTAATCCGGATCACTAAATATTTCCACTATGTATTCTATAGTCCGGATATCGGCAGCAATTTTCACTCTATAATCCGGATCTTTGAGATTTTCAGGGTGAAATGGTGGATTTGGTCTCGTACTTTTTTTCGGAACTGCTTATGACATGACGCTGGCTAATTTCTAAGAAATAAAACATTTATCGACTTTTGTTCCGCTTTTTTATTTGTTTGGATTGTTTTTCCTTAGAAAAATGTGATTGCGCTAATCCGGATGTTCCGATGATCCGGATTACCCCTTACAATAATTGATCCGGATTATCGAGTCAAGACTGTATCTCCAAAATATGCATTCTTAACGCTGCAACCGCTTCTTCAGGTCTTGAAAAACGTTGACCTCTCAGTTTGTTTTTTTACGTACGCGAATAAAAAGAAGTCATTCGGTGCCAAGTCAGGACTATACGGCGGATGACCCATCTAATCGGTGTTTTGAGTGCTCAAAAATGCAGTTGTTTCAGCTGATGTGTTAGAACTCGCATTGTCGTGGTGAAGAGTGGTCGTCTTCGGCGGTTGGTTTTCGTGATTTCTTGGAAGACAACTGGCAAACAAATGGAATTGACTGTTCTGCGTTGTTCTAGTGGTACGATTGTGACATGTCCAGTTTTTCCGAAAAAAACAGGCGAACATTTGCTTGGAAGTGCTTCGTGCGCGAACAACTTTTGTTGGATTTGGCTCATCTTGAAACACCCATACAGTCGACTGCTGTTTACTTTCGGGCTCATACGCGTAAATCCACGATTCATCACCTATCACGATGTCATACACGTGTTTCGAAGCACCGCGATCGTATTTTTTTAGCATTTCTTTCGACCAATCGACACGAGCCTTTTTTTGAGCGATTGACAAATTGTGTGGGATCCAACGCGAACAAATTTTTTGACAGTCAAATGTTCATGCAATATTGAATGTAAGCTGGTCCCACTTATGCCTAAGGTTGTCTCAATTTCACGATAGGTCACGAGGATCTTGCAATATCAGTTCGCGCACAGTATCAATGGTTTCCGGAACAACAACTGATTTTGGACGACCTTCACGAAATGTGTCTTGGAGTGAACTACGACCTCGATTGAATTCACGATACCATCGATAAACACTGGTCCTTGATGGAGCTTCATCGCCAAAAATTGAATTCAGATCATCCAAGCACTCTTGCTTAGTTAATCCACGTCGAAAGTTGTAAAAAATAAACGCACGAAAATGTTACAATTTAATTCCATTATTTGGCCGAGATGAATCTTTTAAGTCACTGTAAGAAACACAAATAGCTCTCGTATGTCAAAACGTTCTGGGTACGTATAACCTCAAAAATGTCAAACTTTACGATAGAGATGTCAGTTGCCAGATTGCAACACTAGGGCTGTCCAATCCCGAAATATAAAAGGCAACCTCTGTAAGTGCTCTACATAAGGTATAATACGTTATTATCCGCTCTTCTTCGACTCGAGAAAATTGGGGTACCTTTGTGAATGAATGTGGGCAGTCTTTAAACAGATACAAAAAACATGAAAATTTTCGTGCCAAAATGCAATAAAAGAGCCTGACATTCATTTCGTTCGGTGATGAACAGCTGCTCCAAAAGCATAACCTTCTGCGGAAAACTGCGATTTTCCAGCTTCTGATCTCACCTCGTCTGATCTTTTAAAAGAACATACAATTTCAAGTAATATGACTCCTTGGACATATTGCAGTTTCCCATGTCTTCAGAGGTACACCCGTTTGAATGCTGTAAAAGTTTATAAATAATTTCTTCTATCAAATCAAACCCATATTTCTTAACGGTATGTTGAACTGATATATGTATCTCCAAAGTTGATCAAAGTTGTCTCATTATGTTACTTATCGAATGATATTCCAAGTTTGGCCATATGTGCGGCATTAAAAGAAATAAAAGGCTAAATTTAGGATTTTTCTTTAAGTGGAGCTACAACGTATTACTCGGCGATGATACGATCCAAGATAGAGCTGTCTTTGGAATTATGCTGAAACATTACCTCCAGAACGCGCAATGTGCCTACACCGTAAGTCGATCGACACGTCGCCATGGAGCGGTATAAAGAAAGAGGCAGGGAAGAAGCTACATAGACCCAAAAAAAAATATAAAAAATTTTTTTTTAATCTTTAAAAAGGACTAAAAAGGACACGAATTTGGGTTTACCCGAAAATTGGCATGCTGGTATCATAAGTAATCTGACCAGACGTAAAGCATTTTGCTGTACAGTACAGCATTCTTCTTCTTTTAAGGTGTAAAGTTTGACTCCTGTACCCTGAACGATATTTAGCGATCGTTCGGAAGTTATGGCTATCCAAATCGAAGTTTTGAATTTTCTAATCGAAATTGTCCATAACTTTTGAATTTCCTGAGCGAAATTTTGAATGTTGACAGACTTGTAGAGCAGCGCACTGTCCATATTTGGTGAACATTTCAAGGCTCTAGTTTCAAAAGTAGCAGACGTCAAAAGATGGGTTTTTAATTTATTTTTTCTATCACTGAACGAAGGAAAATCAGCCACTGTACTTTATCTGATTCCCTTATCAACATCTATAGGTAAAAGCATACTAAAGAAAGAACATACATACACACAGAGAGAAATAAATTTGCAATACCAACAAATCACGTTTGTTTGATTCCGGTTTTGTTGCTTTCTACTAATTCTTTTTTTAAATCTGCATATAAATTGACACTACTAAATAGCACGATTGTTTGATATTACAAACCAAATTTTGTTAATACAAGTAAAATATATTCTTTTAGAACGAAATAATTTCCTGGTTAAAATAACAAAAGCTTTAGCTGCAATAAAATCTACAAATGACAAAGACAATGACCACTATAACATTTGTTGAATATAACAAATCTTTTGGGCAGGGGAAATCAACAAAAAAAAATGCCAAATAATTTTACAAAATAACATACAGTTTTGTAATATTAACAAAAACTTTTGTTAAACAACAGATAGTTTTTCTATGTAAGTATGAACAAGAATGTTCAGAGCTAGATCTTTTGTTGGAAATGCGAAATTTTTACCATATCTAACGGTACAGTTTTTATAGGCAGAACATAGCAAACAAATCTTTGTTTAATCTAGCTATTCATTTAATTGGAACTATCAAGGATTTCATTTTTAGTTGCTCTTTTGTGCGGGCATATTTCTTTTCCGAGGGAAAAACTGTATTGTGTTCTAAAAATGGTGAAAAAGTATCTATGTATTTCCAATAACTACGTTAAAAATTATTAATGAAGATTTATTTTATGAGAAAGCATAAGACGATAGCGAAAAGGAAATATATTACAATAATAAAAATTAGGGTTGCAGATAAAATTTCGGCCCAAATTTTTCAAGTGGAGTTTTCAAAACGTAAATCTAATGTTTTCTTGTTCTATAAGAGAGCTTAGTCTTTTTGTACCTTAGGCTATACAAGACACATTTGCCGACACAGTTTGAACTAAGCAGCCAATTATACTTGGCTATTGGACAGGAAAAATGCACATAAAACGTTCATCCTAGGATTATGGATTTTACTACGCGCTGTGTTGACACAGGCAATAAGAAATTGTCACCCTTCAATCTTCATCGAATTCGGATGACACAATTGTAAGTCCAATATTTATGTACTATGTATTTTCTAATTATAATCTAACTTAAAAAATTTCACACTCATATCAAACTAACGTAGTTTTGTTCATATAAAATTGATTTTTTTAATTTTAATGAAATAAATTTTAATTTTAATAAACAGGTTTGTGTGCAAATAGTGGTTGCTTTTATTAAGACATTCAACGCTTGACGTGAAAGGTGACTTAAAAGGATTTTTTCCAGGCCTAAATGTGGTATCACGTGAGTTCCAAATTTAATTAAAAAAGTCATAAATTCGTGTTAATCAAATTTTCTCCTAACTTTGCTAAAAGCGTTCTTATTAATCTCAAATTTCAATAGACGATATATTAAAATTAGAGATTAATAAAAACACTATTAGCAATATTAGGAGAAATTTGGATTAACATAAATTTATAAAATTCTTTAATTAAATGTTTGATTGATACTACGAAAAGGTTTTATATGAAACCACGAACCAGTTTTGTATAATTGATAAAAGAATTATACATTATGGCCAACTGAAATTTGGTAACGACAATAAAAATATTGGTAAAATTAGCAAAAACTTAGATTAATGCCGATTGGGTTATTCGTACAAAGTTTTAGTTAATATCACCAATGGAAACTCCTTACCGTAACCAAATATTTAGTACAAAATTGGTTGAAATCACAAATTGAATCAATCAATTTCATTTAAACTTTTTGTTCATGTCAAAATATTTTTTATATAATTTTTCAAAAGATGTTTTGCATAAACAAACAAAATCGTTTTGCAGTTTCAACAAAAAAACACCTATGACCGGAAATTAATGAAGACTTTTGAAACTATTAACAAATGTTTTTCTTGTAATCGACTAATCATTTCCCTCTGTGCATACGTTTTTGTTTCAAATGCTGATGATTTTTTGTCAAGGAAAACAAGTGGCGTAGATAGCTTTTCGGAGAGGGAGGGGATCAGTAGTCAGGATTTTCTTTATCAAAGGGGAAAAGTATTAAATTGATCAATGATACGCGCGAGCATAATTCCGTCAGGCGGCAAAGCATCTTAGGAAGAACTTAGAAGTTTAAATTTAAAGTTTAAATTCAGTACGAAAGTTAGATCCTCGAAGATTGTGGGTGAATTAAAAATTGAAGGTTCGTCTACAATAGCGAGGCGCAAATGTTTGAGAGTCGTTCCCGCACTGGAGATGGATGCGGCAAAAATAGGCGCCAGTGAGTCGTTTGTCTGCAGTATACTATAATATTCTGCTGAAGGAAGAAGCAGGACGTGAAGACGCTCCCGTGAAGTAATACGGAAAGATGGTCTGTATGTGATTTTATTCGAGGAAAATCCTACATAACTGCATACCGGGTAGCATGATGCAGTATTCCTCAAGCAAGTTAGCACAGTATGTGCAGTAATGCTGCTCAATTAGAACTCTATTGTATCACTATATTATCTCACTATACTGATTTTCGCTATAATGTAAAATTATCTTAGTAAATTCCAGCTGATCTGTTCTTGTGGTATAGTCGCACTTTCTGAAAAACAACGCTTGAAGAAATCCGAATCTCATGTACGCCAAATTGTCAAAATTTTAGCCAAGGCGGTAACAATTATGCAATTGAAAATACTGTAAAAAAGGATTAATTCCAAAATCCCCCTGTGCATGCCCATTTGTAGATAATGTTGCGAAATGTACCCAATCAATTGCAAACAACTAAAGCTACATAATTTAGTTTAATTAATATGTGTAACCAGAGGAATCAATCTCCTTTATCCTCCCTTATCTACGCCACTGAGGAGTACATTGAGAACTTTAGGGTTTCAGAGGATTTGTCTAAAAAAACGAGTTCCGCAAATATGTGTACAACATTGCCTATTCTAGAGTCTGGTCACCTTATATTAAAGGAGACATCGAGTGTGTTTTATTCCCGATGTTTCCTTCGAGTTTCAGGCGCTTATAGGACTGAGAAAGCTTGCTTATAAAAGATCAAATGTGAGCGAAGGTCGACTATTTACCGTTTTTGTTCGATCCCAGAGTGATAGCAATGCAAATTTTTAATGTGAGAGTAAATTTGTACACCTCAATTAAAACCAATTACGCATGCAATATCTGTTATATTTCCTTGGAGAGTTGCATTTACAGAATTCCTTTTTCTCTTTAAACAAGAAATCGGCAGAAAGTAATTGACTCTGGCCATATTCTTAATATGTCTTCCGAAATCCTTCGTGACGGGCTAACAGCTCTGCCGGTTTGTCAGTTTAACTTATTGTTACATATTATGGGTTAAAACGTTAGTTTTGGCATTTTTGAAAGATTCAAGGGGTTGTAGCTCAGAAAACACGAAAAGCTTCGTTCATTTTATGTAGTTTCAAACATTGCTGAGCGTGCTGCTGATCTCAACACCTTAGAAAAAAGCAGTTAAGATCTTGGAAATTCGATGCCACATAGTATGATACTTGTATCAGGACATATGCACATCCTGTAACCGATTCATGGCCTATCAATCTGCACGGTTTCAGATTACATGAATACGGAACAACGCTTCGGCAGGGAATTCGCCATTCGCATCTCAAATCGGTTGGAATGAGCAACTGGCAGACCGTGCTTTGAACCAAGAAGCATCATGTAGTTTACGGATGGCTTTAGGACAGATCACGATGTAGCTGTCTTCGGATCCAATACCAGGATTTCGGTTGAAATTGGCCTAGTGTCTTCCAAGCCGAGACTCACGCCATTGAAATCTGCGCCACGAAGATCCTAAGGCTGGTTCGCCGTGGCGCCCATAACGTAATTTTCACTGATAGTCAAGGTGCAATCAGGGTACTTTCTTCGTACAAGCTCTCATCGAAATTGGTCTTTTCCTCTCACAACTCTGTGTTCATCTATTGGATGCCTATGGTCATGCGGGTGTCGAGGGAAACAAAAAAGCAAATGAGCTTTTTAGGGCTCAGAGCCGATAAATACCCTGAGTCTTTCTGTGGGCTAAACTGGGGGTTTCCTGAAGGTTTGATTTATAAATGGTCTTCGAATCCCAGGCAAAGCTACTGGAGGGACCAGGTCTACAACTTGCGAAAGAACTAGTGAAGGGTTGACTTACACCAGCATTAAATTCTGCGCAGAACAGAATTAAGATCACTTGATGGCTTTCTTATGGGACATTTTAGCTTTCGCTATTATCTTCATAGGATTGGATTTTCAAGGGCGAATATGTGTCGCCTTTGCTTGGAGGAAGACGAAATCTCTCTCACTTGCTATGTGAATGCCCAGTTATCAGTATTTCAGGTCCAGAAGATTAATCCTTGGGCGTGATCGACTAATTTCCACGATCACCAGGCGCTACCTCATGAAGGCTAGTTGTTGACCACCACTTAAATTACCGATATTGTTTGAAAACATTGCCTCAACAGTTTTCCCTCCAAACGATTTGAGACCGGAGTTGGAAGCACCGTATTAGCGGAAGGCCACATGCCCGCCATCATAGAGAGCGAAATACTACAAGCCCCATCCAGGTTGGAGGACATTAAGTCACCTGGTCCGGATGGCTAATCAGCCACAACCGTGCTTGCGAAGTAATTCCAGTGTTTTGGGTTTAGTCAGTATGCATTTGACATAACTCTGCGCCGTCTACAGGGTAGAGTATCAAGGCAAGATTCCCCTCACAGCTCACTTGACTAACAAACAAGCTACACATGAGTCAACCCATAACTACTGCTCTTCATCAGCCACCAGAACTATAGAATATCGATCTCACACCCGCATCCACCGTACTTACTGTTCCCAATTTTGGCAAGCAAGTCTTTAAACCCATCGCTAAAAAATCCGCTAAAGGGTAACCGATCCAATTTTTTAGTGTCTACTGCTTGATAAAAGGCATTAGCACAAAGATACATGTATGGATGGGGTTGTAGTTTTGGGTCATTTTGGTACATAGTCCCATTCGTTACAGAAGCATCCCTGAGAAGATTGGGCTGGATACTCTACTATCGGTGTCAGATCGAACCTAAAAAAAAAATTTATCTGGATGTAAAAAAGCCACTGAGAATCGTAATCATAAAGGCTGCGGATGTTTAGGAACCGACAGTTATGCTTTTACCTATCAGGTTTATGCTTTTTGAGAGGAACAGTGTATACCTGGAACCACAGAGAAAATTTTGAGTTTGAAAGTTAAAGCCTTACTTACAGACGTGGTCAAGGGGTGTTCGGTAGCTCAGTGTGCAGACTGCCTCTATCACTGGATTGGCGTTTATATTGCCTTAATAAAAATTAGTGGTACTACAATATTTGCAATCCTAAAGGTTTGTGTTCGTAGAGACGACTCATGGGATGATCGCTCAGCGATCGCACTTAAACTTTCGGTTCCTAGCATTTTATTCGTATATTTTCTATACCGATATGTTCCTTTAGGCCATAGTTGTTTCAAGGAATGTCGCCACATTAAAAAAATATGTAAATAGGGCTCGGAATTGGATGTTAAACTACGATCGCTGAGGGATCATCCCATGAGTCGTCTCTACGAACACAAACCTTAACAGCCGACCATTGTATTTTTTTTTTTTGCTGTATTGCTCATAGTGGAATTTGAACCTGGGTCTTTGTGAAGGCTAGTCATACGTTCTAGCCATTCAGCTATCCAAACTACTTGATTAAGAAAAACTTTTTGCCGGGAAATTAATTAACATTAAACCTTAATTTCCAATGAATATGTACCGTATTATCTCCTATTTCTTTTGGGGTCGTTTATTTCATTTATTTAGTGTAAATATTACATTCGTCCCCAACCGAAACAGACTGGAAATAAAATTAGTACACTGATATGGACTTACAAATTATAGACTCCATACAGTCGGAGTCAAGGTGCATAAAAATAAGGCGAGGTGTCGAAAATTCGAATCCTGACTGTCGGAGTTGATTCACATCACATTTTTCTTACTACTATGAAGTTATAATTCCTAATTCATATGAAAAAGGTTAATTTTGGACAACTACACTAACACAATTAAAACTATAAATTCCAAATGGTTTTTTGAATTTGTATTACATTATTTTAAAAATTATATTTTAAGTGGGCTAATGCGTATTTCAAAAGAATTTCTGCTAAAAAACAAATTATGGCAGCAGTCATACCGAGTCCAAAGAATATTGAAATATAAATCAAATTTTCCGTATTCAAGGCTGTAAATTCATCTTCCAATTCCACTTTCTTTTCAAATTGATATTTTATTATATCCACAATACTATCCTGTTGCCATTTGTCTCGCAAACCAGAGGCCCACACGTGCAATATGTAATCTTCAAAATAGAGCGCAAACGAAGAATTTTTTCGAATTAATGTTCCCGTATATGGGCTACTGACAAACAAACCGGGTACATAAAAAATCGGACGTTTCAAAAAACTCTGATAGTAAAGTATGATACTCCCATCATCCGACGGCACACCGAGCCCATACGATCCATTCATCGTGAATATCATATCATAGTAGGTCTTCTTGTCCACTCCCTGAACTATTTCGTCACTGTATTCGGGCAGGACATGAATACTGTTGTAGTAATTCACGTAAAGATCGTACGACAATAATTTCTGTCCGCGATCTCTAATGTCCTTCGGAGTTTTCATTTGTGGCTCGTACACGGTGGTAGTCATAAAACTGGACAACAGAGCCAAGTAGAAATTTGTGAGCATAAAGCCTAAAACGATTACTTGTATTCGCATGTATCTGAAAGGCCAAGAAATCAAAGGCTCCGATGGCAGCGACTGCGATGAAAGACCTAAAATTGCATTACACATGGCTCGTCCGAAATCCTTAATATCTTCTCGCGTCCACTTGTAAATATATTCGCTGATTGCAATGAAAATTGCGGCAACAAGAATGCCAATCCATGCCATGGGTGAAAATGGCAAAACTACATAGGCCGAAGCTGCAACACTTTTACTGAACGGCACAAGAAAGTAATAGTCAGTTTTAGACAACGGATTGGTTATCATTAAATTGTCATAGAAAACCAAATTACGCAAAAATGTAGCCAAGTCGATTCGCCCTTCGGACATTTCAATTTCAGCTTCAAACAAATTCATATTTTCACCACTCTCTTTCACGACATCCACCATCGAGGCATTCATCATTTCGATAAATGTTGCGTAGAATTTCGGCACATAGCCGCTGATATGACGTTTTCCATCCGTCCCAATGAAACTAAATGATCGCGGAAAATCTTCAACCATGGCACGTTTTAATGCGGTACCGTGATGATCGCGCGTCTTAGTACGAAATAATTCGTAAAAAATTTGTTCAGGATGAACTCTAATCACCATCATATGCGGAAAAGGTTCGAAGCTGTAAAGTAAATCTGGTGGATTTGGGAATGCGGCAACCACTCCGAAAACTCCGAATTTCCAGCACCATGAAAATAGTTCATCAAGTATGTCCGAACGTGACGCGGCTTCATTGGTGAGTATAAAAATGATTTTCACCTGTTGAAATCGATCAATTGAACCTTCGATTGGGTCAAGAGATGTTGTTAAATCGTCTCGAACAATGCAAAACACTAAAAATGGTAGACGGAACAATTTCAAAATATTTTTCGGAGATTTTACCGATAGGATGATTCCTGACACGTAGAGGTGTTTTTGAGTTTGCTGAGAAATTTCGTTGGCAATATCCAGACTTTCGGTGTCGTTCGGAGAGAATATCGCGAAATCTCGAAAGTTTCGTGTGAGATTTTCGTTGATATAATATCTGCTGAGATTTGACAACAGGGAAATTGTTAAGAGTTGAACTCCTAACATTATGGCGATTTGATTTCAACTGCACTATATCAAGATTCGATTTAATTTATATCACTCCGAAAACTATGCAATTTTGCGTCGTATCAAAACATAACAGAGCTTAGTATTAATCATAGTGGGTGCATATTTACAGAGGTCTTGTTTGCATTTAGAAAATCAATTGATCAATTATTTTGTTTAACTTAGATATCAAAACAAAAGTGTACAATTGCTCAGTTCTGATACGTAATTATCAATAATTTTTCTTATTTACTATCCAATTTAAAGATAATCGTCGTTTATATAACAAAAGGATATGCAATTTGTTTTTTTTTTATTTAACTGTACTATCACAAATCTACCATATTTTTATTAAATTCTCTCACAGTGCATAATAATAGTTGGAAATGAAATAAAATAGCATGATTCATTTCATATATGTAAATGGATATAAATATGAACTTATATAGTTTTCCATTGATTCTTCGTGTATTTTCCTAATCGCTATAAAATGGACAAAAAAAAAACATTCACTAGAAATTCTCAGCAAAAAACCTAACCATATCATCAGTGCGTCATATCAAATATGCCATCACCATTACCACCCCCGCACAACACCCGGAAAAACTGAATTCTTCATTGGACGAGAAAAAAAAACACCCCACATCCTATTACAATGCATTTTTGTGCATATACATATTCGCAACATTGAACCCCACCGTGCACCACCAAAAGGCAATTTAGTGACGACTTGAAAAAATCCATTCGGGATAAAATCGTAGAAAAATCGGAACAACAAAAAATCAAAATTTTTTCCGAAATTATTAAAAGCACGATGCATAGTAAATCGTATACAGTCAGATTATATGTTGCTGGTTTTGGAGTTGTGTGTGTTCGTTTTTTTTCTTCGCATACTTCTCTCTAAAGTGCACCCTCGATTCTACCCCCGCGACAGTTTTTGTAGCGTGCACCCATCATGTCATCCAATCTCATTGTCAAGTGATGACTTTTCTTCATAAAAGTTGCGGTGGTGGACTGAAAACGCCTCCCCCTTTATGGTACTGCCACTTTTTTTATGCTCTTCTCACACCCCGAACGGCCGGGCGACCTAACGAAACGTTCGTTCTGTTCCGGCCCCCCTCAGCCCATATGCGATGCATTTTGCAATACGCTAGCCGAAAAAAAATATTTTTTGATGCACCGAAAAGTGCACTTCTCTATGCATTGCATTCGGCAAGTGAACGACAATATCTGAATGGCAGCGCTCTGCTACGTACTCTCTAAATCTCTAGGGCTGTATAGATAGGTTTTGTGTGCGATACTTTACGATATACACGCGCGGTGCATGCATATACGTTTGTGTGCGTTTTGTGCATTTTGGGGCTTTATGTGGCAAAAAACTCTTCAGTTGAAGAATATGTGCATGCAGTTATGGGTTTGGGTGTACCTACTACTACTATTGCGATTTTCTAATTTTTTGTAGATGAATTCTTTTTTTTGTTTTCTTTCTCGTTTTTTTTGCATTGTGTAAGTTGATAAGCTCGGCTTTTGATAGTTGTAAGTGGGCGAACAATTTGACTATTTCTATAGTGGAGGCGGAGCGGGTGAAAATTGAAAAAAAAACTAAACGAAGCAATCTTGTACATAACAAACGTTTTGGGGATTGGGTATAGTTATTGAGTGAGTGTTGCCAACTGGGAAATTTGTTCTGATGCGCTGAAATGGATCAATAAAGATTTACTGCTGGAAATTCTCTAGTAAATATTACGTAGATATGAAAACACAGTTGTAAATGCGGGCTTCAAATGTAATAGAATTGCTAAAAAATTTACCATTATCATGTTTTTTTTGAAGAAGTCATCGAACATGACACGTCCTATTAAATTAAAATACTTTTCCTAATAAATTAATGCAAATTTTGACGTTAGCTTCTCAAGTTTCATCACATTTCTAATTAACTGACTATTTTGCGGTTCCAATTATATACAGGACCCAGGGACGTAGCCAGGATTTTGTTTCGGGAGGGGTCCCAATATTGCCCCCCACACTATTTTTTGTTTTCTATAAATTTGATGAAAACGATTTCAACCTTTAAATTGAAATTATGGTCTGTGTTATTATGTTAATTTTAACAGGGTAGTACACTAAGAATTACTACAAAATTCCATGTGTCCCGAAAGAAATTAACCTTCAAGCGGGCGCGCGGGCGGTAATTTACCGCCCTGATCATATAAACACGCATAGCTTTTCCTCCGTTGGCCGAATCGAGGTGGGAGAAGTATGTATTCTTAAGTCATACTGTTATAGATACGATACAATAAAATTTTGGGTAAATTTTACCTTCCATACCTTTCCAGCCGTCATCAAACGTTCAGGGATTGTATATTTTGGTATTAGTCTAGTACAGATGGCTCAAAACCCAAACATCTAAAAGAAAAAGAAATTTTTGATGCCAAATTGTTGAATACACTGCCCAATATACGCAATAAAAAGTTACACCAATTTGCGCCATGGGTTCAGGGGGGAGGGGGTCCCAAAGGGGTGAAAATTTACTTTTTTACAAATAACTGGAAAACTATGAATCTGACCTTAAAATCTTCTGAGGACGAAACAAACTAAACAAAATTGCCTTTGTAATGATATATAACACTCTAGACGTTTTCTCGGAAAATTATACCCTAGACCCAAAAGTATTATAGAGAATTTACATTTTTTGAGTTTTACATTTCGGACTGTAACTCTTGATAGAAAGAGCCTAGGGTGACGAAATCTTGTTCTTTCTATTACCAACAAAATGTACTTGGTCTGTATCAAAAATTGAGGTGCTCCGACCATTGATGCCTCCCTCACTCCTCCTAACATTTTCCAAAAAGGCATGCCTGTAGCTTCTTTTCAAATTGAGCCAGGTAGATAAAATTTGGTGAGGTGCCTAGTCTAAGCCCTATTATGCTCCTCACAAAAAAATTGTTACCATCCGATCAAAACTAAGGGTACTCCCCATACAAAGTAAACCAAAATTCTAAAAAAAATCACATTTTTTCACTTCTAAATTCTATCTAAAATGAAAAAATAAAATTTATTTCTTAGAACGTCATTATAACAGTTAATTGTAGTCTTGTTAATGTATATTCTAAAGTTTGTACCAGAGCATGCCTTACAAGTACGAAAAATGTGGTTTGAAGGTTGCTAGTACACGTTACTCGATTTATTCGGAACTAGCCTTTGAACTAGTACCAATGACTTTCAAACACAATTTGTTGATACTTGTAGTTAACGCTTTGATGCAAAATTTTGAACATAAATTCAGAGGACTACAATTAACTGTTATAATGTCGTTCTAAGAGATAAATTTTATTTTTCCGTTTTAGATAGAATTTAGAAATGAAAAAATGTGAAATTTGTTAGAATTTTCGTTCACTTTGTATGGGGGGTACCCTTAGTTTTGATCGGATGGTAATAATTTTTGGTGGGGAGCATAATGGAGCTTAGACTAGGCACCCTACCAAATTTGATCTGCCTGGCTCAGTTTAAAAAGAAGCTACAGGCATGCCTATTTGAAAAATGTTAAGAGGAGTGAGGGGGCGTCAATGGTCGGAGCACTCCAATTTTTGGTACGAATCAAATAAATTTTGTTATCAATATATGGACAAGATTTCATGACAGTAGGTCTATTCTATCAAGAGTTACAGTGCGAAATGTAAAACTCGAAAAAGCCAAATTCACTATAATACTTTTGGGTCTAGGGTATAATTTTCTGAGAAAATGTCTAAAGTGTTACATATCATTACAAAGGTAATTTTATGTTGTTTGTTTTGTCCTCAGCTCATTTTAAGGTCAGACTCATAGTTTTCCAGATATTTGCAAGAAACTGAATTTTTACCCCTTTGCCACCCCCTTAACCCATGGCGCAAATTAGTGTAACTTTTTACTGCGTATATTAGGCAGTGTATTCAACAATTTGGCATCAAAAATTTCTTTTCTTTTTGGATGTTTAGGTTTGAGGCTATTTTGAACCAATTGTAAAAAAAAATAAAATAACTAATAACTATTATAGTTGTGCTCAAAATGTGTGTGCTCTGTGTAATATCACTGAAGTGACATGCTTCGCTAAAACTGCTGAACTTGTTTTATTGTTCACCAGATAATACTTTTTATGATGATAACTTATTTGGGACATGCTCTTCTTTCAATTTACCATAATTATGAGAATGGAAGTTGTACGGTTGAGCGCAAATGGAGGGGAAAAGACGAGGGCGGTAAATTACCGCCGCGCGCCCGGTAATGTCACAAAAAATGCGCGCCCGTTTGAAGGTTAAGGGGAAGTCCTCTTCGAAATGAACAGTGTGATTTTGTGAAATATGTGTTACTGGAGATCTTTTGCTAGAACGGTTCAGTATTTAATAGCAACGATTCTAAATTAAAAAGAAGGGAAAGGCTTTTTCGGGGTTTGTTAGGAGCACCGAAAGGAAGATTTAAATTTATGGTTATTTCACTAGGGTCCATCGTTAGAAAAAATATATATTAGAGCTCCAACCAGTGGCACAACTTGGATCTTGGATCAAAAATTGTCGATGCAAATTTTTGCGTATTTTAGCGTCGTAAGAACACGAGTCGAGAATCACTCTTTTCAGCATTGTGGTTGACGAGGGAGGGTTTAAATGTATATCACAACGGTCTACAAGGTAGATCAAGGCGCGCAGCCGGATTTTAGAAAAAAGGCATGGAAAATGCAAAAAAAGGAATTTATGCACAAACAAAATCTGGGCTGGTGTTGCGCTAATATCTTCCCAGGTAAAAAAAAACATTGGGATCACTGGTAGGCAGAGCTCAAACTTGTGTAGTTCTTATTTTCAAATTTTCTTTTCACAATTTCTCGGTCTACCCCTCCCGTTGTTGCGCCACTGTTTCCAACTAATAATAGGGCAAATTATTGATTTTGGCTTCATGTTTCACAATCTTGGTCATCAGCTTGATTTAAATGCCCAGTTTCCCTGACACCAATAAAGTTATAAAGTTGTATATATTTGGAATATTTCGGAATGTGGCGAGGCTACAACGGATGTTTTTCTATCTGCGGTGGTTTTTTTGGGTGCGTGGAAAGAAATCTGGGATTTGGGCTGGAATGGGGAGCACAGAGAGTAAAAGCAGGACATATCCACCTAAAGAGAGATGTCTGGCCACCCTATCCCATGCACATTTTCAAATGACTAATATATTAATTTAGCCATAGGTGTAAGCCGGAAATATCAATTATGTTGCATTCTGGATTTTCTAGCAATGCTCAGGCTAAACCATTGTTCATCGCGTTCTGAAATTATTTCTTAACAACATTTAGGACCTCAGCAGCGGAAAGTTCAAAAACCCAAACTCTTAGGCAAATTAGGATAAATAATAACGAGAATTCTGTACCGAATGCGATTAGTAATTTTCTACACATAATTAGTAGTGTTCAGCCGCATCACTACTAGCGGCACTTTCAACCAAGCTAACAATTTGAAAATATTGATTAAACTCTTAAATCGACTGCTATTTAGGTGAATGAGTAATGATGTCTAAATAAATAGCGGAGCTAAGAAGACGTCAATCTTTTTCAAAATAATGTTATCAAAACGCTGACTCCGATTATTTCTGCAAACATTTCGGGAAGGGTCCGGACCCCATGGACCCCTCCCCTGGCTACGTGCCTGACGGCCGAACTCACAATGTTCAAACAATTTAAATTGCGACAATGTATTCGGAACTTATGTCCAAAATTAAAAGCATTCCTTGCCCAAGGCAATTTTTGCATCTATTTTCGGTTTTTATGGCCAACATTTTCTCAGGGGGTGCCATGATCAGCAGATCTCGCAACTGGAGGCACGAGCTGAAAAAAATTGGGAACCACTGTTCTAGCGGGAAAAAAAATCCAAAAAGCATTATTGTTATAAAAACGTCTATATTGTGAACGCAACCACTACTTAACGAATAACTACTTGTCAATCTACGTTGACGTTTGCCTTGGCTCTTCCGGGTTATACATTGTGCGGAATAAACGTGTCGAGAGAAACTCCAAGGTGTTTTAATTCAACCCGTGAGAATATTCCCATCCCATCAATTATGAAAATGGGGGCAGAATTATCTGTTTTGGAAATTGTTTCAAAAAATGTTTTTCATTGACGTGTGTGAGTTTGCCAGCATTTTCATTTTTTATTTTAATTAGTTAAACCGAATTTCTGTAGACAAACTGTACTTATTCGACAAAGAAGAGTTGATGTTAGAAGTCCCTTTTTGGACGACCTCTAAAAATTAAGAGATTTCACATTTTCCGAAAAGTAATAAAAAATGGAAAATTATTTCATTATATAAGTGTTTCCTATTAATATAGCTTTCGATTGAATTGTCCTTTTCCAGGTTTACTCAGGTTCATACAAACTGACAACCAAACATCTAGCTAAAAGATGACCACAATAAAGATACTCACGTAGCACATATACCAGAAAGCCAAATTCACGTTAATATCTTCGACATTAATTCGATTTAACGGTTTTTAGTAAAAAAAAAAAACGAAAATTTACACACTTCAATGAAAAGCAACATTTTTGAGAAAGAATTTTGAATCATTTTTTAAACAAGTATTTTTGCCGCTCTTTCCATAACGTTTAAAGCGGTACGCCACTGTGCATGAGAGATACATTTGTAATTTCTTAATTCTATGGATGTATGCAAGCACATTTCCTAACATGAACTCCAAAAATCTTATTTCTCGCTAGAACGTGAATCTGAAACAATGTGGACGTAGGTTTACGGGAATGCTATCATGAATTAAGGGCAGAATTAAGATCGAGAGTGAAATTCTTCCCGCTGCGATTTTATCAATAAAAATGCGTACTTACTGTGGTCGAATATGTCACAAACGGTGGGGAATTCCATAAGCTACAATCCGAGACCGGTTCCATAATTCTCCTCGGCCATTTTATGTATTTTTTTTCGATTCCCCGGTTATTTGCCATTTCACGATGAAATAACTGGGGAATCGGAAAAAATACATAAAATGGCCGAGAAAAATTATGGAACTGTTTTCAGATTGCAGCGTATGGAATTCCTCAGCATTCTCCACATATTCCACATATTAGCGTAAATTGTTCAACGATAAAGTGCTATAACAATTTCGAAGCATCTTGGTTGTTATAATTTTTTTTTTGAGAAAAACACGGGGTTCCCTAAAGCGCGGGGCCCGTGGCATTTGCCACCTTCTGCCACGTGGTCAATCCGGCACTGATTAACCGTACGCTCTTCTTCGTGGAGTGACCGCGTACTGGAGTTTATATGACCCGTCACTATGTGAAAGGGTATATTAACCTTAGAGCAGGTATTAATAGAAGGAGAGGGCGAAAGTCAAAAATTCCATACAAAGTGACAGCTCAAAAAATGTGCCGAGAATCTAATACATGGGAGAGCAAGCATCTAACAGTAAAGTAGTAATTGTGTCAAAAATTCTTGCGCGCTTGGTTGAATTCTTCTTCTTCATTATCTTTGTCTTTAAAAGTGGGTTGTCAAAGCATGGAACTTTGTTTGAATCGAGATGTGTGTTACTCTACTTGTGTCAAATCGCTTTGCTTCAACAGTGTTGTTATTGTATTTTTCTCTCCCGTGAATTTGCGCTTTCGGCACACTTTTTAAGTGATGTTTCCTCTCCTTCTATTAATACCTGCTCGAAGATATTAACTTTGTCATGAAGTTTGCAACGCACAGAAGGAAGCACCTTCGACTAGTATATATATATTATTGATCAGTGTAACGAGAGAAATCAATTGAGAGATGTCCGTCTGCTGCAACGCAAACTAGTCGCTAAGTTTTGAAGCTATCGGGCTGAATTTTATACAATTTTTTTTTAGTGTACGCTGTATATATGTCGGAACGAATGGAATCGGACCATGGAGTCATGGGGCTGCCCCTGAGAATTAGGTTCTTCTAAAAAACACTTTGTACTTTATGTACCAATCTTAACCAAACTTTACCCAAATGTGTTCCTAGTAAAGCCTCAAAAGATATCTAGGAACGGATGAAATCAGAGCACTATGTCATGGGGCTTGTCATATAAACCGAAATAGAATCCTTGGAAAAAAGGGTTTTCTAAAAAAAACTAATTCTTTATGAACCAACCTTAACCAAACTTCACCTAAATGTGTTCATAGTAAAGCCTCAAAACATATCTAGAAATGGATGGAATCGGAACATAACCTCATAGGGCTCTCATACCATATCCAACCCCAAAATATTAGGTTCTTGTGAGAAAAACGTCTGGGAGGGGCTTAAGCCCCCATAGCCCCTCCCGTGGTTGCCCCACTGATTATGATTACGTTTTTTATGAAAATTTTAAGTACCAATTTTTTTTTTTTGTAATTTGTTTTTACTTATTTTTATTTATTTTTATTATTTACAACATGAATTATGTAAATATTAAGGGACATCTTTAATAATACTATTAAACACTTAGTTTTCCACGTTTACTATGCATTTCACGATGATTCTCTGCGTTCCACGGGGTGATCCACTGTGTACACCCCATGGTAGACACAGTGAATCATTCCATTCGGAAGGTTTATTTTCAAAGCCTATTTTTGCCTTTCAAAAAAGCTTTTATTTGAAACGTTTCTTTTTTAAATTAAGCCAATAAACTTGTAAGGCAATTGAAATTATAATCTTATACTTAATCTACAGTGGCGTCACGTTTCCCAATTTTCTTGTGTTCGAGATCGAAACGTTAGATTTTTTTTTCAGAAAAAAAATTATAGAACATAACCCACATTGAAAGCAGTCTACATTATAAGCAAAAACAACAAACTCCATTTTCTAAAAAAAAAAAATGATCCTAGACTAAAACTGATTACTATAGATATGTGGATAACATCCATAACCAAGAAAAAATAAAACGACTAAAATAAAATTCATGGTAGAGATGCTCCCAAAGGCAAATAATTTACGTATCTTGACTCGCTAGTTTGTCGTCAGACATCTGTTACTTGATTTCTTGAGTCTGAGTTTAAAAAGTAAAGGTTTTCTCACCTAAACCATTTTTAGTAACTGTGGTTAGCCATTCCGATCAATAGGTCATCCTATATCCTTTTTACAACATTGTGAACAGCTTAGCAATCAATCGATATTTTAATACTCTCCAATAACTGGATTATGGGCAGCGCCCGCTCTAGCACTTGTGCCGCCCCGGGCAAAACTGCCGCACCTAAGATTTTTATTTGAACATGTTCATGGGATGTGTCGACTTTATTTTACCAGGAAGGATGCTTTTCTGACACATTTTGAGTTATTTGAATCCCACCTAGAAATAAGTTTTCCATTCCTAAGATTCCATACGAAAACAGAAGAAAAACCGGAAAACAAGAGTCGTTCCTATCCAACTCAACCTTTATGCTCATCGAGTGCTAAATGTAGCCTTTTTTATCATTATGAACTTGAGAACGTCAATCTAGACTGCAATTTCCCGAAGAAGACGTATTGGTGATGTAGTAGTCGTTAAGAAATGCGCCTAAAAAGATTTAACGGAAACACTATATTGTATAATCCAAAAGGTAATCTAAGGACAGCTTACGTCCCTAACGTTTCAGTAATGCCAATTTAATCTCCCTATAGTGCCTCAATATCGGTAATCTTACGGAATACTACTGAGTGAAATGAGCTGAGACGAGAACCCAGGGTATGTCAAGAAGCAGACTCTAAGTCAACCAATCTTGTTGATAAATTCTGGACAAGTGCTCACTTCGGACTCTAGCTTCTTGAAATTTTATCTGTTTCCTGAGGTTCTTAACTACTAGTTGAGGCTACGATACAATCATACAGTTACTTCCTTCGTGTGCTTTGTTTGCTTTACTAAAAACGTTTGGTGCTGATTTTTGGTTTTGGTAAATTTTTCGAAGGCCATTAAACACAACTTTAAAAAAAACTGTGCAGCTAATAATTTTGTGGCGAAAGCAAAAACACCATGGAATCTAAAATTAAGTAACGGTTTTATTCCTGCAATTTATAGAGTTGCAGTTCTTTGTCAGTAACGCCCTCGAGCTAATTACCATTAATTTACTAGTGTTTTAGCCTTTTTTACCGGAAATAAGTTTCAGCTTTCATGTAGTTTTCCGTCTATGAAGTACTACCCAAAATACCGCCCCTCCCTAGAGCAGGCGCTGATTATTGGCCCAATTTTACGCAAGAACCTTCAAAGAGAGGCACTCCGCCTGAAGTTGAACCTTTATTAATTTTCAATATTATTATGAGCCAAAACCTTGATAATTTATGGATTGTTCTGATGACTGTTGAGTTAAGTTGCGTCTTTCCGGTGCAAACAGAGTATAATACTTAGAAATCCAAGCTTCACCATACCCAAAATTCTATAGCTCACTTACGCATTTTTCTGACATATTAGTAAAAATGCATGTCTTTTGAAAGAACAGTTACCCGAGGATAAATCAAACAAAATTTCGTTATGATTTCGGATTTGGGGCCCTTTTGGCTTGGGGGCCGGTGTTCCACTGCACACATGGAACACCGTACGTTACGCCACTGTTAATCTAATACTTACTTTAAACAACATGGCAACAAACAAAAAATTATCCACTGCACAGGTTACCCTTCATATTTTCCGCGAGTAGGAGGAATTTTGCCGCCTACCGATCTCTTCTCTTCTCTCTTATTTTTCCGATCCGGCGATTTATCGATTAATCCTTGTTCCCTAAATTGTTCAATATGGCTAGTAGTGTAATCATTAGGTGATTTCAGATTGCCAAGTGTGGTGGAGAATTCTTTTTTTGTTTCTTATGTTATTGAAAAAAAATTATGGGTCTTTTCGCGGTTTTAACTCTGTTTCGCAACGAAACTTTGGTGGGAAACTCCTGATTCGAGCTCAGCACCCCAAAAGCATACATACTTTATTCTAAGTCTGTAATTTTTTGCATTAGTTGTATGTATCTAGGCATTTTTTATTTCTATTGCTACTGACATCATACATTCTATAAAAGTGTATGTTTATAATTATTTATATTCAAACTTCATACATTTAAAGAAATTTTCTGTTTATTTGAAGTAAAGTAAAAACTTCATTGGTTTTAGTACACGTTTTTTTTTCTCGGTGCAGAAATTGAGGCCAAAAACTCGTCAGGATTTGACAAATTCTATCAGTGACACAGTGGCTTATGGGGTGACCAGCGTATGTACACAATATAATAACATGTCCATGGCTAATATACGAGCATACTTGCAAATGTAAATGTACAAGTACAACTGCTTCTGCTATACTAAAAACAAAACTCTGAAACAACCAATTCACAAATTTGTCTAACGACCAATAAATGCTCTAGCAAAATGCATTTGTACAAATCAATTACAGGCCAAATAAGGTCATATTTTAAGCTCAATTTTATTCAATGCTCCAATAAGTTGTTTGTTGTTGACGATGACGACTGTCTCCAGTCGTATACTAAATTCATAGTTTACAGTTGAAAGGAAATGGCGGGCAAAAATCAATCAGTTTTTCAGTTGCATAATCGACATTGGCGTTTCGGCATGCCACTGACTCATTTTCTAATGAAAATGAAGGTCAAATAAATTGTCGAGAGAACGCCGTGTTGTGTTCTTTTTTTATACATATCCAGAAAATTGTGCACTTTGGAAAGTCTCAACTTGAATGCGTAAATGCAGTTTGATTTTTCAGTAATAAGTGCCCATAGAACAATAATGAGATTAAAAGTTCAGTCACGACAGAATGCGACCGTATACAACGGAGTTGGGGTTTTTACCAACGAAATTGCAATAGGTCCACACACAAACAACCTACTGCACACAAAAAAAAACGCATTCTATCCAGAAATCTAATCTACCGGCAATCAAACATGGCGCACTCAACTGCATAGACATTGCACTCGGTTCCCCTCCACCGTCTTCCATTATTATTGAAACTATCAACTTCGTTCTAATATTTGAAAAAATTAGTTGTTCTTTTTTTCGATTCGTTTTTGTAAAATAATTGAAAAAAAAAAAACATTTTACCTTGACGCCTGGCGTTTGTAAGCCAGCGCGCGAGTTAACTCAATAGCGTCGACCATTAGATACCACCACATCAGAAACTGGATGGAAAAAAAGTGAATCAAGTTTACCTTCAAGCCTTGTCGAAGCTTTTTTTCGTGTGTTGTTTTTCGCGTTTCACTGCATTTGGCCATGACGGAAAATGCAACGTGAAACGCGAAATGCATCCAGCACTGCACACGCATACAAAGATATTAATCGAGTGGCTCATACGTAAGGTATATTGGCGGTCTCGCGCTTGTCATGGAGCCACGAATGCCAGTATCTATAGTTAGGTATGTAGGTGCATCCAGATGCATCGATATTGAAACATCGAACGCCGAAATGCCAAATCAACTCGACAATGCCGAGACCAAGTAACCACTAGAAAATATTGTCGTCCAAAATACGAAAAAAACTGTGTGTTCGTCCATGATGCACTGAAGGACGCCAACAAACGACCGACACCGGGCGGGAACGTATATTGTACAGCGCCAGAGCAGCATTGTGCATCTGAAAAACACGAAAATTGCGGAAAATGTGGAAAACGAACACACGAAATAAAACGCAGAGAGAAAAAAAAATTGTGCAATTATCTATCATTACATCGCTGGCGTGGCGAAGGAGAGTTGCAGAGAGGCAGGGGTTGGTTTGGTTTGGTGTTGTGTGAATTTTCACGTTTCCTATTCGCATTCAATGCCATTTCCCGAGTGTTTTAAGCTTGTTTTTTGACATGACGAATATTTTTCCTGTGCACGCTCGCGGGATTAATGCCATACCAGCTTCCGCAATGAAACTTTTGTCACCTTTTCTGAAAAATGATTCCCTTGTATGGAGGTTCGTGTGTTACATCGACGTAGCGGAAGTGTACCTACTCCCACTTTTCGCTCATACATGAATTATCCAAAATACATTTTTTTTTGCCAGGGTTGTCACATTGAAATTATTGTAAATTCGTCAGGGGATTTTAATATGGCAATTTATATGATTAATTTTTTAGTTATTAAGGGCTGAACTAAGATCGAGAGTGAAATTCTTCCCGTTGCGATTTTATCAATAAAAATACATACTTACTGTCGTGGAATATCTCACAAACGGTGGGGAGTTCCATAAGCTACAATCCGAGACCGGTTCCATAATCTCCTCGGCAATTTTCTGTATTATTTTTCGATTCCACGGTCAATGACATTTCACGATGAAATAACCGAGGAATCCGAAAAAATACATAAAATGGCCGAGGAAAATTATGGAACTGTTTTCGGATTGTAGCTTATGGAATTCCCCATCATTCCCCACATATTCCACGACAGTAAGAATACATTTTCATTGAAAAAATCGCAGCGGACAAAAATTTCACTCTCGATGTCAGTACTAGGCCTTAGAAAGAATTCTAACCTCTGTTTTCAGGGTTTTTTAGAATTTTTTTTTTTTTTCAAAAAACCCTTATGAAATCGATTTTGTCTGTCCGTCCGTCTGTTCGTCTGACCGTCTGTCCGTCCGTCTGTTCACTAAATAACTCGCGAACGGCTCAACCGATTGTCATGAAATTTGGTAGGAATGTGTAGAATGGTTACAGTCTTTGGCACATATACCTTAGAAGTTGGTGGGAAGAAGATAACAGGGTGTCCCGAACGTTTGAAAAAAGTCGACTTTTTTCGTTTTTATCGGAGATTGACATATGGGTATTTAAATCAAAGAACTAAATGAGTACATCTCACATCAGTTAAAATTTTCCAGTTTCGAATAACGGTAAAAAAGTTATTGGCGTTCAAAGTTAAACTTCCTTTTCGACCTCCGTTTTTCTAAACCGTTATAGGGATCGATATGAAACTTTGCACAAAGATTGGTCAGTATGGCTTTATATACGCTAAATATTAAGACTGTTGACTTTTCCTAAGGAAAAGTAAATAACAGTAAATTTGTAAAATTTGAATTTGATCGTGTGTAGTCCCTTTTAGGTTTCCAAATATGAAAATTCTGCTAGGGATTTTTAGAAAATTACATAGGGAATATGTCTACGAATTTTCATTCGAATATGTGTATCCAAACCGGAAATATAGCCAAGTTAGTATTTAGTAAGGACCTTTCAATCGATTGTACAATCGAGAGTCTATGGCGACTCTAAGGCAATTCTTAACATGGAAGATGGCTTAAATTCACCCAAGCAGTTTTAAATTTCTAAATTTTATTTATGCAAAGTTACTGGTAACCCGAAGTATTCCCTGAAACACGTTACACTAGGTTCAAACTTCTAAAAAAGAAAGCATAAATGTTATGCCGATTTTTAGTGGTTATTGAGATATTTTGCTTTTTGAGTTTTTTTTTTAAGAAATTGGCAGTTTCTAACATATGAAATAAAACGGACCGAAAATTACTTGGCGTATTTATCGAAACTTGTTTTTCTCTTTTAGCCAATAATACAAAAGATATTTCGTATTTATTAAAAATTAAAAAAAAGTCTTCGGAAGTATTAATTTTTAATTAAGAAATAATAAAATGAATTTAATTTATTTATTACAATTAATTTTTAATTTACTATTACTCAAAAAAAGTTATACTACCTTCTAAAAACAAAAGTCCTTAAAATAATTATAACAGATTACCTTAACTTATGAAGGCAGCATTATCTGATTTGTACAAAAACTAAATAAACGCCTCCCTTTCAAATATTTTACAGTTCTGTATCGGTTTATCATGTCTTTTTTTAAAGAGTGCAATGTGGAAAGAAATCCATGGTAGCTTGTTTGATTAAAGTAGTAGTAGTCGAGTATTTTTAATAAAATTAAATTATTATTGAATTAAATTCATTTTTAGTTATTAATTTAATGCAGAAAAATAACCATAGATGCTTTACCACCCTTTAGGTGTCACTGATAGGCATATTTCATTTTTTTTTGCATTTTTGCTTATAAACTAATCGCAGATTTTGACAATAAAATTAATAATAGATAATAATTAATTATTATGATTTAGCTGACACTTTGGCAGTCATTCAAGATTTTAAGAGTTAAACACTCTTGAAATTTTGAATGACTGCCAATAAATAATAATAAAAAAATAGTAAAAAATTTATTTAATTCATTTTATTACTTAAATAAATTTAATAAAGAATAATCTACTACTAATTAAATCAAACTAACTACTAGAAAATTATCTCCGACTTACAACCTTTAAAAAAAGTCATAAAAACGATGTAGATCTAGAAGGGGGTTTCGAGCCATGTAGATAACTCTGCTTGCAACGAGTTTATAACAGCTAAAGACTTACCATTAATTGTAGAAAGTTTAAATTCAAAAAAAAAAATCTGCTGGATCACTGCTGCTGCTGATTCCTACTTTGATGTGCTAACTATTTTCTTAAATAATTGCCTAAGCTTAACATATTTCCCTAAAGTTTGGAAAACCGGAATAACTGTGTGCCCATACTAAAATTTGGAAATAGATCTCTACCGGAAAATTGCAGTCCTATCACTCTACTGGATTGTGAAAGAAAATTGGAGAAAATTATAAAGGATAAACTAGATAAATTCTGTTTAGAAAATTCAATTTTTAATAAATATCAGTTCGGCTTTACTGAGGGAAAATCAATCCAGCAAATTCTTACGCTGCTTAAGGAAGCAATCCACGATGGCGCCAGGCGTAAGTCACCATATCAATAGTATGCTCGATTGCCTTAAACAAAGCGTCTGATACAGTATGGACTAGAGGTCTGACATATAAAATATCTCATCACATTGTCTCCGAGAGCATTGTTCGGACGTTGATTAGTTACCTCTCACCGATAGGCAATTAAAAGTCAGAATTAGAAACGAGTTGTCGACATCAAGGGAGATTAAAGCAGGAGTACCCCAAGGATCAGTCCTGGGGGCCTCTAATATTCAATTTATATAATATTAAGAATTTTCCTGAAAGTTCAAATCTCATAAAGCATATAAGTTTTTTGGATGACATATTACTATATAAAAGCCAAATACTCCCATCAACGGGGAGATTTTACCTTGCAAAAATTGGGGACTTCTCAAATTTTTGATATGTTATAAAGACAGGTGGGGTAAGTTAAAATCCAAGTTTGCGTCACTTTCCCCCCTGTGCTCCCGCCGCTATCTTGAAAAAAACATCCAAAATCGGCTCTTTTATCAGTTTGCGGTCTATAACTTCTTCCCAGTCCATTTGAGCACAAAATGTGCCGAGACAATCTTGTAGAGCACAGAATTTCCTATAAATTTCATCTGACAAGTTTTACTCTACAATAAAAATTGGCAGAGTTATAGCGCAAAGAATATGCTAAAAATTCCAAAAATCATTACTAACAAATTTCAAAACATACTTCGAGAACTCTATACTAAAATGCAGAGGAGGCTATGAGTTATTGGTAGGTATACAATGCGTTTTTGTGAATTTGAAATTGGCATGATTTTTGATATTTTCTCCATTTTCTTCGCGCTATAACTCTGTTAATTTTGATTGTAGAGTACAACATCTCAGATTAAATTTGTAGGAAATTTTTTCCTATACAAAATTGTTTTGGCAGATTTTGTGCTCAAATGGACTGTAAAGAAGTTACAGGCCAAAAACTGATGAAAGGGCCGATTTTAGATTGTTTTTTGAAGATAGCGGCGGGAGCACAGGGGGGAAAGTGGCGCAAACTTGGATTTTAACTTACCCCACCTGTCTTTATAACATATCAAAAATTTGAGAAGTCCCCAATTTTTGCACGCTAACCCCTATTATTTCGTCTCTATTGATTGGAGTAAAAAGGCGGTTGGAAGATTAATAACTGAATTCAATAAAAACGCGAAATAGTTAAAAAAAAATATATTTATAGATGGAAGCTAACAGTAAATATTTCAAAAAGTAAAGTGATGCTTCTGCTCGAAAGAGCAGTATGTAGGACAGTGGTTCCCAACTCGCACATGACTGCGAACCACTTTGCTTGAACATGAACCACTACGGATCACCATCTTTTTTTGACGAATTGTGTTTTACAACGCCTTTAATTTTTTTTTTTAATGACAAGAAACTGGAAAACTTATGACAAAAAAGGAATGAAAACATTAGAAGTAAGCACCACATTCCTCATCTGTGACCGCCTCGTATTGAAATAACTTTAAGCAGGCTATGTAGAGTCGGCTTGGTCGAAATACGCACAAAAAAGTTCGGCCGAACCACACGCAACCGTTCAGGCCAACCACGTAAATGACGATAAAATTCAATTTCCCTGTTTTTATTTTGTGTGATACGGCGAACACAACGCTAAGTTGGAGCGGCTTTAGAAAAAATTTGTAAAATTTACAATGTAACACATCATCGAGTAACTTAGCACCGACATTTGTCCATTTATATCTTCGACAAACTGTGGGTGCGGAGTTTACTGTAATAACTATAAAACTAAGTACATATAGGCATACGCAGTAACATAAGCATATTTGTGGCTCTTCAGAACATGACAGACACCCTTAACTTTGAGAGTTAAAGACACCTAATTTTGCCAGATAATAATTCATTGAATGCGGTTGTACCGAGTAAATACTCCTTTTTCATAAGTAGGCCCATAGTATCTCGCGGACCACTTACGGGTCTCTCACGGACCATCTTCAGTCCGCGCACCACCTGTTGCGAAACAGTGATGTAGGAGATATAGAGAGAACACTAAAATCAATTTAACATTTGGGAATCATAGATTTAAGGTAACACATTTAATAATATATCTTGGTATTGTCATAGCGAAATTTTGCTCTAAAATTGCTGAGCTCGAATCCGCAGCTTCCCACCAAAATGTCGTTACAGAACAGGGCCAAAACCGCAAAAACAGTAAAAAAATTTCAGAGTTTTTGCTGTTTGCTTATAGCTCCAAAACTGTATACATTTATGCGAAAGCCTATCCATTTCATAATGTTTGTTAAAAATGGCAATTTAAATGATCAATTGTAGTAATACCGCCGAACGGATTTGTAATATTTATGTGCTCTGTAACATATTCATGGAGAGTGAGGAGCAAAAAAATGAAAAAACTGCGAACTTTTTGGGGTTTTTGGTGATTTGGACCCTGTTTCGCATCAATATATTGGTGGGAAGTTCCGGATTCATGATCAGCACAGCACAGCAAAACCATCGTTTTTGACAGCCCGGAACTAAAAATTTTTATGTGTTAGTTGGACTCTCGGCACATTGCCTCTCATTCTAACTAATGTAAAATAATAGCCATAAGAAACAATTGCCGCTATATTCTCGCTAATGCAAGCATTGTCACCAATACATAGACAATGTACTCTTCTCAACTGCACTTTTCGTACTAATGCAAAATTGTATGTCTCGAGAGTCCAAATAGCGCATAAACAAATTCTAGTTCCGGGCTGTGACTTACGATGGTTTTGTCAGCACCCCAAAAAACAAAACATTTTGCAATGTCATCTACTAGGGTTATCACGTGCCTACTACACTAAAGTTAGCTTAGGCCAGGCAACTGTGATTTAATGGAGCTGGTGCTGGATTCCTTTACTCTAGTTTTAGCTGTGAGCTCTCTATAGGCCCAGCTTAGTCTTCGCTTTGTTTGCTTAGACCTCGGTGTGAATTAGTCCAGTATTGCTCTCAGGTAAGGATAGACATTCCTCCCAACCACAGGAAATTTTAAATGCTCCAAAGTGTTATGTTAGAAGCCCTATTCGACTCACTGGATCATTTCCAAATTTATTGGAAATCCCATACAAAATGATAATCCTGGAAGTTGATCCAGGGTATGACTTGGATCATCTGCCAAACTAATCCCCTAGATGTCTCCGCGAGCAATTTCCCTAAAATTTCCCGTATGTCATTTTGTTATTCAGTATTTTTGGTTTGTAAACTTTATTCAGAGTTAATCATTTTAATATTTCTTGCTACTTATCCTTTTAATTGTATCTCGCACGGTGCATAATTACAAATGCAATTTATAATTTAGAATATCGCGTTGGGGCCAGATGACACGATAGTCAGCTGCTACCGATTTGGGAAATTTTGATCCGATTTCATTCGACTTGGACAGGATCAATGATCCAGTCAGTCGAATTGGGCTAGAATGTCCGTCTATTTTGTTAAAAAGTTTGTCTTTTATATATTTTTCGACTGTGCCGACTCCAAGATCTCTCCGTATGTCTGCATTTCTAACACAACTAGGTGCATTGGAAATTTTTCACAGAGTGAGGTTTTGGCAAATTTGTAGCTCTTCCAGTACTGTCGGGCAAGCATGACTGAATGCCGTACTTTCGTACAGTACTGTCGGTAGTATCGTCTCTTTGTAAGTGAGTAGCCTATTTTTCGTACTTAGTCTTTTGGAGTGGACTATTGCAGGAGCTTTCTGACGGCAGGATTTGAATTTTAGTGACCAAGTCAACGATCGGTCGAAAGTGAGACCCAGATAAGTGGTCGAGTCTTTCCATGGCACCTCTTCGTCTTTAACCAGCAGGTTTCTGGGTTTTGTTGTTTACGTCTTGTAACGAAAATCGCCTGAGTTTTTTCCATTCCTATCTTCCATTTCCGGAAGTAGTCAAGATGTCGGTCTATTGAGACTTGGAGTATCGAAGTTACTCTATCAGCATCTTTTGCAGTAGGAGTATCATCAGCAAACAGGGAAGGGTGTACATTTGGAGGCATTTGAGGTATATCTGAAGTGTATAGTGAATACCAAATTGGGGAAAGTGATGATCCTTATCCTTGTGAGACTCCAGCTTCTATGGATCTTTCCGGAGAAAGGATTGAGTTAAATCTAACCTGAAAAGTTCTGCCTTCCAAAAAGCATCCTTTTAGTTGAATAATAGGTATCGGCATGTGGAAGTCATGCATTTTGACAATCAGTCCTGCATGCCAGACTTTGTCAAAGGCCTTCGTTACGTCAAACATAACGAAGCCTGTTGACTTGACACCATTAAATCCTGTGCTGATGTGCTGGACCACTCCTGCCAGCTGGAGCTCGCTAGAGTGTTCGGACCTAAATCCATATTGCTCGTTCTGTATAGCGTTCCTCTCCTTAACATGATCTAGCAACCGAGAAAGGAGAAGTCGTTCTACCAATTTTGCGATCGTTGATAAAGGTACGTTTTCCTCGGCACTGCCCCAGCGGCTCTAGCGACTGCGGCTCTTCCATTGGCCATTGCATATAAGTTTTTAGTTGATAGTCGCTTGACATAGCTCCACAATGAATGAAACGCGCGGCTCTTGTTGTATATAATGCCCGCATGAGTGGTGAACGTGGTGCACTCGCCAGTTTGTAGGCTTCGGGCGACGGCTGCTTGGGGTAGGGTAGTTGTTTCGCACAACGGTCGTATTCGTTCGGCCGATATACGAATAGCATGTATATAGAAAGCAGTCGCGCGGCTCTTGTTGTACATAATGCATGCACGAATGGTGAACATGGTGCACTTGCTTGTTTGTGGGGCTTCGGTCTGCTTGGGGTAGGGAGCTTGCTCTAGAGCCGCTGGAGTCGCTAGACTCGCTGCGGCCGCGTCGAGGACAACGTACCTTCAGATACTAATTGGTCTTCAATTTAGAGGAATAAAATAGGTATCCTTTCCATTATGATTACCGCTTTTTCCAGGCTTGCGGATATCAACGGAGATGGAAGATTACATTTATAATTTTGACGACGACTTGGATGATGTTGTCGGGAACATTTTTTTTAGCCAAGAATCGGCTATTGTGTCTGGTCCAGACGAAATCCGTTTCGTCATGGAACTGACGAGGCTTCTGACTTCTTCTTGGAGTTAGTTTATGCCTAGAACTTGCAGATTAAGCTTTTATAACATATAACCTACAAGAATAATTTATCAATTATGTTATAGGCAGTGGCGTAACGATTCTAAAATATGTGTGCGAGATCGAATGGGGGCCCCCACAAAGTGTAATTTATAATTAAACAAAATTGTTGAAACCACTATTTTTGCTGATTAGTACACGCTGTTGAAATATTGAAGCTACAAGTAACTCCAGGACTATATTTAATATTTAAACGGACTACGGCTCCATGGCGTCGCGTCGCTCGACCTGCTATGTAGGCAAGGCACATCGCCTGTTCTGGCAGTAACGTTTCAGTATATTTCTACCGGCAGCTCTATCTAGGATCATGTCAATTATTTCACATATCCAGGTGTTCTTCGGTCTGCCTTTGGCCTTGAGTCGATCTAGCGGAACTTCAATTGATATCGATTTCTTTGTGGGGTTATCAGGCGGACGCCTTTCAACATGGCAATACCATTCCATTTGTCGTTATTCGAGCTTTTCGGTGATTGGTTGTTGATAGACAAGCTAGCTCGGATGTAGGTACTTTTGTTATGGTCTCTTTTGGTTACACCAACTGACATGCGAGGATTTACACTATCGACAGTATACAGGGTGTCCGAAAACTGCCGCATAAACGCACCGGACTGTGAATCCTCATGTGATTTCCAGCAAAAAAGTTGTACCGAACATACCCCCTTAGCCTGACCCTTTAGCTGCCACAGGCATTTGAAGATTTTTGAAAAAATCATTTTCTTGTACGACTAAAACTTCAATATCTCAAAAGATGATTACTACAGTCAACAAATTTGCCTAACGGCACTAAAATCGGATAAGAGGTTTGGTTTGTACAGAACTTCAAAATCAAATTTTTGTGATTTGACCCAAAAACAATCTATTTTTTCATCTCAATTTGAACAAGGAAACTTGTTCTTCTGTTTTAAATCTAGCTTCAGTGTGTCTGTGAATCAGAAATCTAGTATTTTTGTAAATCACAGTCCAAAATTGTCCACTCCTCTTCACTACGTTAGGGGCCCCTGTGGGTTGGGGGCCCGTGTGCGACCGAACACATGGAACACCGTACGTTACGCCACTGGTTATAGGAATATGTAACATGTGATGAGATGTAACAATGTATTGAAATTCGATGGTCCAATAAACACTCTACATATAAAAAAAATGTCCCAAAATTAGGTGGCGTTTCCCTTTAGCAAGAATTTAGGGAGCAAGCAAGCACATATCTAATAAAAATTCTTAACTGTAGTGATAATGAGAGGAAATTAATTTTCAATTATCACAAAGCTGAGCGAATTGTCCCACTCTGCTTTTCAAAAGTGGCTCCATCACGTACGTGAAATTTAGGCAACTTTTAGTAAGCATTTTATGATTAGAAATGTGGGCTCTTAAAAGCCTCCCAAAGACTATAATTCTTTGAAATTCAATTTTTAAAAGAGAAACTTATGATCCAGTTGATTATTAAAAAAAAATTTATAACGCGTTTTCTAATAAAGTAATTGAAGTGATTCTTTACCTAAAAAAGAATATTATGCAATTTCACAAATCATATTTCGTGTCTTGCGGTATTTTCTTTCGCCGATCTTTTTTATTCTAGTGATAGCCAAAATTTTATTTAGCCGAAAAAATCAGGGGTTATGGTATTCAGAGAGAAAAATAGACTGACAAAGAGAGAGAGAGAGAATGAAAAAGTTTTATCAGTTAAGGTAAGTACTATGTATTCACCAAATCAAAAACTTACAATTATGTTATGTCTCCCGTGAAAAATATGCAGTGGAGACTTGCTTTTTTCCACTTAATTTAAGAAAAAAGTGTACTCGCGGACTGGTTGATTGCCGATAACACCGTTTTCCTGTGAAATAAAGTGCAAATGCATTGTTTTCGCCGGCGCGGCAAAATCTCGAAAACCGGTGTAGAGACTTTCGTGTAAAGAGAGTGCGACCAAGCGAATTCGATTTAACGATCATTAAAATCTTGACATGTATTTTGTATGAATTTCACGTGAAATGCTGATGTTAGTACCTAATCTTAGTAGAAACCTACCAAGATCTAGCTTCATAGTTTAAATATTGTAGACGAAGAAGAAGAAAGAGATACTCTTCTGTAGTACCTCGGGTTTATTCAAAAGTATTATCCGAATTTCCTAATTCAAAACTGAGTAACATTTGCAAAAAAGAACTCAATGTATATTTACCTGTCTAAAATAAATGCTGAGGACATTTTATCCAGAATTAGATTATAAACAATGATGATCACATTTTTGCTAAACGTTGTCATTTCGGCAATCATGATTTCCGGTTTAAAATAATTCAACTAACATTTTTCACATTTTCACACGTCACTTACGCGAAGCCCACTGTTGTCATATATGACCACGAAATGTTTCCTCATAAAATTACAAACTGATTTTCATAGGCACTTTTCATAATGATCATTCCCAATATAGGATATTCAAGTACTCAAACTTATGGAAAACTTTTTATGTTTTTAGGATAAATTTCTCACCAAAAAAACAAAGAAATGCTATGTGTGCCAAATTGAACGAGAAAGCGGAACGAATTTTTTTCTAAATCTACAGCCAACCAGTTCGTCTAAAAAACAGTTTCAATCAAAGATTTCACCAGTGCCGTTCGTCAAAAATACCATATACATAGCAGTTAATTTCAGAGAAAACAGAAAAATATAGTCAACACATGAAACTCAATGTGATCAGACACACGCACGTAAAACTCATCGAATATAATGATGATTAACGAAATGTTAACGAAACACACGTGAAACTTATACCGAAATAACACTTGTAAATGCCGAACCGATAAAATTTGACTATTTTTGGACCCGAAGAAAACAGCTCTCTAATAAATGGAGGATCTTGAAAAATAAGGCCATAATTGGCTGAATCAAGAACACTTCCAATTAGACGTCTCCTACTTTTTCTTCTTCTTCTTCGTATTTTGTTCAGATTTTCACATTCTATTCGCACTGTGTGTACACTATACGATATATCAAAACGGTTCGTCAAATTTGTGATGGGAAATCGCGCGACTAAAATCCGAACATAATATGGAAAGAGATATAAGATACACTAGTAAATGTCTTCCAGAAGAAGAAGATTTTTTGTTGTTGTTACTGGTGTTCTTGACGTTTCGGTTTTGGCCACTACTGTGTGCTGTTGTTGTTGTTGGTAAAGTCGGCTGACGGCTTAAAGCAAGTTTATTTGCAACGTATATTCACGAAAATATGAAGTTGAAACATACTCTTGTAATACTTTGATTTTGTTAATGTGTGCACTGTGTTGTGGCCGTTCGTTTTTGACGGTGATTTTGATGGTGCTGGAGATTGTCGATACGCTTTTGGGTCGGTGTACTGGGGCGGGAGCTTTTCGTCATTATTATTAGTTGATAAGGGATCTATTTTTTTTTTTTGAAAATTATTGTACACCGTTATCTTTCGTTGGGTTAAAACAACTTAAAATCAAATTTAATTCACAAGTTTTTCTTGGAATCAAGAAAACCCACTTAGTCGTCTAATTGCACACACTAACACAGAGTGCACTTCAAACAAGTCTAACGTATCTAGGTATCCCACATTTCAAGGACTTTCTTACAAAACAGCCAAAAACAAAACGTCGAAAACTCGATCCGCGAGGTCACACCACAAATGCCACATTCGACTTTTGGAACTTTCGACACGAGTTGTGGTCATGCTTTTTTTCTATTTTTTTGCTTTGCCGATTTTTCACGAATTACACGCAAAACTTCGTTGATGCACTCTACAGAAGGCAAAAACAGCCACTTGATAGCATATGAATTAAGGCTACTGGGCGGCAGGGTGGAGCGAAGAGGGGCAGCCAATTTGGCGGCTGATGAAGTTGTTGTTGTTGTTGCTGTTGCTGTTATTGCAGTTGGTGTTCTATCCAGATATTTTGCACTTGGAACCTAATTAGTAAGCCTAAGCGCTACAGGCCAATTCTTCGCGTGGTAACAATATTATAATGAGTGGCGAAATTCTTGCACTTGTTCGGCTTCGGCAAATACTCTCCGTACACTATTCACGTCGATGAATGACCTCACCGCACACTATAGCCACTGGCACAGCCAATAGGACAATGGCTGCTTTTTTGAATGTCGCCCATTGTGTGTTTTTTGGTTACAGCGACGATTTTTTGACGCGAACTTTTTGGACGACGCACTCACTCGCGGGGTAGTTCGGCGAACTTATTTTAGGTTTGCGATTTTTCATGTGTATTTTCACCCGTAACAATGCCGATTTTCAAGGATTATGTTCAATTAATTCACATTTTTGACAGTTTTTGGTGGAGTTTTGACGATTTTTTTTGGGGAAATTCATCAATAAATAAAATTCAAACGCGCGACAAGTAACATCATATTTTTTACTAAGTTTTTCAATGGCAATACGTGCATGAGTGTGTGTTCGCGACTCCACATAGACAATTTTCTATGCCCCGACATTTATTGCATTCGTATGTGTGTCCATCTAGCGGCTACAATAGGAAATTACTTAGAGATAGATAATCTAGTTGCGTGCGTTCTATTGAAGATATAAATATGAACATGGAATTTGTTGTTATTGTTGATCCGTCACTATATAATAAGCTCGTGTTGCATATATATTGGTGCAGGTTGTTTCACATGGTGGTTAATGCCGGAGTATCAACAAAACCGTAGGGGTAGGATCGTAGGATTGTGTATATTGTGGGAATTAGTCCGTGCTACTTTCTGGTCTCGGAAACGTCACACAAAAACTATGTTTTTCAAACTACACACGCGAATTTTTGCATCTATTTTTGCGGCACTTCGTTATTAACATTTTCCAAAACTTAACCTTTCACATAAGGCATCATAGTTGCACAACATATGCATTTCGGCACAGGCATCACTACATCAGCGATTTCGTTTTTAGGGGCTGCAGTTCAACGGAAACCGAATAAACGAAACTTGACAAACCGATTGTAATTGATGAAAAACCGAAAATTAAAGTGGATTAGTGTGAAACAGGCGCGTGTCGAGCGCGAATCAACTAAGACATGAAAAACTAAGGAAACGAGTAAACTTAAAAAAAATGTGTAATTATATAGCGACAGATAATAATTAAGTTTTTTGTTTTTGTTTTGCGGAAAAACTTCTATTTTTCTCGCTCTTCACCCCCTAAAAGTGTGTGTATATAATTTTTAGTTCTTTACAATTTTAGAGCGACTCAATAACTAAACGTACTATATACAGTGCATATAACGAGAAGCGAGTGTAACCTTCATTGCCTGAAACCTTGCGTTCGTTCCGACCACCCCTCGGATCCAAACCGCGGGTGCCTCATACCCCTTTTTTCCTTCAAAAAGCATTTCGATGGTGTTTCTCACACTGTTTTAGCTTGGCTCCTTGTCGTTGCCCGATTTTGCCCCCTCTTGGGCGCTTATTTTGTTGTCGTTGTTGCCGCTGCTGTTCGCTGTATATGTTGTTGCAATGCATTTTCCACACATCATCATATTGTATAGAGTTGCACACAGGCCGATTGGCATTTGCTCTCCCATGTCTCCATATGCATGAACACAACCACCGTATTCACACACAAACTCTACTCCGGCACTCTGGACTTTGGAAAATTGCAATGAAAATTCAGAATTTTTCTCCGTATGTTGATGTATCTTAACCCCACCGTAGTAGCGTGGTGCCTTTAAATTGTCTCATCCCTGCTGCTGTTGTTGTAAGCATGAAATACACGTACTTAGGTATTCTCCTTTTTTCGGCTCTCTCACGCCGGCTCTTCGCGTACACGGTTTGTGTTTTTGTGAAGCTTATGTTGTGGTTCCCCATGCGAATGCAATTTTATGCAATTCACATTTTCAATTTGCCCGATGCACACCAGAAAGTGCATTCAATTGCATACAATCCATATACACACTATCAAGCTCCGTGTGTCAGAGAGTATGAAAACACACACCATACACACCAACCAGCGAATTTTCCCCCGTCGACGTCGTCGTCGTATCAGTCATATACACATCGACAGAATTGAAAAATGCATTCGAAATCTATGTCATTGTACACCATACCTACATGCGATTTACAACATTAAAAAAGCTGTCCAATTCGCACCAACCCCCGATATATGTATGCGTACACGTATGGTAATTTTACGTACCTACTATATGCACCAAAAATGCAATTGCATTGCATTTGCTTGAAACTTTTCGGTTGCTTCGCATTTTCCGTGATTGTCAGTAAAATTTATTAAATGTATCGCGACTCTATGCCGGTCCATGCGCTGCACATTATGCCACGTGACGGTTCTGCGTGAAACCGTGCTTGTAAAAGGACACGTACCCATATACCTATACGTGGTATACAAGCGTACACAATCCATATGCTTCGATAAGTGGCGAAAAGCTAAGAAAAGTTTTCAGTTACATACGCGAGTATCTTTATCTAGAAACGCAAGAAAATAAAATGCATACGAGAGTCTTGACTCGACCAAGTGCATCATCATCTCATGGACATTGAGAGCCCATTTATAATTCAATACGAGGTTACCAACAGTCGATGGAAAGAATTATTGCACTTTGTTGCATTGAAGGTACGGAAAAATGACTTTTTTCATTGTTGACTGATTAAAAATTATTATTCGAAGGAATGTTTACTTTCTTCATCAATAATACAGTATGTATGGGACAAAAAAAGCTATCTCAATTAAGAAAGAAACTGTGTTTTATGAATTCATATCTTCGAAAGCACGCAAACCTCCATAACGATTTTCAACGAATTGTGCCTTATTTCCAGTTCAAGTTGCAGGTCACTATAGCATAATCTTTTTCAAGTAGCTTGCGTTCAAAATCGACCACACAGAAAAAAAGATACCAACGGACATGCACTGGAAATAATTTTAAAGAATACATAGGGTATAATGGTCCTTTAATAAAAATTGGGTTCTTTTTTAAGTAAGAATTAAGAATTCCAATAGAGGTGCTAGTGTCACCTTCACCTGTAATCCTTAAAGGTCCATCCAGACTGATCGCCAAATGGTTGCACGTGCAACCAACTGGCAGTTGTCAACGCATCGAAACTGATCCCCATTTGGGTGTGCGTCCAGTTTGGATATTCAATATGGCAACTCAACCAACCGCTTTGACAACCGCTTCAGAAACTGGTGGAGTTTTTCAGCCTCGTCATTTCACCGTCAAAATGCACTGCAACATTTCTTACCACCTGGACGCAGGAATTTTCGGAGGAGCTTAGGATCCGTACTGGCAAGCATGCTGACGACGCACAGTGGTTTATGGGCGGCAAAAAATCGAAAAATTCATAACGTCGTAAATTTTTTTTTTTATTGGTTACTTTTCATAACTATTTTTCGATTATGTTTTCACAAAAAAATCGATTTTTTTTACAACACTGAATGAATGAGGGGGGTTTAACTATGCATGAAGAGCCTAAATCATGTTTCTGCTTCAAATTAACCTACTCTTTTGAGTCCTCGCATACACCTTAAAACATTCAGAATCCAAAGAAAATGCTAAAATCTCAAATTATGCTTGTGTCCTTATTTCACTAAAAGGAAAAGAAAATAGGTCCTTCTAAAATACAAGTTTTTTCCGCTTTGTTAGAGCAGAACTCCTGAGCGACCGCGACCGACCGTCTCGGACTAGTTACTAAATGTCAACTAGGGTCCTGGCTACAAGTTAAAACTAATTCGAGCTGCAAATATCTGCAAATCTTGCTGCTAGTAACATATTTGTGGAGGCATGTCAGCCAATTTCGCTTGAAAATTGATGTCGAAATTCATACATTTCTCAAAGTATGCAACATTCTCTTTCTATTTGTACACAGGTAGAGAATTACAAGGATCATTGTTGTGCATTTATTGATTTATGCCAAAATTTTGATACATGGTAGTAAGATTATTCAAGCGGCTAATTTACCCATTGGTATGCTAACCGAAGAAGCACAAGAGGCACGGAAAAAATATTATCGTTTAATAAGGTATTCTCACTCTAGAAAGTGCTGTAGAATGGACACAAATATGGATGTTATGAACATGCTACTTCTATTATCGGATCCATATATTGAACAATTTCGCAGGCAGCATAAATTAAGGACAAATGAATTTCACGAAGATGTAGTAGGGCTTTTGATTTAATTTTTAATTTCTAAGTTTTAGTTTATAGTATTTAATGTTTAATAAAAATAATTACATAACGGGTTTTTGGTTCAAAACAGGAAAGGATAGGATAACCACCAAAACAAATTTTATAGGAGTTTCCCCGGATAAATTTATCTGGGACAACTCCTATAGAATTTGCGCGGAAATTTATCCTATCCTGTTCTATTCTAGAAAAAAAAATCGGTTGTTATATTGCAAGAAAAAAACTAATTTGTGTTTTAAATGACATTAATTAATGGTTGATAAAAAAAATGGTATCCTACTAACGAAAGGTGGCTTTGATGAAAAGTCCATAGGTTGGTTGGACTAGGTGTGACGACATAGGCTATTTAAAACGTTTGTATTTGTTACAAAAATGCTACGTTTATTATGAAACTTCGCAAAAGTAATGTTAGTAGTTAAAGCTATAAAAAAAAATATTTTTTTTGGTGGATAAATAAGGGGGGTGTGGCGGGGTTCGTTTCCACAAAGACACTGACAAATTGCATTTGTTTGACATTTTACACTTCAGAAGAGGCATTGATAGAAAAAATTCCTTCACAGCTGAAATGTACTCAATCTCCTCTATGATATGACACCCCACACGCCTATATTATCCTATCCTATCCTTATTACTCCTATATGGGGACCCATCTTTAAAATGTCCTTATTAAATTTTTTTTTAAATGTATGGTATTGGGTTAAGCTCCTACACATTTGTACAAAATTTCATGTACCTAGATGAAGCCATTCCGGAAATATATATTTTTTTCCGCAAAATGCCGATATTGAACCACTGTGCGACGTTGTTCCTACTGTTAATAACCCCAAAATCCTTGGTGTCTATCTAGACACCATGATGAAGTCGAAAAATCATGTCGAAGACGTAGTCGACAAAATGCACAGTAGAAACAACGTCCTAAAGGCACTAGCCGGGAGTTCCTGGGGCAAGGACAAGGAAACTATGTTGGTCACCTACAAAGCGATAGGTAGAGCAATTCCCAGCTACGCGCAGCACCGGTGTGGTCACAAACCGTTTGTGAAACAAACTGGAACAAGATCCAGACATGCCAAAACGCTGCTCTACCTATCGCTACAGGTTGTCACCTAATGTCGTCCCAGGATCATCCTTATCAAGAAACCAGCATGTTGCCAATACGTGATCATAATCTTCTCCTGTCTTTACAATATCTGGTCGGTTGCTATCGAGAGAATCACCCAAACCATCATCTCATGGACAATACTCCCCCTCCACGACATGTCAGGAGTGGAATCAGAGACCTCGCGAGAGACGTCCAGGGATACAAACGGGTACCTCCCGATATATTTGATGACACAGCATACCATGCGGCCATCGCAGATATTCACACAACCGTTGTGAATCGGTCAATAGGGAGATTAAGTATTAATAGAGTCCTTTCAGCGCCCCCACCACCTATATCACCTGAGGAGACTAGGCTCCCGAGAGCCACAAGAGCGACACTAGCCCATCTTAGGTCGGGTTTTTGCTCGCGCCTCAATTCATACTTATCTCGAATAGACCCGGACATTCAGAACATTTATCCGAGCTGCGGTGGTACGCCCCATGATGTGGACCAGCTGTTCCGATGCCCCGCTGCACCCACTAACCTCACTCCGAGGTCGCTATGAAACAACCCTATTGCAGCTGCTACGTTCTTGTCGCTTGCGACAATAGGCGAGAACGACGACGAAACATAGAGTACTTCCACAGACGTGCACAGTGGTTCACAATAATTCAAACGCGCAAAGTCCGATTTTGATAATTAAATTTTTCTTTTTTTTTCAAATTTTATTGTTGCTTAGGAAATGTTATTTGTGTTTTTAACTGATGAATTAAGTATGTTGTAGGAATTTTAATGTAGGCTAGCACACAACCTACCAAGTATGTATGAATAATACCATCAATTTGACGCATCGCTATATACGCGCATTCTTAACACCAGTTAACGTGATATTTACATATTTTATTTGAATTTAAAGTTGTATGTTTCTAAAGAAACACCCTTTAGTAGTAAGACATCGATGTTAATATATTGTATTGAATTAAATAGATACTACGCAATTGTCTCATACGGCGGACATGAATTTCCCTCTGGTTACGAAATGCAAACGTATTGTGTCAACATAACCTTCGCTTCTGTTCCGTTTCAATTCGTTCTGTGAAGATTTTCATCACTGCACTTGAAGAGAAAATTTCATGCCGCACTGTGCCGCACCGTGACGCCCTGTCCCGAAATAATTGAAAAAGTTTACTGAAAGTTCATTGTTTTCTGAAAATATTTTAAATTTAAAAACATCGTACCTACATATTACCTTCGCTTCTGAAGACAATTTTCATGCCGCACTGTATGCGGCAATCTGTGCCCGCACTATGCTGCCCTGTGCCGAAATCCAAATCAAAGCTTCATTAGTTCGTCGATATGCTATTTTTCCTGATTTGATTTCCAGCAAAAAAGGTGAACCAGACACGAGACAATCCAGATTTTGAACACTTGAGCTGTCACAGGAACTTAAAGATTTTTAACAAAAATATAACTTACCCATACCACCAAAACTTTCAATATCTTCAAAAATATACTAGAAGGTGAAAATGAAAAACCTACCTTAGCCGAGATTTTCCTAAGCCACAAAACGATTCACTCGAAAATCCACTAATTGCAGAAAAGGACTCAGCTTCAAAGTCAAAGTTTCGCTATTTTACCCAACAAATAATTTTTAATACACTGATGATGGATGGATCGTCATGGTCTGTTCACATTGTATGGACATTGCAATTGTATACCATATTGCGGTTTGGATTCTTTTTTTGACACAAATACAGTGAAAGCACTCATAAGCGGACAGTCACGGTCCCGGTATTTTTGTCCGCTTAAGTGAGATGTCCGGTTATTGGATAGATTGAAAAAAAATATTGCCGGATTAAAAAAAAATCTAATTTAATTCATTTGTATTTTTAATAATTCAGTTGCTAACATGTTAACATTTTTGCATACATATATGTATTCGTAAATTTTGAAAAGTTAATCATGTATGTTATTTGAAAAAATCGAGGACAGTAGTTTGGCGCAATTTTGACCTTTTTTGCTTTATTAGACAGTTTTGGAAATGGGTCTTCAAATTTTTCAAATGGTCAAATGCAATGTATTCGTTACTTCAAATTTTTTTTATGTTCCGTTCAAAACAAATTATTCCATGAGCATCCGAAGCTCTTCATCTTCTCAAGCAACTTGTTCACTATTATTACATTCTTCGCCTAATTCCAATTCAACACGGCTATTATCCGTTTGAAAATTACTGCCAGTATTTATAAATGACTTAATATGTTGTTCGCAATCGGTAACTATCTTTTCTTTGGTGCCATCTTGAATGATTTTCAAAACATGCACCCTTTTGAAACCAAACCTAAACTTACAATTTAGCAGAAAATGCAAGGGTTTAGCCTTTTTTCAATCGAAAACGTCTCCTAGTAGAACAATTTCTTGGAAACATCTCCAACAAGCGGCGAACGCGGAGCTCCCATTCACGGACATTTCTGAGAATATCAACGACTGTATGAAACAAATTTGTCCGGATATGGGAGCGTCGTGTCCGTTTATTGGAGGTGTGTCGACGAAATGTTCCACAAACTCTGTCCGTGTCCGTTTCATTGGAGTGTCCGCTTATTAGAATGAAAGTTACACACAAATCGCTGGAAAAACATATGTTCCAATTAATTTTTCCGTTTATTAGAGATGTCCGCTTATCGGAGCTGTCCGCAAAGAGAGCTTTCACTGTAACCGTTTTTAGGGTTTTAGAAAATTTTTTTTTCAGAAATCGATTTTGTCCGTCCGTCCGACTGTTCACTAAAATAACTCGCGAACGGCTCAACCGATTGCCATGAAATTTGGTAGGAATGTGTAGAATGGTTACAGTCTTTGGCACGAATACCTTAGAAGTTGGTAGGAAGAAGATAACAGGGTGTCCTAAACGTTTGACTTTTTTAGTTTTTATCGGAGATTGACGTATGGGTATTTAAATCATAGATCTTAACGAGTACATCTCATATTAGCTAAAAATTTTCCAGTTTTGAGTAACGGTAAAAAAGTTATTGGCGTTTAAAGTTAAACTTTTCGACCTCTGTTTTTCTAAACCGTTATAGGGATCGATATGAACATTTCCACAAAGATTGGTCAGTATGGCCTTATATACTTTAAATATTAAGACTGTTGACTTTTGCTAAAGAAAAGTAAATTACAGTAAATTTTTAAAATTTCATTTTGTTGGTGTGTAGTCCCTCTTAGGTTTCCAAAAATAAAAATGCTGCTAAGTGTTTTTAGAAAATTACATAGGGATTATGTCTACGAATTTTCATTCGAATAACTGTATCCGAACCGGAAATATAGCCAAGTAAGTATTTAGTAAGGGCCTTTCACAATGCAAGGGAAGCCTCTTGAGCATTTGTTTAATGCATATGTTTTAACTTGATGAAACATTGATCATAAAATTTGGTGGAAATGCATAGAATGGTAATAGTGTTTCCCACAAATATTTTTGAAGTTTGTAGGACCAAGTTAACAGGGTGTCCCTGAATAGCTGCAAAAGTATACTTGTTCAATACTCATAGCAAAGATTGCGTAGGCTCTTATGACAGGGGACACAATGGAATCATTTCATATAAGTGGCTTTTCGTTGATTAAAAAAAAACAGTAACAGTCGCCACTCTGTGAAATAGACACTCATAGAGAAACGAGTTTCCAAACTCGGCACGACTCGTCGCAAGTTTATTATTCAGAAGAAGATGATAAGAAATATTCTTATCGTAGAATAATAAACTAACAATGCGACTAGGAAGTGGTATGGCTGACAACCGTATCACACTCCGAATTCAATTTGTCTTTGTAACGTGATGACTACACACGGTAGTCATCAACGCACCATGCTCCAATAGGAGTTACGGTAATCGAGAGAGAGATTTCAAGACGAATTCCGTTGTCAGACCACGCGAAATTTTTCCATTGCAGACCAGTGTTTTCATGGACTAGCTGAAGTGGCATTTATTTCTAAAGGATAATTTCAACATTGCACACAAGTGTGGACAACGAATCAATGTATGTTTCTGAATCCATATATATAATAATACTTTTTTAAATCTTCTATAAAAGAGCCAAATTGCTGTTAAATATGCAATACTTTACTATACACTACCGAAATATAGGTACAAGTAAATACGTTATAAACACACCATTCTCCCGCCTGATACCGAGTTCCTCATCAAGGAAGGTAAGGAATATGCATGCAACCATAAACTCATAATGCAACCAAAAAATGCACATGCAATTCAACAGATGCACTTAAGAGTACACTCTCGAATTGGTAAAGCAATGTTCGTCTGGTGTTTCAAGGAGACTCATTATTGCATTGAGCATTGCATCCAATCCCGAAATTTTTCAGAACATAAAAGGCGTGCGTGGTTCATACAACACATTGCACTGCAATTGCAAAATATGTTTGTACACATGCATATCACATAAACGCTATGACAAATGAAAAAATCATAAAAAAAAATCATATGACAGACAATCATGCATCAGTCGCAATTGCAATTCAAGTGCACTGTGTGTAAATCCATCTTGGACAGTCAAATTTTTGGTTCACCATCTCATTGCAGCCCACTTGATGGAAATTATGCACACATGCACGATGAAGTGGACGCACAATGCTGTGTGAACATCCCCAAAATATTAACAAGTCGACAAAAATATATATCTCAAGTCACCACCAAATGCATTATTTCCAATTGTATATTGGGGAGTGGGGGTGAAGTTTTCGCGTCGTTATATGGAAGACTTACCGCTGACACTGACGGAGGAAAAAGAAAAAGTTCCATTCTCAAAAATATATGAGAGGAGCTAGGGACTAGGAGACTGGAATCAATTCAGAAGTAATCTTTTCAAATTGCTCAAAATGCACTCCAAAGGTCACAATCACAATCTGAACCCGAAACAACAATGCCAACTTCAAACTTCCCAGTCACCCTTGTAAGTTGCGAAAAAGTGCAATCACCTTAGATATGTCTAAGGAGACCATACCAGTCACCGTCTCTGTCATTGCGTTGCAGTTGCAATTCGATCCCATCGAACGGTGCATCAACCTAACCTACACCGTATAATATGCCTCTGCATTTTCACCAGGCAGAATTTTCGTTTCATCGTATTTTTCGCATTATTTTTTTGGGGAGAAGACGCAGCTACACCCCCGAAGATGCAACCCCAGGCTTCATCACGCTGCGTAACTCATCCCCACACGATAAATAGTCCTATATGCACCAAAACTGAAGATTTTTTACAGGTTCCACCAGGGCGCGCAGAGTTGCTCCACGTGGGCCATTCCATCGTCAAGCGAACGGTAACATTTTCCCTTATGAATACCCGGTACGGAACAGCCATTTTTAATTTTTATTTTACTTGCAACCATTTGCATTTTGGTGCATCGTATCTCTCTACACATATTTTGTTTTGGACGCGCTTACGTACATTTTTGTGTATGTGTAACGTGTGTGTGTGAGATCCATACATAAAAAAATTTTATAATCGACAAACGGGTCGAAAGAAATTCATAGGTAGGTTTTTCGGCGCAAAGCAGACATCAGGGTTGGGTTTGTGTCGACAAACATCTAAATTGAATGGTTTGCATGAAAAGTGCATTGTGCGAAGATATGTGTACCTGCAGCTACACGTATTATGCATTTGGTCTTGAATTGCACATGCAGCTTACACACATGACATGCATTCATGCAGTAATTACATGTAGGAGGGTTTTCTTTACTTTTTCGAGAATTATTGTTGTCTTTTTCTACATTTGTTAGAAAATGGCAACTCATTTGTATAAAGTAATTTCTAATCAAAATAGATCATTAAGCAATTGAGGTTAGAAGATGATCTATTGGCGCCTGTTCTAGGTTCTCCATTCGCAATTATCGGCCACCATCTGTAGTCAGCGCAATGTCATCTGGTCTGTTCTAGGATTCTAGTAAGAACAATCGAAAGTTTTTGTGCTACGTTACCGCAAAAATATATTCAAAATCATTTGAATGGGAGATCGCAAATATTCAAGTTAATTCGCTTTTTATGACAAAAAAAAAGTGGCCAAAAATGTTTGTACAGCTGAAAGGTTTTTGGAGGTTCTACTGTTTGACTTTTGAAATGATATTACAAACAAACAATTACATTTTTATTAATCATTCACAATTATTTATTTAATTAAAATAAACTTCTTATAATGATTATTAATTTTTTAATATATTATTTATCCAATTATTATATTTTAAATGCGACTTTTAAATTCGGCTCCATTCGGCGCCCGAGGCGCCAAGTTTTAGGGGCGGCTTTTTGGCTAAAGCACGAATAAAACGAGATCGAGGCAAATTTCGGGCGCGGCCGAAATTTGGGTACCCTTCGCCCTCCTCGGACTAAAAGCTTTTCGGGCGTACCTACGACTTGTATTTAACTCCTTCTCAGGGCCGGATTTAGCCTCTATGGCGCCCCTGGGCAGTAGCGAATTTACCGCCCTCCGCCACTAGATAAGCTTGAAGGTAGCAGTTGTCACCTCACAAAGGAAATGTAGGCAAAACGTTAGCGGGCGTATGTGAAAAATTGAAAATTTCATATTTTTTACCAGTGTTTGCTTGAACCATTTTTATGTTGCTTCCCAGGGGAGGAATCCAGGTGTTTCGTGCAACTCCCAAAATTGTTTTAGGAATTATTGAAACTCCAATGATAACATAGAAAACTGTACAATTCTTATTACATCCGGCTTTTCACCTTCTTTAGAAATGCGTTCATGATTTCAAAATTTTTTCTTTCGATCATTTTGGAAATAATTTGCGAATTACCCCAACAAATAAAATTTCCTATATTAGCATCATAATTAACCAGAAAACGTTCAACTGTTTTAAATAATTTTTTTATTTTCGGTTTTTTTTCTGAACGAAAAATTGCAAATTCGAAAATTTAAGGGTAAAAATTCTTAAAAATTTAGTTAAACCTATTCACCCGATAGAAACTCAAAAATTTGATAGCCAATGCCGCATTTCTAATATCGAGACTTGGACCTCTCCCAAAACCAAATTCTTGCTTCCCAGCGAATTTGATGTGGGGACAAATTTAAGAAGTAATTGAACACACAAAAATGTGTGGTTAGATGAGTTACTTGCTTGGAGGCGTTTTGAACTTTCCAAAGGATCGTTACCACCAAAAATATTTTTCGTTATTTTTTTCTTTGAACTAAAGGCCGCCACGCCATTAGGAGTGAATGAGTGCATGCTTCAAGCAAAATTTTGCGTAGTCCCAATTTTTGAAGGCGGAATCACATTAAAATTTGCGTTGAGGTTGCGATTAGGTGCTTTGGATTAAGACGAATCTGTACATCTAACTAGAATAAATTAAAAAAGCAAATTATTTTCTACAATTATTTTTGAGTTTTCAAAACCCATCCTTTCCATAATTTTAGATCAATGAAAAAATTCAAGAATTTGCCGCCCCTCAAATTCTGCCGCCCTGGGCAGTAGCCCAGGTTGCCCATAAGGGAAATCCGGCCCTGCTCCTTCTCCTCCCATTATTTTCCTTCCGTCTTCACAAAAGTTCCATTGCGTCGACAAAACAATATTTGTGTGGGGTATGGTTGCAATAAGTGGGCAAATAGAAATATTTTATTGGGGGATGCAGGAGTATGGCCCCATAGTACGATTCCATTTGTTTTGACATTTTTTGTTGCTTTGATAAGGACACATTAATTCAAGGTTTCGTGAAATTAGTGTAAAAAATGTTTCTTAGAAGAACTAAAATGGGAGGGTTGGGTTTGTATGGCAGCCCCATGACCCCATGGTCCGATTGGATCCATTCTTACATATTTCTTGTGTCATTAATAGAAACACATTTGTGTGAAATTCGGTTGAAATTGGTACACAAATAAAAAAGTTTTTCTTAGAAAAAGATAATCTGGGGAGTTGGTTTGTATCGCAGCCCCATGACCCCATGGTCCGATTGGATCCATTCTTACATATGTTTTGAGTTCTCCATTGAAACACATTTGTGTGAAATTTGGTGAAATTGGTGAACAAATAAGAAAGTTTTTCTTAGAAGAACCTAATCTGGGGAGTTGCGTTTGTATGGCAGCCCCATGACCCCATGGTCCGAGTGGATCCGTTCTTACATATGTTTTCAGTTTTCAATAGAAACGTATTTGTGTGCAATTTGGTGAAATTGGTGCACAAATAAGAAAGTTTTTCTTATAAGGACCTAATTTGGGGAGTTGGGTTTGTATGGTCATGACTCCATTGTCTAACTTTACCGATTCAAACATACAAACTGCCTGCAGTAAAAAGAAGCATTTGTGCAAAATTTCAACTTCATTGCTTTTAAATTGGCAGAGTAAAACGCGTCGCAACAAACGGACATCACCCAATCGACTCCCCAAGTCATGCTGATCATATATGTATACTTTTTATATGGTCGGAGAGGCTTCCTTCAATGCGTTACAAACTTCATTACAAAGTTAATACATATACCCTTTCACTCTATGAGCGAAGGGTATAAAAATCCAAAAGCCTAAAGGAAAAATTCAATATCAACTTCGATTTAGTGTAAAGGAAACCATGGAAACTACAGTTGAATAAAAAGGAGCGAAACGAAATAAGGAATAAGGCCTTTTTTAAGTAAAGAAGCACAACAATTGCTTCTTTAGGAAACGCGTTAGTTTTTAGGGTTTTTTGGATTTTTGAAAAAACCCTTATGAAATCGATTTTGTCCGTTTGTCTGTCCGTCCGTCTGTTCACTAAATAACTCGCAAACGGATCAACAAATCGTCATGAAATTTAGTAGGAATGTATTGAATGGTAACAGTCTTTGGCACGAATTACTTAAAAGTTGGTATGGCAAAGATAACAGGGTGTCCCGGACATTTGAAAATTTGCTCACTAAATAACTCGCGAACGGTTTAACCGATCGTCATGAAATTTGGTAGGAATCTGTAGAATGGCAACAGTCTTTGGCACGAAATACTTACAAGTTGGTAGGGCAAATATAACAGGGTGTCCCGGAGATTTTACTTTTTGGTTTTAATCGAACATGGACGTATGGGTACTCAGGTCAAAGAACTCGATGGGTACATTTCATATCAGTTGTTTTTTTCCAGTTTGGAGTAACGGTAATAGTAAACAGTAAACTACCCAAGCAACAATTCGTTTGCTTTAAAGAAGCACTTCACACTGTAGCAACCATATAGTACCACGGAATTCATTTATCGTGTGACATCGCTTAAAGTAATATTTTGATCCGATAAACCATCCTTAAAGTATTTTCCGGAAAGCTTCTGTCATCATTATGGAATAAATTTAAAGATTGTGGTATAAAACTTCGATAAAACTGTCTCTAAACGTAAACCTAAAAAAGACACTCCGTTAAATACTCCACTCTTGTGTTTTATTGGATGATACAGCACACACATGCAATAGTCTCTCTAGTTAACTCACACACATGCATATATTCTTCTATAGCACAGTCGGTGTCATTTTTATCGTGTGACATTCGTATGGTCATCCAATAAATTGTTCAGCCTAGTTTTATTGAAGGATGGACTTTGTGATTTATTGAATTGACACTTATGAAGTGCTCCGGAATACCACGTTTCTTGAATTGAATTCATTGAAATATTGCATGAAACTAACATTTCCTCACTCCTTGTTAACTTATGAATCAATTAAGATAATCTCAGCGCAGAAAATGTCTGCATTTTGTTGATGAATGTGTGGATTTATTCAACTTCAATTGACTGACATATAAAGAAGAAGGTGCAATGGAGAAGAGTCGATAAAGAAGTGTTGAGCACTTGTAGTGTTTACGAGCAATGTTAACTATATGTGAGGTTGGCCGAGTGGTTAGGGCGTCGGACTGGCGTCCGACAGTCGCTGGTTCGACGCTGGCTGGGGGAATTTTTTTTTCTTTTTTTTCACGAGAAAATGACAGAAAATGATGACATAACACATTGATGTATGTCTTTTTCAAAGCTTAGTTCAGTGCTACAATAAGGTGCAATTGGATCAAAAAACGGCGCCAAACGCCATTATTGGACTATTATTCAGAGTTTATACCCTGTAAAGTGCCCCTATTGTCGTTAGAAGATAATATTTTACGAAGTATTATAGGGATGAAATTGTTACTTGGGTAGGGCCGCAGATGTGTGAGTGACATCCGATTATCAAGATCTAAAAAGCTGTTTTGTTGAAGTGTTGAGATCGCGCTGTTGATCTCGACCAGCAATGTTATTTATTCCCATAAATGGATACTTGATTGTAAATCTGGGCGACACCATTGTCCGTCACGTCCGTCGTGAGTCCGATAAAAAAAAATAAATAACACCATAAAATGAATTCGTTCACGGTGAGTCTGAAATCCATGACCCTGTGCACCAATCCAACCACATGCCAGGCTACTCTAAAATATCATGATGTTGAAAAAATTTTGGGCTTGCGCCCCCCCCCCAGGATTTCAGGCTACGCCCATGCCTAACTTACCCTAAGTCTAATAAACATGAGTAGAAATAGGGTTAGGATAATTTGCGGGCTCCTCACGGGGCACCGCCGCTCCGTCTGAATGGACATCTAAAGACCATGCGCATTGTTACCGACGCGAGCTGTCGCTTCCGCGAGGCTGACGATGAAACGGCTGCACACATTCTGTGTGAATGTGAGAGGCTAAGCAATGCGCCGCTTGGAATGCTTCGGCATTGTGTTCCCTTTAGAGGAGGATATTCCCTCCTTGAACATGGGCCAGCTTAATCGGTTTATCGAAAGAAGCCGGTCGGTTAGATGAGTTCATCTCACCCATAGCTTGGGCAATGACACAATAGACCAACGGTCGCAGTGCCCAGTGCTACCTAACAGCCAAAGCCCACATTAAATCTAATCTAATCTAATAGTACTCAAATGTTTTTGTAATGGTTTCTATTATTATTGGTGTAGTAACAAATTTTTAGAAAAGCTTAATGTTCCAATATTCAACTTTCATTTTTCAATATGCAGTCAATGTTAACTGATGAACTATCTTTTCAAATTTTCCGTGTTCAATTTTTAGCTTTCAATTTTCAATATTCAATATTCGATTTTCAATTATCAATTTTCAATTTTCAATTTTCAATTATCAATTATCAATTATCAATTATCAATTTTCATTTTTCAATTTTCAATTTTCAATTTTCAATTTTCAATTTTCAAGTTTCAATTTTCAATTTTCAATTTTCAATTTTCAATTTTCAATTTTCAATTTTCAATTTTCAATTTTCAATTTTCAATTTTCAATTTTCAATTTTCAATTTTCAATTTTCAATTTTCAATTTTCAATTTTCAATTTTCAATTTTCAATTTTCAATTTTCAATTTTCAATTTTCAATTTTCAATTTTCAATTTTCAATTTTCAATTTTGAATTTTGAATTTTGAATTTTGAATTTTGAATTTTGAATTTTGAATTTTGAATTTTGAATTTTGAATTTTGAATTTTGAATTTTGAATTTTGAATTTTGAATTTTGAATTTTGAATTTTGAATTTTGAATTTTGAATTTTGAATTTTGAATTTTGAATTTTGAATTTTGAATTTTGAATTTTGAATTTTGAATTTTGAATTTTGAATTTTGAATTTTGAATTTTGAATTTTGAATTTTGAATTTTGAATTTTGAATTTTGAATTTTGAATTTTGAATTTTGAATTTTGAATTTTGAATTTTGAATTTTGAATTTTGAATTTTGAATTTTGAATTTTGAATTTTGAATTTTGAATTTTGAATTTTGAATTTTGAATTTTGAATTTTGAATTTTGAATTTTGAATTTTGAATTTTGAATTTTGAATTTTGAATTTTGAATTTTGAATTTTGAATTTTGAATTTTGAATTTTGAATTTTGAATTTTGAATTTTGAATTTTGAATTTTGAATTTTGAATTTTGAATTTTGAATTTTGAATTTTGAATTTTGAATTTTGAATTTTGAATTTTGAATTTTGAATTTTGAATTTTGAATTTTGAATTTTGAATTTTGAATTTTGAATTTTGAATTTTGAATTTTGAATTTTGAATTTTGAATTTTGAATTTTGAATTTTGAATTTTGAATTTTGAATTTTGAATTTTGAATTTTGAATTTTGAATTTTGAATTTTGAATTTTGAATTTTGAATTTTGAATTTTGAATTTTGAATTTTGAATTTTGAATTTTGGGCATACGTCGTTTACCGAGGACAACTTTTTTATAGCGTAAACTTATATTTTTGAATGAAGCATACGTTACATAAAGCACTGACTAAGAGATTATAGACGAATTACGGTCTAAAAGACGGAAATAGTAAGCGAGCTACAAGGTAAATCACGTGCAGGTGCTCTATTCGCTTCTTAAAATTTGGCTTGACAATTTTTAGCACCGTCTCTAGGATTTTTTTTCGGACTGAGGTAAATCTTAATTATTGTTGTAGCTTTCAATTATTAGTCGCCCCTGGCTTCCTAGAAGAATTTCCAGTTACGATCAGGATGGTAAAAAAATTGGGCTTGCTTGATCTTCGCTGGTCAAATATCGTACTTTAATGAAAAGAGGAACAGTTCAGTGAAGGAAAATATTTTTAGTAGACGCACTCAGTGTACTTGGGATTCATGCAATTGTGAAATAATATAAGTTATATCCATTTAGTAATTTAACATGAGAGAACCGCGGCCGCCACGGTTACGTTCTGGCAAACAAACATTACAAAATACAATAGACGCTTATGTATACGTGATAATTTTTATGATTACACTGTTCTTTTGCAAAATTCCATCAAAGTGAAGGAATATGTTCGTTTTTAATTTCCAGTGTTCAAAGATTACGTCAAATCTCTTTCTCAACTTGCCATAAGAAATGTTTTATGCTTTTGAACGGATATCTGACATTCTACATACACTTGGTCCTTTTAGTATTCTCTCTCACTAATCTGACATTTTTGTGAATAGCAAAACTGAACTGCAAATGACACAATGTATGGTGGAATTTAACCCGTTTCTAAACTATACATAAATAGAGCTGTCCGCCTGCACAAAGGATTTTATGATCATAAAAGTGACAAAGTCTTAGCGTGACTTATCGCCCGGGCTATACGGCCTTAAACTCTGCCTAAAGCAATTTTGATTATTGTATATTTGTTTTTAGTGCGAAGCTCTCCATTTCTTGTATATTCCTGGCGGCTTTTTTTTTTGTCGGCTAGTGCGATATAAGAAATTATATACGCACGCAATTGAAAGCCACGGGGGAAATGCTTACATAGTACGAGGATGTTTCCATAGGCAGGGATCGTTTTAAAAGGATTTGTGTTCAGACACCAGTTTAGGGATGAGAAAAAATTATGCATACGTATATCTTTTTAGGCAAAGAGAAAAATTAATTTTAATTGCAGGTTTTGTATTGTCAGAAATTTAGCGAATTTCAATCAACCAATTCTGAGCCCTATTTGAATATTTCTTTTATGTAACCACTATCATCTCTTCTCAGTACCGTATATCCCCATGTGGAGCAAGCAAAATGTCTGTATGATACGATATGTTTCAGTAAATTTGGGGGTGTCAGGATACGAAATTTACCGAAACTTTCACTACCTTGTTCTCATGACTGGTAAAGGTTTACATTAATTTCTAGGTTATTAAAAGAACGACACGACGACGAGCAGAGTGCCAGTTTTCGCTTACGTTTTCTTATATCAAACATTATCAATTATAATGGCGATTTTATATAATTTTTCATTATGTAGATACCCATCTCTAAAAAAAATATTTAAGGAGAATGGCCTTCTGTGTCGTCATCGCTTGCGTTATGCTAATTCAAGTTTGTTCTATCCTCTTCGACACGCAACACGGAACTTTTGCGTAATCAACGCCCAGCCTAGAATCAGTCGTTCTAGTGGGAAAGCAAGGACATGAATGTACATACATATACATATGTACACACAGAATTCTGACATTTTCGTTTGTCGTGTTATTCGCCTATTCGTTCGTCCTCGATTGAAGCTAAAATAATAATATCGAAGTATGTATAAGTACATACATATAAGGTAACGTACGTACACAATTTCGAATTCGCGCTTCCGTATGCCCCACCTCCATTCTATGAAAAGCAAAACTGCTTTTTTTCAGTGTATGAACATGCGAATTGTTAACGATTTTTGACATTCGATAGAACAATTATTGTTTGGGAAAAGTTTGCAACTTTTACGAGTGCTTTCCATAGCAAACTCAAAATGTTTTCTGCGTACATAATATGTGTAATTGGCGAATGCGTAGGGAATTTGCATTTTCATTATTTTTTTTTTCATTTCCGAGTGGATCGTCTGGATGCGTACAATGTGGTAAATTGAATGTAACGTATGTATTAAATTTTCAGAGAAATAATGAAAAAAAAGTTTTTTTTTGTTGAATTGAGATGCGGTTCACTTCACATCTTGACCGAATACAACTGTAACTCAATCGCAAAATTAATTTAATTAACTCTATGCAAAGCGAAATGTTTCCATGAGTTTAACAATAATAAAAACATTTAAAACCTACGTCTAACATTTTACAATTTCTATTATAAACTTTCTTTATAAACTTTCTTTATAAACTTTCTTTAAAAGAGAAAAAAGAAAATTGTTTTCATTTATGTGAATAATTTTACAGTATCTATTACTAGTGTAGTCTGCCTGGTCTAGAGGTTAGTGCGCGCACCTACGGTGCACAGGGTCATGAGTTCGAATCTGACCGTGGATCATGGTATTTTTCGAACTCACGAGCTTGTGACGGACTATGATCTCACTCAGATGTTAAACGAGTACCCATTTATGGGGATAAGTAACACTGCTGAGCGTGATGGGAATAGGATGTCACCAACACATCCTGCGGCGTTAGTCCAATGCGCGCCTGTTATTTATTTATTACTAGTGTAAAAAAAAAGTGATTTTTGGCTCTAAATTTTTGAAGACAGTGATTGTGTAAAAAAAAGGATGAGAAAGGGAAGGATTCCGAAAAATATATTTTCGAGAGTCGAAGAACTCTACAGCCTATTCAACTGTCGCGGATTAATTTTGGTGTGTGGAATGCCTCGTGTGCGGTCAAACGCTCAGCCGCAATCAGCTGCATTATCGTGGAGAGTTTTGGTTTGGTTTAAAAGAAAAAGTATTATGTTCTCGTTTTCAGCAGCGAGAAAAGGACTAAAACCGAAAAATCATTACCAACCAAAAAAAAAATTAGCATTTGAACTTCGAAATCTCATTCAGCACCGCATAAAACATAAGAATAAAATATCCGCTGCATTTCCCAATCTCGACTGCTATTTTTAGGAACTCGTTATTGAACTTGTGTAACCTAACAAAATACTGATTTTTAATAGCTGTGATATTTTCCAATAATTGTTGGGCCGAATGCATTTTGTGACTTGGATGAGCCGTTTAGATCCTCGACTATAACAAGTGGTTAGGCCCAGGGTCGCGGTTACGAGCAAATATATCTCGAACTGGTCTTCTGGTTCATTGGCACTTTGAGTTATCGCATATTGCGGTTCGACTGTACATTATTCATTTGGTTTATTTTTGTCATTGGATGGGCCCAAAAGTGACGAAGCCGATCCTGATCACACGAGCATTTTTAAAACCTGTTCGTTGTTCTCTGATCGAATTCCTCTTTTGAGATGTTATGAAAGCACACTACTAGTATGTAAGGTAATAATTCCGTTGATATTCAATTAAGGAAACTACATGTTCAATTCTCAAAATAATATAAAATGTTTTTTTTTTGTTCACACAATATGGCAGAAACGCTGCTCAGAACGTATGAGCAAACAACAACAACAATCTTCTGAATGCCGTCATTTAGACCAAATTTTGTCGGCCCAAGACAAATCCGGTGTTCGCAGAGTTTTACTTTTAATTTAATCAGACAGCTTAAAAATGCGTGCATCATTCTTAGAAAGCACATGCCTTCAATAAAATAATTATGTTGTGTTGCACAATTTTAACGTGTTTTTAGGTATACCATCCTGATATTTATACCTGTTTTTGTGCTCTTCACCAGCGCTTGGAAGATCAAAATAAGGGGTCAATTTAATGCTTTTTTTAACACCCCTTCCATTTGTAGGGGGGAAATCTAACTCTTTCGACTTCCTCCGTGTTGTTAGCCATACACCCAGAAAAAAATACTTTTGTTAATGAAAAATTACATAGGACGTATGAAATTTTGGCTATGATTTAGAGCCGATGATAGAAGTATCATTGAAAATATGAAGTGAATATTCGATTATAACAATGAGATTGTTCATCGATTCTATTTAAAAATTTCATTGAATTTTATTGAAAGAATATTTTTTTTATTTTTTTTTTATTTTTTTTTATTATTTTTTTTACTGTGATTTAATTTTATTTAAAATGTTTGTATTTTTATATTCATAAAAAACCGTATGCCGAAACTTGGTGCAATACATAATTAAAATGTTCATACATAGAGGCTATGCAAAATAATCATAATGTTTAATAATTTATAAAAAAAATAACAGGCACGACAATCTAGCATTGGACTAAGGCCGCAGGATGTGTTAGTGACATCCTATTTCCAAGATCTTATCTGCTTTTTGTTGAGGTAATCAGATCAGCATCAGGCTCAGCAGTGTTATTTATCCCCATAAATGGGTACTCGTTTAACATCTGAGTGAGATCATAGTTCGTCACAAGCCCGTGAGTTCGAAAAACTCCATGACCCACGGTGAGATTCGAACTCATGACCCTGTGCACCGAAGGTGCGCGCACTAATCGCTAGACCAGCCAGACTACAATCTATGAGAAAGTAAATGTATTTCATAAAACATGGCTCATGAAAGGTCTAAATGTGTTAAACCTAAAACCCTTTCCTAATAGCATTGGGAATGCTTCTATATGAAGTATATTTAAATTTCGTCTAAAACTGAATTTTTTACAATTTCTTTTTTTGGGTCGAACCTCTATAAAAAAATGCGTTTTCATGGCAAAAAAACAGGAATTGAAACTCCTTAACACATGCCTTCAATGCAGATAACCAGGGTTAATTTCTGCTCGAATTCAATAAAATTTCCCCTAATATTCTGCAAATTTTGAAGACACATACTTTTGCCTATATCTCCTTAGCGAATAAGTTTATTTCAATAAATTTGCCCCCCATATTTTTCTCTTCCCCAAAACACCAGAATATGCATAAAATTTAAAATGATCCTTTGGTAACTTTTTGCATGGATTAGAGTATTTTTGTAAATTTTGCACTTATTTTTTTTTCACCTAAAATAACAGAATAACTACTGAAACATGCAGTATCAACTGAACGAATCAGCAAAACTTTGAAGGGCGTTGGCTTTGACCTCCAATTGTCGCGGTTACGTGACCTTGTCCTCCAGTTTCGGAAGCCCAGCAGCTGGTGGGCGTCTTCACCTACGGAGTTCTCCCAGCGAGCTCTCGGTCGTCCACGCAACCTCGCTCCGTCCATTCGTTGTGCGTTCATAACTTTCTTTGGCATGCGATTGTCGTCCATGCGTTGTACATGCCCCGCCCATTGCAGACGTTGAAGCTTCACGATTTTCGATACTTCCAGCTCATCGTACAATTGATACAACTCATGGTTGTATCGGATACGCCATTGGTCTCGCTCGCGAACGGCCCCGAAAATTCGCCGAAGGACCTCTCGTTCGAATCGGTCTAGCGAAATTTCGGAGGCTTGGGTAAGGGTCCATGTTTCGCAGCCATAACATAGCACGGGTCGGATGATCGTTTTGTACACGCGGAGCTTCGTGTTCCTGTGCGCAAGTTTCGAATTAATTATAGGGACGACCGAGAAATATGTCTTATTGGCTAGTTGCATCCGTCGCTTAATTTCGTCGGTTTCGTTGGCGTCCTTCGATAAGTTACAACCCAGATAGTTGAAGTTGTCTACATACTCGATATTAAGGTCCCCCACTGTGATGCTTGAATTTGCTGGCGTCCTTGTTTTCGATTGCATCATGGCCTTTGTTTTGCATTCGTTGATATGTAGTCCAACTTCCTTTGCGGCGTTATTAAGGATATGCAGGAGGCTTTCTACATCACCCAACCTTCGAGACATGATGTTGATATCGTCGGCGTACGCTACTAATTGAGTCGACTTGATGAGTAGCGCTCCGCTGCTGTCCATATTCATGGCTCGAATTACATACTCCAAAGCCAGGTTGAAGAGCGTCGGCGCCAGCCCGTCGCCCTGCTTGAGTCCAGTACGAGTTTCAAATAGGTCAGTGAGTCGGTTCTGCAATTTGACCTGCGAGACGGTATTAGTCATCGTCATCCTTGTGAGTCGCACTAACTTTGCCGGTATACCAAAATTCAGCATAATGTTGTACAGTACACTTCGGTCGATACTGTCGTATGCCTGCTTGAAGTCGACAAAGATTTGGTATACGTCGATGTTGTATTCCCAGCACTTTTGGAGTAGTAGCTTCACTGTGTAAAGCTGATCGGTCGTTGAACGACCAGGTCTGAAGCCGCCTTGATACTCGCCAATGATTTGTTCTGCGTACGGATTGATTCTCTTTTCAAGAATTTTTGATAAAATCTTATAGGCCGTACAAACTAATGATATGCCCCTGTAATTCTCACACTTCAGCTTGTTACCCTTTTTGTGGATTGGGCAGATTATGCTTTTGCGCCAATCTTCGGGGATTACCTCGTCGTTCCATATTTTCAGCAGTAGCACATGTACAGCGTTGGTCAGGCACGTTCCACCATGCTTCAGCAGTTCTGCTGGGATCTCGTCAGCACCGGGCGCTTTATTATTTTGGAGCGACTGTATGGCAAGACTCACCTCCTCTACTGTTGGGGGTAGAACGGGAGGGCCTGGTTCGGCTAACTGCTCAAGAGCTAGCTCCGCGGGGGATGTTGATGATGCATTGAGGAGCTCTTCAAAATGCGAGGCCCATCGTTTGTTGACGCTTTCGATGTCGCTGATGATGTTACCATCCTTGTCCTTACATAGGCTTGTCCTGGGCTGATATCCGTTCTTGTTATTATTTATAAGTTTGTACGCCTGCCTAATGTTCTTAATCTTTGGTTTATTTGCTGCAACTGCTCGTCAAAATGTTTGCGTTTCTTACGTCTAATTAACCTAATAGATACTCGCCGAAGTTCGTTGTATCTTTCTTTCTTGGCTCGGGATGCGCGTTGTATGTATTGGCGATAGGCTTCATTTTTCGCCTCAATCGAGGCCCTGCTCGTCTGCGCCGGCCTTTATAGCCCACGACCTCTTCTGCGACCCCCTTGATGCTGTCTTTGAGCTCCTCCCAGAACTCATGGATGCCTAGATTATTGATGTTATCAAGTATGGGCGACAGTTTTTCCTCAAATGCTGTAGTATACGCAGCCGCCGTGGCATCATCAATCAAATTGTCAACTTCGAAGATCTTGGCAGGGTTGATTCTCGTTAGGTGCACCGAAGAGATTCTGCACCTGTAGGTCGGAGACTACAAAGTCACTATAATAAGTGTATTGAGGTTGACGAACATCCATTGCCCAATATTGATGAGCTGTTTAGTGGGTTTGCTGGCGGTGAAAAATTTACGAAAAATAGACATTCATAAAGCTTATTTACATATGGTTGTGCATCCTGACAGTCGGGAATGCATGACATTGAATACTCACAGAGGACTATATAGGCCAAAATATTTGATGTTTGGCATTGCAAGCGCTGCTGCAATGTTTGAAAGAGAAATAGAAAATGCATTAACCGATATTCCAGGTGTTAAGGTATTTCAGGATGATATCCGCATTACCGCTCCCGATGATAAATTACATTTCGAGCGTTTACGTACAGTTCTAGACAGATTGGCTAAAATGAACTTAAAAATTAATAGGGAAAAATCTGAATTCATGGTTGATCGGATTACGTATTGTGGGTACATAGTTGACAAATTCGGTATTCATAAAATGCAAGAAAAGATGAATGCTATACAAAATATGCCGAAACCAACAAATAAGGATGAGGTTCGCGCATTTTTAGGACTTATCAATTATTATGCACGATTTATCAAAGATATGAGTACAATCATATATCCACTCAATAACCTTCTTAAACAGAATGTACATTTCAACTGGACTAACCAATGTGAGGAAGCATTTCAGAACATAAAGCAACTTTTGCAATCTGATATTGTCCTTGTCCTTCATTATGACAATAAGCTTCCACTTATCTTAGCGGTGGATGCTTCTCCAGTGGGCGTAGGGTGTGTATTAAGCCATTTATACCCGGATGGCACGGAACGGCCAATACAATACGCATCACAAACACTGTCAGTTGTACAACAACGATATAGCCAAATTGACCGTGAGGCGTATGCCATCATATTTGGTATAAAAAGATTTTACTAATATGTGTACGCTAGAAAATTTATACTAGTGACTGACAACAAACCCCTATCGCAAATATTTTCACCTGATAAAGGACTGCCGACACTTTCTGCAACTAGGATGCAACATTATGCATTTTTTCTAGAATCGTTTAATTACGAAATCCGATATAAAAAATCTAGTGAAAATGCAAATGCAGACGCAATGTCCAGATTACTTGTGAAAACAAAGTCACAGTACACAGAAGAAATAGACTTGATCGAATTAGGATATGCTTTCAAAATCACGGTTGATGAGCTTGGTTTAGCCACTCAAAATGATAATGAAGTTAAAGTGCTTATTCAATCACTTAAGTGTGGCCGCAACTGCGAGCCAAAATTTCGATTTGCCATAATACGAGTTTGCACTTCAAAGGAATTGCCTAATGCGCGGCATTAGGGTTTACATTCCAAAATCTCTACGTAAAAGAGTTCTTAATGAACTCCATACGGCTCATTTTGGTATGAGTAGGATGAAGCAGCTTGCTCGCGGTTATTGTTGGTGGAACGGTATATGGACAAGGAAATCGAAGACATGGTGAATAATTGCAAGAATTGTCAATCAGTTCGACCCGATCCAAATAAAGTTTCACCTACACATTGTTGGGAGAGACCTAAACATGTTTTCGATCGGGTACATATCGGTTTTTTTGGTCCTTTCAAAGGCAAACTTTTCGGAAGTCAATTAGTTTCACATGCATTTCAGGAGTTTCTGAAATCAAATGGAATTGTTCATAAGCAAGCACCTTACCATCCCGCAACTAATGGACAAGCTGAACGTTACGTTCAAACCATGGAAAATAAAATTAAAACAATAAATTGCAAAACAACTGATATTGAATTCGAATTACTTAATATTTTAATGGCGTATAGAAGAACTATACACCCAAGCACTGACAAATCTCCAGCTCAATTAATGCTTGGTGGACAATTAATGTCCCGATTGGACTTGATGATTCCAACTAGCAAGGAGATCAGAGTAAAAGAAAATTATTCGGTTATACGAATCTTTAAGGTTGGTGATCGGGTTGCCGCAAGAAACTATTTAACGGCTGATAAATGGTGCTTCGGTAAAGTAATTGAAAAATTAGGTGAGTTACATTACCTAATTAAATTAGATGATGGTAGAGTTTGGCGTCGACATATTGACCAATTAAGAAAAATCGGTGAAAGCATTGGGGATACCAAAATATTAGGGGAAACCTCATATGGACAGTTAGGGATGCCAAAAGCCAAAGATCGACCCAGTAACAGACCAATCACAGAAACCAGTACTGAAAATTCAGGATCGACCAACCCCTCCCCTGTAGCTATTTCAAGGAACGAGAGTACTCAGAGAGAGATAGTTGCAATCCAGCTCCAACCAATATACAGACCGAGCCGGTTCCTGTTATTGCCGCACCTCCCAAGTAACAATTCGTATGCTTTAAAGAAGTACCTCATCCTGTAACATTCATATAAATAAATAACAGGCGCGACAATCCAGCATTGGACTAAGGCCGCAGGATGTGTTAGTGACATCCTATTTCCAAGATCTTATCTGCTTTTTGTTGAGGTAATGAGATCAGCATCACGCTCAGCAGTGTTATTTATCCCCATAAATGGGTACTCGTTTAACATCTGAGTGAGATCATAGTCCGTCACAAGCTCGTGAGTTCGAAAAACACCATGATCCACGGTGAGATTCGAACTCATGACCCTGTGCATCGAAGGTGCGCGCACTAACCGCTAGACCAGCCAGACTACTTTTAGTTTGAATTAAATTTAACTTAAGACCCTGCATTTGTAAATTGATCATTAAATTTACCGAATATGTCTGTCATGTAAGCTATATCTAGTTTAATACTTATTAATTTGAGTTGTAAGCCATTATGGACACCTGAAAATTCCAATACGGAATCATATAGTAAATGAAACCGATCCAAATATGCACTTTTAGAAAGCCATCAGACTTCGGTGTGTAGTAGCAAGGCCAGAAATCCCCGATATCGCCCCACTATTGCCGGAGCACCATCAGTAGCGACAGACAGAATATTACAATGTGGTATACATATTTATTGGATTAACAAATTTTTTAAATTCGTTATTTATTGTCTCGCCTTTAGTGTATCTCTAAGCATTTTGCAAAAAGAAGTTCCTGGCAAATTCGTTCTTGTTTGACAAACCTTACATAACCAAGGAGCAAAGATTCGTTTCCTGGCAATGTAGACTCTAGTCTGGTCTATTTGTATCCAAAATTTTGATTCTCTTAAGTTCTGGCCAAGTGAATTTTCCACGCACTTAGCCATTTCATCTATTCGTTTCTGAACGATGGCATTATTTAGGGGAATTCTTGTTATTGTATCAAAAGCTGGTCTGTGTAGTACTGTAGTTATTACCTCGCTTATGCACGGTAAAATGAGCTTTTCCCCTATAGTGTGTGGTTTTCCTGACTTAACAATTAGTAATGAAATGTTATGCGAAGAACGCAGTCTGGATCTCGGCCAGATGCAGTGTCTATTAACTGCCGCAATGATGGTGTTTTCGAATGATTTTGATCATTTGACAATGTTTTCTTGCACAGCAGACACATGAGCAACGATTTATTTGCGGACCCCTTAATCGACTTCACGGACCACCAAATTTTTTCACACCTCCCACGGACCCCCAGCAAGGCTTTGAGGATCCCGAGGGGATACGTAGGGACCACTTTGAGAATGCATGGTCTACAAAGTCAATTGTAGCTGAATTGGAAAGTTTGCAGCTTAGTTGTTGGTCACCTTCTAAATCGAAAAGCCGTAATAAGCACAGATTTTACAATTGAATGGAAGATTCGGATTTTGATGCACCTGGAAATGATGTTATTTTGCTAGAAGGGAGTCAAAGCGAAGAAGGCTGCCTTAGCCTTACATACATCAGCGGCCATCTGCCGCCATCTGCTTCCGAGGTAGCAGAATTCGTCAACTTTTTCGACTGCCTGGCCCGAAACACAAATTCCGCTTTGTTCCCCTGGATCAGAGCTCAGGTACTTTGTCTTGGCAGCGTTTATCTTGAGCCCAGCATTAAGACTTTCGCCAGGCGGAACATCGGCCATTTGAGCTATACATTCTCCTTTTTATTTGATACCAGACAAATATCGTCAGCATAGCCCAGGTGTTGCAGGTGATCAAACTTTTTCCATCCGATACCTTTCATTTGGTTTTGAAGCGCGCTTAATAGTACATCCTTAATGGCTATGAGGAAAAGAATAGGTGACAAAATGCAACATTTTCCCACTCCACTGGGCACCTCAAAAAGGACCTGAAAGCTCACCCTTGTGCAAAACTTGACATTGGGCTCCCTGATAAAGATTCCTTGATGATGGAAATTATTTTACCTGGTATGCCCCTTCTACGAAGAGCTCTCCAGATATACTCCCGATCAACACTATCGAACGCCTTCTCGAAATCAATAAACATGAGGTGTAATGGGGATCTCCATTCGACGGATTGCACGATAATAATTTGGAGAGCGTTTAGATGGTCGCTACCTGAAAAACCCTCACGAAAGCTAGCCTGTTCATTGCTTAAAGTGCGATCAACTTCAGCCTTGATCCGGTTCGAAATAATTTTAGCCATCAACTTGGAGACAGCGTGAAGTAGGCAAATCACCACGCCAATTATTACAATCCTTTTTCAGAATTTTCATAATTACGTCCTTTTTCCATTCGACTGGAAGAGTTTCGGTTTCCCAACACTCTGTGATGAGGGGAAGCAGAATGCTGTAGCATTCGAATCCGCCTTAAATAATTCAACCGAGGCCTTACCGGCGTCCATAGATTCGATAACCCGCTTTAATTCCGTCTTAGATGGTGGCCTGGAACAAATACTATGGCTACTGGAGCGACGTCTTCTTCTGCCGATGAAGATCCACTCGCAGGACCAAAGCGGTTGTTTAGGACCTGAAAAAAGTGTTCTTTTCGTCTCTGAAGCTGGTGTTCTTCAGTAAGAAGCAGTAACCCTTCTTTATTTGTCACAGGATGGCCCGTAGTGAACCGTTTGCCAATTAGTGGCTTGAAAAGGGTCCCACTTTCACCACGGTAAGCCGCATCATTTGCCTCTTTCGCTTAAGCGTTGATGTTATTACGCTTATCACACATTACACTTCTCTGCACTTTTTTTTGTAGTGAACGGTATTCAGCTCAGAGTTGATTTTTGGCTGAATTATCAGCAGCGGAGTTAATCTCTTCCTCAACTCTTTTGCGTGCTGAGATAAGAGACCAAATGGCATCACTGATAAAAGGTCTCCTGCCTCGATCCAGTCGTCCCAAAGTCGCTTCGCCACAGGAAATGAAAGAATCCTTTCTTCAATTGTAGGATTCTGAAGAGTTGTTGCTGCACTAGCTTTTCCGCGCAAAGCGGTAGAATATGCGCGCATTGAAACGTGCGAGATTCGTGCGTTAGTAGATCGTTGGATTTGTACCGTTCGTAAGCGAAATTTTGCGATAACAAGGTGATGGTCGCTACGCTACCAACATAAGTTCCACGCTTCGACCTGACGTATAAAAGGCAGTTTCTCCATGTCTTTGAAACAGCAATATGATCAATTTGGTTTTCTGTTCTGCCATCAGGAGAAAACCAAGTTGTTAGGTGGCAGGGTTCATGCTTGAACAATGTTCCGCCAATGGCTAGTTGTTGCAGAACTAGACTAGAGAGTTGCAGAACTCCACGAACATCTCACCACCCATGATCGCCCATAAGGTGTTCCAAGCCTACGTTATCAGTACCGACTTTGGCATTGAGATCCCCCATAATAATTTTGATGTCACCCCTGGGAGCCCTATCAAAGGTGTCGCCTAGTCGCTGATAAAAAAAAAACGTCCTTTGCTGATTGATCTGCAGGTTCAGTGGGTGCGTAGCGCTGAATGATTGTGATGTGTCGTACTCTGGATTTTAATTTGGCTGTGATTATACGATCGACTAGGGTTCGGCGTGCATTCCTAGTGAACAGGATTCCGACGCCTGCTTGCCGAGCTGTATTATTGTCTTCACTTCCAGAGTAGAGCAATACAGTCCGAGAGCTTGGTGATAAAGTCGCCCCCGATCCGAGCCATCGTGTTTCCCTCAGTCCTTGTATACCGATGTTGTATGCAGTCATTTCCTGTTCGAATTCTGTGAGCCTTGTGTTATTACACTCACCCCCATTGTCCGAACGTTCCACAAACCTATCGTAGTCCGTTGTTTATAGCCGTTGCCGTTGAATCAGTCCGAGGTATCCGAGGATCGTTGAATGTTTCAAGTGTAAAGTAAATTTCAAGTACGCGGGATATAAGCCTACATACCCAGGGCCGGATTTTCCATATGGGCAACCTGGGCTACTGCCCGGGGCGGCAGAATTTGAGGGGCGGCAAATTCTTAAATTTTTTCATTGGTCTAAAATTATGGGAAAAATGGATTTTGAAAATTCAAACATAATTGTAGAAAATAGTTTGCTTTTTTAATTTATTCTAGTTAGATGTACATATTCGTCTTAATCAAAGCACCTAATCGCAACCTCAACTCAAATTATAATGTGGTTCCGCCTCCAAAAATTAGGACTACTCAAAAATTTTGCTTGAAGCATACACTCATTCACTCTGAATGGCGTGGCGGCCTTTAGTTCAGTAGTATATTTAGAGTAGGAGTATAAATTATCTTTGGCTTCACTTTAAGCATTATGCCTGAAGCCACATAAAATGATATAAGTACGCTAGTACTTGGCTGCCAGCTCCTGTTTTCAAGCCTCTAAAAGTGCCCCAGACTTGAAGAAAAAACGAAAAATATTTTTGGTGATTGCGATCCTTTGGGAAGTTCAAAACGCTCCCAAGCAAGTAACTCATCTAATCACACATTTTCGTGTGTTCAATTACTTCTTAAAATTTTCCCCACATCAAATTCGCTGGGAAGCAAGGATTTGGTTTCGGGAGAGGTCCAAGTCTCCATACATATTAGAAATGCGGCATTGGCTATCAAATTTTTGAGTTTCTATCGGGTTTAACTAAATTTTTAAGAATTTTCACGCTTAAATTTTCGGATTTGCAATTTTTTTTAGAGGAAAACGTTAAATTCCACCGAAAATAAAAAATAATTTAAAATAGTTGAAATCAGGAAAATCTAGAACTCTTTAGGCACCGAATGATTTTTGCTTAATAGCATCAGTAAATGCTTTCCCAATTCGTTTTCGTTATCTTTATCACCGAAAACAAATTAGGTCAAGGTGTGTTCAAAATTTACCATAAGCTTTCTTAATTTTGGGTTTTTTTTTCGGTATGACGTTTTCTGGTTAAATATTATGCTAATACATATAGGAAATTTCATTTCAAATTTAGAAAACATGAACGCATTTCTAAAAAGCCGAACCGAATGTAATAAGAATTGTACAGTTTTCTATGTTATCATTGAAGTTTCAATCATTCCTAAAACAATTCGGGGAAGTGCACGAAACACCTGGACTCCTCCCCTGGGAAGCAACAAAAAAAAAAAGTCAAGCAAACAAAATACGCTTACTGTTAAAAAATATTAAATTTTCAATTTTTCACATACGCCCGCTAACGTTTTGCCTGCATTTCCTTTTTGAGTTGACAACTGCTACCTTCAAGCTTATCTGGTGGCGGAGGGCGGCAAATTCGTTACTGCCCAGGGGCGCCATAGAGGCTAAATCCGGCCCTGTACATACCCTATCCCTCAATTCGCCTTTTACGACAAGCCGGAATCGCTGTGGTATAATTCTAACCCCAAAACCACAGGGGTCAATCTTTTGTTAAGTTTAGTAAATCATAAGTAATAATACCAATATAAACCAAAGTACAATACGTTCAGCTCGTACACGCAATGGTATTTTCAATCACAATTTTGGACAAATTTACAATTGAGTCATTCTACTTCCGGGTGTACGATATTAAAATTACCGTTAATCGATTTATACAAAAATTATTTACCCTAGAAATAATTACAAGTTGTGGCATTTTAGAAGCAAAATTACCCTGAATCTAATCATTTTTGCTCAGTGTATTTTAGTGTCCAATTCTCTATGCCAGTACTTCCCAACCGGCGGGGCTTGACGGTCGGCAAAGGGGGGCGGGGGCTCAACTTGAGTGTTGATGTGATCGATTATATTTCAAAAGCCATAAGCTTGCAAAATTCTTCGATTCATGGACAAAATTTATAAATCGCTGCGGAACATTATGCTATCAGCTCTCGCAAGAAGAATTTTCTTGTTCCTCTTATCGACACTAGCGATACTAACCTTACCGGCCGCCATATAGCAGACACATAGCGGAAAATATCGGAAACACTTAAGTTTTCCCTATGAGAACGGATAGCAGAACAAACCTTCAGCGCGTTATTACCGTCTTATGATTATGCGGCCTCTAATTCTTGACGTAATGTAGTAGCAGTGGCGTAGATAGCTTTCCGGAGAGGAGGGGGATCATTTTGCAAAATTACTTATACTTTTACGGTTATCAAATGTTGAATTTCAGAATAACAATTTCTGTATTTATTAGACTCCAAATTAACAGTTTTTTTGAGAAAATTTTGTTGCAATTTTGCCATAAAAACTGAGTCCTTAAAATATTGCATCAATAATTTTTGCTTTTTTACTACGGTGAGTGAATCCACAGTATGTATATCAATTTTCGTTCAGATTTTCGCTACTGTGATTGGAGTATCAGAGTTTTATATTGGGTTAGATCAGTGCTTCCCTAACTTGTCGGAGTCACGGAACACCTACACACTAAAAATTCAGGCGGTGTGAATCAAACATTTATCAAATGAGTTCTTTTTATACTTATGGGGCTAACTACAATTAAAAAAAACACTGAAAATAAAATCTATTTGGATAAATCATACAATTTATACGTAATTATATCAGTTTTTGTTTATATGATGTTTAAATTTAAACAAAATGGTGTTAAATTCGCTCCAAATGACGTTATTCCATTTTCTGTATTTCCGACGAAATGCCGATTGTCATTTATTTTTGGTATACCTACACTCGCAGTCGGTCGACAACAAATGGTAGAGCGATGTCACAATGTATGGTATAAACTACAAACTTCATCACTTATAGCAATAGCATGGGTGGTGCAGTAGTAGGTAAGGTGTTCGTCTACGTCTACAAATCATAGGGTCCCGGGATCGAATCGCACTGCAGGTTTTTAATTTTTTATGCATTTTAGAGCGTAAAGAGGTAAATGAAATGTCGCTATCACCTATATAGAGGTCAATGCTAGTTATACAAAACTAATTTAAGGGTTATAAGTTCTTTCCCTGTGAAAATTGTGTTTTTGTATCTCAAAAATATCGAGAATTACTCCTTTTGGTGTAATTGGAAGTATGTATACTCTTTTGTGTTCATCCATTTGGATAAACAAATATGTTATCTAAACGGAGGGACCTTATTCGACCCATTTTGGAGTTAACTTCACACCGTTTTTTCTGTGCAGTATCGCCGCTTTTCTGGCCGAAACACCTCAAAACAGGGATTAAAATAAATCATATAGGTCGCCATAGACAGTGCGATTAATTAGACAATCAAAGCTAACTTCTGTAGAGAAACACATTTTCTGTGGAGATAGCTCATATTCTCTTGCGGATTCGGTAGTGGAACCTAAAAATGAGCTTTCTCCACAAAATTGCTTTTATTGTTTGCTTTGAGATTTTTTTGTATTAAATTCAATAAAATTGCGAACAAAAGAATGTTGATAAACATAAACTATAACGGATACTCACAAATTGGAAGCAGTTTTGCATAGTTTTCTCTTCATTCGAATTAGTTTTTCACTTTCCTGAAGAAACCTTTATAATCTTATGTACTACATATATATGTATTTCCCCATTGGAAATTGTGCTTTTGTGGAAGAGCTCCCCGTGTTCCACATTACATATCTTTTAATTTTTGCCTGTGCGAGGCTCCAGAACCAATGTGAAAAGTAGATGAACGTAAAGCCCAGTGCTGTAGTGTTTCTATTCTATCAATACGCTTCTATTATACTATTGAAATTTCAGGAAGTGCTAAATTTTCTATTACAGTTCTGAAAATGGTATATCGTTTTTATGAATAATTCCAACAAAACGTTTACTTTTACTTTGTTTTACGTACCTAAAGTAATAAAAAAAAATGTGTGACCAAAGGGGTGGGGATTGATCCCCTTGATCCACCCCCTAATCTACGCCACTGTGCAGTAGGGATGTAAGGGCCAAATGTAGCTCTCCGGCAAAGCCCAATTCCGTTGTATACTGGCCGCTACATTTTTCACTTCGTACCAGTCAAACTCAAACATTGCCATGATGCAACGAATTGCCCCCTCACTGTTGTTTAAGTGGGGAATCAATTCAATATTCAAATGAGCTAAATGTAAGCATTGAAACTGCCCATAAATTTGAATTGCGAAAATATAATCCAAGCTGATCTGATTAGTTCAAAATCTCTGTGAGATTGTTGTCCAAATGATGGCAAATTTTCTGTAATTATTTTCCAACGTGGCGAATTCTTAACAAAAGAAAAAGAATGAGCTGAAAAATGCCTTCTTCCGTTATTGAGCGAAATTTTCTTTGGGGCGCCAGATTCTACTAACCTTGCAAGGGGGACATGCGCTGAAAAATGTTGGGAACCTCTGCTCTATGCTTTATGTATTTCAATTTGAGGTTCTATCACACAGAAATTAAAAATACAGTGGAAACTCGATAAGTCGAAGCCCAAGGGAACCAAACATTCTTTCGAGTTATCGAAATTTCGACGTAAAGAGATTTCGAGATATCGAGATTATTTGTAAGAAAATTCGACTTATAGAGTTTTTTTTCTTTTTGTGTATTTTTATATTTTGGTATTTTTCCGACATTATACCCTTATAAAATAGTACTTGCATTTTTTCCTTTCTTTCCTTTAAAATCGTAGAAAGCGTAATAATAAATAAAAAAAAATAAAATAAAAAAATAACCCGAATTTTGGATTCGGCGGCTATACCCTTTTTTCGACCTTTTGCATCAACCGCTTTTGTAAGTTTTTTCTTCTGCTGAATAGTCAGGGTTTGTAGCGTTCTTTTTGGCGCAGATATGTTTAATTGGCTGAATTCCTCAAACTGCACGAAACGATTATTCTTTTGACAGTAACAAAACAACCTTACGATGAACGCTATATTCAAATGCAAACTGAAACATTTTATCGCAGAAATGTACCGTTATTCTCGTTTCCGGAATACGTAGCAATAAAATTCTAATTTCTAACAGAAAAATCGCCATTGGAGGAATAAAAAAAAATCGACTTATAGAGTTTCGCATTGCAAAGCTTTGACTTATAGAGTCTCGCCCGTTTACCGATAAGAAATTTTAATTTGACCTGGAGAGTATCTGAAATTTTGACTTATAGAGTCTCCAATATAAGGCACTTCGACTTATAGAGTTTCACAAGCAGTGAAATCAAAAATTTCTCTTCGAGTAATAGAGTTTTTGGTTTGAGTTATCGAGTTTGTTTTTCATTGTTTTTTGTTCAAATGTGCTGGGGAAGCAGATTTTCTTCGACCTAAAGCGTTTTTCGAGTTTCGAGTTATCGAGTTTCCACTGTATGTATAAATACTGCATGCTGGCCAATTTGTTTTGTTACGATTCCCCGCGCGCAAATATCGGTGGTCTACCGTAAGTACTACTAAAATCAAAACTTTTCTTCAGCTAAATGTAAAAAATTGCCTTGAATTTGGACATTATCTTTTTCTTGCCTCACATACAGTACGTTGCGCCCACATTACGAACGAAATGTTTACCAATTCACTCATCATACTTTATTGACTCTTATCTTCTTGTCTTCGAGTTGCATTCGTCATTTGACGCACAGACGACATCACTCTCCAAAAGCCTTGAAACCTTCCTCAATTTTATTTTCGCTAGCCCCATAGGTTATTGCTCCTCAGCGTGTCGACGTAATCGAACAAACATCTCTCGGCCGCGTCGCGTCAGCTTAAATCAACAAAAACAAGCAAAATGCGAAGAAAAAGAATTTCGGCCAGGGGTTCAGTTCTGTCTTTACTCTACTGTACTGCTGCTGGAGTGATGGCGGATAGCGGACGGGGCGGCGGCGGTTATTGCTCGTGCTCTGATAAGTGATAATTTCCATGACAAATAGAACGTCTCCATGAACCGGCAATCTGCAGTTCGGGGCCAAGCCAAAAGATTGGGGGGACCGACCACGGATTGTATACGATGCGTTCTGCCGTTCTGGGGTTCTCTGTGCCCAAAACGCGAAAGGGAAAGCGCGCACAATAAGAGGCCAGAAAAACATTTTTTTTTTGTATTTTTCTTTTTCGTTTGCTCTTTTATCAGACAACAATTGAGTCGTCGAAAAAATGAAAACAAGTCGAGGCCGCGGGATGATGCAAAGGAGAGATGCATCAATTTGCCATGGCTTTTCAGCAGCGCATCGACGACCACCACCACAGCAGAAAAAAAACGATGCAACGGACGCTCGATTGCATTCTTCAAGGTTGAAGCTTGAGGCTCTTCTCGTGGTCGTCGTCGCCATCATCCACCAAATCAGAAAGTTCCCAAACGAAAATGATACGGGACGGTCATAAAAAGCGACAGGCTGTCGAGAGGCTCCTGCAATTCATCAGAGCAACGCAAGCAAACAATGCCGCGCCATCGTCCCTCCACGTAGCAACGGCCTCTTTCAAAGCCGATAGCCGGGCCTTTACCCTTGTGTCTGGCCTATGCCAATGGTCTCGTTCTGCAAAATTTACGAATGGCAAAAGAAGAACGCACCAGCAACACACAAGACCCCAAACTCCTGTGAAAGAAAGCTCCACGCATGCATGCACACACAACGCAACGCACACTGGCAACGAAGCCGAGCCGCGCACAGTGGTGTATTGTGTGCGTGCCCATTCGATATAACATAAAAGTAATGAGGCGTCCGTCATCCCGCACCCTCCAAAAATTCCCTTGTTCAACACGCGGGGTTCATTGCATCGCCAAAACCTACCGCAACCGAAAATCCGTTGGCCTTGGACGCGTCGCTCTGCGCGCACCTCCTGCGATAACTTTTCGTCATTCTCTGTTGGACGCGGCGCAATGCGAAGCTTGTCGTGGCCTTGTGATGAAGCCAGCAGCCGTTGAACCCTCTCGTCGTGCAAAGTGACGTAGTTGTCGTCGTCATCCGACACACAGCACAAACGAGTGCTGCAGACGCAATTTTTGGAAGGGGTGCCCGGGGGTGGACATGACGATTGTGAAGCATCAACAAATTCGACATTGGGCCAGGTCAGGAACCGGCAACAACGACTTGGCTTCATGATGGCATCATCATATCGTGCGATGCCAACCTGCACACATGTGTACGCACATATGCAACGGCTGCTTGGAAATTTTTGGCAGTCTGGCGGCTTGCCACGGATTTCCTGTTCTGTTCGTGGCAGCATGCTGCAGTTGCATCGCAACGGATGGGGGGTGGTTTTTGCGAGCGGATGCAGTGTTTGGCAAGCCGACTGGTCCGTAGCCTTGAGACCGCTTTTCGACTTTTTGGTTGCCGTGAAATGCATCTGGTCCACTCATGGGATGTATATGTGTGCGTTTGGCGAGTGTAATTGTCGGGAACACATATTGCAGCGCAGGCAGACAATAATTTTGGAATGCATTCGACGAATTGAATTGAAATGAAGAGCGACAGACTGGGCCATCGAAAATGAAATTTTTGGCGGTCAATTGCGTATGCACACTCACAATGGGTGTGTGGCTTTATGCAGTCGAAGCAGTTTCACTTTCGTTTTTCGTTCATTTACGAGTGGGCCAGTGATGGTTGTTTTTTGGGCGGTTAGCACTTTTGGGTAGGCAATGACGCGTTTTCGGCGGACGATTCGCGATGGCGCGGTTAATGACTCGGTGCTGTTTATGGTTAATTGAAATTCGAAGGTAATTTGGTCCATGAATTGAACATTAATGCTAAAAATAAACGATTTCAGTTTCCGTTGATTTTCAAGTTGAGATGCATATGGGATGGGCATGGGAAAGTTTTATTCATTTTGATTTTAGGCGTTCGATTTATTTGTGTGACCGTGATGGAGAATATTTAATTTTGTTTACAATGCTGTTCAGTGAACTGTGCTGTAAGTAATGTAATTCTGAAGATGAAATTACATACCTACATAAGGTAATGTTCTTGATGTTGAGCGTACATACAATAAACACAAAAGTAGATGTCAATGTTAATTTCTGGTTATGCAATCACTTATGCATAGAGATACAGAAATAATTTTTTTACGAAATACATATAGGCGAACATTGCTAATTGTTCCGAATTGATGCTAAATATTCTAATTCGTACTTTTTTTCTCCAAATATGTACATACACGTATGGCCAAAAAAATAAGTACACCCCTCATGTACTATTTTATGCCAAATTTGCATACCCTTTTTAAAATTGAATTACTTCAATGGCTATCTAGCCATTACAACAATTAGGATACAACAATGCCAACGGAACCTTAAAACTAAATGGCAACTCCCTATTATTTTAGTCTCTCCAGATATTAGCTTTGAAGTGGGTTTTCAGCTTGGTCAAAATAATAAGTACCTACACTATCGGTTTTTTAAATTTTTTGACAACTTACTATTTTCCGTAAGGATTTGTTTTTTTTTTATTCATTGGTGTATGCAACAAGCGTTAAATTAAAAAAAATAAAAATTCTTAAGGGGCGGAAAACGCATGGTGGGTACGAAAAAAGACGTTTTGAGTCCGAAAATTTGAAATACAGTGAAAGCTCTTATAAGCGGACAGTCATCTCTCTTTATTACCGTAACTCCTAGTGGAGCATGGTGCGTTGATGACTACCGTCACCGTATGTATAGTCACCAACGTTACAAAGACAACTGAATTCGGAGTGTGATACGGTTGTCAGCCATACCACTTCCTAGTCGCATTGTTAGTTTATTATTCTACGATAACAATATTTCTTATCATCTTCTTCTGAATAATAAACTTGCGACGAGTCATGCCGAGTTTGGAAACTCGTTTCTCTATGAGTGTCTATTTCACAGAGTGGCGACCGAACGATCACGGCCACAGAGCACGGGGGGGGGGGGGACAGTCATAATCCCCGTATTTTTGTTCGCTTAAGAGAGATGTCCGGCTATTGGATAGATTGAAAAAAATATTGCTGGATAAAAAAAAACCAAATTTGCTTGTTTTTTTTTATGTTCCGTATTTGGCATAAAGCTGCTTCAAAACAAATTATTCCATGAGCATCCGAAGCTCTTCATCTTCTCAAGCAACTTCTTCACTATTATCACATTCTTCGCCTAATTCCAATTCAACACTGCTATTATCCGTTTGCAAATTACTGCCGGTATTTATAAATGACTCAATATGTTGGTCGCAATCGGTTTCTTTTGTTTGGTGCCATCTTGAATGATTTTCAAAACATGCACCCTTATGAAACCAAACCTAGACTTACAATTTAGCAGAAAATGCAAGGGTAGCCTTTTTTCAATCGAAACCGTCTGTCAGTAGAACAATTTCTTGGGAACATCTCGAACAAGCGGACGCGGAGCTCTCATTAACGGACATTTCTGAGAATATCAACGTCCGTATGAAACAAATTTGTCCGGATATGATAGCGTCGCGTCCCTTTATTGGAAATGTGTCGACGAAATGTTCCACAAACTACTGTCCGTGTCCGTTCTTTGGAGTGTTCGCTTATTAGAATGAAAGTTACACACAAATCACTGGAAAAGCATATGTTCCAAATAATTTGTCCGTTTATTAGAGATGTCCGCAAAAAGAGCTTTCACTGTAGCGGAAAAATTATTCTCTCATCAACGAAATAAACCAGCTAAACATTGTATTTACGGTGTAATTCATTAAACTAAATAAAAGCAGTCTCAAATGCGTCAAATAGGTCCATGTAAGGGCCTTAAGGATAATTGCCGATCTCATTATATCTACACGGTTAAAAAAAATGGTATAAACTTTATAAATTTTAGTATACATATAGTTCCATAGACTTTTCTGTATAAAAATTATACCAAGCTTCTTTATTAATCGAAGTTATCAGTTTAAGCTATACAGTTCATGCTAATCGCGTATAAAATATGTTTATAAGCTAACAATATAAAAATAATCCGAATAAGGTGTAAATAGTATTTATCCAGATATATGATAAAAACTATACAATTTTTTTATTCAAAATTAAAAAAAAAAAACGACATTCATTTACATCTGAAGGATAATGTATGCCTGCAGAAAACCCCTTCTGGGACATACTGTTGCAGGCACTATACTCGTATATTTCCTATCCGCACATACAGAAATTTTTGACCACGCCGAGATTCGATCTCCGCACCTCTAGATTACTAGCATGCACTCTCAACCAGGTGCGCCACAGCGACGCACGAAGTCCACCTTTCCAAAAGCGAATGCAATGATTTTTTTTAGAAATGTACAATATAGGATAAGCTTTACCTCACTTTGGTATACAATTTTTCTATCAGTTCAATATTATTAAACAAATTCCCGATTGGTATGCAAGTTGTCATTTATAGTATAAAATCAATAACACGTTCTGATAAAAGATTCATATAAATGCTGCATAATTTTCATTAGTATTTTTGGATTAATTTTGTAACAGCTTCGTATAATTTTTATACAAACCTCGGATAAATTTAATAAAAATTCATATAAACAAAATTTATACATCGCTTTTGTATACAGTTCATACTAAAAAATGTATACATGGGCTTTATACCATCAGTTGGTATAAAAAATACACCAGCATTTTTAACCGTGTATGGCGAGAAAAGTTCCCTTGGCTTGACTGATGATTTTCGCAGGAAATATTGAAAATAGAGAATCCCTTTGAAAAGCTAATCGGAGAATAAAAGAAGTAAAGCAGTTTTCGTAAAAAGTTTAGAACTTTCCATGGCGATGTTAAAAAGTGTTGACAGTACAAGAAAATTTTGTATGGATAGTTCTTCTTGTTTCAGACCGAACAATGAAAACTCACAGAATATTTTGTTTTATTTATGAGATCGTAATAAAATTGATTGGAAACTACTCTTATCGTAATATTCTTCATTCAGGAAAAGAATAATATGATATACGGTACATCAACTGGCTATTTCCAATGGAGTCGGAAAAAACTTAGTATGTATGTGGCTTAATTTTCATAGTTTGGTTTCGTTCAAATGTACCTAATAACCGTTACTATAAGGCAATTTCCATATAAGAAATGTTAGTTGATAGTACCAGAATATTTTACTGATGAGCCCATACACTTTAAATGGGGATTTCAGCAGGATATTAACCCTAACCATACCTCACAAACTGGTCAAGGATCCGCTTCAACCAAATCGAGTGGCTTTTCACGTTGTTACTGTTGTGCTATAAAAAGAATAATAGAAAAAGAACGACTGCGATTTAAATTATGTTGATATATTTCGGTTAAAGGTTCGAATTCAACTGAGTTACATTGAGTATACAAATTCATATAAATAGTGTTACTCTACTTTAGTACATACTCGTTTAGAACAAAGAGAATCAAAAGGAAGAGAGCAATTAAGCGAAATACATCAACATAATTTAAATCGCAGTCAAATTGAATCCAGAATGTTTAGGGAGAGTTGAATCAATGAACTAGAAACAAAATTTTCACAAAACGGACCAAATACGGAATTTCCTGGAAGTAACTGGATATATGGATGTATGTGAACTTAAGAGTAATTCTTCACCAGAGAGCCAACAAAAACCTTTTTTTTTTCAAAAGAATGGATCATTTACTTTTAAATAATAAAATAAATCAAATTCTTGTCGAATCAGAACATAATATTTTGATAAAAAACAGTTTTAATCAAATTAACATATATGTACTTATTATTTTGTCCAGCCTATTTTAGTCAGTTCGTACTTTTTCAAGGTAGATGAAAGCTGTTATTTATTAAAATATGCTAATTTACATATTATTTGATTCCTCACCAATTAAGTATTTAAATTTTTCCATATGATTTTATTTACTCAAATAACTACTTGGCTACAGGGTGATAAGAAAAATTCGTATGGGTGTTCTTATTTTTTTGGCCATATGTGTATATGCGAACATTGCTAATTGTTCCGAATTGATGCGAAATATTGTAATTCGTACTTTTTTCCACATAATATGTACATACAGTCGAACTTTCCTAAACGGACACTTCTAATAACCGGACATTTCTTATAAATGGACACTTTTATTTTCCCCAACGTTTTCCGCATATTTTACTTGAAAAATAACTTCTAACAAGCGGACACTCTTATCACCGGACACGGACAGTACTTTTATACCCTTTCTGAACTAGCAAGTCTCTAATAAACGAACAGTTTCACAAATAAAACTCCAAATTCTTACATAACAGAATTGTATTGCGAGCAAAGAATTTTGATATACACTTATTGACCTCGGTATACATTTTTTAAGCCTATACTTTTTTTTTCAATTTCAGAAATCCTTTGAGAGTGGACTTTTCAATTTATACACGCTAATTTTTTTACATTTACTAACAATTCAATTTTAAATATTATTGGCACAAAATTTGCAGCTTTTATAAATTCGAATTGCAACTTAAGACAGTCATCTACGTTGCGTATGCTCATAGCGATTTGCATATCATGGGCATACTGCCACAGACGCACGAATTTAATATTGTAGATCAGTGATTCTTAACCGGTGGGACCAGTGGCGTAACGTACGGTGTTCCGTGTGTGCAGCGGAACACGGGCCCCCAAGCCAGAGGGGCCCCCAAATCCGAGAACATAAAGAAATTTTCTTTGATAGATTCATGGGTTACTGTTCTTTTAAAAACATTAATTTTTATAAGTCTGCAAAAAAAATACACAGTCAGCTGCAGAATTTAGGGATGAAAGTACGTAGAAACTTTCACCTCGTAGTATTGTATTTTGTCTATGCCCCAGAGACTCTCTCAAGCTTGTTGAGTATGGATCTTCTCAATATCAATTTCTTCTGGGTTTTTGCTCATAAGAATATCAAAAAGAAATAAGTTCAATTTGCTAGGAGGAGTGCCTTACTTGAAGCTTCTTGCGTAATATTGAGCCTATCTAATCCAACATGGGGTTACAATGACAACATAACCTGTATGAGTCAGGTTGTTAGTACCCACTACTAAACTAACCCCACTGAAGTACCAGAAAAACCCCTATTGTTGAAAAAATAGCCCAAAGTCCATCTTTGAACAACAATGCCTTTCACTCCTGAAGAATAACCATTTATCAGCTACTGTGAAACTTTCCAATCATTCATAAGATTCTGTAAAATATCTTCATACATATACTTAAATACTATGCCTTACATTGCAGTATTTTACAGTGTTATATTTTCGAAACATTGAGAAGAAAACCACTTTGAAGGTATTCATTATATTCTTTGAAATGGGATCTATTATACACTGAAAAAAAAAATAATTTGCTCAAAACAAGGAAAAATGCATTAAAAGACAGCCAAGGAATAATTTTTCCAGATTTAAGACGTATTTTCTTGTACCAAGAAAAGTTTTTCTGATTTTAGATGTATTTTCTTGGTCCAAGAAAAGTTTTTGCTTAAAATAATAAATAAATAACAATAACAAATAATAAATAAATAACAATAATGCTCATTTATTTATTTTAAGCAAAGACTTTTCTTGGGCCAAGAAAATACATCTTAAATAAGGAAAATTATTCCTTGGCTGCTTTTTATTGTATTTTTTTCTTGTTCTTAGCAAATTATTTTTTCAGTGTATTCTTTGGAAAAATATTATCATTAAAAAGAGAAGTAATTGCTATACGGCTCGAATCATCTCTTCTATATAAACGCTCCCTGTTTTGATAAATTAGTTAGTATGCCTTCGGAATTGACCGCCTTTAGGTGCTACTATCAGGGTGATTCTTTATACTACGGGACCCAATTGCTAGGGAGACCTCCATTTGACAAAATACTCGCTTAACCTTTGGCCATATAATGCGAAGAAGCCTTACTCTTACAAATTTTACAAATAATATTTATTGGTATGGAATTTATTCATTGCTTGCTTTTGCTTTTCATTTGCCACATCCAGATGTTCTTCGGTCTGCCTCTGGCCTTGGGTTCATCAAGTGGAACTTCCATTGATATCGACAAATAAAATAATAAATAAATCGATAAATTATAAAATATTGCTTGAGTTAAAAATGTTTTCGACTTGGAGAAATTCGACTTAGAAGTTGCGCTTTACATTAAAAACTAACAGGAACATCAGTGAAACCCTAAATTTGTTCGAGACTAGGTCTACTTAAAAAGGTTTCGATTTAAAGAGGTTTACTTGTATTATGAATTGACTCACTGAATTTTGTAATTTACTTTTATTGTGCTGCCTTTTTGGAAACTGTTGCGTCATAGAAATTAAATATAACTGTTGATTTATCGAATGTTTAGTAAGGGTAGAAAGATTGTCGTTTAGTGATTTTTTGTGTGTTTTTTAGGATAACTGACACGCGTGCCAAATTTTTGAATAGTTTCACCAACATATGTTTTGTTGCATTCTTTGCAGTCCATTTTGTCAACAGTGCCTGATTATTCTTCTTTTGGTATCTGAGCTTTCAAGTTTTTGAACATAATACCGTTATTTTGGCTGGTACGCACTGCCACTATAAAATTGTTCTACGCTCAATATTTACCGAGATATTTGCATTTTAGTGATTTCAAATGAAAATTTCCGAAAATGGGTTTTGAAAAAGTCGATGTAGAGCGCATTGAGAGCTACGTTTTGCTGAAAGAACCAGAGTCCTAGCTATCACCGTTCAAAAGATACAGCCTCCCAAAGGCGACCCAATAAATGCCAACTTTTACCCATCTACGCTCAATATTTAGCGAGATATTTGCATTTTTGTGATTTCAAATGAAAATTTCCGAAAATGGGTTTTGAAAAAGTCGATGTAGAGTGCATTGAGAGCAACGTTTTGCTGAAAGAACCAGAGTCCTAGCTATCACCGTTCAAAAGATACAGCCTCCCAAAGGCGACCCAATAAATGCCAACTTTGACCCATCTACGCTCAATATTTACCGAGATATTTGCATTTTTGTGATTTCAAATGAAAATTTCCGAAAATGGGTTTTGAAAAAGTCGATGAAGAGCGCATTGAGATCTACGTTTTGCTGAAAGAACCAGAGTCCTAGCTATCACCGTTCAAAAGATACAGCCTCCCTCCTAATTATTTTTCTTTTGGTATCTGAGCTTTCAAGTTTTTGAACATAATACCGTTATTTTAGCTGGTACGCACTGCCACTATAAGATTGTTATTGTCCTCCGATGCGTAGTTCGATGAAGGGACCGAGGTAATCTAGCTGCCGGCTACGTTCGGCTTCATGCGTGAATCTTATGTTGGGATCATGTTGCATATAGAGCCTCCAGCGTTTGTAGTTTGTGATCCTCAGGAATAGCGATTATATGATCGTCAACGTGCGATTGCCAAAAGAATGGAACGAAGTCAATTTTGATCAAGGCTTCGTCTATTAGATCGGCTAAGACGCGTTCAACCAATATCGATGCGAAACTTGAGCCGATATATATAGTTTAGCTAGTTTAGCACCCATATGGTTTATTATTTTTTCCAGGAAAAAAATAGTTCTGGTTTCCTGGCACCGTATTCGTCATCAAAGATGGTCATGACAGATGTAAGTAGCTACTCCGTTGAAATTTTTTCTTTTAATTTTTGGACAGTCAGCCATTCTTTAGAACGCTTACTCTCCGAAGCCAATCAGACAGACAGACAGACTGATTAAGCGAGAAAGACTATGACCAAACTCTCAAACCAGGCAACACTACTGAAAATGGAAAGAACCAAGCTAGACGTCAGAATGGTTGGCAAAATATGAAAAGTCCTTGGAACTTGTGTTTGACTGTAAAGTATATGAAAGTTAGCTACATTCAGGCTTTGAACACGCAATCTTTAATCTACACTCTGATTATTCCAATGCGGTTTCTTTGGAAAATAACATCCATGAATTCCATTTCTGTAAATACTGCAATGACACTAACTAAGGTGCCTAATGCAGGCACGTAGCCAGGGGAGGGGTCCATGGGGTCCGGACCCCTCCCGAAATATTTTCAATTATAACGGAATTTCTAGTGATTACAGTATAAAATATCAAAATATTCAGGAGGTAACATATTTTTCTCTAAATTCTGTGTGACTGAACATCATAAAAAATATCCGACATGGAAAATTTATTGGTTTAAGGGAGGTTTTCTTTTCAAAACTAGATAAATCCGAATATCAATACACACTTCTCTGAACACAACCCTTCAAAATAGATTGCGCGGAATTTATGCAAAAAATGTCTGTTGTCGAAAATTATTATTATTCACTCTGATTTTATTTATTGGACGTATGGACGTGTTTTCATGCGAGCTTGGAACTTTAAACTTTCCGCTGCGCAGGTTGTGAGCATTACTACAAAAATAGAGAATGTGATAAAATAGTCTTTAAATAGAGCTTTTTTTGTCAAGGAAACAATTTCTTTGAAAATTTTGACTAATATCAATCGTGAAGGTATACGTGATGACTTGTGTTTTTTTTTATAAAAACAAAAATAATTACGTGCGATTATCGGCCCTTTGGGTCGAGTGAAAGATAAGGTCCCAAATATTTTGCGCATGGCGATTGTTGGACTAAACGGAAACTTAGCTCTCGCTCGCCTAAGCTAATCGCGGAGATATAAAGGTACATGAAGCCCGTAGATAAAGAATGAAGTGAGAGTTTGCATCTTTTACTTTTATTGAAAAACGGAATATATAAGCCTGCTTTAATAGTCTGTGCAAGTAATAGTTATGAAGTTAAGCCTTTTTTTATGACCAAACGCTCAAGTTTTACCGAAGCAAAACAATTTTAAAGATACAAATGTTGAAAATTAGTTTTCCTAATTAGTCTCCCCTACACCACTGTATGCATTTTCGCCACCTCCCGGCAAGGTTTTTGATATCTTTTTCGTAAAAATCTCGCGGCTTTTCACGGATCCATTCTCGCACAAACAATTTTACTTCTTTATAGCTTTTGAAACTTTTAATGGAACTTTCTCAATTCGTTCAATGCTGTAGAAGATGTGTACAAACTTCCGAGCGCCAGAATTTATACTTAATATTCAGAGGTTTTAGCACTCATCTGCCTGAGATTTTCGGTAGACTAGCCGCTCATGAATATTTTCCCAATACTACTTACGTTTATGCCCAACTCCCCAGTCATATAGCGTACACTGCTTCGTCGGTCTTCCACAATGAGTTTTTCAACGGTGGCGGCGCTTACGTTTTCATCGGTGACACTGGGTGGCGCGCATGTGGCAACTTTCCCTCAACTTTTCGGCCTTTTCAAAACATTCATACACATGGGTTTTAGAGAGGCACTCATTCTGGAACTTCTCTAGTACTTGTTGATAAGTTTCCGCGGATTTTATATTTGCTTTGACTAAAAAACAAATAATGATGCGTTCTGCAAGAGACACTGGTACATCCTTTTCACTCATCATGGTTATAATTACACTAAAAAGTCAGGTTACGCGGTTACAGCTATTCCCAAAGTTTCAACAATAAATTTTTCGCGCGTCTGAAAATTCCGTTGGACCCCTCCCGAAACAAAATCCTGGCTACGTCCCTGCCTAATGTATACCAGAGTAAAGTGTTTCCTTGTTTTCGATGTTTAAATGGGATTTTCACTCATACTTATTTTAAAGTAGAGAATATCTGTTGTGGTCAAATTGACTTTATTGGCGTGGATTGACCTTAGCTTGTTTTAGAGGCTTAGGCTCGTGGATATAAACCTTAGCATTCAGTTTGCTGCAAGACAAAGTTAGAAAAAGTTTAGTTAGATGATAAAAAAATGTTGCTAAATAATTTCTTACTAATTCAGCCACTTAAAACTAACCGATCTTTAAACATTTGTTTTTAGGATTTTTTTGCAGTTTGTTATTAAAATTATTTTATAATTTCTTGTGAAAAACGTAAGTTTCCGTGACAAAAACAAGCTGCGTTAATTTAGACGAACATAACTCCTAAGCGCCAAAAATATTTCCACGTGTTCCAAAATGCTTAACATTGTTTGGTAATATGAAAATCACCCGAAAATTGCCTACGAGCAAAACTTTAATTTTGGTTAACTTGTTCTTTCATTTCTTAATAAACTAGTGGCATTGAATTTGAATAATTTGTATGGGAGGTACCCTTTGTTTTAATCCGATCGAAGTAATATTTGGTGGAGGGTCTAATGGGACTTAGCCTTAACGTTTGCCAAATTTTTTCGAGCCTACTGTGATTTGGAAATAAGTTGCGGGCATGTCTTTTTGAGAAATGTAAATAGGGGAAATATGGGTATGCTTTGTCGGAGCAGCCTGAGCCTCCGTGTGGGGCAGCTATATATTGATAGGAATAGTCCCAATTGTCATTGGGATCAATGACAATTGGCTCCAATTAAATTACTTCAGGAGCTAGAGAGACAAATGTAACTATCAAAGAATCGGAATTACATCGGATGTTTTTAGGTCTAGTATATAATCTGCCAAGAGAAGGTATACGGTATTAGGTATATATCATTAGAAAGGGAATTTTGTGTAGTTTAAATTGTTCTCAGAACATTTTGCTGTAAATATTACAGTTAACAAGATATTTGCGAAAAATCATAATTTCACCCCTTTGCTACCCCCTTCCCCCCAAATGTGACGCGCAAAATTGTGTAACTTTTTACTGCATAATGCAGTCAGACCATAGAACAATTTGGTATCAAAGGTCAGCTCTTTTTTGGATGTTTGGGTTTCATCATTTTTTCAGCTAAAATCACTATACTACATATTAGGTTTTCGGATGAAAACACTTGTTTAGGAAATTCCATTACAAAATAAATAAATATACATATTTATATAATAGAAATACAATCATACAAATTAGAAAATGGACCTAAAAATCACGTACGAATTTGATTTTCCACAGTTACGAATTTGATTTTCCACAGTTACGAAATTGATGTTTCAGTGTTACAAATTTGATTTTCCAAATTTATGAACTTGACTGAGAAATGGTATACACTTGTAAAATATCAAATCAACTCAAATGTTTTGGGTATGTTCCCAGTAAATGAACATGATTGTATGCGCCATCATCGGTTTCCAGCTTGACGTTGTCTTTTGTCGATGTTGAACAATTGTAGTTTAGAAGAAAAAAATCATACCAATTCTGAAATATTTTCTACAATAAATTAACGATGCCAGCCTGGGAATCAATTCTGTTATTTTTTTTTCCAACAAAACCAATGAAATGAGATCCATGGAACCATGCTCGTACATAATTCTTCCACAATTCATTATCATTGAGTTCTATGATCATCATTTGTGGCTACCGCTCATCTATCCAACATTCTGCAGTTTCCGATTTCTTCGGCACTTTTTACGTGTATTTTGGTTGGACTTGAATGTTGAATGCCTGTTGCGTCTATACCGCCGCGAATACTACATACTCATGATGTCTACCACTTACTTCTCAACCGCAGGCGAAACAAAATATTTGCACAAAAGATGTTTCGGTATCAGCGGAGCGTTTAAATCTGCCTTGACGCAAAAAACCATTGATTCGTTGGAATATCTACTCCATGATGACGAGGAGACGATAGTCGATAGAACACACTGGGACTAGTAGGCCAATGTTGGATGAAATTCTCAAGAAAAGACCAAAGTCAAGACGTACAGTGCTAATGGAGATATGGTTAAAGCAATCTTTACAAGTCAAGACAACAATATTCGCCCAACATATCTACGAACTAGTGTGCGACAAAACCGTCCCGTTGACAACATATTGGAAGACGCTGAAAATGCATCGAAGAAGATTCTTACGGACGTACGAGACTTTCGTACTAATCAAGTTGAAATATTATAGAAAATGCGAAAATGTGAAATGCAACCGAAGGTATCAAATGCAATATGACGCCCGTAGCCACAAATATGAAATTCACATCACTTCTTTTGCCCCTATGATGATCGTTGGTTGGCTTGTTGGCTATGATGATGATGGCAAGGTTCGGTTTGGATGCATCAGCGACTTAGCGCTGCGACTTATATTCCAAAACCAAAGTTGTCTCAAGCTGCGACGTCCAAAGATGCCAAACGAAATGAAACCATTTTTGTGTTGTTACGGGCACAAAAACCAAAAGAGTCTCTTCCACTATAGTGCGGTAAAGTGTATGTACAGGATTGTTGCTGAAATGGAAAAAATGCAGAAAAGAAGACGACGAAAAGAAAACAGACACTTGGGCTGAATCTAGCCGACTAGAAAAGTCGCCCGTAATCTAGATCGGGTCCAATCTGCACTTTGATGATGATGATGATGCTGATGATGTGGTGCACTTTTATATCTATGTAATATATTAATTTTTTGCTCGAATTTCAGCCGAAGACGAAGTCCAGCTTTGGTAATGCCGTTGGCCGTTCCGTTGGATTTTCTTAGGCAACCGCATAATGTTGAACATCTAGAACCATGCTATGACAATTTGTGGTGGGGTTGTCATGTGGAAGGTTTTCTTTGGAAAAAAGATATACAGTCGGACCTCGATGAATCGAATCTCAAGAGACCGACAAATTCCTTATCAAAATTCGAGATATAGAAGCTTGTAAGAAGTAAACTTTGATTTATCGAGTTTATCCCTGAAATATCAATAAATGCTTAATCAGTGGCGGAACAACTTTACTCGGGGCCCTCCCGCCAACTTCTTGAGTGGGCCCCCCTACACTGAGAAAAAAAACAGAATGAAATCAATCGAAAACACTCTTGAAGGTCGATCCACACTTTTCAGCAGTGCCGGACTTACCATCTATGGCGCGCCTGGGCAGTAGTCGAATCGCCGCCCTCCGTCACTAGTTATGACAGTCGTATTCACATGGATGGCTTAATGGGGGTGTATGTGATGTGAAAATCGCTTGATGGTTTTTTGTGCGAAAAATTTAATTCTCTGCTATTCTTCCGAATGTTTGTATTAATTATTTTTATGCGATTTTAAGCAGCAGAGTTTCAGTGAAATTCACTTCTTATTAAAATGTTTTTTAATCGACTGAACTACCAAGCCAATTTCATGTTGAATTAAGTATGTATATACGAATACGCCATTGAAGGAGAAATTCGATGATTCCATCCAGTGAATAGATCAAAGGAATATGTGAAAAAGATTTATTTAAGCAGTAGATGCGGAAGATAGCAGAACATAAAACCAGTCCGCCTTTTGATTAGAAAGGATGCCACCATTTTTCGTGCAAGCCGTGGATAATGACCGGTAGAGACCTTTTTTTCTACTTTTGCACTGACACTGCGTTATTACTATTGTATTACACAGATAAGCTACAATTTAAAAGTAGGCTCATACCTAGGGCGGTTAATTTTATGGGCGGTATTTTAACAGAAACGCCTCGTATTCAGAGGTTTTAATTAAAACTTTGGTGCTCAGATATTATTCCGATTTTAGACGTGTTATCCTAGTTTGATCATTTTTCACCCAGCCATATTTGCCAAATTTTCGCTTTGTGAGTTGTATATTTATTACAGAATATTAGCAGAAAGGGTACACCGTGACTTAGTGTTTGCAGTAGGGAGCGCAACGTCCTCAACTTAGCGCAACTTTTATACCATTCTCAACTATATAGCACTGAAGTAAATGGCGGAAAAATACATTTGAAAAATCATCATGAATTGTATTGGTACAATAAAAATAGGACACCTTCATATTTATTATGATGATTGCGCACCATTTTAATCGCTCACTTGCGTGTGCCTTCTGGTGAAGGATGATAAAAGCAAACATCGCTCTACAACTCAAGACCACTCATTTGTGAGTGAATGTACCTACTCAATAGCTATGGGTATAGCTTAAACTTGTAGAGGGCGGAACATTTAGAAAAACCTACTAGCAATATTTTACAAAATCGGAGAAAATGTATAAATTTGACAGAACCAAGAATCCAAAAAATGGATTCGGACGCTTCGTGTGTGGGCGGCCTAAGTTTTACTTGCTACACAATTGAAAAAAGCGACACGTTATTAATTCAACTCTATTCCTTGTTTCAGCTTCAAAATTAATTTAAATCCTTCAAATTTAAGAAGGTTTGTACTTAATATTAAATTCAATACAGCGATCTTGGCAAGACTCCATTCAAACCAAATGTGGCCTCTGCACCACAGCCCTAATGACGGTGTATATACAGCAGGCTAGATATTTTATATTTTAGTCTTCAACGACATGTGCAGGCCGTACTAAGTAGTTTAAACTAAGTTTAGTACCACTCTCAAACTATTTTGTTCGTGTTTGACAGTTCATGACAAAGTGGATTGGAATCTAGGCCGAAAGTTTAGAGAACGTACATTCACCAAAAATGTTTTAAGATAATTTATTTGCAGAGAGACCTACATAATCTTTTTGCCCATATGGTACTTGGGAAGGAAAAGGGTGGGTTGGATTACAAACCGCGGCTACAGATACAGTAAATAGCGTAGCCATGACAGGAGCAATTTTTTTTTGTAAAAATTTGAGGATCCGGATTGTCTCATGAACTTAAGTCTCTACCCTTACACCAACTTTTGTTTTGACTTCGAAATGTGTATTTCTCTTCTTGTTTACAAAAAATATGTACGTCGTAGTTTTTCGCAGTTGTGCTGTTTTTATGTTTCGACAAATCTGTCATGTGGCTTTTGGGACCCTAAATCTCGTGGGCCCCCCGCCACGCGGGCCCTTATGCGCCGCCCCTGTGCTTAATTAAAAAGTCAAAATTATGTGATATCAGAATCTTCTAAATAAGCATGAATTACGAGTTAGGCTTCCTTAGAGGTCGGTACTGAAACTGCTTCCGATACTTCCTAGTCTTCTTCTTCAACGTTTTTCTCTAATCTCGCCATAGCTGCTGTTACATCTTCAATTATGTCTTCCTCGGTTTGAAAATCGTCTACTGCAACGAATTCTTCGAAGGAAGTCGCACCAATATCTATGGCTCGAGATAAAGTTGTCAAATCTTCATTCATATTATTGCAACTTATTGCCTTATTACAACAGGCTCTTCATTGCTAGAGAGAAATCCACAAGCCTTTGTTACGCTCTCCCATGCTTTAACGATTAAACGTATTGCTTCCAATACAGTGATAGGTTTCAATTCTATATTTCCGTCTAATTCTCTTATCATTTTCCATATGAGTTCCTGCCTGTAAGATACCTTAACATTTATGATAATTCCCTGGTCTAGGTGTTGTAATATTGACGGAAACAGAAGTTGAATATTCAAACGCTCCAAACCGTCAGGAATAATGTGCGAGGGGCAGTTGTCGTAATAAACAGTAATGCTCGCTTATTTTTGTTTTACAGCTCCTTATTCCAGTTTTTCAGCCAGTCTGAAAAAAAATAAGGACGACACCCAAGCCTTCTGATTAGCTTCATAAAGAAGACTCGTCGGGGCTTAACGTTCTTCATGCAATGCTGTCTCTTATATTTACCGATTACCAAGGGTTTTCTTTTTCTGTTTCAGTTGAATTGACAGCAAGAATAGTTAGCCTCTCCTTGCTCTGTTTTCCACCAAAGCCGGGATCGTTTCGAAAAGTGAGGGTATTTGGTGTACTACGAAAAAACAGTCCTGTTTCATCGGCATTATAATTTTCCTCTAGTAAATAATCTTCGGTGCACAGGGTCATGAGTTCGAATCTCACCGTGAGCCATGGTGTCTTTCGAGCTCACGAGCTTGTGACGGACTATGATCTCACTCAGATGTTAAACGAGTTATTATTTATGGGGATAAATAACACTGCTGAGCGTGATGCTGATCTCATTACCTCAACAAAAAGCAGATAAGATCTTGGAAATAGGATGTCACTAGCACATCCTGCGGCCTTAGTCCAATGTTGGATTGTCGCGCCTGTTATTTTTAAATAATCTTGGATTAAACGAACCAATTGTTGCTTCCAGTCGTTGCATACAGTCATATCAACTGTTGCACTTTTGTCAGAAATCGTCCTGAATACTATCGAATTCCTCTTTTTATAGTTGGTCTACCAGCCATTACTAGCCCTGAGTTCTGGATGATTCGATTTCTGGGCAAAATGAAGAGCTTTGTCTTTCATCAGTAGGCCACTTAGGCTAACGTTCTTTCTTCTACATTGTTCAAACCACTGGACTAAACATTTACTATTGTCCGGAAATTCTGCTTTTCTAAACTGAAACCTAATCGTTTCGGACCGTTCGATTGACCTGGGCTTTTAACAGAACTTTGTACTTGTTTTTTAAAATCGTTTCCAATGTGTTCGCCGGAATTTTGAACTCGGCGGGGATTTTAGCTTTCGAACGCGATCCTCAGTTTTTTACAGCTTAAATTAAGCAAATTTTATCTGAAAGAGAAAATGAAAAAGAGATATGTAATACACTTTGTATTACATTTTCTTGCAGTGATTATAGCAAACTAGAGAAATTCACAGGACGCTATTTATACAACCAGACAAGTTCTCAAGCTAGGACACAAGCAATGGATGCCAAATACAAACTGAAAGATGTCAATTTCCTTCCGTAAACCGCTTAAATTTTGCACGGAAATTCTAACGGTGAATTACCTCGAATAGCAGAGACTCTAAGAGCATTCAAATTCGAGTTGTAAAGGTTTCTTTATTGTGTTGTTTTTTTTTTTCTTTTGTAAATTTGCATTCTCTTTCGTATTTTAGAGGCTTAAATGCATTCAATGTTAAACTGTAAAATTCTTCGAGTAGTAAGGGTTCTAAAACAATTAAAATTCGAGTTGTGGAGGTTTTCTGTTTTCCTTGTACTTCGAGTTATAGAGGCTTCCAATCCATTTTATTCGAGTTAAAGAGTTTATATGCATACTCCAGCGAGTTGCGGCACACAGAGTGCATTTCGAGCCGGTTTCGAACTAGTATTACATAAAAATAAAATAAATAACAGGCGCGACAATCCAACATTGGACTAAGGCCGCTGGATGTGTTAGTGACATCCTATTTCCAAGATCTTATCTGCTTTTTGATGAGGTAATGAGATCACGCTCAGCAGTGTTATTTATCCCCATAAATGGGTACTCGTTTAACATCTGAGTGAGATCATAGTCTGTCACAAGCTCGTGAGTTCGAAAAACACAATGGAACACGGTGAGATTCGAACTCATGAGCCTGTGCACCGAAGGTGCGCGCACTAACCGCTCGACCAGCCAGACCAACTAGTATTACATGGCGCGCTGCAATTCTCATCAGATGCCTCTACGTATGCAGCGCGTCATGTAATACCAGGAGAGGCATTACCGGACTCAACCAGGCAAAGGTGTACGATCCTCTTATATAGGACACGAAATACACCCTGGTATCGAATCATTTTTTGAGCATGCAACATCCACCGTCCAACAACAATGTTTTTGTTGCTTTGTTTAAACCCGTTCTCTGACACATAGTTCAGAAACGCGGCCGTATCGAATCGGTGGCTAGCCATTGCCTAGCCCCATTTAAAAATGATTCGATACCAGGGTGTATTTCGTGTCCTATATAAGAGGATCGTACACCTTTGCCTGGTTGAGTCCGGTAATGCCTCTCCTGGTATTACATGACGCGCTGCATACGTAGAGGCATCTGATGAGAATTGCAGCGCGCCATGTAATACTAGTTCGAAACCGGCTCGAAATGCACTCTGTGTGCCGCAACTCGCTGGAGTATGCATACTATTGTGCTGTCCCACTATGGGCAAACTGGACGGTGGATAACTCAAATCATTTTTTGAGCATGCAACATCCACCGTCCAACAACAATGTTTTTGTTGCTTTGTTTAAAGAGTTTATGTCTATTGATTTGCTAGAATTTGTAATCGAGTTATGTATACATTCAATCGAATTATCGAGTTTGAAATGCCGAGATTTACGTAGAAAATTCGTGGGATCGGAAGAGTTCTCCGAGATATTGAGATATTCGAGTTGTTGAGTTTCGAGTTATCGAGTCTCGACTGTATATCATGAAATTAGGCTTTCTTTAACCTAACTGCTGGTTATTTATGCTTAAGTCAAAATATTGTAGGGAACGATACGAAAATCGCATTAACAAAATCCCAAAATGAAGAAAAATCTCTTAAAACAAAATAAAATACATTCCCCATAATAATAATCCCCAAAATCAAATCTTTAAAAACAATATCCACCTACCTCACCTCACCTACAGTTGGAATTTATTAAACAAAGAGAAATTCAGTTTTACGGGAGCAAATATATTTGACAATACGTCCTAGCTAGAATGTTATTAAACCGTGGTTTCACTAGGAAACCTAGAAAACAGAATGCATAATATCGCAACTTGCGTTCCTGGACTACATCTTTGTGGATGGGGGATTATGTGTGGTTATTTTTTGGGGGAAATGGTGCTTGGGTATTTTGAAATATAAGATTTTAAATTTGGGGTTTTTAATTGGAGATTTTCGCTTGGGGATTTCGTATCTCTTGACTACCGTAACTCCTAGTGGAGCATGGTGCGTTGATGACTGTGTAGTCATCAACGTTACAAAGACAACTTCAATTCGGAGTGTAATACGGTTGTCAGCCATACCACTTCCTAGTCACATTGTAAGTTTATTATTCTACGATAAGAATATTTCTTATCATCTTCTTCTGAATAATAAACTTGCGACGAGTCGTGCCGAGTTTGGAAACTCGTTTCTCTATGAGTGTCTATTTCACAGAGTGGCGACCGAACGATCACGGCCACAGGATTTCGTATACAGCCCATTAATGTGATGTTGTTCTTTCTTCTTTCGACTGAAAATGAGAGACTGGTACCTTAGACTGTGTGTTTTTTTTGTATTTTTCCTTGAAAAGCTGCATCCAGAATTTATAAAATGGTAAACCCTTGTAAAGATTAATCAGGTCGTTAGATCTATCTAATCTTAATTTTTGATTCATGTCCGCAAAAGCGGTACCCCTGTCGCTCCTATCTTAACTAATATTCTTAAATCCAGCCGACCGATTCCGATTACATAGAACTGACACACAAACAAATGCATGCGGAAAAATTGAGATGCAACAACAGTCTCTTCAACATCGGTTGGCATCGCGCAGTGCTCCAAAGGCCTAAGCCTACAACATTCTGCTATAGTACATATCGCCGATCTAGAGCTCTTCTTTGCGATCGATAGAGTGGAAGCGGGCATTGTGGAGCATCTCATCACCACAAAAAGTGCAACAACAGAGACCACTGCTCTATACATACAACATAACGCTGCAAACGGCTCGGCTCTTGGGAAAAAACTCAAAAATTTTTTATAAAAATAGTTTAAGAAGAATAATGACTGGTTTTAGAAATTTAATCGGTCACTGACTCTGGATGCAATTCGAGAATGCTCTATGGTAGCGCGTCACGTCGTTTAAAGCTTCGCAATATTCCATGCCCGGCTTTATGTTTGGACCAATATAATAATGGTGTGGATACGCCGGTTGGCGACGAGATATAAGGTATACAGGTAAGATATCTTACTGTTTTGTATTGCTGCGGTAATGTGTCGCGCGAGAGATGAAAAAACAACCAAGAAGAAATGGTGCATTGCTTTTGGCGGCCGTCAATGTCTGCAGAAAATGCATTTGGTATGGATAACCACCGTACATTATGGGACAGCCTCGAACTAATAAACAGCTCATACAGTTTGTCAATATTTTTCTGAAGTTGATGGCCTGCCTGCATATAATGTACGGAACAGCAACGAGCTGGGTATATGAAGGAAGTGGTTTGCTATAGTGGCTGTGAAGGTCTGGGCCACACTATAATATTTTGGCCGTATCGGTACTGTAGGTCGAGCTTTACAAACGGAATCTCCTTTGTACGGATTCACAAAACAAGTGAGCGTAGCGAAGCGGGTAGGGAGGAGAGTTTGTTGAAACAGCAGCATTTAAGTCACTATAAGTATCAGGGCCTATATTGTCTCCATAGACACCGCCCCAAATTTCCCGAGGATATCTCCAAATCTCAGAAACACAAGAAGTACATTTAACATTCTCAGGTAATCCCTTCCATGAAGAACATTCCGGCGAAGAGATTCGCTGTTAACCCGGCCACATAGGGCTAGAAAATTCTCACAAGTGGTAGGAGGATGGGTCAAATTGACCCGAACTGTCACACAAGTGGCGTAACGTTTCTGAAATATCTTGTGTGCGAGATCGAAATGGGGGCCCTCACAAAGTGTAATTTATAATTAAACAAAATTGTTGAAACGACTATTTTTGCTGATTAGTACACGCTGTTGTTAATTTGGAAAAATATTGAAGTTGCAAGTAACTCCAGGACTATATTTAAAGGGACTTACACTATTTCTTCTTCCTTGCCTCGTTCTTTATACCGCTCCATGGCGTCGCGTCGCTCGACCTGCTATGTAGGCGCATCGCCCGTTCTGGCGATAACGTCTCAGCATATTTCTACAGGCAGCTCTATTTTGGATCGTGTCATCGCCGAGACCAATGCGTTGTTGTTGCTTTTTCATTTCAGACATCCAGGTGTTTTTCGGTCTGCCTCTGGCCTTGGGTCCATCAAGCGGAACTTCCATTGATATCGCTCTCTTTGTGGGGTTATCAGGCGGACGCCTTTCAACATGGCAATATCAATCCATTTTTCGGTCTTCGAGCTTTTCGGTGATTGGTTGTTCTATAGACAATACCTCGGATGTAGGTACTTTTGATATGGTCCCTTTTGGTTACACCAACTGACATGCGAGGATTTACAATATCGACAGTATATACTAAAACCTCACGATTCAATCGAGTAAGCGGGTCGAACTTATTTGTTTTTTAGTTCAAATCCAGGATTTGTTTGTAGGGCGTTATTAGGGTCTGTGTAAAAATGTGATTTACGCTTGACAAATCTAGGTTTATTATGAAATCTCGAATCATGTTCACACTTGCGTCTTAACTTTTTACACAACTTGACAGTAGAGTAGAATCCGTTTAAATGTACATTCTGAATATTTGATGCATGACTAAAACTGTTTTTTTTTTGCAACAAAGGCGAAATTAAGCACATTTAACCAAGCTTTCTTATAGATTTAGTCAGGAATTTTGTTTTAAATCGCGTTATGAACTCGGTGAATTTTTCTGTTAATTGAATTTAACGTTTAGTATCAGAGCTGTTAATGGGTGAAGTAATTTCTTCTGTTCTTCTTAATTTTGATTTATTTTGAATAATTACTTAGAAATGTATTGTATCATAATTTAGGGAGAATAGGAGCAGACAGGGCAAGGCACCACGCCACAGACGACAAAAAATTAAATTAATATTTGCATTTAACTCAATACCATACCTATGTGAAAAAAACGAATATTTTGTAGAGCAGTCAATAGGCAGCCATACGTTTTCAACAAAATTAAATTTAAGTCCTCGCCATTCTTAAAAAAATTAGGCTTGTTCTGCTATCCGTTCTCATAAGGAGTCAAGTTATGTTACAAATATTTTCCGCTATATGGCAGCTGATGCTGATTTGTCGCTAGTGCCGACAAAAAGAAGAAGAAATTCCCCTTTCGAGAGCTGATAGCGTAATGTTCCCTAAGATCATCCCTGGGAACGAAAATGCAGTTCCTCAGCGAAACAAGATGTTCCTTGAAGTTCTCATATCTAACTGCTTCGAAGTAAAAAAAAATGTTCATCCGTTTTAAATTTTGGTTCAGTGTGTCTATGAATAAGAAATTTATGATTTTTTTTAATCACAGTTCAAAATTGTCCACTCCTCTTCACTACGTTAGGGGGCCCCTGTGGGTTGGGGGCCCGTGTGCGACCGAACACATGGAATACCGTACGTTACGCCAGAGGTTCTGAATTGTAAGCTAGCTGGACGTATTTATGATTGATTTGCATACCCCAAATTTAACGAGGCCAGGGCTAATTTCGGGCGCGGCCGAAATTTGGATACCCTTTGCTCCCCTTGGGCTAAAAGTTTGTTTCGGGTAGGTACCTACGACTTGTATTTAACCCCCCCCCCATTCTTTTCCTTCTGTCTTCATAAAAGTTCCGATGCGTCGACAGAACAGTATTTGTGGGGGGTTTGGTTGGAATAAGTGGGGGATGCGGGAGCATGGCACCATAGTACGATTCCATTTGTTTTGACCTTTCCAGTTGCTTTGAGAAATACACCTTAATTCAAGGTTTTGTGAAATTGGTATAAAAAATGTTTCTTAGAAGAAGCAAAATGGGGAGTTGGGTTTATTAGGCAGCCCCATGACCCCATTGTCTAATTTGATCTATTCTTACGTATATTTTGTGTCATCAATAGAAATACATTTGAGTGAAATTTGGTTGAAATTGGTGCACAAAATAAAAAAGTTTTTCTTAGAAGAACCTAATTTGGGGGGTTAGGTTTGTATGGCAGCCCCATGATCCCATTGTCCGATTTGATCCATTCTTGCATAGGTTTTGTGTTATCAATAGAAACACATTTGAGTGAAAGGTTTTTCTCAGAAAAACCTAATTTGAGGAGTTAGGTTTATATGGCAGCCCCATGACCCCATTGTCCGATTTTACCGATTGAAACACACAAACTGCCTTCAGCAAAAAGAAGAATTTGTGCAAAATTTCAGCTTCATAGCTTTCAAATTGGCCGAGTTAAACTCGTCGCAACAGACGGACAGACAGACAGACGGACATAGCCCAATCGACTCCCCAAGTCATGCTGATCATATATGTATACTTTTTATATGGTGGGAGATGCTTCCTTCAATGCGTTACAAACTTCATGACTAAGTTAATATGCCCTTTCATTCTATGAACGAATGGTATAATAAATGGCTTTTAGTCCAGTCAAAATATACCAGATTAGGGTCTTAAAAAAAAAAAACAAAATAAGTTAAGGTTAATTTTCATTGTTTTGGAATTTGTATGGTCTTAGGAGTGTGAGCCCCATTTTTCTGGGAAAAATATTGGATCGAAAGGTCCCAAAAAGGACAATAAAGGACACAATGTTTGTTGAACGGAGATAGGATTGTCATATCAAAGGGAAAATCGAGTGCAATTTTCTTTTCCAGGAACCACAATATTGGCATATCGGGTGGTTTTTAGTTCTTTTAAAATTTCGATTTATGTTCCCTGGACCATAGCTACGGAAAATGCTTTATCTTAACAATTCTGCCATATTGATATTAATGATGAATATATCAGTGTAATCTAATGAAAATCGTGAAACTTCAACGAAAGGACGATAGTCGTATGCCAAAAAACCGCACAGAGAATTGACGGAGAAAGCGACCCTTGTAAACATACACATTTCTTGCTAATCATAACGCTCAATCCGCGAATTGTCGGTCCGATATATTGTCAAAGTCTGTCGAAACGTTCGGCCGAATAGCGCGATATTTAAACTGAAACACGCACAAAATTCCGCGCCGTTTTCTCATGTTTGTACAGACTTATAGAGATTGTAAGATAAATAATACGATCTATCTTAGAAGTATCCATTTCGATTCCCGAAAAATTACAATCACACATGAACTGATCCATAGTCCAATCAAGAAAGAAAATCGTCAACAGCAGCATTGCGATCGAGGATCACTCTACTTCTAGCTGTGGACACTTTTGTCATTCGGTAGCTCAGCGGGTAGAGGAGACACTCTACCACTAAATTGCCGGAGCTTAGGTTCAAATCACACTTTCACCATGCATCTTTTTGCTGTTTTTATATGGAAAATTCTCCTACAGAGGCGTGCCCAAACCCCTTCGATTGAAAAGAAAACATTTCTTGAAAAGCAACTACAACAAAGCACTTTCTCTCCTTCTTTTTCTTCTTTATGGCACGATAGCCCGACGTCGGGCCTTGGCCGCCTGGATTGAAAACCTCTAATTGTCCTCCAGTTCCGAAAGCCTAGCATCTCTGGTGGGCGTCCTCACATACAGAATGCTCCCATCGGGCTCTCGGTCGTCCACGCAATCTGGCTCCGTCCACTCGTTGCGCGTTCATCACCTTTTTGGGCATTCGATCGTCGTTCATCCTTTGTACATGTCCGGCCCATTGCAATCGCTGCAATTTCACGATCTTCGACACCTGTACCTCATCATACAGCTGACACAACTCAAGGTTGTACCGGATGCGCCATTCACCTCGTTCACGAACGGCCCCGAAGATTCTTCGGAGAACCTTTCGCTTGAATGTGTCCAACAGGTGTTCAGAGTTTTGGGTTAGGGTCCATGCCTCGCAGCCATAGCATAGCACAGGTCGGATGATGGTTTTATACACGTGGAGCTTCGTGTTCCTGTGCACCACCTTCGAATTCATAATTGGGAGGACCGCAAAATAACACTTATTAGCTAGTTGTATCCGTCGCTTTATCTCATCTGTTTCGTTGGCGTCCTTTGACAAATTGCAACTCAGATAAGTGAAGTTGTCTATATTGAGGTCCCCCACTGTGATGCTTGAATTTACTGGCGTTCTACTTTTTGATTGCATCATGACCTTGGTTTTAGATTCGTTGGTATGTAGCTCAACTTCTTTGGCGGCGTTATTGAGATTATGCAGAAGGCTTTCTGCATCACTCAATCTTCGAGACATGATGTTGATGTCGTCGGCGTGGGCTACTAGTTGAGTCGATTTAATGAGTAGCGTTCCGCTGCTATCCAAATTCATTGCTCGAAAATCATACTCCTATTCTCTTCTGCTTGCTGTAAATTTTCCAGTGGTAGGTTTTGATTGATTGATTTTCAATTTATTTAAAAAAATTCCTTTTTTGCGGCATTTTTTTTTTGGGTACCTAATTGCTTGGGAAACCTTGCAGTAAATTCTGTAAATTCATCAAAACGAGTTGGAAATTGTTCAATTTGTCATAGAAATTCGTCTATTTGAATTTTGAAAGTTCACCCATTAGCAATGAAAATTCATCAATTTGAAATGCAAATTCAATATGATTTGGAAATTTGACTATAGTCATGATGATGGAATTCGCCAATTTTACACGGAAATTCATCATAATGATTTGGAAATTCATCAATTTGACATGGAAATTCGTGCTTGTGATTTGGAAATTCATCAGTTTGACATGGAAATTCGCCAATTTGTTATGGAAATTCGTCAAACAGTCGTCATTTTGTCATGGAAATTCCCAAGCGTAATTTTGAAATTCGGCAATTTAACATGGAATTAAGTCAATTCGAAATAGAAATTCGACAACAAGTTTTTGCAATTCACCAATTTGTAACGGAAATTCGTAAGCCACATTTTTAAATTCACCAATTTGAAACGGAAATTCATCAATTTGATGTTGAAATTCATCCATTTGTAATAGAAATTCGTCAACATGTTTTTGAACTTCGTCAATTTGTCATGAAAATTGGTTAATTTGTAACAGAAATTCGTCAACACCATTTAAAAATTCGTTAATTTTACCTACGGAAAATCATCAATTCGACCAGGAGTTGCGCCAATGGAATTTTGATAATATGATTTTTACATACGTCAAATTGATTTAGAAATTGGTCAATTTGTATTAGAAATTTGCTAACCTGATTTTGAAAATCGTCGATTTGACATGGAATTTCGTGAGAAATTAAAACTCGTCGATATCATTTGGAATATCGTAAATTTGATTTAGAAATTCATTTTTATGTCCTGGAAATTCGTCAACATGATCTGGAAATTCATCAATCAGGAACGTGTCAACATTTTTACCTTAACGTATAACTTTTTACTAGAACTTAGGGCATAAATCAGCGGTATTAGTTCTGTACTTCATACGGCTGGACTACATTTTTGTGCTCTTGACTAATAAGCATTTAAATTTGAAACCAATTTGAAAAAATGGCCTTTGCATCGTTTGCGGTGCATTGCACAACCCAAAAGGCATTGTCACAAATTGATATAACGGTCTACCAGTAACGGTGAAGGATGCTTACCCTTTGCCGCTGATCGACGGAATTCTGAGCCGCCTGCCAAAAGCTACGGTCGTTTCGGCCATAGACTTGAAAGATGTGTTTTGGCAGATTCCTCTAGATCCAGCGTCAAAGGATAAGACAGCCTTCACTGTTCCTGGTAGACCGTTGTATCAACTTGTGACAATGCCTTTTGGGTTGTGCAATGCACCGCAAACGATGCAACGGTTAATGGACCACGTGATTCCAGCTCATCTGCGACATTGTGTGTTTGTCTACCTAGATGACTTGCTTGTGATTTCAGCTACTTTCGAAGAGCATATCCTAGCTCTTCAGGAAATTGCTTTGTGCGTCAAGAAGGCAGGTCTGACCATCAACATAGAAAAGAGTAATTTTGCTATGGCAGAGGTGGCTTATCTTGGTCACATTATTGGACATGGCATGATTCGAACGGACCCGGGTAAAGTTCAAACTATTGAAGACTTCCCTCAACCTAAGACTGTCAAACAGATGCGGCGCTTTTTGGGGATGTGCGGCTGTAACCAAAAGTTTGTACCAAACTATGCTGCGATAGCTGCACCATTAACGGACATGTTGCGAAAGTCTCGCCAATTCAAGTGGAATGAAGACGGACTTCTGCTTTTAAGATGTTGAAAGATAGCTTAACAAAAGCCCCAGTTCTGCATAGCCCTAACTTCAATCGATCTTTTACGATACAATGTGATGCCAGCCACACAGGAGTAGCAGAATTATACAGTTACTGAACAGGAGTGTTTAGCGGCTGTATGGGCTATAAAAAAATTCCGTGCTTATGTGGAGGGACACGAGTTTACGGTGATAACTGACCATGCTTCTTTAAAATGGTTGATGAACCAAAATGATCTCAACGGACGATTGGCTCGATGGGCGTTAAAGCTTCAGGGCTTTAAATTCAAAATTGTTCATCGCAAAGGCTCCCAAAATATAGTTCCGGATGCTTTATCACGTGTTGATTGCGTAGATGCTCTTTCATCCGAAGACCCGTTCAAAAGTTCAACTGAAATTAATTTGGATTCATCGCATTTTTATTCTCCTAAATATATTCACCTCAGAGAGAAAATTTTAGCGAACGAGGCTAATCTTCCAGACTTCCAAGTTTCAAATCCAAGTTTCAAATCCAAGTTTCAAATTCATTTACAAGCGTACGGAGTTTGCCTCCGGTGACGAATTACAAAATCAACAATCCTGGAAATTGTGGGTGCCTGAAGAAATGACAGTTGATCTGATAAAAAGAGCACATGAACACCCATTAGCTTCGCATGGTGGAATTGCAAAAACTTTGCAAAGACTTCGAATTCTGTTTTTTTGGCCAAATATGGTGAAGCAAGTCCAGGAATATGTCAATTCTTGTGATATATGTAAACAAACTAAGACCCCGAATAATAGTTTACGTCCTCCTATGATAAATCAATTCACTTCCGAACGCATATATCAACGTTTTTATATGGATCTAGTCGGTCCTTTCTCAGGGTCAAGGAGTGGTAATATTGGACTCGTTGTTCTACTAGATCATCTTTCAAAGTTTGCCTTTATAGAACCCATTAAGAAATTCACGGCGGATATTATTTCCCAGTGGCTTGAGAGAAGAATCTTTCACGTTTATGGTGTTCCCGAGTCCATATTGACGGATAATGGCGTTCAATTTAAAGCTAACATTTTTAACTCGTTGCTGACTAAGTACGGAGTTGACCACAAATACACCGCTCTTTATTCGCCGCAGGCTAATGCATCTGAACGTGTAAACCGTTCTATAGTGGCCGCCATCAGGGCATATATACACCCCGATCAAAAGGATTGGGATGCACATATTACCGAGATCAATTGCGCCTTACGATCAGCATATCATTCGTCCATAAAAACTTCACCGTATTATATGCTGTTTGGACAATCGATGATAACTCACGGTCAAACGTACAGTCTATTAAGGAATCTGAACCTTCTAAATGAGAACACAGATAGGCTTGATCCACCGGACAAACTAACACTCTTACGGCAGCAAGTGCAAATTAACCTTCGCGATGACTTCGCTAATAGTGCTCAGCGTTATAATTTGCGTGCAAGAAATATAGAATTCCAGCCAGGTGAGTTAGTGTTCCGCCGAAATTTGTCCAAAAGTGATGCTGTAGCGCATTACAATTCGAAGCTGGATTCCAAATTTTTGAAAAGTCGAATTACCAAAAAAGTCGGCAATGGACGATATTTACTATCTGATTTGGATGGACGACCAGTAGGAATCTTTCACGTCAAAGATTTGAAGCGTTAGAGTGCTATGTTTTTGTCGCTTCTGTATACTAATTTCCTTGTAAATTTACCTCAGGTTCTTCCTTGCCATGAAATGTTATGAAGTACCTGTGTGTAATGAATGTAAAATAAAAAAAATAAATAAAACGAGACCGAGGCTAATTTCGGGCGCGGCCGAAATTTGAATACCCTTCACTCTCCTCGGGCTAAAAGTTTCTTGGGGCGGACCTATGACTTGTTTTCAATCCTTCCCCATTCTTGTCCTTCTGTTTTCGCATAATATTTGATATCGATAAATTCTGTCGCGTCGACAAAACAATATTTGTGTGAGGTTTGGTTGAAATAAGTGATAAAATAAAAATATTTACTCAGAAAACTTTATTGGGGGGGGTGCGGGAGAATGGCCCTATAGTACGATTCCATTCGTTTTACTTTTTTTTTGTTTTGACAAAGACGCATTAAGTTTTTTCTTGAAATTGGTGTAGAAAAAATGTTTATTAGAGATCCAAAATAGGGGGGTTGGGTTTGTATGGTAGCCCCATGACCCCATAGTCCGATTGCATTCATTTTCATATAATGTCTTATGGCATCAATAGAAATGCACTTTTACGAGTTTTGGTTGAAAGTGAAAAAAGTTTTTCGTAGAAGAACTCAATTTGGGGGGTTGGGTTTATATGACAGCCCCATAACCATTGTCCGATTCCATTAATTTTTACATATGTTTTGTGGTATCAATTGAAATGCACTCTTAAGAGGTTTGATTGAAATTGGTGCACAAATAAAAAAGTTTTTCTTTGAAAAACTCAATTTGGGGGCTGGGTTTGTATGACAGCCCCATGACCCCATAGTCCGATTCCATCCATTCTTACATATGTTTTGTGGCATCAATAGAAACACATTTGTGTGAAATTTGGTTGAAATTGATGCACAAATGAAAAAGTTTTTCTTTGCACCTAATTTGGGGGGTTAGGTTTGTATGGCAGCCCCATGATCCCATAGTCCGATTCCATCCATTCTTACATATGTTTTGTGGCATCAATAGAAACTCATTTGTGTGAAATTTGGTTGAAATTGGGGCACGCATAAAAAAGTTTTTCTTAGAAAAACCAAATTGGGGGGGTTAGTTGTATGGCAGCCCCATGTCCCCACGGTCCGATTTTAGCGATTCAAACATACAAACTGCCTGCAATAAAAAGAAGCATGTGTGCAAAATTTCAGCTCGATAGCTTTTAAACTGGCCGAGTAAAACGCGTAGCAACAGACGGACAGACGGACAGACGGACAGACAGACAGACGGACATCGCCCAATCGACTCAGCTCGTCATGCTGATCATATATATACATATTTTATATGGTCGGAGATGCTTCCTTCAATGCGTTACAAACTTCATGACAAAGTTAATATACCCTTTACTCTACGAGTGAAGGGTATAAAAATAAAAACTTCTCACACACCCTGCACAAATCTAGCACGTTGGGTGCTATATCGAGTCTGTTCTGTTCGAGTCTCGAATATTTGACAGTCCAGAATGCAAATGGACAAGAGCGGTCATTTGCTTCCTGGACTGTCCCGTGTTCGGACGAACAGAAAAAAATGTAATTTCCGTTAAATTTTGCAAACTTTACATTTTTATGAACTCTCGCTAATTTAAATTTGGGGGTTTATTTTAATTTTAGAATAAAATACATAGAGAGACGCTCACTGGAGCTGTCTGGTTTTTAACCTTTATACGAAAAGCGGGTGATAGCAAACTTGATCGTGCAAAGGTGCCTTTGGCCTTGGCAAAAGGGCCCTCCTCGGCTCGTGATCCAAAGAACACAACACCGTACGTTACTCACCGCTCGTAGAGGCGCCCTATCTTCTTACCTAATCTGCACGCAGTTGTAAAGGATCCGTCGTCCCCTGGACGTCTTCGTATGGCCAAAGTCTTTCGTTTAGTTCGGGGCTTAAGTTCTAATCACTTGAAATGAGGGATTTTTGCGGAAATTAGCATACATGCCTATCACGCTGGGTCTCAGCGGACATCAACGAGCAAAATAAAGACAGGAAAAAGAGTATGCTCCACGGCTGAATATGTATTCATTTGAGAACTAGACTTATATTCTCAACTTAGATATAAATTACATTTCTATTTGAGTATCTTTGTTGAGTTACCTATTTTTCATTTAATACAGTAACAATAAAACTTGATGGTCACTTCTACCATACAAACTTCTTACATGCCATCACACAAAAAACGCCTAAATAAATGCAAATACCTTGCAATTTGATAGTACTCTGTGCACTTTGCAATTGCACGCTACAAGGCTCAGTCAGAATGCAATTCTCCCCTTTTTCTACCATGGGATCCATCAAAAATTGTCCAAGTATGACAGTGAACCTGTTTGGTTGCCATTCATCATACAGCATAGTTCGCTAGCCACAAAACAAACTCATCCCTCTTGCCGCTGACAGCAAGTGGGTCTGGGGACTGGGCACATCTGCCCCATCCATTTTTCAGCAATTCGACTTGCCACATGTCTTTTGGACTAGCTATAGGCAAAAGTCGGCCTGACAACCGATACTCGATGCGTCTGTGAAAACAAACGATGACGATAGAGAGGCCGGGCGGCCAGCACAATCGCGAATTTGTTGTCTGAGCCCAAGCCGCCAGAAATGCCTGAAATGGTTGATGAAACACCACACCAGAGCCATATGCAAGTTTCGAGTGCCAATGACCGAATTTGCGATGTTCGCCATTTATGGCCATGCCAAAGCCAATGGACAGTCTTTAGTTTGGCTTCCATGGGGGCCGCCGCTGCCGGCCGTGGTGCATTTGTTACGGAGGAGGAGGTGAGGCCTAGGGGGATTTCCTATGGTGTGTTGTTTGTGTTGCTGCTGCTATGACGTGTGGACGAACGAAGCATTGAAATCAGAAGGAAGCCGACCCGTCCACCATAAGAAAAGAAACAAAACGTGCCGAGCCGAAAAAGAGGAATGAAAATGAAGAAAACAGAAGCTGTCCATGCCATAAGAACATTGAAGACTCGCATGCACCGCAAAGACGACGTTCGGAATGAAGAAGAGTTGGATGGAGAGCGAACCGTTGAGGTCTCCCCCAATCCGGCTCCGAATCTGAATTGTAGACAAAGTGCAGCTTATATGCACTCCATTTCGGCTAATAGCCGTCATTTGTTTCGGAAATTATTTTCATAATTGCATGGCCTCCGATAGTTGTGTTGCATCGCATCGGTCGGTGCGGTGCATTGACCGAATTAGATGTCCAGGCCGGGAGATGGGAAATGAATGGATGGCCAATGTGCCCAGGCCAGGCGGAAATGTTTGACAATAACAACTGTACGAAAAAGAATTTCGTATGCAACGTCCGTACCATTGCTGCTCGTGTCATTCTGTTCTTAGACGTTCTTATGACCAATTGAGCGGACCACTATGCAGATTGTAGATACTTACATGTGTTATGGAGGACGCATAGCATGTCCATTACATATTAATAATAACATCGCGAGTGTTATGATAATGGTGCATTTAGGCGTTGCTTCTGATTAGGAATAATCGATAGGTGATTCAACTCGAATTGGCCGGAAATAGGACCACCACATCGTTTACCAAAGGACAATAAAAATACAATTGGAGATGCCGGGCATTGATCCCGGTAATTATCACATGCTAAGCGAGCGCTCTACCATCTGAGCTACATCCCCATATGTTTACTTACGACTTTACTTTAATTTTGCAAGCAGGAAAGTAATCAACCTTCAAAATGGATTTTCGATCAAAATTCAAAACATGTTTCAAATCGAGCGCCAACAACATGAACTTCAAGTTGTTGTGTCCAAATATATAACAGAAAGAGCTCCAGCACCAATTGTGCCCACCATTCCGCTGTTCGTATCGTAACGTACCTACCCGCACTTCTTTCGTACTACATATGTACAATCAATGCATGAAACATCGAGCTCATTTAAAATGCAAACTAAATTCGATCAACACTTTAGATAGGCGTTTTCACGATTCAAGATACAGATACACATATTAACGGATGAAGTGTTTGGGACATGATAATATTTAAATGGAATCTTTATCAGATAGATGGGTTTTAAATAAGAGTTAATACGATTCGAATTGAATATTCCTAACTAGGGATGAGCATCGAACATCGATGTTTCGAAAACATCCTTACGTCCTTTAGAAATTACATCTTTTGAAAATGCTCTTCAAATAAATTGAGAACCTTAGATAAGAAGTTAAAACGCCAACATTATTTGTGAATTAATTTCCGTCAAATTTTGGACAGCTGATCCGAACATTGTGGAACCGGTCATAAACATCCAGAGGAAGCCCAAAACAACCTTGGGAGCGAAAATTCATAGTCTGAGTTACATCAAGTCCGGTCAGAAAGAAAGGCTCAAAATAGACATAAATTGGTTCTGTAATGAGGTGTGAAACAAACGCATGTACCAGTAAAGCTTAATAAGAATAAGCTAAAAGGGAAAAATTCTGTACTTGGGCTGAAATGGCCATATTTACAACATTTCACGTTCATGCGATTTCCTCATCAAATATAGTATTTCGGGGCTTTAGAACTTCGTCCCTCAAATAAATGTCAGCTCAAGATGTTTTTGTCCAATAACCTGAAGGATGCGAACGCGAGTTATAGTGCAACGTGCCATCAATTCCTATGTTTCTCTACGGGGCGTTACTTACGTTACGCATTATCCAAGTAACCGCTGCGCCTGAGTGCTGTATTAACAACTTCAGCGTCTCAGGTTACTAAATGTAATAGGGTGACAAAAAACAAATAGTCCATCACCGAAGCAGCACCTCCGAAGCCTCTCCATGATGAACCTCTTTCGTTTTACGAGTACTATCATGGTTAAGCGATGGACCGACAACCCATCCTTGGAAAAAATTCTACGTGAAGAAACCTGGAATGAAAGCCTAGGATTGGACGGATACAACCCAACGACGACTTCGCAAAAGAACAACTGATTACTCTTTCGGAACCTGGAATGTACGCTCCCTGAATAGGCCAGGAACCTTAAGGGCTTCGGCTAATACTAAAAAAAATGGACCGAATTTCACGAAAAGGCTTAACGTTTTCTTCCACAAAAAAGGATGCCTTAAGCAAATGTAACTCAAATAATCGTCGGCGATTTTTTTAAGTGTGCATAAGCCACCGACTTCTTGGCGAGTTTTAGTAAATTGTTGAAATGAGTTCAATAGCTCGAATTTGTGCTGCCACACATTTTTTTAATTAAGTTCTTCGACCTGGCTGCGGGCCGCGAGTTTGATATGACTGCTCTATGCGGTGGGTTCTGGGTACGATACGAATGCAAAAAACTCAAGGAGAAGAGTTATATTCTAGTGGGTGGGGGAGGCATTCAATGAAAACCATAATCAGCTTAATATTTGATATTAAAGTGATTATTTTTTTTGAGTACTCAAAAAACTAAAAACATCGATGTTTTTGGTTCGATGTTTTCTTACCATCGATGGTTTCGACTCGATGTTTTTTCGATGGTAACCATCGATGTTTTTCTTTCGATGCTCATCTCTATTCCTAACTAAGAGTGCTATTGGAAATTTTGCTCTAGTGGAATATAGCTCTAACTCTAAGTCGAAAATGTTGATGTGGATGATCCTTTGGTTTCCCTAAAAATGAGTCAGAGTTTGCAGTGTAGACTTGAATAACAGCAAATTATCCTTTAAAAATATCGATGCAATTCCTTTCAATTGCTCGTCCTGGCTCTCTATGTCTATGCTTGTTTCAATTAAATTTGATCAGCTTTTTATATGCAGAACACTTTATATCTATACTGCTCAAAACAAAATAAGGGCCGCCTATAATTTTCTGATTTTTTTTTCTGTGGAAAAGGAAAATCATAATTTTGTTGGTCTAATTTAATAAAACAATATGTTTTTCATTAGATATAATGAATTTTATGGAATCTTGACCAAAAGTTACACCTTTTTTTTCGAATTGCTTGCTTTTTGTGTTCATGTAATCGTAACAATAACAATTAATTTGTATGTCTAATCTGTAAAAAAATGTATTCTTTGTTTTTTTATTATCGAGTATGGCGTCCACTTTTTGATATGCAGTCTCGAAGCCTGGACGGAACGCTTTCAAAGACCTGATCGACGCTTTATTTGATATCTCGTCCCAGCATATTTTTAGCAATTGAATCAGCTGTTGCTGATTGTGTATGTCATTTCCAGCGGTCCGCATCCGGCGTTTTAATTGGTCACAAAGATGTTCTATCGGATTTAGGTCCGGACTGTTGGCAGACCACTCCATGACCTCAATATTGGCCTCCTCGAAAACAGACATTGTCGCCCGGGCAGTATGTGGTCGTGCATTATCCTGCATGAGGATAAAACCATCCAACGCCTGTTGTGATAAAGGAATGATATGTGGCCTAACAATCATTTCAATATAACTTTCGGACGTGATTGTCCCGTTATTTAGGATAACAAGGTCAGTTTTGCCTTACAAGCTAATTCCGGCCCAGACCATCATACTGGGACCGCCTTGCCTCTCAATTTGATTAATGCAAGGAACCAAAAATGCTTCTCCGGTTCTCCGCCAGACTCTTATGCGTCGGTCGTCAGTAAAAAAATTTACTTTGAACTCATCCGAGAAGAGCACCTTGCGCCATTGTTACATGTCCCATTGAATACCTATGTCAACGAGCAAATCTTAAACGATTCGTACGATGCGTCCTGGTCAGTTGTGTTCTGATAGCACGTCTCCTTGGCCGTTGTTGGTCTTCGTGCAAACGATTTCTGATCGTTTGAGGGCTAAAAATGGTCCCAGTCGCCCTTAATAGCTTACTTTGTAGTCCACGAGCACTAATGGTACGACCCCATCGCGCACAAAGTCTCACATATCGGTCTTCTGCATTGGTGGTTATTCGATCTCGTCCTGAACCATGATCACGGGAGACACTTCCTGTCTCCTGGTAACGGTTCCGAAGATTTTGAATGGCTCTTCGCGAATACCCTAATTGCAGGGCCACAGAACGTTGCGAACGACCTTCCTCTAACATTAATAAGGATCTGGACGAAGCATTTAAATTTAAATTGCCCTGATTTGCTGGCATTTTGTATTTGACAGATTCTCTTTATCTTTAAAAGTGCAACAACTAATGTTGCAGTTAAAGAACTTGGCGAAAACTAATTCTAAATCAAAATGAGAAATTAACAAAACAACCAAATGTATGACTCGTGACCCCAAAAGAACTGTTTAAGCCAGTTACGTTAAAGCTAATGTTGACGAATCATACTGTGATAACTCACATCACATTCAGGTACAGAATGACATTTTTTAAATTAAATTTCACACTAAGAATTCGCCAAAAGACGTTGTTAAAGTCAACGGACATTAGTGGCCCTTATTTTGTTTTGAGCAGTATATAAAAGCGAGTAAACGAATCCTAATGCCTGTAAGGACAAACGATCCCTTTTACTAAAGAATTCCAATATGTATAGTCAATATGGGTATCAAAATACATGACGTGATGAGATAAATGCTCTGTAATACTAATAGCTAATAATTTTTATATTCTTCAGAAAGTATTTTCAGTGGTAAAAATCCTTTCCGAAGAATATAAAAGCAATATTTTTGAAACCGACATTTTAAACTGACGGGAAATCTCAATTCTTCTCGTAGATTTTAATTACAAACTCTCGACCTCCTAAGGAAGTTCCGTGCTACCATCATGATGTTTAAAACATTTTGTACTTTCCACTCTCCACTTAGCCCTAAGGGTTGCGAGTATGATACCGTTGGATTATTATTGTGATCTTACATACTCAGAATTTTAACCTGGCTGTGACGACATGTTTCCAATCGTTCCGTTCACAATTGCCTTCAGTTCAGTTTCATCTAAAATATTATTTTCGAAACAGGATCGTCTTATTTCCTTAAAGACTGGAGAAATTTCAATAAAGTGCACGGATCCTCCCTCGCTCCTAGATTACATATACATACTACAAATTATGGGTAATTTCCTTACATGTGAGATATAATTTAGCGGAAGCAGCTCTCCTCTGACTCTAAATATTAGCGAATTTGTTTGTATCGAGTAAGCATCTCGAAAACATACGTTTTGCCTTGAAGATAACATATATTTCGCGATGTGGTGAACTCCTAGCACTTTCTGCAGTGGATTCGATCTCAAAACGTCTCATATCACTAAGCAGTTTCTGTAGAATACCAACTGTGTCTGAAGTGCCATCCCAAATAAACTGTGTTTGAGACTTGTATGCAAGGTCCATGAGGTCAGCGTAGAACAGAGTCTGCGTCTATACAGGGTGTCCCGCATTAGGTGGTCAATACTTTAAGGGTTGATAGCGCAACTTGTTTCAGCAAGAAAATTGCCAATACAATCGAAATTTTTTTTACCGTTACCTTCTTATCGCTCTTTTTCTGAAAGTCATCGAAAATCGTGACTTGTCATGCCAAATCCTAATTTGCAGCCGTCCTGATGACTTAAGCCAAGATTTGATTTCAGTTTCAGAAACTACATAAAATTTCACAAAAACTGAAGTTTTCCCTGTTGCCAACATTATCGCCACTTTCAAGATACATTTACTCAAACTTAATAAAAATTTTAAAATAGATTTTTCATCGAAAATTCAAACAGTAATTTCGTAACGGTGCTTTATTCGTACAACTCTGCAAAGTTGAGAAAAGTTGCTTCAACAGGTTGGCTTTCCAACGGTATATCACTTTTCATATTTACATTGCGTGATTTATTAATTACACATATTGGATGTAAAAAAACAAGATAATTATTTTCTTATCGGATTATTCAAACTGAAATTTTATTAGTTTATTTTTTATATTTTACTATCGCAATTTTGAAAATTTGTTAAATAAAAATGAAAATAAAGTTTTGAATACGAGAAATAACCAATAAACTAAAAATACTAACTAATGATTAAATGGGTCTGTTTGATGAATTGGAATAATGCTGCTGGAATTGGCCTCCTCCATTTAGTATGCAGGCTCGACACCTTCGGCGCATGGAAGGAACGTCCCGAAGGATTCCAGGAGGGGGTTCTTTTATGTTGTCACAAGCATCATTAATTCGCTGCAGCAGCTGTTCCCGGGAGGTCATCGGCTCGGAATAGAAATTGTTTTTTAAGTTACCCCATAAATAAAAATCTAGGGAAGTGAGGTCGGGACTTCTCGCAGTCCACGGAACTGTCCCAAATCTGCCAATCCACTTTCCGGAAAATTCATGTTGCAAATATTCTTTGATGGATCTCGCATTATGAGCGGGGCCCGTCTATCTGCCATAAATAGCAAATATTAAATTTTAACTGTTATAAGTACCGTTGCATTTGTCAAACAATGTACGAAATTTCAAATAGCTTACAGTTCTGATCAAAACAATGTAGCGAGATTCTATCCCGAATTATAATGGCCTTTGTTTGTCTTTTTTCGAGTAAAGGGAAAATTGTTAGCGATTCCACTGAAGCCTTGATTTTTACCATTCAATACGTGTTTCCCTAAAATTCTGCAATGTAAATATAAAAAGTGATTTACCGTTGGGAAGCCAACATGTTGAAGCAACTTTTATCAGCTTTGCAGAGTTTTACGTATAAAGTACCGTTATGAAATTACTGTTTGAATTTTCGATGAAAAATCTATTTTACAAACAAACAAAACAAGCTGTGCTATCAACCCTTACAGTATTGACCACCTAATGGGGGACACCCTGTACAGCATACGATAGCACTTTGCTTGGAAGCCTGTCGTCGATCATGGCTGCCACTTTCATCAAATAGCTTAAGCCAACGCCATCTAGAAATATCATAGCCGCAACTCAGCTGTACAATGACGTCATAGTTTAGCTCTTAAATTTTGGATTTACACGAACAAACAACAAAAACAAGCATATGAGGTAATAAAAAGCAAAAACAAAACAGTGCAACATTGGCGAACATAACCAAAAATTATAAGCTGATTTTGACGTCTAAGATTCTACATTGCGGCCTTAATATATAGACGGCGTTGCTTAAGCGCGTTTTTAGTGCGCCCAGAAACACCGGCAGTAGACTTGTCTCTTGCTGCAACATATAATTTGCGGTCGTCATGGGCCAACGAAAGAGGTGCTTCAAATAATATCGTTGAATGCGGTCCACTTCATCATATTTATTTCTGCGCCATACTTAAGCACCGTATTTTGAAATCGATTTGACAACCGCTTCATAGAAGTTAAACTTCACGACCGAATCTGCAATCCTTTTTCGCGAAATCGTAACGGTTCTCCAGATATTCAATGTCAAAGTTTGACATTTATATGGGGTAGTTCAGTTTTTAATGGGAAATTGAGGGTATTTTTACTACATATTGATGTAAATCAATAGCATTGCACCGAAAATAACAACTTAAATTTCATTTGCCTCCCTGTCTAGCAAATTTTACAATTCTTGCTCGCAAATATATTTCGACTTTTCATATTATTAACATCTTTGCCAAATTGGTAAAACTTACTATTATAGTGGACTGATTAACATTAAAACGTCAATTTGATGGCATCAAACACTTTCCGCAATGTGTAAAGCGGAAATGTCCCCTTTTCTTATCAAATTATTTAACTGGATTCATAGAAAAGTTAAATTTTGACATTGAATATCTGGAGAACCGTTACGATTTCGCGAAAAAGGATTGCAGATTCGGTCGTTTCAGGCCAATATTAATGAAATGGCATCATCAAAATTGGGCGCCGCAGACATTGAAATTACCCCAATGACTCTAAAATCACAACAGTCGTTGCAAATTTAGAGCCTACAATGGGAAATATTTTCTATGCAAATGTATCGACTCTAAAATTGCAATTAGCGTTGCATATTTAGAGTCTGCAATGAGAATAAATTTATAGTTGCAAATATCGAGTATTGCAATTATCGAAGGTTGTAATTATAGGGGTTATACTGTATATGCCTTTTCTGTGAAAACAGCGGAAAAAATGAAAATAGATTCTTTACACGAAAGTCAAATTTAAACTTTCCCCACAATGTATTTGTACGTAGCCTACTACAAACGTTTTTAGATTAGGCATGTTCTAGTACGTTTTCGTCAAATATGTTATTTCCACAAGAAAGTTTGACCTTTTTTTTTGGCATATAGCTGCTCAGAACTATGACAACTGATACTTGTGTAAGTTACAGTTAGTTAAAAAAAAGTCAACTAGCAAAAAAATTAAATTAATACGTGAACATTTTCGTGCAATGATTTTTTCTACGATTTTAAAGTTGAATTTCAAAGCAACAGTGTTTCGATCAGCTTCATTTTGCATTTGGGGATATAGCACCATACCGTCGAACTGGTTTAACGTGTTCGAACGTGGGCGTAATTCCTTGAGGAACGAATTTCGTGAAGGTCGTCCAAAAACAGCAATTGTGTCGGAAAATCTCTCTTCATTACCGTAACTCCTAGTGGAGCATGGTGCGTTGATGACCACTGTGTGTAGTCATCAACGTTACAAAGACAACTGAATTCGGAGTGTGATACGGTTGTCAGCCATACCACTTCCTAGTCGCATTGTTAGTTTATTATTCTACTATAAGAATATTTCTTATCATCTTCTTCTGAATAATAAACTTGCGACGAGTCGTGCCGAGTTTGGAAACTCGTTTCTCTATGAGTGTTTATTTCACAGAGTGGCGACCGAACGTTCACGGCCACAGAGCACGGTGTCGGAAAATGCCGTGCGTGAAATGATTACGCAAGACCGGCATGTGGCATACCGTGTGATAGAGGCATCCTTGGGTATTTCTCCCCCGGCCATACATTCGAAGCTGCATGAGCACCTGGCCTTAAAAAAAGGTTTGTTCCCGTTGGATCCCGCATAATTTGACAATAAAAAAAGGATGACAAAATACCATAACGGTGCATCAAATGACCTAAGTAGAATCGTCACCGGCGACGAATCATTGATCTATGCCTATGAGGCGGATAAACTTGACAGCAGTCAACCGTGTGCGTGTTCCAAAACGAGCCCAACCCAACAAAAGTTGTTCGCGCAAAGAGCACTGCGAGGCAAAAGGTGTCGTGTTTCTTCGGGCGAATGGGTTCTGTGGCCGTTGTTCAACTTGAGGAACGTAGTACGGTAAATTCCGAGTGGTACACGACCATTTGCTTGCCCGAAGGGGAAATTCGCAAAACGAACAAGAGAAGACAAATGAATCTTCATCATGAACAATGCAAGCTCTCACACATCAGCTCAAACTAGCGAGCGCCTATTTAAGCGGTTAAAACATTGAATTGACCCGTCAATTCAATCCGCCTTACGGACTTGGCACCGAATGATTTTTTTCTGTTCCTATTCATTAAAAATAAATTAAGGTTTTTTTCGCCCGAAGCAGCTGTTGAAGCGTTCAGAAGCCATGTTTTGGAGGTGTCTCCATCGGAGTGGAAAAAATGCTTCGAAAATTGGTTTGAGCGGATGTAAAAGTGTATGGCTCATGGCGAATACAGTAGACGCTCACAAATTAGAACTCTCAAAAATTAGAATCTTCCAGAAATTAGAACCACATCTTTCACTTCATTACATGCTCTGAAATTAGAACTACCAGTTCTAATTTCAGAGCGGATAGTGCATTGAGATTCATTGATGCGTATTATGCTCTGAAATTAGGACTGGAGTTCTAATTTCAGAGAAATGAATCGATGTTGTGTTTTTATGTTAACTATAAATCCTTTTTACCTGGAAATTTTGTGTTGCAAAATAGTACCTAGAATTTGATCTAATAAATTGGAGTAATTCTGGTCTGGTTCGAATGTTTTTGTACTTTTGTTTCGCGGTGAAAGTTATACGGGACTCGGTTTGAATCGAAAAGTATTTAAAGAACGTCTGCTAAACGTTCAAAAAACACTTTGACTTTAGAACAAAAAGTGAAAATATTAAAGAGACTTGACGAAGGTGTTAACGGCAATCGATTAGCACTGGAGTATAAAGTCTCAAAGTCCGCTATAAGTTACATTAAATCTAAAAAGGAAACGATTTTGACTGCGGTTTCTAAAACATATCAGGAATCACGAAAAAAATCTTTAGATAGTGCAGATTATTCCGAAATGGAAAACCGTTTGTGGTTTCTGAAGCAACGCGAAAAAAGTGTACATTGACTGGACCAATACTTAAGGCAAAGGCTAAAAGTATTTTCCTAGACGTTTATCCTGAGAAAAGTGTATGTGCATTTAATGCAAGTGACGGGTGGTTTACGAAGTTTAAAAATCGGCACGGCATTCGATACTTAAAAGTTGGTTGTGAGATACTATCGTGTGATGTTGGCGAGAAAAGCCCTTTTATGAATAGGCTTCGTGCAAAAGTTGCAGAAATGGTCCTTTTAGAAATCCAGATCTACAATGTTGATGAATGCGATTTTTTTTTTCGGTGTTTGCCAGACAAAACATACGTTTCTGCCAACGAAACAAAGTGCACCCGGACACAAAATTTCAAAGGAACGGGTTTCTATTTTACTGGGTGCAAATTCTGATTGGTCGCATAAATTGAAGCCGTTGGTTATTGGAAAGGTTAAGAAACCGAGATGTTTTAATGGATTCAACAATAGAATCAATAACCCACTGCATTACGATTGTTCAAGAAACGCTTGGATGACATCTCGAATTTTTCTTTTTGAAAGACTTCAAACCGAAGACGGAAATATAGTCGCCTATTTCTTTCCGCCAAATGTTACAGCAGCAGTTCAACCAATGGACCAAAATCCAATTAAGTTGACGAAACTTATTTATAGAAATAAGTTACTCGCAATTGATCGCTTAAGGTGTCTAAAAAAGCATTCAGTTCGCGATGCAATCATGCTTATCAAGGAGGCATGGGATGAAGTGCCATCAAGTATTATTAAAAAAGCATGGTCTAAGTTGTTGAATTGGGACAATGACCAATTTGATAGTGAGGATGATTTACCGCTTGCAGAATTTTTTCAACTCGAAATATCACTGAAGTGCAACTCCTCGAAATTAGCCAAGCCATGCTTGCATCAATCATTCCAGAGTATATTATCACTATAAAGGAAATTGAACAGTGGAATGAAGATGTTTATGACGATGCATCAGACGAAAATCACGCAAGCAACGGTGAGTCTTCGCAAAGCAGCGACGATGATGTTCATGATATCGTGGAAGCTTTTTCATACTCTGCAGCCATTGACAGTGTCAACACTGTAATAAGGTGGTGCAAGAACACTCAATTGTATTCGGCTATACATATGCACAATCTTTTAGCAATCCGTAACGACATAGTTGAATCAAATATAAACAAACCAAGAAAACAAGCAAATATTACCGATTATATGAAGAAAATTTGGTTTGTAATTAATATGTACATATTATTTTTAAGTTCACTACAACGATTAATAAATAAATTACGAAATATCTACGCCTTTTTTATCAAAAATAAGGCAGAAAATAAAAACGTCCAGAAATTAGAACATTTCAGAAATTAGAATCACCTCATTTACCAAGTGGTTCTCATTTCTGAGCGTCTACTGTTTTTTCAAAGAAAATAAAACCATTTTTGAAAAACAAAAATTAGTTTTCATTTGTTTTCTAGAAACTTTTGTAGCAACCCTCGTACTATCTAGATCCTAACAAATTTGAAAACAATTAAAAATTGCACGAAAATCCTAACTCTTGTTACTAAATTCTTTTACTTTGACAGTTCGAATGTAATTTTTTACCCGTGTATCCTGATTACCAAATTAATTTTTCTGTCAATATCAAAATTGCACAATAAATAATGTAAAAAAATTATAATCCGAATTAGGGCGATCCGGATTACTGAGTCAAGACTGTATTTGATTTTTGGCTTATAGATGCTAAGTTAGGTTTACAATTACAATTTCGAACTTTTTTTACAAAAAACAATGTTTAATGTGCTGTATCTTGAGATCCTTTGTACCTACAAAGCTGCACTCAAATTAAAGAAGATTTTGTTAGCTTTAAAAGTGCAGTGGACGACTTTCTTGTAAGATGCACCTTTTAAAAATTACAAACCAAAATATGAAAAAAATTCGAAAATTTTGAGGTTTTTTTGGGGTCACGGGGTTAGCACAGGTTTTTCGAAGTTGCAAATTTGGTGGTACACTACTGACTAGCCGAGCTATTTTTTGCGACCTAAAGCCTTATATTTCGGTTTATTGACTGGCCTAATGATAGGGTTTAAGTTTAAGATATTTGTATAGTATGAAGATTGTTCAAAATATGCTGCAGCCGTTTGCACTTTATTCTGTTTGTGCAAATCATAGCATAGACTCCAATATTCCTCTCCGCCCCAAACCTCAACATCAATGAATTCGTGCACTACACTATACTTCCTACAATAATAAAATCATTAAATTCAATAAGTGGCTATTGAAAAGATTCTTGTTGGAACACTCTTGTCCAGACACTGTTCTTTCTATGCACTCTTCACATGATTGTGTGCATTATATGTACATACTTGGTTCTATCGTGTGTCTCTTGTGCATGATTATCTCCGCTCCCTTCCCTAAACTCTTCTATAAAATATTGTTTTTGTTGCTCAACCATTAAAAAGATCGTTCTGATTGGTTTTCAACATTTTAATTTATTTTATTTATTCCTTAATTTATGCCATTTGGCATTTTTGCAATGAAACAACCAACCAACCACCCAATTGAATTTGTAATTTGAAACTTGTCTATAATGATTTGATTTGTTTATTATAATATACTCGCTGAATATACATATGTATGTAATTTAGATATAGGCACATGCATATTGTACAGAAAGTAATAATCACCATGAATATTTAGCATTTAGATTCTATACTAACAAAAAATTCCTTTATAATTAAGCAACCTTATCTTTACTTAGTCATTTTCGTGGGAAACGATATTATCGATTATTTGGAATATTTTCTAATAAAATTATAAGAATCGAGTAATTATCATTTTGATTGGCTTCATTATTACGAGTATACATAAATCTCACAAAAACAACTCTGTTGTAAAAGGTTTCCGCCAAAGAAAAAGTCGTCAGCCGCAAAAAGGATTGATATAAATACAATCCCGCCAATATAGGTAGATAATACATACTCGAATCTTGTGTCAAGGATATGGATATTCAAAAGTGATTGAATTAGTTAATAGCTTCCACCAAACCTACGCGGTGCGGTACCCGTCAGAGTCTACGAAATAATTTTCGCCGTGGTAGACCACGCTGATTTTGCTAATTCGGGTGGTGTGTGTGTTGTGTGTAAGGCGTACCGCTCCCGCGCAGGTTTGGCGGAAACTAATTTCTTAACTTCGAATTTGTTTGAGAATAATAATAATAATGCCCCTCTTAGTAACCTTAGATCCCTTGATAACCTTAATCGCTTTGGTAACCCTAGTGACCATAGGGCACTTGATAACTTTGGTGACCTTGATAGCCCTTAGTAACCTTGGTAGCCTTAATATCTTTATACATCACATTAAACTTAATGATTACCCCAACTTTAACCTTACCTTAACCTTGGTCTAAGCCATAAACTCAGCCTTAACGCAGTCCTTGTCCTTAAATTTAACCATAATAATAACACTAACTGCGACCTAACAATAACTTCAACCCTATCTGTTACCCTATTGTGATTTAAATTACATCCATAATTCCTAAGTTTCAAATTTGGCCTACCAAAGGGTTAAGACACCGTTACTGCAGACGCAAGAATGTCCTTACATCCAGGTTCCACCACCACTGCAGGTTCAAACCGAGTGGTACTTACAAGAAAGATCGCAATGTATGCACCGCACTATGTGCTCATGCAATATTATATTAACCCATTAATGCCTGATGTTACATATATGTAACAGTAAGACATCCTTCGTTTCAAACAGCTGCTAAAGGAATAGGATATCAATTCGGCACTAAATAGTGTTTGATCCTGTACTGGACACTATTAAGGTACGTTGTGCTAGACGCGGCCGCACGACTGCGACTCGCTCATTCCATATAAAAACTCGTTTCTCTCTCATTTTAAAAACGAGTTTTTATATGGAATTTGCGAGTCGCTGTCGCTAGAGCCGCTGGAGTCGTGTCTAGCACAACGTACCTTTAGCAATGCGTAGAAATCAATTTAGCTCCATTTGATTTACTATTGTGGAAGCTATAGATGTTTCTTTCTGATGGTTTTTTCGATGTTGACGAAAATCGTCGTCAATGGCAAAAGTAGTAGAGGAATTTTATTTTTATATTTAATTCTATGAAAAAAATTGGGAAAAAATTAATGGTATGCTATTACATGGTCTTTTTGAAACCATACAAAAAATAAATGAAATAAATATTGTCCGTAGTTTACGTTTAATAAGTACATACTTTTGTAACACATCCGTCCTGATATGGGGAAAATGCACTCCTCGTATACGAGGTATATGAGTATGTACTTTTTTAATTTATGGATTTTTTACACTCTTGACGCGATAGTCTGGATAAACTATAAAAAAAGAAGAAGTCCGGATTCCCAAAAAATCCGGATTAATGAAAATTCCGGATTTTCACAAGACATTTTTATCTAGAAAAATAGCATAAATAGTCTACAAAAATGTTAAAATTTAAAAGAAAAAATTGCTATTATTTAGGTTTTTCCTTAAAATTAGTCATGTCACATGATTTGCTATACCCTTGTGTCTTCTTGACTGGCAAATTGAGCGGCCATATTTGGCATAACATACCGAAAATATTGAGAGTCGGAATTAGAATTGCCCTAGAAATCCGGGATATGGATACAATAGTTGTTCTATGTGGATTAAAATGATAGCCGGATTCAAGGGTATCCGGAGCAAGGAGTCAAGGCTTTATTTTCATGAGGCCAAGAATTAGTTATTATATTTAATTCTGCTAATATAACATTTAAAAGGACATATTTTGAGCTACGAAAGAAGAAATGGTTTCTAATGTAGACCAAATTATAGACAAGGAGGAATTAAAGGCTCTATATTTAGTCCTTTTTAGACAAATTGGGTAAATTGACAAAAAAATTTAAACAATAATTTTATAATTTACTGGCAAATCTTCCATTATCCTCAAAATCTGTATTGCTAACTACTGTAGTTCTATAAACTTTTTCCCATTCACAAACTGTAAAATCTACACTCAGAGAAATTTTATAGTTATTTTCAACTATTTTTGATAGTCGCTTGCAAATTTTGATGAAAAATCATGAATCAACTATTTTCCATACCAAAGCAAGGGAAAATAGTAGGAAACAACTACTCAAATTATTACAAATAACCATCCCATTAAGTTAAGTATAACTTTCAAGATAGTTGAAAATAATTATCTAAAATAGTTGATTTCTCTGAATGCATGTAGTGGAAATCAACCACAAAAAATGTTTGTTTCTTGTGTTTTGACTATTACCTGAAGTCAAATTTAACAATCACGAAGGTTAAAATTAACGCAAACATAGTTGAAATGGACAAATTAAATGATTAGGCTTAGCTGTTTTGACATATTTTTCAGTTAACACTTTCCCGGACACAACGTCTATAGACGTCCAATTTTGAGCATTTGACCATACAAATCGTGTCAAATTTTGGCGTTGTGTCCGGCAATGAGTTAAGTGATAGCGTTGGTGAAATTGTGAACAAAATTTTCTGTGTTTTCGGTGTTTTCCTATATAGGTAGTATACTTTAATAAAGCGCGTTGGCATAAATTACGATGGTGTAGTGTACTGAATGTGTGTGTGATTAACGAAAAACATTCGGTTAAATTCTGATAGTTATAAATAGTAGAAATAGAAGTCTTCACTGATGGGCATTTTGGTTACAATTTCCCATTCCATTTATAGGTAAGATATATTATATATTCGAAACATTCATTTAGTGCATCTTTTGTCTTTAGCAAGCCGCACATTTTAGTTAAATTTGTTTGTACAAAAATTTTACAAAGTCTGGGGTTATTTTTGTGCAAAAATGCATACAAATTTTAGCGAGATTTTTTGCGCAAAATATTTGAAGACAATTTTTTGAAAAAATATTCACAAATGTGAGGCTTGCTTAAAAACATAAATTTGTGCATGCTTTTAAATAATCTAATACTTTTTATTTTGTTTTCTATACAAGCAGAACATTGAGGATAATTGAATCAGGATTGGAAAAAGAGATTAGAAGAATTGGATAATTGGAAGAAAGGAAAGGTATGCCTGATTAAAAAATATATATTCGCATTTCGTTTCTCATTATCTTGACTGTATACTATAGATTTTCGAATCTCGGGGATGCGTCGCCACCGTCGTCGATATCTGTTTGCACTGAATCAGGAGTCAGAGCTCGGAATTCATCTATTAAAGGAACCGCATTTAGACAGCCAATCATCGTGAATATATAACCCGTAGTCTCGTGGGCTCACATCCTTCTATAATCTATCTATTGGATGATACAGGTACCGTCTCAGCTTATCAATTATTACCAAAATTTTTTTATATTATATATTAAACGTCATATTTTTGCCTATCTATTTACTATTAAGAAAGTGTTGTTATTTTTTATACTATATTTACTGTTGCAACATACCAATTTAAAAAAATGGTTCTAAATAAATAAAATATCATGCACACAAAAAATATGGTTTTATTCAATAATGTCAATGGTTCCTTCCAATGTTTTTCGCTAGTTGGTTTCATGGTTATCCTCAACTTTGGAAATAGTAAATTTTAACTGCGCAGGCAATATTTAGTCAATCTAATCAACTGTTTGAATAGTTAATTTCAACCGTGGGAGTGGTTCATTTATTGCACCAATTCAAACATTTCAATAGTTTATTTTAACTATATTCATAGTTATATTCCACCATTAATATTGTAGTTGAAAACAACTATTTTGAATAGTCAAATTTCACTATTTCAATGGTAGTCGTGATTCGAACCATCAAAATAGTTGATAAATAGTTGAAATCAACCACTTTTTTCTCTCAGTGTATTAGTTCTGTGGCTGTTCAAGAAACTTCTCAATAAAACAACAACAATTCCACATGCAAAAACACATATATAATAAAATAAAACAATATAATATTTGACATAATATTTTTGTAAAGCTGTTTATTTTTCGCACACATTTCGTATTATTTCTACGTTATTGTTGCCTTATCTACATTCCAAACTTCATGTAAAATATCGGCTTTCAAATATTTTTCGCTTTATTAAAAAAAAAATAACTAAAGATTATTATTTTTGAAAATAAATCAAAAGTATACTTTGAATACACTTTCCCCGTATCATGCCTGATGTTACATATACATATGTAACACCCTCGAGTACCTCAAATGCCTGATGTTACATATATGTAACAGTGCCGGGAGCCTGAACCCGGGGAAAAAAAATGTTCTACAAAATGTGTTTTTAGCCATTTTTAGCCGACGACGTGGAAAATTTCGGCTCAATCGGTAAGATTTTAGGGTCTCGTCGTTAATGGGTTAATATCGAATGTATACGTGCTCGTATATAAAACGAACCAAAACAGGAACTTTTACCTCTTGCCCCTACTCTTCCAGATGCTCTACCCTTGAAAACTTTGGAGCACATATACAAGGGATTGTTCTAAACAATTCTACCAAATCACAATATTTTACGATTCTATTCCAAGCATTTTTCGTACCCATTCCCGACTTTTGCAAAATATTTCCTTTGAAACATATGAAAAGCCAGAAACTCTATCCAGTTTCACATTTTTTGCTGTATCTTTTTTCCTACTGCACGGATCGGAGCAAATTAGCAAAATAGCCTATGCACATCCTCGCGACATACTCTATCTATGGGAAATGAGAGCGGATCCCGAGATGCTCTCTACAAGGCTGTAGCCCTGTCAATGAACAACAAGAACAACGAGAACAAGATTTTCGAAAAAATTCGATTTTCAAACTCTTATAACTCCGGTATTTTTCATCGTATCTTCATGAAATACCTACACTTCGTAAGACGTCGCGAGTGACAACGCCTACCAAATTTGAACACTCAGGGCCAACCAGAGTCCGAGCTACAGAGGTCCGAAAACTGGTACTTGTTCTGTCGTGTAAACATAGTCTTGGTCGCTTCTCACTTTGCATTTGTTCAAATTTTTTTCTCTTTCTTTGGCGGACAATACAATTTTCTTTTTGAAAATCATGAAATTGTATACTCGTACAATGTTAAATTTATATTGAGATAGGTGTTTGTGTACACAGCAAAAAAATCGGAGAAATTTTCACTCCGAATCGGTGTCGAATAGTGTCCATCCGAATCGGATAATATTGGCATAAAACTCGAAGCAAGGTATTGCTAAAGACTCCGAACGAATGTAATGATTTTATCCTTTTGGTGTAATAATTTGAACTCAAAAGAATACTTTCATTAACACCAAAAGGAGTGATTCTCGATATTTTTGGAATAAAAAAAAAACAATTTTCACAGGGAAGGAACATGTAACGCATAAATGAGATTTGTACAACCCATCTACACTGAAAAAAATGGTTTAGACTTTTTATCTAAAGTGAAGTAGTTGACTTAAATTTAGATAGTTTTACCAAAGAAATAGCTGATTTCTCTAATCTTCGTAGCTGAAAATACTATTAAATTCGTTCATTTAACCACGCAAGATTAGAAGAAAAAGTTTAGTCAATTCTTCCACAAAAGTTGTTGATTGTACTATTCAAATATAAAATTTAACCACAAACAATCGTTCTTTTTTCTTCAACACAATTTAGCTATCCAACATTTAACAATTTATAGATAATGAATAGCTGTCTTTACAAATGAATTAATTGAATTTGCAAATATAGTAGATGTTTCAACTAATGACGAATAGAAAAATTATCCATATCTTCGTAACTGTTTCAACTACATAGAATCATAAGCTGAAAATCAACGCGAACTTTAGATGAATTCGACTATTTCTTTAGATAACCATTCTAATTTTTTTTTTCTGTGTATAGGTAATCATTTACTTCTTTACGCTCTAAAATGCATAATAAATGTACCTACCTACAGTGGGACTCGATCCCGGGACCTTATGATTTGTAGACGAACGCCCTACCTACTAAGCCAACCAGACTAACTGATGGAGTTTGTAATTTATACAACATGTGGCTTCGCTCGACCACCAAATTCACTCCGATCGGTGGATACACAAAATACCAAAATCGGTTGAAATTAGCCCCAGCACAATAACTTGATTGAACGTGTGACGGAATTGATCCGATATGTGTAATACTCAATACCAAATGGGATATTCTTTGCAATGTGTCCGAAAAGGTTTCAATTTAGAAGTTTCGTCCGTTTCGGATTCTTTTCTAATAATAGCGGTGTTATTTTAAGCATGTTTACTCCGAAATAATTTTTCTTTTTTATCCTATCGGATTTTCTTGCTCGAATACCCGGAATTTTTTTTTTTTGCTGTGTACTTGATCATAATTTCAGCAATTTTTTTTTAAATCTTTTGTGTTAATTGTTAAAAATTTGCGAAAGTATGATATAAATTCTTCTTTGATTGTAAAACTTTTTCTGTCTCCTCTGTATCATTTATAAAACACCATGAAACGTAATTGCACATAAACGAAATGCATAATTGCGTATTGCATGAATATTGTATCTACTAAAAGTGCATTCAAATCCACACTTTAGGAACAATTTAAGAAAATGTCAGATACAAACTGGTAAATATCATGCATATTACTGCAACTAGGCAATCTATAGAAATCTGCAACTAAACAACGAATTAAAGGACCCACCTCACGACAAGATGTGTGTGTGTGTGTGTGTGGCGGGTGACGGCAGGTACGGAACGAAACGCTGCATAATTAAATGACTGGAATTAGCAAATTACTGAACGGTGGCATGCATTACGTAAATGTCAAGTGCAAGTCACTGTCGCTAGCTGATTTATTTGAATCCACTTCTTGCCACTGCACTTGGGTGCAGCAGCAAAGCCATAGAGATTGAGCTCGCAGCCTCTCAACTCAACACACAGATCATGCACCACCAGACTCTGGCCGTGGTGCATAAAGTAAGTAATTGGAATAGAAATGGAACTCCATATAACATTAAAATCTACTCGAAAACATTTTACCTTTGTGTGTGTGCTGTAAGTAACGTGTATATAATCGACGATGGCCGGGTTTCTGATAGCTCTTATTCAGTACCTGTCGTCTGATTAGTCTTATCGCGTAGAGAAGACACACCCCATATTTAGAAAGCTTTTCCATTGTGTTGAATAGAATTTTTGTTTATTTTGCATAGCTACGCCATATTTTGCTTGTTTAAGCCATCATCTTAGATTGAGAAAATCATTGCGCACTTTCATCCAACAGCGTAAATAAGCAAAAGATAACATAACTATGCAAAATTAACAAAAAATCAATTCAATATAATGGAGAAGCTTTTTGAATATTGTGTCTTCTCTGGGCGATAAGACTAACCATTCTATAAGATCTACGAGAGAATGGGCCGATATCTTCCTGTATGTACACGTTACTTACAGCACACACTCAAAGGTAAAATGTTTTTCAGTAGATTTTAATGTTATATGGAGTTCCATCTCTATTCCAATTACTTACTTTATGGTGCAGCAACACGCATCTGATCTGAGAAATCCAATGCACAATGGCACAATGTACATACGAGTAGTACCTACCTATAGATACTATAAATAGGTGGTATGGCTATGAAGGCCAAGACAACGAATAGTTGGATTTATAAAGCGTATGTTCACGTGCTTATTGCCATTTCGGAAAATCTGAGAAACTATCGCGGAAATCCACAAATCTGCATGTGCTGCAACCTGTTCTTTGTTTGGGTCATAGGAAAATATATGTAAATAGCTATAGCAGCGATCTCAGTAGGTTTTGCTGAGTTGTGAATGAAAATGGACGGCTTCCCTTCATCCGGCGGGCTCTAAGTTCTAAATGTATTATTCCTCAATACGTATAGTCGCCAAAAGTCGAAATAAACGATAATTCTGAATTTTCCTCCGCAGTTGATCAACTGCAACTAACAATAAATTTAAATTTCAGATTACCGCATGCTCCTATTGCAGTTTTCTATTTTTCGCTGCTTTTTGTGTGAGCGCCTTGTTTTTTTTGCTTAGCCACATCATTGTACGACGAAGGAAAAGGCAATAATTTCATGGAAACAAATGCACGCACCGAATGCACTTACATGATGATGTGTGAGCATAGGCTTTTGTTTTTGTGAAAATCATGCGAGCGGACTTTCTAAAAAAGCAAACTTTTTTTTTGTGTACTAATTCGAGCATTTTGCACTAAAATGATTTAAATGTTGCTGTGCGCTTTATGCAAAGTTTTCGTGTGTAAAGTGTGCATAATTTTGCGTATATGTGAAAAAAAAAGTTCATTTCGCCGGGCGAGGTTAAAAAAGTGACGAGGAAACGTTTTGAGCAGGTAACTTTTGCATATTCATAAATGCAATTCGAAGGTTCAAAAGTAGAACGAAAGTCGTCGCGGCTATAGAGCATAGGGCTACAATATATGGTTCTTTCCTGTTGGCATGGTTGGATGTAATTAGTAATAATGTTCAGGGATTATGGCAGTTGGATGAAGTGTAAAATATTGTTTAGAAATGCATACAATATTTGTTACATTGCATTGCAGCTTTCCCTAGGGAGTTAGAAGGGCTTAAATCTTGCAATGAATATTTTTTATAACGGTAACGCTACTGGTCACCTATGGCGAAATGGAATCTTCAGTGGCTGAAAATAAAATGTAAAAAAGGCCCTAACGCTATGTTTTCCTCTAAAGAATCCACACAGCCCAATCAAACATTGAAGTGAACAGGGTTTTGCAAACGACTTTATTTCCTATAACCAGCGCCGTGCGAAGGTAGGGGCGAAAGGAGCACTCGCCCCGGGCGGCGTCTGACAGGGGCGCCGAGAACGCGAGTCGTAATATAGCACTGCCATCTAGATAGACAGGCCGAACTGCAGAAATTTGTTTGTCCACCAGTGGACAAGTGCGTTCGTGACGAGTGGCAGTTGACATTTCTAAAGCCCACAACTCCAGTGCTTCTGAACCCAAAAGTTTAAAATCAACGCGCCGGCATGTGTATATCATAGAGCGCTTATATACCGGCTCTTAATTTAAACTATCTTAAAGCATTTTTGGAGATAGTACCTTTTCCATAGGGTGTATATACCGTCCTAGTCTAGTTCGCGTATTAACTTTCTTCTTCTTCTTTTTATTCGAACTGGTTGTGGAATGTGCAGATGTTTAGAAATGGTTTATCTGACATTTCGATTATTTGGACAATATTAATTGGAATTTGTTAATCTCGCGGTTTTTCTAACCAGGAATTTCATGCTAACTTTGTAGCGAAACGAAAATCAAAAACGATATCACCCCAATAACAAGACGACTTCGCTCTTCCTGGATAAATTTAAGAGACAGTCGCTTGTCTAGGCATAATGGATTGGCAAGCACCTCGCCATCTGTTGCGAGCGGGACTAAATCTAGTTTCGATTAGTTAGTGCAGCCCGTATATGCCGTCCAAAAATAATTTAAATTTGTCTAAAACTTTTTATCTTTGCTCCGGTATATAAACGGTCATAGCAAGTGACACGAAATGACAGGCTGGCAGCCACTGATATTTGGATTGTGGACAATTTGTGGATTGTACTGTGCGGTATTTTGGCAGTACTGAGCGCGGACTATGACCCACCGTGGCAATACTTGTGTTGCATGACGACTGACAGATCAGCTGATAATCCGGCCTGTCTATCTAAATGGCAGTGAATATAGGCCCCACTTCTTGTTCAAAACAGTGTCTCGTGTTTTTAATTTTTTGGAAATATATCTATTTTCCAAATCGAATTTCAACCACTTTAAAGAAAAAAAAACTTGCTGGAACGACCTAGACTGAGATTCATGATGGTGGGAGAGCGCACAATGGGGCGAAAAACCCGAATTTTGGAAACAATTATAAAAACAGGTCAATCTTAATGTATTTGGCCATTCTAAATCAAATGGAATTAGTTTCACGCAGATAGGATTAGCCATTTTGAAGGTATTTCGATTTTAAGGGGGGAGAGGGGATCATTTTTCAGTTTTTCCTAATTATTTGAAAAACTATAAAAGTTACAGCAAAATGCTTCGAGAACACATAAAACTACTCAAAATTACCTTTGGAATGACATATAATACAATTGACTTATTTTGATAAATTATACCCTAAACCAAAAAAAAAAAGTATATATATAAGTATATATATTTAATAAAATAAAGTTGATGTTTGCCAACAATTGAGTTGCTCCGACCAAGGACACGCCTGATTCGCCTACTAGAACTTGTTCAAGTCAAAACGTCCATAGCTCCTCTCCAGGGGAAGAGAGGTGATAAATTTTGGCTGAACGTCAAGACAGAGTCCCTTTATCCTCTCCACAAAAAACTAATTCAATAGGATGAAAACTACGGTTATCTCCGGTTCAAAGGGACCCAACATATTTTACATTAGATATTCAAAAATCGTGTCTAAAACAGCCAACATGACATACCACAATCAGTTATAAAAGTAGCCTGGGGTTCTATGGGGTTATGATTCTTACATATTAGTAATCTTGAGACTTTCTGGAATAATGTAGCATAAACAGACGCTTGGAGGCACGTGGAGGTAGTTGTTAAAACTCAATGTGAAAAATCCAGTTAGGGTCAATTTAACCTTCAATGATTAAAATTAAATTTTACTTTTTTTTATGCTTACATATTAATTATAACCTAAATATTGAAAATAAAATCATAAAACAAAGTTTTATGCAAATTTATAGTCAGGGTTTTCATTGAAACTTGATTATGGAAAAAATGTGCGAAAACTGCAAAATCAATTCTCTACACTTTGAGAGCCGCTGATTTCTTACTGTGACAGATATCGGTCCGTAATTTTTTGTAGAAAGAAACTTCAAAATGTTCGCTATGCGATGAATCATTCAAAAAAGCTCTCCAATAGTATACATTTTTTGAATTTTTGCCTCTACCGCCCCACTGTGCAGCGTAGTGAAGCAGTAGCGATCGCCGCAGGAACAGTAAGCTTGATATGACCTCACGGTTGATTGACGGAATTGTGGCACGCCATCGCAAATCCAGCGTTTTGTGGTCGTTATATGGCCTTATCGCCTTGGTCTCTTGGATTTATAATTATATCCAGCTGGAATTCTAAAATACTTGTTAAAATATTCAGCAATCCAGATAATAATAGTACCTACAAAATTGTTCTATGAAATTATTCAAGCATTTCGTCTGCAATCAGTTTTTTATTGGGGTTAGAATCTCCACGGGCTTAGCCTTAGTTCCCGGTCTTCTAAAGAAGTCCACTTGAGTAATATGCATCCGTTAGAAGTTGCTGGTATTTAACCCTTCTGGCGGCACAAAGGTCTGGCCAGACCTTTGGCACTATATTTCGGTGAAAAGACTATAGAAGATGAAATCGCAGCGACTTCATACTTCATGATATCCTAGAATAATATGTTTAGAAGCATCTTGCAAAAATTCGAAAAAATCGATCGAAGTTTTGAACATGTTTTTGACGAATTTAAATTTATAGTGCTTTTTAATACCCAATAGGTCTGGCCAGACCTATAGTTTTTCACCCCATTTTTTTCTGCATGTAAAAAGAGCAAATATGAAATTCTTTTCAAATTCTCCTATTAATGATGTAATGATGTCACTAAAATTCAGTTTGCACTATAAACAATAAAAAATTCTGAGATTTTCCTTTAGGAAGCCGTGAAGTTCGGAAAATAGGTATGCCTAAATTTATTATTATTTGTAACATTACCTAATCAACTGAGATTTGATTCTAGGATATTCAAACCAGTTTCATGTCGTTTGAAATAGTATGGACTTACTATGAGTGACTTGCAAACGTCCTTTTAAATAGATTTGATAGAAAAAATTATGAAAAATTGAGAACGAAAATATTTTTGCGCTTGAAAATTCCCTATTTTTTTCCACCTATTTCCCAAAATATGCAGACTAATATCGGGGTAAAATCAACCAACAAAGCGCCAAATATTTCCCCAAAGATGTTGGAATTGGAAAATGCGATCAAACTTTCTACTAGATATACGCCATGAAAGTAAAAAAGCAAAATAAGGGTAAAACATGTTTGTGCTAATACCACCTCAAAATATGTCTACTTAAAAACGTTTCCAGTGTATCTGCAAAAATGATATAAATGCTTTTATTGTTTGAAAATGGTAGTACAGAATTGGTAGAATGGTTTTACGGATAAAAATTTGACTTTTTCTAAAAAATAAAAATTTTTTCTCAGTAGGTCCAGCCAGACCTATTGGGTATAGAATATGCATATTGAAGTAGGTGCCGACAGAAGGGTTAACGTATACCAATGTGTGGTATCGGATAAGTTTCTTGTGACTGACTAAGAGCGCCAGAAGCTGAAGTGTCACTGATATGCGTTACACGACCAGAACTTAGCCTTAAGGCAAGGATTTTTGCTAACCTCCACCAACTGGTCCTTGGAGAAAAGGTATCCTATTCCGTTTAGTGGCGCGAACCCATAATACTCTTGAACATAGCGGAGACTATGACTCTAGGTAGGCACATACACGAAGAGGCGTCGAAGCAGACTACAAACTTTTTTCTATTTGGCTTTATGGCAGTTTTTCCTTGAAATCTCTGATTTTGCGACGAAAAGGACGATTTGAGTTTTTTTTTTAATTGAAGGAAATAGAACCATTACGGCCATTACGGTTTGTTTGAATCAAGCGAATATTTATACTTATATGGAGATAGTTTTTCATTAGCGAGGAGTATGGCGAACGCCCTGTCAATGGTAGACAGTGGTAGGTTTGACATGATTTTAAAGGCTTACCGAAGAGGATCCTAAAAGAATGTAAACGGGATCTTCGGTGACAACCAATAACTATAGGTTGCTGTGTTATGTGTAAAAGGTGCATCCAGGACAATAACGAGTTGTAACCATCTGTACGATGAGTGTTCAAAGTCCTTAAGTCACACAAACTGCGATGGACGTCAATCGGAAGGCCCAGCGCCAGCAGAATGTATGATCGATTTTGAAAAGAGTGTAGGAGTGGGCGCCCCATTGAGCATTCGCCCCGGGTGCTACAATTCCTTCCCACGGCTGCCTATAACGGTAACCTTTACGGGATAGTCGTCCCCGTTGAAGGTCCATATGGGTACGTTCGATCATTCCAAAAAAGAATACCAAAATCACATTCGATGCGTGCACTCCTAAACGCTCAAAAAGGGGGTTCAAAGTGCACTATTTTCGGTGATTTTTTTTTGTAAATATTTAAATGACGGTACCGCAAGCTGAAAGGTTGCCTACAAATTTGTAGCCTCTATTCCTCCACATAAATTCAGAAATTAAGAAATTATTAAAAATCTTGAAAAAATCGTATGTGTTATTGTAGAGGTATGTTTGTTCGAGCGCAGCATGCATCTACGGGGACTTTTGACACTTTCTTTGACGCCTTTTTATACTCTTCGCTCGTAGAGTGAAAGAATATACAGTAGGACTTCCCATAAGCGGACACCGTTGGGGAATGGGATTTTGTCCGCTTATTAGAAGTATCCGCTTATGAGAATATTTCACAAAGGGATACAATTTTATAAAATAGTTTCAGACCAGCCTCTGCAAATCCATTTAACAACCGCGATATAAATTTATAAATTTCTAGACATTTCTAGCAACTTTTTGAAGGTAACTTTAAACTTTTAATCGGCTGGCGTTCTTGTTTTTGATCGCATCATGATCTTGGCTTTATCCTCGTTGATATGTAGTCCAACTTATGCAATTGCCGGGCACGTACTCAATATGTGTTCACAGATTTAGCCTCTATGGCGCCCCTGGGCGGTGGCCAAATTGCCACCCTTTACCAATGATTAGATTTAAAAGTAGTAGAAGTCGCATCCCCTTATGTAAAACGTAAGCGGACATATATGATTATGAAAATTTTATGTTGTTTTACAAAATATGTTCGGTCCAGGGACGTAGAAAGGAAAGGGGTCCAGGTGGTGTGGACTTCTACTGTTTTTATTTTTCAAAAATGACGACAACATGAAAACTAAAATGATGCACTATTTGTGTGCACATTTTACGGATTTCTAATATTTTAAATGTTTTTTTTTTGCTGACGAATTTTCCATTTAACTCTAAACGAAAAGTGACGAAATCGACAATTCAAACGCAAAAATTGTGATAAATGGATTTGGTCTTTTTCACCACATCACACTTAGTCGATGAAAACATGTCACTAAAAAAAGTCCTACACACCACCCTCTTTTGATGTTCAAGAAAACAGAAAACATGATTGCGTGTCGACCGCAGCACACATTTTCAAAATGCATTAAGCAGTATCGCGACAATTGACATTAATTTGTTTGAAATTTTTTGTGATCTTGACAAAGCTAGACAACAAAATTTACTAGCTCAGAAGTGGCGTAGATAAGGGGGGGATCAAGCTGATGATCCCCCCCCCCCTTCGGTCACAGATTTGTATTATTACTTTAGGTACTTAAAACAAAGCAAAAGTAAACTTTTTCTGGAATTATTCAACGTGTGTAGTATTTAATAAAACCCTTAAACCATTTTCAGAACTGCAATAAAAAAATTAGCACTTCGTCAAATTTTATTTGTATAATAGAAGCGTACCGATAGAATAGAAACACTACAGCACAGAAGGAGCTTCTTATTTATTTATTTATTTATTTATTTTATTTAATGTTAATTAATTAATTATTGTTAATAAAAAAATTTCTACGATTTTTTTAAACGAATGTTTAATAGTCCAAATTTTAAGTTCTAATCATATTTTTAATATCCTTTTCAAACAATTGGCTGATAGCTAGGGACTCGAAATTTATAATAAAAATAAAAATTATAATAAACACCTGCTACGGTGTCCTACAAGTTTGAAAATTTTAGAAATATCTACTCACGAATTTCTGAGTTATCGGAAAATTTCAATTTAAAAACTCAAAAGCTGCACTTTGTCCACATATGCTAGGCATTCCCAACGAGCTCTCGTCTTAACAATTTCTATTTTCTAGACTATCTAACTATATGATTTATTTAAATCCCTGTTTTAAGGTGTTCCGGCCAGAAAAGCGATGCTAGGTGTTGCATGACTCCGAAAAGTTTAGGAACCACCGAATATATACCAGCTCTGATACTCAAATCACAGTAGCGACAATTTGTACGAACCGTATTTAGAAAGTCAGAATTATCGATGCAATATTTTCAGGACTTAATTTTTTTCGTATGGCAAAATTTGCTATCTATTTTGCACCAACATTCACTCGAAAAACAGCTAATTTTACATGTAATGAATACAGAAATTGTTATTCTGAAATTAAATATTTGATAACCATAAAAGCATAAGTAATCTTGCAAAATGATCCCCCTCCTCTCCGAAAAGCTATCTACGCCACTGTAGCTCAGCACACCAAAAACATAAGAAACAAAAACAAAATTCTCCACCACATTCTGTAATCTCAAATCACGTTATGACCGGACTATATGGTTTTCATTGCTTGAATGCTGTTTCCATTCTCCGAAGGATCGTGATGGCAAAAATATTTTTTAATTTTTTTCCTATTTGGATTTCAGGTGACTTGTAGTCGGAAAATCAGAAACTAGCGGCTAAGTACTAAAAACATGTCCAACATTCAATGTAGGTTCACGAGTTAGTTGATTGTTGGGCTGGGCCTCCAGCTAGGCTTATCGATAAAAATGGAAACTGAAGCATATTTATGCTATATCCCTCCCCTTGTTTTAAGTGAAGCGGTACGAAGATATGATTAATGCTCCTACACTCAGAAAAATCTCATCACTTAAATTTAAAGTGAAACATATTAAAAATAAAATTGGAATTCATCAATTAATCATTTTAGAAACAAATAGTTTCATATTACATTTAATATATGATTCACTTTAATGATCTGTTCAAAATTTACTGAAACATTGATTTAAATATGTTCAGCTTTGTTTTAAAGTTGTTTCATTTTGGAGGCTGTATCCGTCAGTGCTAGTAATCTCAGATAGCTTAGGTGTAGGAAGTAGGACTACGAAACGATAGGTACCCGGTTCGATCCCCAGTAGAAGTAAAGTGAAAAAATAAAGTTTTTAAAATATGGTAAAAAAGTTAAGTATAAAACAAATAAAAAAAAAGAAAAACAATATTTTTTTTTCGTAGACAAGAACAAACTTTTATAAGTCAAAACAAATGCGAAATTTATTGTTCCTCTTTCACCAAGTCCCTATTGTACTAAAATCTTTGAAAGTTCATGAGATAATCCAGATCCTCAATTTTGTACCAAAAAAAAAAAAGAAAAAAATTACCTTCTGGCATGGCTATGCGCTATTAGCTGTAACTGTAGCCGCGGTTTGAAATCAGACCCATCCTTTTGGTGATAGTTTCTAAAGCTTCGGTCTAAATTACAATCCATTTTGTCATAAACGGTCAAACACGAACAAAATAGTTTGAGAGTGGTACTAAACCTAGTTCAAACTAGTTAGTACGGCCTGTATATGTCGTTGAAGACTAAAATATTTTATCTTGCATGCGGTATATACACGGTCATAAGGGCTGTGGTGCAGAGGCCACAATTGGTTTGAAAGGAGGGTTGCCAAAAGGATTTAAATTAAAGGACACTTAAACATAAAGCTGAAACAAGGAATAGAGTTAAACTAATAACGCCGCACACACACGAAAAGTCCAAATCCATTTTTCGGATTCTTCGTTCCGTCAAATTCATACATTTTCGTCGATTTTGACGGAACCAAAATTAAAAAAAAAAAATTTATGCAGACTGACCTTGTGTGTGCGACATTAGGGTAGATAGGGCACTTGTCTTCAAATCATAGGCTCGCTGGATCGAATCCCATTGTAGGCGCAGGTAGTTCACTATGCTTAAATATCACCAACAACTATAGTCTATAGAGGTCAACGCTGCATGAGCGTTTTTATTTTACAATGAAAAAAAACGATTCTCATATTCTCAACATAAAAATACAAAGAGTCAAAGTATTGCTCTTTGCAAGGTTATTTTAAGTGCGACGTTCTTAATTTAAGTACAAACTATGTAAAATCAAAATCAAGTTTCGAAAGAGTTGGTTTAAGGTTGATCCACACTTTTCATCACTGATTTCACTCTGCTTTTTTCTCAGTGTAGGGGGGCCCACTCAACAAGTTGGCGGGAGGGCCCCGAGTGAAGTTGTTCCGCCACTGAATGGAGTCAAATCATATTTGGAAATGTTTGAATCATAGCTATTATTTTTGATTTTATAACAATTTTTTAACAGTGCACAGTACATGCATTCATGATTCATTAAAAATCGAGTATTTCAATGACTGTTTCTCTAAAGGAACTTCAATTTATTACTTAAAATCAGTTTATAGGCTCATAAAAAATATACGACATCGTATGTGCCGATTTCGCACACATGGTTTTATCAAACTATTCGAAACTATTGTCCGCACTACGACGCGGTATGGATATTATGAAAATCCAACATTATACGCTATCGATTAAAAATTTCAATTAGAATCACTGAAACACAACAGTATGAATGCAAGAACAACCATTCACATCAAATGTCATCCGTGAAACGAAATCCATGCATCAAAAGCAAAAAACGGTCGAAAGCTAATCTACGGACGTTTATGTGACGCGATTCGATGTGATCCATGTTGCATTTATGATGCATGCATGCCATTGTTGTATGGCATATGCCAACTTTACCATCGCCCAACTCCACCAACAATATTCTACTCTTCTCAATGAGGAACTGTAATCAATCTGGAGTACGACTATGGAAAGCGACAAAATGCAAAAGAAGAATTTTTGCCATAACATAAACATAAATGCTAATGTTAACGTTAATATATCGCGACCATTTTTGCCTGGCAAAACTTTTCATATATGTAGCCATACACATATGTATACAATATGCATCCAGGCCTGGAAAAAGGACAAAAAGAGGAAAATATAAAAAAAAACATGAAAAACTCATGGTAAATATTCGTGACCTGAGCCCAAAACAAAAGCCTATTGCCGAGTTTTATGGGCTTTCGGTACGCCACAGTGGCAGTGCTGATTAACTGCAATCGGGCACAGAAAAATCATCGCGCCTCAAAGCACCATATTGGTAGCGTCATTGGCCGCCATATTTTTTTTTATCCACCAGTGGTTGTAGAAAGCTGACTGACTGTACGATGATGTCGTTGCCATTTGCATTGTTTTCTGCACTGAGTTCACACAGGTGTCCGTTTCACCGGTTTCACCGTATACGAAATTGCTACGACATTTACCAATGCTGCCGCAGGAATCTCCATTCAAGCTTGCTGCTCTGCTATCACAGCCTATCAGAATTTCTAATATTGCGCCTTGTTGGCACTAATTTGCTATTATTGCCGTTCTTGTTGTTGCTTTTCAGTCGTATTTTTATTTTGTATAGAACAGTTCGTTGCTCAACTTTAGCACAATGGTACATTTTTCTAACTTCATTGACTTTTTCAATGCGCCATACAATCAGGAAGTTTTTCCAGCGTTATTTCGGTTTTTCTCCCCACCACCACCATGCTGCACTGTCCGGCCCGAATTGTCCAATATTTTTTTCTTGTCGCCTCCTCGGAATTTTTCAAATGAGCTCGAAACACGTCAGTGTGTCCCTCTAAAATACGAGTCCGAGTGCATAGAGCGCGCGGAGATTGTCGGGGCATGATTCATTACGACGATAGCCCAGCCATCAGGACAGGTGATGTGGCGGATAGGCGGAAAAAAAAATAAGCAAAACACAAAACGAACGACCCAATATCAAAGTCCTGAAAATTTCAGAATTGTGGGGCGAATGCATGATTTCAAATTGCAAATGAAGCGAAATGGTTTGCATTTTCACCGCCTTTTGTGCCCTGTTTTCGGAAATAGAGAGTGAGATTGGAAAAGAGAATAAAAATAGGAAAAACTTTACCTATTCTAGACGAGTACAAATGGTCAACGAAGAAGCCCAAGCATACGTTGAAGCCCTCACAAGTGCATGTTTCTGTTGCATGATTACTCACAAACGCTGACAATTAATTCATAAACAGAAAAGTCCTGATACTTTTCACGACTTGGCCGGGTCCTGTTTTTGCTATATGTATACGATTAGTTTGCCTATTCAATATTGCACTGCAGTGCAAAGTATAAAACCGTGCACGGTTGTGGAGCATTCAAATTCAAAAAGGCATGTTTAGCGCCTCATTAGCAGCACTACGCCCTAAGGGGTGTCATTTGCATCGAATTGTGATTAAGACAAACTATTCGGCTAGTTTGGAATAGGAAGGTGAATTGCGGTTTACTGGCATGATAGCAAATACTTGATCCTGAAAAATGGATATGTTGTTAGGATTTGAATTTATTTAAGACAAGGAAATAGAGAAAAAGTTTTACTGCGAAACAATATGGTTTTAAGTTTGCCATAATTCACGGGTGTTTTAAGATTACCATTGCAATTCGTTGCAATTCTAATATACTCTGGCAGTCGTGTCAAACTCGAAGCCCTCGAGCTATGAGGCAACATCATCTGCATCAATTCAAATGCATCAACCACGTACCTAAGATTCAAACAAATTATTTGATGTATTTCAATTTTGTTTTTAATACTCGTATGTTTCGCTTCAAATGTAAGTGATGATTTTTTTCTGAGTGTAGAATTATGGTAGGTTTTACATTTCATGTCATTCGAAAAATGTGAGAAAAACATTTCCGTGAATTTGTCTGAAGTTGGAGAACATATAGAAAATAGGAAAACCTATCACGGAATCGAAGCTGATGTTCGTGGACACCATTATCTTTTAAAAAAAAATTCACCCGAAGTTCTATTCAGAAACGATCTTCAAAAAAAATTATTTGTTGGCTGTAATAATCATCTTGTTTCACTATTCTAGCTGGTCTAGCTTTGGAGATATTGAGCTTTAAGTCGTGCAAGAAAATGATTATTTCAAAAATCTTCAAATGCCTGTGGCAGCAGCTAAAGGGTTAAGAAGTGGGGGTATGTTGCGTACAACTTTTTTGCTGGAAATCACATGAGGAATCACAATCCGGTGCGTTTATGCGGCAGTTTGCGGACACCCTGTATAAAAATACTATCATTTTAAATCGCTTCCTTCATACGAAATAATGTTTATTTGATTTGTAAAATATGTTTATTATTTATTTGGTTTATGAATTTATTTTTCTGTTTAGGACAATTTTTTATTTGAATTGCATACTTATTTTTCTGATTTGGATGAACTCTTCGGGGAAATTCATTAAATTTGTCATCAGTTCCAGCATGATGAATTCATCAGTGAAACTCATCGTACTTTTCACCAATTCCTTTTCCTTGCTGATGAATTCATTGATGATCCGCACCGCATCTATCATTAGTACCTCTCTATTGAAGTCATGAAGGAAAGTCGTTCGCCATATCTTTGAAAAATATACATATAAGGGAATTTAGTCCCGCGACTAGAACAAATGAAATGATTCGGTTCATCCAGAGATTCATGATACCGACATCGATGCATTCCTTATGCCATGGCTAGTAGGGCTATAAATGAAAATGTCTCTCGATGAATTGGTACCAATTCTTCATCGAGACAGTCATCGGGTGATGGAGATTCAGTCGAAGTACATAAGCCGACGCCGACGGCGCGTGGATGAGAGTGTTCACAAACACAGTGACAAATTTTTGGCATTCCCCTTTCTTTGGATTTATCGTTCACCGATTGTGGCTGGCAGGGTTTTTTTTTCGCGACACACGGTTTGGTGCGTCCGTCTGTTCTTGTAACAGACTGAAGACTTTTCCGAACATTTGAATCAAATTTCCAGCTAACTTCGATTGCTGATTATGTCACAGGCACACGACTGCGCTTCCTTCGTATTTATTATTTCATGGACGCAAGCGAGTATTCACAATAGTCATAGTTGCTCCGAACCGGACCTAATCTTTTGAACCTAGGTACGGTAGTTCCGGTTTTGGGAAAACCTAGGTCCGGTACGGACCTGGAGTCTGGTCAGACCTGGAGTCTGGTCGGACCTGGAGTCTGGTCGGACCTGGAGTCTGGTCGGACCTGGAGTCTGGTCGGACTTGGGGTCCGGTCGGACCTACATCCGACCACGTCCAATAGGTTCGGTTTTAAAAAGACATAGGTTCATAGCTCCGACTATCTAATTGAGTATGCTGGTGAGGAAGTGAAATATGGACAAGATGGGTGTCAGATGAGGTGATACCAAGCCAAGAGGTTTTAATGGCATGTAAGAACGATAAGCTTATAGAAAGGATGTTGAGCACCAAAGTGTGGAATATGGGCGAGATACGTGTATCATAAATTGGGATGATAGCGTGGCGACATCGCCCACGATTTTGAGTTGCCTATGAATGGACAAAAATCTATATGGAATAGAGAAAGGGAATACATTTGAAAAGTAGCACTTTTTACGACCGTTAGTCATAGCACGGATTTCATTCTTAGGGTTTTTTAGACTTTTTTTTCAAACAACCTTTATGAAATCGAGTTTGTCCGTTCGTTTGTACATCAGTTTGGTCAGAAAGAACTAAAGAACCCGCGAACGGTTCAAACAATCATCATGAAATTTGGTAAATTGTCAGGAATGGTAACAGTCTTTGGCAAGAAAACCTTAGTAGGTACCTTGGTAGGGCAAAGATAACAGGGTGTTCCGAAGAGTTGAAAAACGTAGATTTTTATTTCTATCGGAGATGGGTACTCAAATCAAAGGAATCGACAGGTATATTGTTGTTTGTTCCAGTTTCGATTAACAGTAACGGAGTTATGGATGTCTGAAGTTTAGAGTATATTTTCTCATCCGTTTTTCTAAACCATTATAGATACCGATATGAAACTTTGCACAAATGTTAGTATGTACGTTAAAGACGGTTGACATTTGCTAAAAAAGTAAATAATAGAAAATTTATGAAATTTCTTTTTGTGCGTGTATAGCCTGTCGTGTTGTCTGCAAATATGAAAGTTTGCGGGATGATTTTTAGAAAATTACATATGGCATATGAAACAATTTCACTCGAATTACATACTTTATCCGAACCGGCAATATAGCGATTTAAGCATATGTTCAATGCGTATTTTGTGACTGGATTAAGAAATGAACATGCAATTTGGTAGGGATTCTTAGAATGGTAATAGTGTTTGGCACGGAGAAACGGAAACGAATTCACAGCTAATCAATTCCGTTTATGCTTATATTTGGCTAAGTTCGTTTTTGTTGAAATCATAAATCGAAAAATGTTTGTAGATTGGCGTTGAGTTCTTTAATCTAAACTGGATTCATAGTAAATCTATTTTTGAATTGGTTTAATTAAAAGTGTAAAAGTTCTAAAGCCTTTCATTCTCGAAACCGTTTATTTAGACTAATCCAAAAACATATTTAAAAAACCCCTCGTAATGCGGCCGCAGCCCTCTGTACGCTCGCATTTTTATGCATGAAACGGCCAGAAGCACAATATAAAACAAGAAAACCTTAAATCAGAAATGGACAATCCCAATCAAAACTGCAAGTCGAAACATTAGTCCTTATTTAAATAAAAAATAAATAAATAACAGGCGCGACAATCCAACATTGGACTAAGGCCGCAGGATGTGTTAGTGACATCCTATTTCCAAGATCTTATCTGCTTTTTGATGAGGTAATGAGATCAGCATCACGCTCAGCAGTGTTATTTATCCCCATAAATGGGTACTCGTTTAACATCTGAGTGAGATCATAGTCTGTCACAAGCTCGTGAGTTCGAAAAGCACCATGGAACACGGTGAGATTCGAACTCATGAGCCTGTGCACCGAAGGTAAGCGCACTAACCGCTAGACCAGCCAGACTAGCAAATAGTAGGTATATTACTTAGAGAAAGCATAGCAACCTATGCTATGCGTTAGTCCAGAGTTGGCTATGTGCTCATACAACCCATATGTGTTTGACTCCAAATTTATTATACTACACTCCACGAAATAATTCAAACGGCAAAATATTATCGATGTAATTATTAACCCTTCTGTCGTCGCCTACGAGCTATTCCCAAGTAACAATTTCATCCCTATAATACTTCGTTAAATATTTTCTTCTAACATTAATAGGGGCACTTTACAGGGTATAACCACTGAATAACAGTCCAATAATGGCATTTAGCGCCATTTTTAATCCAATAGAACCTTATTGTATCATTTAATTATGCTTGAAAAAAGACGTACGTCATTTGCTTTATATCATCATTTTCTGTCATTGAACGAATTTGCAAAAAAAAAAATAGAAAAAAATTTCCGCAGCTAGAATCGAACCCGTCCCGTCCTACTCAGCTAACCTTACATATGGTCGGCATTGCTCGGAAACACTACAAATGGTTGTTGTTTCTATAGAAATGCTTGACAATTCTTTATCGACTCTTCTGCAATGCACCCTATCATACATTTATCAATAAAATATAGTGAATTTCTGCGCAGAGATCACCTTAATTAGTTTCGAAGATAACAATGAGTGCATACGTGTGGGTTTCATGCAAGATTTCAAGGATTTCTAATGCAGAAATTGTGTATTTCAGAAAACTTCATAAGTGTCAATTCATTAAAAAATCACAAAGTCCATCCTTCTATAAAACTACGGTGAACAATTTATTGGATGACCATACGAATGTCACACTATAAAAATGACACCGACTGTGCTATAGAAGAATATATGCATGTGTGTGAGTAACTTAGAGAGGCTATTGCATGTGTGTGCTGGCTGTATCATCCAATAAACACAAGAGTGGAGTATTTAAAGGAATATCTTTTTAGGTTAACGTTTAGAGACAGTTTTATCGAAGTTTTATACCACCATCTTTAAATTTATTCCATAATGATGATAGAAGCTTTCCGGAAAATACTTTAAGGATGTTTCATCGGATGAAAATATTACTTTAAGCGATGTCACACGATAAATGAATTTCGTGGTACTATATGATTGCTACAGTGTGAAGTGCTTCTTTAAATCAAACGAATTGTTGCTTGGGTGGGGCTGCCATACAAACCAAACTCCCCAAATTAGGTTCTTCTAAGAAAAACTTTGTTATTTGAGCACCGATTTCAACCAAACCTCATGAAAATGTATGTATGCCCCCCGAATTAGGTTTTTATAAGAAAAACTTTTGTATTTGGGCAACAATTTACACCAAACCTCATGAAAATGTATTTCTATTGATGTCACATAAAACATTATGCAAATATGCAATATGCAAATTAATGAAATCGGACCATGGGGTCATAGGGCTGCCATACAAACCCACCCCCGAAATTAGGTACTTCAAAGAAAAACATACACATATGGACAAAAAAATAAGTACACCCCTCATGTACCTTTTTATGCCAAATTTTCATACCCTTTTTAAAATTAAATTACTCCAAATAGATAGTCATTACAACAATTAGGATACAACAATGCCAACAGAACCGAAAAACTAAATGGCATCCCCCTATTTTCTTAGTCCCTCCCGATATTAACTTTGAAGTGGGTTTTCAGCTTGGTCAAAATAATAAGTACACCATCGTTTTTTTAATCTTTTGTCAACAAGTTGCTATTTTCCGTAAGGATTTTTTTTTATTAATTGGTGTATGCAAGAAGCGTTAAATTAAAAACAAACAAAAATACTTAAAGGGGCGAAAAATGCATGGTTGGTACGAAAAAAGAAGTTTAAGTTCGAAACTTTGAAATAGCGGAAAAATTATTCTCTCAATAACGAAATAAACCAGCCAAACATTGTATTTACTGTGTAATTCATTAAAAAGTAAATATAAGCAGTCTCAAATACAGTTAAGTCTATGTAAGGGCCTTAAGGACAACTGTCGGTGTCATTATCACTATGGCGAGAAAAGTTCTCTTGGTGATTTTCGCGGCAAATATTTAAAATATAGAATCCCTATGAAAAGTTAATCGAAGAATACAAGAAGTAAAGCAGTTTTGACAAACAGTTTGGAAGTTCCCATGGCGACGTCAAAAAGTGTTGACGGTTCAAGAAAATTTGGGAGGGATAGTTTTTCTTATGTTCCAGACCGAACAATGAAAACTCACAGAATATTCTTTTTTATTTATGAGATCGTAATAAATTTGATTGGAAACTACTCTTATCGTAATATTCTTCATTCAGGAAAAATAATAATATAATATTTGCTATATCTACTGACTATTTCCCATGGAGTCGAAAAAACGTGGTCTATGGTTTAATTTTCATAGTTCGGTTTCGTTCAAATATACCTAATAACAGTTTCAATGAGATAATTCCCATATAAGAAATGTTATTTTAGAGTCCTAGAATATTTCACTGATGAACACACACACTTTAAATGGGGATTTCAGCAGGATATTAACCCTAACCGTACCTCACAAACTGGTCAAGGATCCGCTTCAACCAATTCGGGTGGCTTTTCACGTTGTTACTAGAGTTAAATTGAATCTGGAATGTTTAGGGGGAGTTGAATCAATGAAACAGAAACGCAGTTTTCACAAAACGGATCAATTGCGGAATTTCCTGGAAGTAACTGGATATATGGATGTATGGGAACATACCATAAGAATTATCTCCAAAAGGCCAACAAAAACCTTTTTTTCTTTCAAAATAATGGACCATTTACTTTTAAATAATAAAATAAATTAAATTCCGGTCGAATCAGAACTTAATATTTTAATTAAAACAAGTTTTAATCAAAGTAACTGACATGTACTTATTATTTTGTCCAGCCTATTTTAGTCAGTTCGTACTTTTTCAAGGTAAATGAAAGCTGTTATTTATTATAATATGCTAATTTACATATTATTTCATTCCTCACCAATTAAGTATTTAAATCTTTCCATATGAGTTTATTTCCTAAAATAACTACTTGGCTACAGGGTGATAAGAAAAATTCGTATGGGTGTACTTATTTCTTTGGCCATATGTGTATATGTAAAAATTGATGGAAAGCAGCGATGCGGTCATGGGGCTGCCGTACAAAAAGAGGTGGCACTTCAAAAATGGAAAATCAATTTCGTAACTATGGAAAATGAAATAACATTTGGAGGGCTCAAATTCGAAAATGAATAAAATGGTTCAATTTAATCAAAATATAAAATTATTCAGGTGCGATGATGGTAAGATATCCATGCATAAATGCGGTTGCCCTTGCTCATAGTTACGCAATTGCCGCTCCTTTTACGAATTTTATGTTCCAGAATTTCGAACCTAATGTGGTTATGGACTTGACCGAGAAATTGTACCTGTATACAAAAACTTTGACTAGTTGAGCTATCTAACTCAGTTTAATTTTAACTGTAATGCCAGCGATTGGAGCATATACATATGTAATTAAACTAAGAAATCTGCTTAATCTGCTGAAACTTGCTATGCTATGGGTAATTCTCCAGAAAGAATTTAAATGATTAAAATCAGTTTTTTACTATATGTATTTGTTCGTAATGTGATTGTTTTGTATGATATAACCGGTTTTTTTTGCCGTTTTTCTGGCTGAAATTTATTTAGCCGGATTTTTAGCTGTTTTTGAAATAAATAAAGCCGGTTTTCCGGCTAAATTTAGCCGTTTTCAAAATTTTCAGTTGGCAACACTGACAATGAACAAGGTTTGTATCTGTAACCATGTCCTTACGAAAGCAATTATAAGTTTTGTTTGGAGCCAAAACCGTAATAGTAAGCAAGTACAAAAACGTTCCAGAATGAATTAGACCAATCCAAAAATATATTTACTTGCATCATTTAAGTTATTTTATGCTTATTTTTTTACTTATTATACCCAAAAAGGATCATTTACGACCGGTATTAAAACTTTTAAAAACCTCGTATTGCAGGCGCAGCTCGGTATTTTTTCTTATTTTGTCATTAAAAGTTGAACTGAAAACATCTAAGCGATTTTTTCTCGGAAGATACGACGAGCTTCGGAAGAGTTCTGCGAAAATTTGAAGCAAAACATTTAAACTTCCAGCCAACTTCGATTGCTGATGATGTCACAGCCACATGCGCTTCCTTCATATTTATTAATTCATGGACGCAAGTATGTATTCAAAAATTGATTTTAATTTGACTTGCATTGCTACCTATGAACATTTTGAGTTTTTTTTGACACATATTTGAAATGTTCGAGAGCTATTTTAGTCATCTTCGTTTACCGATGACGTCACAGATTTTAAAAATGCTTTTAGGAGAAAAAGCTATCTTACCTAATATGGACATTGCATTTACATATTTACATACATATATATCTGGTTGCCAGTGATAGAATCCCTTAGTATCCAGAATTGTTTTCAAGAACAATTCCCACCCAAGTGCGAAAGTGCAGCCTCACTGCAAATAAATTTGTGTTGGTCATTTTTCTCATATTTTCAGATTTTTTTTCTAATATAAAATAACTCAAGGCCAACCACGATTTCCTGGTGCCACAATCATTAGCGATTGCGAATTAAATTTATTTCATATTAATAATGTATGCAATGCACCAGCAGAATGCAATACACATTTTCAATACATACGTACAAAAACTACATATACGTACACAGACTTGCTTTAAAAGTGCACTGGCAAACGCGAGTATGTAACATCAAAGTGCAAGGCGATTTGCGATCAACGAGCGTTACAATCGAAAACGGCAATCATGCGCGCATGTCGACAATCAAATACGCCATGTGAAAAATTAATTTAAATTTTTCATCTAACAAAATTTGTTTTTTTTTTTTTTACAGTATCGGCCTTGGACTTTTTCACTGTTGTAACTTGAAATGTTATATACGAACATGGCCAAGTGGTGGGCTAGTATAATAAAATAAGGTGGCGTTTTGTTATGTGGTTGTGTTCTAACGTTCTAACTAAAGCTAAAGCTAGAGTCACGGGAGGCCTGAAGCGTTTGGGAAAATGTCAGCGAGCCGAATAAGCAATTGAATATTGATTTTTGTTTTTAGAACTAAAATTTAATAAGGTGGGCGCTTCAAAAATATATTTCGATATCTCTTTGCACTGTGATATTTGACTCAGATACTGTCTAATTGAATGAATTGTGTGTATCGAGCCTCTGACATTTGAGCAAAATGTTAAATGTACCTTACAGCAATCGTGGATGCAATCCAAACGTGTATCACTTCCATTAACTTGATCTTAGAACTTATCAAATCCAAAAAAAAAAACCTGCAACCAACTGCATCTATACAGATGCTAGATGCAACGATAGAACAACTTTGGGAAAATAGAGAACTTCAGTTTGTTCCAATGCACACAATTAACCTTAAGACGTTTCTCTTGTTTCTTTTTTGCATCACAAATGCAATTTCGCAGTACCACGAGTGACAGGTTTTCTGTGTCACGAATGCTAATGTGTCGATTTGGGAATGACTCAAGAACACACGTTCTGATCTTGACTGCGCGAATTTTGTCGCTCTTTTTAGATTTCACACTATTTAAGCATACACAATCCGATCCGGACAAAGCAAACACATTTTGGGATTTTCAAATGAGCCTATCCTATGTGATCGAGCGAGCAGCATTGTTCCTAATAAATGACTTACACTTTATTTTATTTTATTTGGCCGTTTGCATGTTATACTCCAGGCGTTTGGTAAAATCAGAGTGCATGCCAGGCACTGTCTGAGATTATTTTAGATATCGGTAGGGGCTTAGTCCTAAAGCTTAAATTTAAGTTTGCACCACTTGGAAAATTTTCTAACGGTACTTATCAGGGTTTTTGTCTTGTTTGGGTTTTTTGTGTATATCTCCGCTCCTGATGGTTGGACTTTCAAAAGAAAGACACTAAATTGTTCGGTACAAAATTGCCTTAATCTTTTGTATACTGACTGTTCATCTCAAAGCAGTAGATAAAATGCTATAGCGTGTCAAAGTGGAAAAACCCGTTTTGTTCATCAGTTTTTTGCAAATAAGTCGATAACGGCGATTTTTCACTAAATAATTAATCATAGTTCACTTGTAGCTTATTAAATTCCCTACAATCCAGAAAAAAAATTAAATCGATACGATCATCCACAACCGAGATATGCCCAAGAGAAAGTCGACGATCTGAGATAGCAATACATTTTAAGGGTATGTACTAGGGATGTCAAAAACCGGCCCATAACCCGATTTTCGTTTTTTTCCGTTTTTTTTTTTGCAAAGCCGGTCAGACCGTCCAGTTTTAACCGGTCTCAAAGTACCGGTTTTCCGGTTAACCGAATTTTTTCATTGATTTGCTTAGAATTCTAGTAAAAACATGCATACACACTCGTATTGCTATGGTTCGTATCGTATGCAAAATTAAATCAAAGCTACAAGGAGAATTAATTTGACGAAGCGATGGTTCTACGAGTAATAGCAATAAGGAGAGTGTTCGAAAATATGTTTAAGGGCTGGAACTTGGAAACGAAATTTTTCATTGGGGACAAGTAATAGAATTGCATACGGAAAAATCAAGAAAATATAAAAAATTGTATAAATTTGGAAAGAATTTTTGTCCCAATTTTCACCGGATGGACAAACAACCGTCCAGGTTAAAACCGGGAGGAGGAAAAAACCGAAAAAAAAAAATGGTTAACCGTTCTGAAAGTACCGGTTTTCGGACTAACCGTCCGGTTTTTGATATCCCTAGTATGTATGTACCAACATTCAGTTGGGCTTTACTTGGCGGCCAGTTGTCTTTCGCTGCAGATAGAGAGAGATATGTTCATTACGCGACACGCTTGCGAACAGTGACTCTATTAGCGGTATTTTTTGTAAATGAAAGTCAATTTGACAAACTTCGTTTTTTTTTTTCGAAATAGTTTTGTTTGTTTGTTTAGTTTCGCCATGAGTTTTTGTTTTGTTTGTGCAAAATCCTTAAACGAAGGTGACGTTGTATCCGTACATTGATTGAGAGATGCATTGAACGTGGTTTAGGGAGCATGAAGAAATTTTGGGAAATGTGAATAGTGTTCTAATGCATCAATCATGTCGGAAAATTCAACAATTCAACATTCAGCTGAATTTATTAGTAGACCACAATCTTCAGAGGTATGAAGCAGGAGGCATTGTTGGCCAATTAAAGAAAAAAGAAACGATTTGTTGATATACTGCAAAATTATTTAACGAATCATGGTTTCTTAGTATCCCAGGCTGTAGAGAATGCGGATACACAAATTGTTCAAACGGCTTTAGGCATGTCGTCCAGGTTTGACTCAATTTTCATCGTTGGAGAAGACGTTGATCTGCTGGTTATATTGTCAGGTATTGGATATCATGTCTAGAGCGGCTATTTTAAAAAATGGAGCGAGGATCCGAAAATACAATTTTATATTCATCAACAGGTTTAAAACACCAAACTCTTTCAGAGGATATACTTTTTCTTCACGCCTTCACAGGATGTGATACGACTTCGGCCGTTTTTAGATATGGAAAAAGTAGGCTTCTCTCCTTTTTAAAGAAGAAGGAACATACTCACGTTTTACAATCGCTCGAGGTTTTTAACCTTCCGGCGGGCGCAATACTAATCCTAACACGATCGGGCGCAATGCATCTGACAGATTAAGTGCTGAAAAAAGGTGGAAACTAAGTTTCTGTATATTTTAGACTCTTATTTATTGTTGCACTGTCTCTTTGAAACAGTTCTACGAAATTTTAGAAACAAAAACTGGCTCACAAAGTTTGATACCCTTCACATTTTCAATTTTCTAAGAACATTCCGCTTTCAATCGCTTCAATATTTAAAAAACCTCCAACAACTCGACCGCTTAAAAAAGGTGAGCTTCTTTTACTAAAAACACACTATTGAGCGATTTGGTGAACCCAAAAGTCAACACAACGTTATTCCGCAATGTGAAGAGTATAACAAGTGGAAATTTTCATAGAAAAGGAGAAAATAACACAATCGGGCGCAATACATCTGAGAGATTATTTCGTCCCCTCCCGCCCCTCAGACATATGGTAGATAGAAACTGAAAACTGCTTTGGGTTGTTGATCGATAAATATTAAGCTACTGTGAGTTTCAGATCTCTCCCTTTTCATATCGCTGATTGGCGCAACAAAAACTGGTCACTTAATCTGTCAGATGCATTGCGCCCGCCCGAAGGTTAAAGCAGAGTGCTCAGATGCAAACACTATATGCACTATCGGAAAGAATGTTTTCATTGCCTTGTACGGAAGTACACGTAACGACACATCACTAAGCGATTTCCGTTTCAAACTTTTTGCTCGCGCAGGAACGAAAATTAAAGCTAATCTTGCTGCTTTGCCTTCCACCGAATCAGCCGCTGATCATCATTCCTTACGAGCGTACCACCAAATACAGACATGGCTCGGCAACGTTTTAAATCCAGAAAACTTGGGCTGGAAGCGCACTCAGGTGGGATTGGAGCCTGTGATGAATTCGGGAGAAATTATCCCTTCATACCTATTAAATATTATTTCGTGCTCTTGTAAAAAAAACTGTGGGACAGCATGTGGTTGTAAGAAGGCTGGACTCACATGTACCAATATCTGTAGAACGTTTTGTGGCAAAATATTCTCAAATGTCGCAGTCATAACCGAAGACATAAATGATGAAGATTGCTACGATGACATTTATGATATTCCAACTTTGGTCCCCCTTCCACAACCAAGTAGATCTGTATATCATATTCAGGATTCTACTGAAGAAAATAATAAAAACGTACCCTCATCACTAAATAAACCATCCAAAATTAAAAGAAAGTAAATTAGGTACTTTATCCCATTAGTGAACTGCCAGATTTTTGGAAAACCCTACTTTATGGGGTGAACCTATCTCAATTTCCGCTACTGTATTACAAATATAGGGTGGGTAAAACGTCCCTTTCCGATATAACAACTTAATAACTGTCACATTTGTGAGAATTAGTTGTATTTTTTTTCTGTTTGATATATTAAACTTGGGAGATTCCAATCTGAAACCGTACACCATTGCACAACGAACCAAAATAGTGTCATTATTTTTGGAAAACAGCCGTTCAGTAACTGCCACTCAATGTGTCGAATTTCGTCGAGAATGAGGAAAGATTTTTGGAAAATTTAATGATGAAAAATGCTAACATAAAATGGTTACCGCAATCGCCTGTTCTGATGGCTTCAGACTTTTTTCCCTCAAAAAGAAAGTATACGTCAACAAACTACAGACTTTAACAGTGTTAACAGAGAATATTTGAGCAGAAATTGCGCAGATCACAGCGGTCGCACTCCAACTTGTTTTCCAAAATGTCGTACAAAGACCCGAAGCTTCACCATCCTAACTGCATCTGCAACAAATTATACCTATAACTATGTACGAGTATAACGCATAGTTACTTCGGAATGCTCACTTTCTTTCGGGTATATCTCGGCTGCAGCTGATCGTATCGACTTAATTTTTTTCTGGATTGTAGGGAATCCAATAATGTACAAGTCCACTCTTATTAATTTTTGCGCGAAAAATCACCGTTATTGACTTATTTGCAAAAAACTGATTTTAAAAACTGTTTTTTCAACTTTGACACGCTGTAACATTTTACCTACTGCTTTATGGTGAACAATCGCTATGCCAAAGATGAAGAAAATTTTGTACCAAACAATTCGGTGGCCTTTTTTTGGAAATGCTACGATTAGGAGCGGAGATATACGCCGGAAACCCAAACAAGACAAAAATCTTCATAAGTACCGTTAGAAAATTTTTCAAGTGGTGCAAACTTAAATTTAAGCTTTCTGACTAATACCCTATCGATTTCTAAAATAATCTCAGACAGTGCCTGGCATGCACTCTGAAGCCCGATTTCACGACCGATCGCCTGGAGTATTAGTAGGCCATACGAAACGAATGTGATGCAACTTGCATCATTCTAAGATTTGAATAGAATTGTGGCGATATGCTCTGGAATTTTTACGTTTCGTGCATTTAGATGTGCAATATGCTTTCAAATTTTATATTATTCTTATATGGAAGATTACGATCTCGTCACGAATTGAAAAGAATACGAAAATATATTACGACAAGGTTGCGGACTATGTTTATGATGCAATTCATAATGAGGGTCAGTATGAATGAATAAAACTACAACTTTTGGAGGGCGCACAGTGGGCCGAAATCAATGATTTTTCGGACAGTCGCATATTTGTGAAAAGGTCCTGTTGTAGAATGTACCATGTAAATGACTATAAGTTGAATTTATTTCTGCTGAATCGAATCATGGACTCCATTTTCAAATATGTTCTGTCGGAAAGAATATATAGCGGTTTCAAGGATGCTTTCACCAACCCCATAGTATAGACAATTTACCATTTCTCCTTGTAGGCCAGTCAATAAACCGAAATATGTATAAGACGTTAGTTCGCAAAAAATAGCTCGGCTCTGTTTTTTTTTGGGATATTGCTAGGATAGATACCAGAACCAGTAGTGTACCACCAAGTTTGCAATTTCGAAAAACCTGTGCTAACCTCGTGTCCCTAAAAAAACCTCCAAATTTTTGGTTTGTAATTTTTAAAATGTGCTTCCTACAAGAAAGTCGTCCACTGCACTTTTAAAACTAACAAAATCTTCTTTAATTTGAGTGCAACACCAGCTTTGTAGGTACAAAGGATCCCAAGATACAGCATTTTAAAGATGTTTTTTTTTGTAAAAAAGTCCGAAATTGTAATACGACGTACCTACTCTATGACGTGTTCCGATTCCATCTGTTCCTGGATGCGTTGAGGCTAATCTAGGAACACAGTTGGATGCATTTTGGTTAAGATTCAAAAAGAAAAAAGTTTTTCTTAGAAGAACCTAATTTCCAGGGAGTGGTTTGTATGACAGTCCAATGACGTGGTGTTCCGATTCCATCCATTCCTAGTTATGTTTCGAGGCTTTACTAGGTAATTTTTTAGGCTTAACCAGGAACACACTTGGGTGAAGTTTGGTTAATATTGGTACATAAAGAAAAAACAATTTTCTTAGAAGAACCTAATTTTCAGGGGCAGCCCTATGACCACATGGTCCGATTCCATTCGTTTCGACATATATACATACTACAATTACGAACTTTTCTACAAAAAAAAAATGTTTAAAGTGCTGTATTTTGGGATCCTTTGCACCTACAAAGCTAAAGGTGGACTCAAATTAAAGAAGCTTTTGTTAGCTTTAAAAGTCCAGTAGACGTACCTTTTGGAAATTACAAACCAAAATATGAAAAAGGTCCCAAAGTGTTGAGGTTTTTTTAGGGTCACGGGGTTAGCACAGGGTTTTCGAAGTTGCAAACTTGGTGGTACACTTCTGGTATCTACCCTAACAATATCCCAAAAAAACACAGCCGAGCTATTTTTTGCAACCTAGAATCATAAAGTGACTGGCCTATTCCTTGTGTTATAAACGATGTTAATAGATAGTACGGCTTATTTAGAGAAAAATATTATATGGCCATAATGCTCTCTCATTTACCGTTACAAAACTGCACTATTATTTATGAAATCTTTAGGAAAGCTAGAGTTACTAAACAAAATCCAAATTTATTCCGTCTTGCATTGTGCAATTTAGTTTTTGTGTTAAGGTCCTAAAAATATATACATTTGATGTAATTTGACTGTTCCCCCGTTGAAAAACTCACTGTTATTTCGAAGATATAGTAATTCAAATTTTGAAAAACTACAAAATTTATTTGACATAAAAAATGCAAACGCTAATATCATTTCGGTTTTTTGAACGAATCAATCTGAGTAATTCACAAAAAATACTTTTTTATATAAGCTTTTCAGGAGCTTGTAACAAATTATCAAAAATATGTAAACACCGAAACAAACGACTTTTCCCTTCGCGAATTACGATCAAGTAAAACAATTTTTCTGGTAAAGTAATATTTTTTATAGGGGAGGTGGTGGAACCTTTGATTTTATCGAACCTGTATTTAGTCCTGTCAAAGGATATTCGATTAAAAACTTATTAGCATAATTTGAGCGTATTTACCTAATTCAGCCAAAAATTATGTATAATTTAAAGTTTTCTACCTACAGTTTGTAGGGGAGGTACGGGACTGCTGCTCCGATTTTCCCCATTTTCAGTATCAGATGAGCTTATAACATTACTAACATGTAAACACAATTTACAGTCCAAAGCTACATCAGAGTGAAAATTATTATGCGAAAAGTCAAACATGAAAAACAGAGGTTAGTCGATAAAAATAGCTACTGTAGCCGGGGTCGCAGGTGGTCGCAGCCAAACTCTGCGTTTTTTTTGACTCTATTAATTGCAGAACAATATAGTTTATTTCATTTGCTGGCCAACTACGGCAATTTTTTGTTTTTGAAGAAATAAGAAAAATATCAAGGTTTTTGGCTAGTATCTTTAAAATTTACCGTTATGTTCCTTGTTAGATACGAAAATACCATAACAAGGCTTTCTTTTCCAAAGGTCAAACGTAAAAAGCATATTTATGTGCTATTGTATTAGGTAAGGTGGTTGGTACGGGTATTTGAAATTTTGGAGGTATACGCCAAAAGTGCATTTCATATTGAACAAACCTTTCTATACACCCAATACCGTTACAACTAAAAAATATTCGCAATGTTTTTCGATAGCTTACACTGTAATGTGTAAAATCATAGTAGGCAAATCTGCAATATTTGAATTTACTTTATTTGACAATGTCCGAATTTTTGTTCTAGTCGCCCCACTGTGGAGCGTAAGAAATACATTATGTTGCTTTTACGATTTAAGGCTGATCGGTGAATTTCATGTTGGAAAACGGTAAGGAATAGAACTTGTCAAACTCGAACATTACCAAAAACGGCTTGCAACAAAGACGACAAAAACTCAAAAATAATTGAGGTACATTACAAAATCTAGAAGGAAAAGTACATGCCAAAACATTTAAATTACACGAATAGAATAAGGGAGTTCGTGATTGACTTCTTCAATTTCCCGTCACAAGACGTCTCGGGTAAAAAAAATTAACTTAATTCGTCTTTTGGTCACTGGTGTAATAAAAATGGCTTTTTGACTATTTTTTTTTACATTGATGGTTGGTGCCACTACTTAACCCGTTCGCCATAGATTGCACCGTTCTTCAATTTGTTATTCAACAAAAACTGGGCAAACTTATATTTCTCCTATCAAATTTTTTTTACTACTCATCTCCGTCTTGTGAACCTGATTCAACAAAACAATCAAGAGACGCGAGAGCGTCTCGCCCGCCAAAGGAAAAAGATAAACGAAAACGAACAAGTCTATGATTACCGGAGACAACTTGCTTTTTTGTTTGACCAGGCTACAGCCTTCCAGGCAACAGCCCCCAAAAAAAATTTTTTACCAAAATATTCCACATTTCCTGTTCTAGTGCCTTTCCAAATAAAATTTTCGATCGGCACAATAACGGGTAAGATATATGAAATAAACAGTGAAATTTTCACCCTCACAGACTTAAGCGAGTAACCCAATTTCAGAATGAAGTCTACAGTTGCAGAAAGACTTGCTTCTACTGTCTCTCTTCGTGATGGGATTTTTATGAAATTTGTAACGAATAATCCTCTGGTGGTCCTTCTAAAGAATCAATGTCTTCCATTTAGATAAGTGGATGGAATAACGGCAAATTAATAGGTAAAGTTAACAAAAGATTTCCAACAATTGCGTCTATCGGCTCATCGCATTGACCATTTTTTAAAACACACTGCGGCATTGGGACATTTGGATATTGGGACACCGGGAGACTGGGAGTCTAGAATCTTGGGGTAGTAGGATATTAGGAAATTGGGACATTAGGGTCTTGGGACATTAGGACATTGGGGCATTAGGACACTGGGATATTAGTACATTGGGACATTATGACCTTGGGACAATCGGACATTGGGACATTGGGACACTGGTACATAGGGGCATTGGACCACTGAGACATCGGAATGTTGTGACATTGGGACATCGGGATATTCGCACATAGGGGCACTGGGATATAAGAACATGTGAACATTAGGGTCATGGGTTATTAGGACATTGGGATATTAGGACATCAACACATTAGGACATTGGGACATTAGGTACACTGGGGAAACTGGGACGTGGGAACATTGGGGCACTGGGACATCGGGATATTAGAACATTGGGACATTGTAACATTGGGATATTGGCACATTGGGATATTGGAACATTGGGATACTGAGACATTAGGGCACTGAGATACAGGGACATTGGGGCACTGGGATATTAGGACATTAGGCTATTGGGACCTTGGAACACTTGGTATACTGCGACATTGGGACACTGACCACTGGTACATTAGGACATTGGGCCATTGGGATATTATCACATTAGGATACTGGGACATTGGGGACATTGGGGTACTGAGATATTAGGAAATTGGGGCATTAGGACCTTGGGACATTAGGACAGTTAGACATTGGGATATTAGGACATTAGGTGGGAGACTGGGACATTGCGACACTAGGGTAGTGGGACATTCGGATATTAAACCATTGGGGCACTGTGATATTTGCACATTGGGACAAAATGACCTAAATTGGGACACTGGGACATCAGGATATTGGGACATTGGCACATTAGGATATTAGGACATTGGGACATTGGGATATTAGAACATTGGGACATGAGGATACTGTGACAATGGACCTTAGGGCATTAGGACATTGGAACATTGGGACACTGTGACATTGGGACAATGTGACATTGGGACACTGGGTCAGGGGGGCATTAAGACAGATCAGTAACAGAACGTTAACAAAGCGTTGGCAAGGCAACAACAGAGCGTTAGCAGATCGTTAACAGAGTGTTAACAGCAAATTAACAGAGCCTTAACAGAACGTAAATCGAGTAATAAAAGAAAGGTAACAGACCGTTTACAGAGCGTTAGCCGAATGATTAAAGAGAATTAAGAGAACATTAACCGAACGTTAACAGAGCATTAACGAAAAGATAATAGAGTGTTAAGAGAACGTTAATAGAGCATTAACAGAGTTAACAAAAAATTAACAGGTTACTAACAGAATGTTAGCAGAGCCATAACACAAAGATAACACAAATCTATTTTGCACAAAATACATATTAATAAACTATACCCTATATATACTATATTTCATCCCAAAATTATTTTTAAAAAGGCTCAGCAACAGCCATTTGTGGCGTATTTGCAATTGCGTTTGCAGTATCTATTTATTTTAAAGAAGACCCTGTGAATGTAACTTATGATATTAAATTTATGGAATATGCTGAACAAAAACCTATTGAAACTTTTCCCAAAACAAAAATATTAGTTGGCTATTTAAGTATGCAAAAATATATGATATCTGACCAAAACAACAAAGTTGTAAAAGTTACCCCGCCAAAGAAAAATGCATCTGCCGCAAAAAGAATACATATCACTCCAATCCGCTGCTCATATCTAATTTTGTTTGCTGGATGTACTTTTGTTTTAGGTGTAAATGCTGGAGAAGTTTAAATGTACAGGACTACTTCTTAAAGTAATTTGGAGGGAGCCGTCAAAGTGGCACTGAATAAAATGTTAAAGCTCCCTTTGGTACTATACCGAATCTCTCTCTTAAGGATCATAAGTACAATTAAGTACAGTCCAGCAAGGCTGTGTTTTGTAGAGAGTTTGCTTGGGACTCCAAAATAAAGGATTATTACTCATTTCCCCCCGAACGACGTTTTTATACCCTTCGCTCATAGAGTGAAAGGGTATAATAACTTTGTCATGAAGTTTGCAACGCATTGAAGGAAGCATCTCCGACCATATAAAAAGTATACATAAATGATCAGCATGACGAGATGAGTCGATTGGACGATGTCCGTCTGTCTGTCTGTCTGCCCGTCTGTCCGTCTATTGCAGCGCGTTTTTCTCGGCCACTATAAAAGCTACAGAGCTGAAATTTTGCGCACGTGCTTACTATTGTTGCAGGCTGTTTGTGTGTTTGAATCACCGAAATTGGATCACTGGGTCATGGGGCTGCCATACAAACCTAGCCCCCCAATTTAAGTTCTTCTAAGAAAAACTTTTTTATTTGTGCACCAATTTCAACCCAATTACACACAAACGTGTTTTTCTTGATAACACAAAACATATCGAAGAATTGATTAAATCGAACCATGGGGTCATGGGGCTGCCATACAAACCTAACCCCCCAAATTAGGTTCTTCTAAGAAAAACTTTTTTGTTTATGCACCAATTTCAACCAAATTACACACAAACGTGTTTCTGTCGGTAACACAAGACATATATAAGAATTTATCAAATCTGACCATGGGGTCATGAGGTGGCCATACAAACCCAACCCCCAACTTGGTTCTTCTAAGAAACATTTTTTGAGCCAATTTCACAAATTTCTTTACCAAAGCCACAAAAAATTTCAAAGCGAATGGAATCGTACTGTGGGGTCATGCTTCCGCAACTTCAATAAAATTTTCTGAGTAAGTATTTTGATTTGCCCACTTATATCAACCAAGCACAAAACTTTTGTCAAGACGGAAGAAAAAGAATGAGGAGGGGGATTAAATACAAGTCATATGTACGCCCGAAAAAAGTTTTAGCCCAAGGAGAGCGAAGAAAACATTTTTGCCTCTTTGGGGACCATCTGACCCCATTGGAGGACCTGGGGCATTAGCCCCATGCGGGGGGGGGGGTGCAAGCTGAATAATGCACAAAATGTCTTCAATATTTTGCGCTGTGCTTCGGCGAATATTGCCCGATGATTTCCTCCTTCTTAGAAGAGGTTCGACAAGTTTATAGCCAAGTTCGCTGAGGAAGCTTTATGATTATGTAAAATACCCACCTAATTCTTACGCTTATAAAAGTCATTAATTTATGTCTTGACTTAAAAAACATAAGGTAATGACACAATGTTGAAAGAAGATCCTCATAAATGAAAACCAGTTAAAAAAACGGTATAATTTTAAATGAATTGAGTAAAAAATTTAAAACCCCCTAATTCAAAACACCCTAAATTATTCATTTCTTTCAAAATTAACATTTCTAATTTCGTAAATGTACTCTAATTACAAAGTTTCAACACTTCCCGACTATTATTTTTACATTTTATCGTTTTCCAAATAACATACTTTGAAAATTTCCCACAAAACGAAAAATGTACTTCTGTAAAAAAGACATACGTAAATGGTTCGTGGGGTCTGACAGACCCCAGAGCAATTTCAAAGTGCTATAACTTATTAACAAAATCACAAATTCAAACAAATGCATGCTTAAATGAACGCATGTGACACATACCTTAATTACATATGCATAAAAATACCATTCAACAAGTTTTTCTATAAAAATTTTAAGATTTAAATTTCTCTGGAGCCTGTCAGACCCCACTGAACCATCCGAGGGTTAAAATTCTCCTATTTATGATGTAAGAATGTCATTAAAATTTAATTTGTACTATAAACGATAAAAATTTCTGAGATTTTTCTTTGAAAAGCCGTGAGGCTCGGGAAATAAGTATACATATGCCTAATTTCATCACGTTTTATAACATCAAGGAAACTTAAACCCGTGTTTTTCCTTTGTAATAGTTAGGACTAAGTATGAGAGACTTACGAACGTCTTTCTAAATAGATTTGATCAAGAAATTTACGAAAAATTTAGAATGAAATGATTTTCGTGCTTGAAAATTCCCTATTTCTTTCCACCTACTTCCCTAAATCTGCAGACTAATATCGAGATAAAGTCTACTAACAAAGCGCCAAATATTTGCCCAAAGATATTGGTATTGAAAAATGCGAACAAACTTTCTACTAGATATTTTCCATGAAAATAGAGAAGCAAAAAGAGATGAAAATAAGGGAAAAACATGTTTATTATAATACCACCTCAAAATATGTCCACTTAAAAACGTTACTAGTGTATCTACAAAAATTATTTTAATACTTTTATTGTTTAAAAATGGCAGTAAGGAATTCATAGAATGATTCTACCGATAAAAATTTCACCTTTTCTAAAAAATAAAATTTTTTCCTCAGCAGGTCCAGCCAGACCGATTGGGTATATAATATGTTGTAGGTGCCGACAGAAGGGTTAAAGTGTTCAAGTCGTGATTTTTTGCAGCATACTCTTAATTTGCGAAAAGAAACGGATGAACATACTTTTTTAATAAATTTGAAAATTTCACTTATATCAAGTTATTTTTCATCCAATGCATCATCTTCGGTTTTCGCATTCAATCCTCTAAAAGCGCATTTCGTTCACTTAAATGAGTGAAATGTGAAATTCTTTTGGAGCGGTTATAGCACACTGCTCCAGAAACGCTTACCACTCACTTCTCTAGAAGCGCTTACCACTCACTTCTCTAGAAGCGCTTCTGGAGCGCATCTTAAAGAACTGCTTGCCTCCGCGGACATGCAATTTTGAAAAGTACATGAAGAGGAATGGAGATGGGAAGCGCTCTTTTTCCTATCGGGGTGTACACAGGAAGATATCTTTAATGTTATATGGAGTTCCATCTCTATTTCAATTACTTACTTTATGGTCGAACATTGGACTAAGGCTGAACTGCTTTTTTTTTGTTAAAGTGTCGAGTTTAACAGCACGCTCACCAGTGTTATTTATACCCATCTACTCGTTTAACATATGAGTGAGATCATAGTCCATCACATGGGTCGTGAGTTTGAAAAACACCATAAACTGAATTGGTTCGAGGTAAGAATTGAACCCACAACCCTGTGCACTGAAGGTGTGCGCACTAACCACAACACCAACCAGTCCAAACCACTAAATTATAGCGTTGGGCAAAAGTAACATGGTACGGGCGGCGCTTGGTGGGGTCCCACCAATTATTCCGTAACGGTATAAAAGTTAGAGACAAAATTTTACCAAATATATTTTGCAGTAACAAACTGTAGAATCAACTAATTGATCTATGGTCTATGTAGAACCGGCTGTGGGACACCCTGTATAGAGCACACGTCACTAGGGAGTCGTGTAATGTATGTATGATCACATTATAATAATAATTAAAATTATATAAGAAAACGCCAATATAGTTACTCTAGTTGTACGGCCTAAAAAATGGGTAGGCACTTCACACAAACATACTGAAAAATGTCATAACAACAAACATAAATTCTCTTCACATTTCGAATATGGTTTACAAATTTCCGCATTCATCAAATAACGTAAAACGTAACATATCGTAATGTGGTGTTAGTGTTAGTGACCGATAGTAATACGCGTATTCTGCAAGTAGAACGACGCATTCACGCTGAAACACAAAAAAAAAGGTTGTAAAAGAATCTGCAAATATAAAATGTGTTTCACACATGTGTGTACAGTACACATGAAAAACAAAATCAAATAAGAATTTTTTTTTTTTTGATAAGAGAATTTTTGTATTCATATGTTTGACTTTGATAAGGCGGCTTATCAAAAGCTGAAAGTTTTCTGTCTGTTCTTCGCGTGCAACAACCATGCATTTCGCAGTCTAAAATTGAATTTTTTTTTTGTTTTCATGACAATCATCATGACAGTCATTGCCATTTAATTAAATTTTGCTATCTCTTTTGAGGAGTAATTTTATCGTTTGGTGGATTAAAAAGTTACATTTAATAAATTTGTTTTCTTTTTTTTACTTTTTCAGCGTTATAGGCATAGTAGTAACCGATATTTTGTAAACAGGTGTAAGACTACCCAATTTTTTTTTTTTTATGTCCTTCACGTTATGGTGTAGGTATATTCATTTTCCCATGTGCAATACGCAGGAGAAAGCATCTCCAACTCAACAAAGGTGTCCCGCGACCGGTTCGCAAAAAATGTCGCCCGAATAACTATTACCGTTACGGAGTAATTGCATTTTTTTGCAGTTCTTGAAGTGTTGTGACGTTAAGCGAAAAACTATAATTTTAAAGCTTTTGATTCATTCAATTTCAATAACTAACACGATCTTTCAGAAGTACATATGTAGATATAATACAGTGACGTGCGGTGGTATTTATCAATAGGGATGCGACAAGGAGGCGTCTAAGATATGCATATATTCGTAGTACCCTATAGCAAAATTTGAAAAGTCTTTCAGGCGAAAATAAGATATGCAAATAATCCACAAAAAGCTTTCAGGCAAAAAAAAAAAACACAAATTCAAAATAATTCAAAAAGTTTTATAACTGTCGATGATTTGGGATAACTTTAGAATATTTCAATATAAGAAACGTCACCTTTTGGCGAACAAAAGCTGGATATCGCCGTAAATTAAATTAATGCGACAATTCAGAAAAAATTGCCTTAGAATAAGTAGTCTGGTGTGTGAAGATTTTTTTTCTCCCTAATATACATACTTAACTTTGAAGAGCGCAATGACAATACGCTGGTAAAAATATAAAAAAAAAGGAAATATTCGTTTTTGAATTCATGATTTTAATAAAGAAATGATGGTAGTGAGGTCTAAATCGTTCTTAACGTAAAGTGTAAACAATATTATTTTGTAAATGTTAAATCAATTCGACGAATCTTCTTCGCAAAATCGTCTATGACTCGATCATAAAAATCTGCAATTGTGAAATTTTTTAATTTATTTAGCAATTCCTTTTCAATTGATATATGTAGGTATATTTTCGTAAAAATCTGCCTTGAAACGTCTTGAAAAGGATTTTGCCTTACTCGTAATCTCCAGATTTGGTTTTGGTCTGCCACTTGTTATAATTCTGTGTTTTTCTTCAAAGTTTTTTGAGGAAAAAACTTAAAGTTAATAGTTCGTCAATACTGCAATTGCACACCATATACTTCATATTAAAAGCCTTGCCGTAATCGTAGATCGATAAATATCAATAGAGTTTTAGAGAGTCGTACAAAATTGTCTACGAATTTGTATTTGAAATCGTAAATATTTCCTGAACGGTACTCGCGCGAATTTTCGCACCAAATCTTTACGTTGACGAAAATTCGTACTTGATTCTAAGACTCTATTTTATTCAGAATATTCCAACACTTATAGTGCAGTCAAAATATCCCAATTCAGGCCTCCAAATAGAAAAAAATAGAGTAAGGCTAATTTTTATTGTTTTTGAATCAGTGGGTTCCCAGGAATCTACAACTGATTTTGCTAAACAAAATTTTGATCGGAAAGGTCCCAAAAAGGACAAAAAAGGATACTCTTTAATCCTTGACCGGAGGTCGGCATGCGGGGTATCAGATCAAAGGGGACGTCGAGTACATTACATATCCGGTGTTTGTTTCCTGTTTCAAGGATCCTCAAAGGAATAAATCGAGCTTAAATGGAAAATTTTCGAGTTTCCCGTGTATCTTTCCAAAGCCGTAACTACGAGAATAATTCAAGTTGTCCCTACTTTTATCACTTTTCAGAAGCTAAAATATCTGGAGATTCTACCATTAAATTTGCTAAGAAAAAAATTGATCGGAAAGTTCTGAAAAAGGACATAAAAGGACACTAATTTCACACCTTGTTCGAACGTGGGCATGTGGGGTGTCATATCAAAGAGAACGTCGAGTGCATTGCATATCCGGTGCTTATTTCCTGTCTCAAGGACACTAAATGGAATAAGTCGGGCTTAAATGGAAAATTATGGCTTTAGAAAGATACAGACACGGGAAACACACAATTTTTTAAGTTGAGCCCAATTTTCTCCTTTGAGGGTCCTTGGAACAAGTACCAAATGTCGGATATGGAATGTACTTGACATCCTCTTTGATATGATACCCCACATGCCCACGTTCGACTAAGGTGTGCAATTAGTGTCCTTTTATGTCCTTTTTCAGAGCTTTCCGATCAACTTTTTTCTTAGCAAATTTAATGTTAAAATCTTCAGCTATTATAGATTCTGGAAAGTGATAAAAGTAGTGACAACTTGAATTATTCTCGTAGTTATGGCTTTGGAAAGATACACGGGAAACGCGAAAATTTTCCATTTAAGCTCGATTTATTCCGTCGAGGGTCCTTGAAACAGGAAAAAAACACCGGATATGTAATGTACTCGACGTCCCCTTTGATATGATACCCCGCATGGCCACCTCCGGTCAAGGATTAAAGAGTATCCTTTTTTGTCCTTTTTGGGACCTTTCCGATCAAAATTTTTTTTAGCAAAATCAGTTGTAGATTCCTGGGAGCCCACTGATTCAAAAACAACAAAAATTAGCCTTACTCTCTTTTTTTCTATTTGAAATGCTAATATGACTGCACTATTACACAATCTGCAACACAGCTAAGGAAACTCGTATAACACGCATGCAATGTACATTCACTGAAGGACTGAACGTTGATTAGGAAGTGAAGGGAATCTATGAACGAAAAGAACATGCGTTTACTGAATTTCCCCCAAAATGCTTCTAGTCAAAATTTCTCTCGTTTTCCCCAACATTTCTCGCTTTCATTTAGTTTTTACGCCAGGAGCGGGAGTATTTCATACAAGAGGTTTGATGATATCCAAATACATGTTCTCCACTTCTAGCTTCTCTCACTCTTGCCTGCATGCATACCACACAAAATTTGCCCTGTAAGCAAATCGTGTACGGGACCGGGCTCCGGGTACCGCATCCACTTAGTGGCACAGAAAGCACAGAGACTGTGTGACCTGTCGACTGAATTTGGGAGAAATATACGCAGAAGATGGATGGATGGATGGATAGGGCGCTATGATAGGTTGGGCTGGTTGCGCCCAATACTGCAGCCTATTGGCTTATTGTATTTCCCATCTAAGCGAGAGAGTTTCAGGTTATGAGCTCTGTCCTACGTAAAAGGCTGAGAAGAAAGTTAACCAGGTTTACTTTGGGTGCACCCATTCTGGTAGCTTGAGCCCCAAAGAAATTTTGTCGCCAGCTCATAAGAGCGGGACATTCGAAAATAACGTGCGAGGCTGATTCCTCATCTTCGTTGCAGAGGCGGCCTAGTGGGTCTTGTGTGTAGATCCGTATTGTATGCAGATGTTTCCGTAGGGTGCAATGACCGGTTATAAGGCCTGTCACTGCCCTGAGGTTCGTTTTACTAAGACTGAGGGCTTCGGTGCAGCTGGTATGCCAGTTAGATTCCAGGATACGCTTGCTATGCCTGAGCCCTTCAGCGAGTCTCCATCGATCTTGGAATTTATACTCGGTCCATCGTCTAGCAACGGTTCTGGCAGTAGATTTACTGATTCCGATTGCAGGTTCAGGACCAGTTAAGGGTAGTTCGGAACCCTCTCTTGCAAGGGCATCCGCTTTCTCATTTCCTTCGATCCCCTTATGTCCTTTCACCCATTTCAGAGTTACTTTGTTTCGGGTAGCTAGGTTTTTGAGATTTTGTTGGCATTCCCATTTCCCAAACCAATTTAGAGGTTGTTTTGGGACTTGCAATTGCTTTTATAGCAGCTTGACTGTCGGAGAGAATATGGTCTTATTGGTATATCCCTTTCGAGTACTCTCCCCTGCTGCAAGGTTTATGGCTATAAGTTCTGCTTGGAAGACAGTTGTATATTGATCTAGGGGTTTGGAGATACTAAAGTTGTTGGTTTTAGTATTATAGACTCCTGCCCCTGTTCCTTCGTCTGTCTTCGACCCATCCGTGTACCACACGATGTGACTTGATAGATGGTTGTCGTTCCATTTACTCTAGTCTTCCCTAACTGTTGAGGTTTGGATGTTGGAGTCGAAGGTGTACATGGCCGGGGTATGGTCGCTGCCCATATCTAGGATTGGGTTTGCAATGATTTCTGTAATCATACAGTGTCCCTTTGTGGTGTCCACATGTTCGATGATTGGAGTCTGTACGCTGCGAGTCTTGCCTATTCTGTGATTGTGAGGTCCAGTGGTGGCAGGTCTAGTAGTTTCTCTAGAGTTAAAGTTGGTGCACTGCGCATGGCGCCGGTTATGCTTGCGCAGGCCAGTCTCTGTACTGATCCCAACTTCGCTGCTACTGTTTTTTGCTTGATTTTAGTCCACCAGACTATCGAGCCTTAGGTCAGACGGGGTTTGACCACAGCTTCGTATATCCAGTGTATTATTCGTGGTTTTAACCCCCACGTTTTCCCTATTGCTCTTTTAGTTGCATATAGGGTCTGTTTGCTTTTTGCAATTGTGTTTTGCAGCTGCTTGTTTCACGTGAGTTTGTTATCAAGGGTGACTCCCAGATATTTTACCTCCGTGGTAAACTGCAGTTGTTGATTGAATAATGTTGGAGCGTTGAGCCCTTCCACGTTGTATTTGCGACTGAAGGTTATTAGTGTAGTTTTGGCGGGATTGACCGATAGGCCTACCCTCCTACACCAATCCTCCACTTTGGTTAGCTCTAACCAAACTCTGAACTCTTGCATGAGTTCAGAAAGAACTCCTGGAAATTGTCCCCTTATCAGGATGCTGATGTCATCAGCATATCCTAGTGTATAGAAGCCTGTGTTATTTAGCTGGACCAGTAGGCTGTCCACTACAAAGTTCCACAGGAGGGGTGAAAGTATACCCCCCTGTGGGCAAACTTTGAGGACAGCTCTATACATGGTTTCACCGAATAATTTTGCATGTACTTGTCGTCCTTGAAGCATTGATTTTATCCACCGACACACCCTATGGTGTTTTGAACTCCATGACTCGAGGCGCCGTATACAAGAGATTCAAAGGAAGTGTTGTCGAAGGCCCCTTCTATATCTAGGGCGAGCCCTATTTCTTTGATTTCTAGTGTGGTCTCAATCTTCCCAACTAAATGGTGTAGTACTGATTCACATGATTTCCCTGTCTGATAAGCATGTTGGTTTGGGTGCAACGGGAAAAGCGACAGGCACCTGTCCCTGATATGTTTATCGACGAGCTTTTCCAATCACTTGAGTAGGAAGGAAGATAGACTTATTGGTCTATACGATTTCGCTAGGGTTTGGCCACGCCCCGGCTTCGCCAGAAATGCTACGTTTACCTGCTTCCAAGTGATTGGAATGCTGAAGATAGCGAAACATGTTTACGCATCCAGTAGACACTTGAGTGCACACAGAATAGCTGGTACTATGGAGCATGTAGAGTGTGTATCTATGTATGTAGATGCGAGTGTAGAATTTAAGTTCCTGGCGTTTGCTCGTGAGATGATTATTGGGTGTGTTTATACGATTCAAATTAAACCAACTTACCTCCGTGGATTAGATAAGGGTTTTAATTTTATGTTTTTTTTATGTACGTGGGTGGCCAGATGCCCCGTATTTTACGAGTTACCCCGTTTTTCGGGCACGGAAAGTCCAAAAACCCGTAATCCAAAAAATAAAATACGGGCAAACAATGGATGATCCGCAAGGAAAAACTCCATCAAAGGCTTAGAGATAACTATTTATTGTATTAAAGTCAACCAAACAGTTCGAAATTTGCCGCGATACGAAAGTGACGTAATCATGGTAGTAGTAGGCACTGTTAACATAGTACATGAACTCGTTGCAGTATTTGCAATCAGGATTCGATTTTGCCGAACACACTTACCTGTACTGTCTGCAAATTTGCAGCACGAACTGAGATTTGAGCAACTGGAGACAATAGTCGAATGTCTAAACATAACTACAGTCAACTTGGATGGACTTTATGAGGAATTTTGTGTAATTTCGCCCCTAATTAATAAATATGCTCAGGAGATGAAGAGATGCCGATGAAGTGATAAGCCCTGACACACGGACAAAATTATTTAAAGCTGTCAATAATACTAGCAAAATATGATTAGAATTGTGAAACTGGTCTTTTCTATCCTGGTAGCTTATTTGGGAACCTTTAATCAGTTCGTCCCAACGCAGGTGACGAAATCGATCAGCTTTTCTAGTGGCTACCAAAAAATCCTTATCGATTTCGTCCCCTGAAATTGGACGAGTTCAACTAGGATTTCGAGTACATTTTACGCCCAAAACAGCCAAAAACCATTGTTCAGCTCGAACGAGTTTTTGGCGTAAAATATAGGTACTCTAAATCCTTTACCAGCTCGTTCACTACAGGGGATGAAATCGATAAGGGTTTTGGGCAGTGCCGGATTAAGCAAGCGCGGGGCCCGTGGCAAATGTAGAGTGCGGGGCCTGTGGAACTTCGATTAACCAAACTAATAAAGGGGTCCTAAAATTAATATTTCGGTTATTATGTCATTTCTCAAGGGTTTCTTTCTCTTTCTTTTTTAAAATATGAAATACTTTTGGCGTAACTACTTTTTCGCTTACCCTATGTTACATTGTGTCAACCATTTTTTATGTATAATTTATTTCTTGATTAGTTACCTCAGCCTCCACTTTAAATGTAATTACATATTGAACTTGTTAGTTCAATTCGTTTGAAGCGGATGACTTCCAATGAATAAGAAAATCTAAAAAGGAAATGCAAATAACCGCAAAATACACTGGATATGTGACCTTTTTTCGGGACCAAAATATTTTCTATGGTAACTTGATCGAAGCTACAAGATGACATTTCTCATACGAATTTTATACGGAAAATTAATAAATAAACAAAATCATGCACATGCGCAGCTTAGTGCTGTAACTTCGTAGTAGGGGCGTTGGAAAAATGGGGGCAATGAATACGAAATTTCAAAATTAATAGATGCTTGAAATTGATTAATCAACAACGTTCCTGTTGCATAACTTTATACCAACAGCATCAGAATTTACACTATTGCAAAAAGTACATTTAAATGGGATTGCAAAGCGTTGTGTGGTATAAATTCGTTTAAATACAAAATTTTAAATACTGTGTATTCCAGTGCATTGCGGTTGAATACTCCAACCAATGAAAAAGCCAAAAAGTATTAAACCATACCAGCCCCAAACACTAAATTTCCTACGCCACTGCTAGCTATAAAAAAAAATTAAATTGTCCCCTTTATTTTCAGATATTTCGTTTCCTTCTTTTCTTCTTCATTGATGACTTCACAACATTTTGCATCTATTCACAAAAATGAGCAATTTTTGCCGAAATTCGCATCTATTTCGTAAAAGCGAAATTTCCGTACCTCTAAGCGACAATGTGTTAGGAACGCCGATCGGTATTACTGAAAGCCAAATATGTACATATTGCCAAGACGCAACCAGATACATGACGCACAGTGGCTCAGATTCACATTCTAGCGAGACAAATTCAAAAGCGTAAGGATGCGATTACTAAAGATTCTGATGGGCAATACATTTGCACATATAAATAGAATTTAGGAGTAACAATTACAACATCCCTCATGCGCAGTGGCGTACCTCTCAAAGCATTATGAAAATGGGGGCTATATTATCTGTTTTGAAAATAGTTCACAATTGTTTCACAAAAATCTTTTTCATTGACGTGTGCAAGTTTGCCAAGATTTATTTAATTATAATTACTAAAACAGAATTTCTGTAGAAAAATTATACTTATTCGACAAAGAAGAATTGATTTTAGAAGTCCCTTTTTGGATGACCTCTGAGAATTTAAAGATTCTGCATTTTCCGAAATGTGATAAAATATGTGAAAATTGTTCATTTTATAAGTGTTGCCTATTAATATACCTATGTATAGCTTTTGATTGAATTGCCCCTTTTCAGGTTTGCTCAGGTTCATAAAAGGCTACAACCAAACACCTAGCTAAAATCTTCTACATTAATTCGGTTTTACCAATAAAAATAAAAAAACTTTGAAATCCATCACAATTAAATGAAAACCAACAATTTTGTGAATTAATTATGAATCATTTGTTAAACAGGTAATTTTGCCCCACTTTTCATAACGTTTAAAGCGGTACGCCACGGTGAATGAGAGATAAGTTTGTAATTTCATATTCTATGGATGGGTGCAAATACATTTCCCTACATAAACTCCAAAAAGCTTATGTCTCGCTAGAACTTGAATCTGAAACACTGCGGACGTAGTTTCATGGCAAGGTCATCATGAATTAGAAAGAAATATTTCTGTATTTTTATGCAATACAAACCTTGCTATAATTTTGGAACACCCTAGCGTAAATTGTTCAACGATAACGTGTTATAACAATTTAGAAGGAACTGGCTTTTAAAATTTGGTTGGCATCGGTTGCGGTTGTTATAGTTTTTGTTTTAGAAAAACGAGAAAACGCGCTTCGAGGGGCTCGTGGCATTTGCCACCTTCTGCCACGTGGTTAATCCGGGACTGGTTTTGGGTAGTTTGGGCACTAAAAAGGCCAATCGATTTCGTCCCCAAGCAGGTGACGAACTGAACCAGGTTTCCTAAATACGTTTCACTGCAAGAAATTATTCTCCTGTAAGAATATTCTCGCTTTGCGGTAACGCATGGACAGATAGCCGGAACCCACTAAATATTCGCACTGTAAAGGCTGACCCTCAAATAAAATTCAATTTTAAAATGATATGTAAAGATTTCTATAACTTTTCATTGCAAAATTAAGAGTTATTGGAGGCTGTGTCATCAAATAAGAAATATTGTTACAAAAAATAAATGACATATCGGTATAAAATAGTTTTTTTTTTTAATGTTTGCCCCGTAAAAAATCTAAAACCCGTATTTTATAGGCTAGTGACCCGTAAATCGAAGGCAGGCAGGTGGTCACCCTAACCGCATCTATGGACTGCACGCCACTGGTATAATACAAACGATCCTTGTAGTGAGAGGAAAACATTTTTTTAACAACAAGAATAAACTCGAAATATTAAATAGAAGTTAGTAGTTAAGGCTTAGTTTAATTTTTTTTGTCAATATTGTTATTATAATTTTAATTTTCTAATAATGGTTGACACTTCATTTCATCAAATTTTAAAATTTTGTAGTTGTACCTCTACACAATTTTAAAATTTATCTATAAATATATTTAGATGATAGAGAAATCTTACGTATTTTATTATGTTACAATAATGTTTTCAAAATGCACAAAACTCAGAAAAAAAATATTTTAAATTCAATGAGGATAAACAACCGTACGTACCGCTTATAATTAAAACTGAACTCCACTGACATCATAAGTACATCTGGATGCGTACAGCGTACCAAATTGTCGTTTGTTGTCGGAAGAACGATCCATCCTCTTTCCAGGTAAGCCAATTAGCTTGGAGTCGAATTTCTCTACCAAAACTCCTTGTTTTACCGTTGACATTGAGCGCCATCGCTCCATTACCATAATGTATTGAAGTGTGTTTATTAAAGTTGCGTAAAAGTTTCACAAGTTGCTATGCCTTATCCTCCATGAAACTCATCCCTCTTGCTGGGACAGCTAGCAGCAGCCCGTGCGCTAGCCAATCTTCCTCCACGCACTTTTTAACAGATGGAAGCAAACAAAATGAGTTCAACCTGTATCGTAGCTGAAGCGTTGATTTTTTCTTCATTCTACCTCAGTCTTCACATCAGGGTTATGCGTGTGCTATGGAAAAGTAGAATGTCGATGGTGATGGATGGCTGGTATAGTTTTGTCGGATATGGTTCTAGGACCAAAAAGCAATATGGACGTGGTGTTGATGTATCTTCGTACGCATGGATTGCATCTGGAAATCTGAATGACGTCCAACGGTAAAACGTGAATGTTCAGCGTATTAATAAATCTCTTCGTCATATCAAGAATATTTTGTCGTTGTTGGCTTTTCAGTTTTCATGAACTTTTCAGTTTTCATGAACTTTTCAGTTTTCATATTTTTTTTCCTTGCAATAAGATCCGATGCAATGATGTACCTACTTATGACCGCCTTATGTATAGAAAGTGCACATATTGGCGAGTCCCGACTCGAAGAGGTATACGTGGTAGCGGTCTATCATCCCCTCAACCCTTGCGGGTGTATCGCACCCTGTCTGTATGCATGTAATAAGCTATACCGTATGCCATCGGAAAACAGGGAAACAGCTGTACACGTATAGCATATTCGCGAAATATGACCCGAAGGGAGCCAAAAGGATACAGGAATGAGTTGCGTGGAGATACAACGTGCATATGGTTGCATATGGACAAACACGCACCGGGGCTCGACATTTATATCTATCGTGCAGAAAGCCTTCAAACTTGGGTGGTTCGTTGACCTCGTCTCAATTCATTTTTGGTTGGGATAGGCTCAGACCAGAGTTCTGAAGGCCTGATATAGTGACGACATGACGACGACGACAACGTCGTAATGCAAGCAAGGCTACACTTTCCGTCAGGAGACAAGACCGTCAACTCGCAGTGTGTGGGGTTCGTTATACAACTTTTGAGCACTTCAGTCAACGTCATGGAAATTGTACGATGAAAAGGACTTGAGCGGCAAGAATGCGGACGGGAGGAAGCCATATACGATGAAAATTCGAACGTCGTCAGACGCACCTCTTTCTATCAACGGATTTGGTGAACACACATTTATATTTCGAAACCTTCTGGCACTTGTGGCCCATGTGTCCTCATACCTTTCAAGTCACCATAGCAGTGCTGCAGGGCTATCTATATACATGACGACAGCACGGGGGTGAAAGATAGCCTCGCGAGTAGAAAACTTTTTCGTCCCGCCTTTCAGCATCGTGTAGCCAGCAGACTCGAGAAACAAATGTTATGAAAATTTCACTTTCAAAATCTTTTGTCTGCTCTGCCATTACATCCTTTATCGTTTTCCGAAATTGAATAGAAGCGCGTATATATGCGTATATTGCGAAACGATTTTTTCTTTTGCGAAGTAAATGCGAGTCCGTGTTCAGACAAAAGGATTGGGAGGTTGGACTTTGTTTATTTCGCAGTGCATCGGCTCATTTTTTTGTTCATCAACTTATGTTTTGGGGGTGCACTAGCGAGTGGAGTCCGGAAACAAGGAGGGGCTCGCAAAATGGAAATGTCGACGACAGCAACGTCCGAGACGTGTACATACCGAACGAGTGTGTGTCTTTAATGAAAGTATAGAAAAACGGATGAAAAAGAGACGAATTGTATAGAGAAAGCCTATAGTAGGAGTTTTCGACAAGCGATTGTGTGTAGGCATGGACGATATGTATGTATTTGCTTTGGTGAATACTTATGATGACTATAAGCGATTTAAAGGAACCGGAGCCTGATGGATTGGAAACGATTCGTTTGAACATTTTGTCCTGACTGTGACTATGGTTCTATCACAGTGGAAGTTTAATTTCAGAGGGGTTAATGACACCAAAGGATTTTATTTGTGGGTTTCAAAAGATTCGTATGCATGTCTTACATTACACGGTATCAATCTCAACATGTTTGGCATGTGTTAAGCGAAGAGTCCGCAACAAGTTTACAAAATAAGAAAAATCTCAAACAGAAAAGAATACGAAAACATTTTTTAGGCGAAGTCCTGAAACAATCTCTGCCAAAACCAAATGGGGACCTGAAGAAGAAAATATCACTACCGATAAACAAAAAACTGATCTAGGATTTATAAAAAAAAATAATAGTCACTCAGCGATCATCGCATCAGTCGCCTCGAGCAACACAAACCTTTAAAGGTACATATTCGTAGAGACGACTCACGTGGTAATCATCTCATTCAGAGATCGTAGTTTTGCATCCAATTCCGAGCAATAATTGCATATTTGTTGAATGGTGCTGCTTTCCTTGTATCGACTATGACTTAAAGAAACATGTCTGTATAAAAAATATACTCATAGTGCTTAGAACCAGTGGTTTAATTGCGATCGCTGAGCGAACATCCCATGAGTCGTCTCTACGAGCACAAACCTTAAGGCCTCTTTCAGGGTTTTCCGTCCCATACCGGTTGTACTCAACGTTAAGCCCAGAAGGTTGATATGTAGCAGGTTTGGTGGGATACATAGGTACATAATCCCGCTGGTTCATAATCCCGCCGCTTTATAGTCCCGCTTTTTAGTCCGTTCCATATTATGTTTAAAAACACAATAGTATGTATATATGGGCTTATATTTTTGCTCTTGCGAGGCCGCGTCATCGATCTTGTCGTGGTGCAATCTTCACCAAATTCGGTATACAAGATCCTTTGATGGTCCTGACAACGACTCGGTTGTCACAATTTCGATTAGTGGTTGGAATAACCGTAAATTTACCCTTGAAATGAACGAAAAGACATCTTTCAATTAATTCTCTGGCTCTCCCTGTGGACTGATTTCGATGAAACTTAGATGATACACTGTAAAAACAAGATTGAATTTTACACTTTTTATTTCGCAAAATTACAGTAAACGTTTATTTTTAAACAAAATTTCTAGTAAACCCACAAAATAGTGTAATATTACACAGATTTTTTAATATTACTCTATTTTGGTGTAATTTTACACACATTTGGTGTAAAGATGTATCTTTACTTTATTTTGTGTAACTTTACATTTTCAGTGTATATTTACCAATTGGAAGTTGTAATTTGTTACAATAGTCTAAGAAAAATGGAAAAATCCTACATCGGATTTTTTTTTGGGTTATGGTTGGGGATGGTCCCCAGATTATGGCATTAAAAGTCCCAACCGATTGGGGGTCCGCAACTTTAAAAAAAGGTGGAAAGGGGGCATTTTTCGTTTTTTTTTTGCGATTATTTAAAAAACGACAAGAAATACTGAAAAATTTTCTGAGGGCGAACAAAACTACATAAAATTACCTTTGCAATGATATATTTATAACACATTAGAGTCTAATTGAATATTTCGGCGTTAGACTAGAAAATATATTTGCATATTTTCATTTTATACCTTTTTTAAAAGCTCCATAACTTTTGAAAGAATGCTAGTAAACGCCCGCCATCGACACTGGAACTGTGTCAGAGCAAACAAGGCCGGGAACATACTTTTTAAACTTGCCACTAGTTACAATATTTTCATTCATCCACCTGACTCACCTACTTGTTTCCCTCCTAGAGGTAACCCGTCTACTCTAGATCTGATTATAACCAACGGCTCAACTCCAATTTCTCAACCCATCGTCATTAATGACTTATCCTCCACTCATCTCCCGGTTTCCTTCTCAATTGAAGAAAATACTATCATTTCGTACCAATCATTCTTTTGTTACAACAAAACTTCCTAGCCAATCTTCCGAAGGTGTCTTGCATCCTCCATAAATCTCATTGCTAATAATCATAATGACCTCTCTGCTATATCCAACCCCGAAGAAATCGACGTACTTATTTCGGACCTTACTAGTAAAATCTACCTTGCAAGAGATGCATCCACTCCTCGTGAGCCTCATAAATTACAGAAGCAATCAATTGACTCATCAACTCTGGCGTTAATTAAATTACGCATCACAGTGAGACGTCAGTGGCAGCGTACCCGCATCCCATACCTTAAGAAAGCAGTCAACGATTTAACCTCACAAATTCGACTCTCACTTCAGACCTTGCGAAATTCCCAATGGAACAGAATGCCATCAACACTTGAAACCGGCTCGCAGAAGCTTTGGAGGCTACGAAAGTGTCTGAAAAATAAGTCTCGCTTTGTACCACCACTTCGTAAATCAGACGGATCGACTGTGTACACCAACGCTGAAAAGCAGAGTTATTGGCCGAAGCTTTTCACGAGTCCCATACACTCACCAATAATTTAAGCGACCCTGAAACGACAGACGAAGTGATTAACGAAAACAATTTACTCTCCACTTTAAGTTCAGATCTTAGCCCCGAAAATTTCTGTACTCCATCTCAAATTAAACGCATTCTCAAGAAATTGAAAACAAAAAAAGCTGCTGGTGATGATAGCATCCCAAATGTCCTTCTTAAAAACTTGCCCAGACAAGCAATCGTTCAAGTCTGCTTTATCTTTAACTGCTGTTTAAAACTAGGTTACTTCCCTAAGGCATGGAAAAACGCAATCGTAATCGCTATACCTAAGGCTGGTAAAAATCCTGCCATGCCTCTCAACTACCGCCCCATCAGTCTGCTGCCGTCGCTAGGGAAAGTCGTTGAGCGAATTATTTTAGAGCACATTAAGAATAAGCTGGAATCCATTCGCATAATTCCCAACTTCCAATTTGGGTTTCGTCCAGGATTCTCAACCAACCACCAGTTGCTAAGAGTAGTCAATCATATATCTCAAGGTCTCGCTGCTAAAGAATCGACAGGTCTAATAGCTCTTGATATAGAAAAGGCTTTTGATTCGGTATGGCACCAAGCCCTCATCTAAAAGATCTCACACCTTTCTTTTCCGAATTACATATGTAAAATAATTCAATCCTTTTTGTCCGACAGGACATTTTGTGTCAAAGTTCAAGCTAAGTCTACTAAACGTTGTATTCCAGCCGGTGTGCCACAAGGCTCGGTACTAAGCCCCCTAACATATTCACGTCTGATATGCCCGTGCATCCTAACTGTAACATAGCCTATATACCTATATGCTAATGACATCGCCATATTCACTACACATCTTAATCCTGATAGCATCGTCAACACATTACAACATCAACTTCAGCTAATTAACAATTTTTGTCATAAGTGGAGGATACAAATAAATACAGGAAAGACTCAAGCCGTTTTCTTCACGAAACGCCGCGCAGTCAGATACCTTCCAAACCCTCAAATCAATATATTAGGCTCAGCTATCTCATGGTCCAAAGAACTCAAATACCTAGGACTCTCTCTTGACTCTAAACTTACGTTTAAAGCGCACATAGAGGTAACCTTTTCCAAGGTAATCAATAGCATACGGTCTGCACATCCTTTTATCAACAGGAAGTCAAAGCTATCGGTACGCAATAAACTACTCATCTACAAAGCCGTCATGGCACCTCTTATTTTCTATGGCTGCCCTATTTGGAACCGATGTGCTAAAACCCACAAACAAAAACTCCAGATAATTCAAAACAAGTGCTTAAAAATTATTCTTAATAAGCCTTTCTACTTTCGCACACAAACGCTACATAGAATAACTAGATCTCAGCATTTACAACACAAATTTGCCCAGAAATGTTCTACCCCCTCTAATCCTCTAATATATTCCTTATATAGCTAAGGCTATTACTCATGTTTTAGTTAAGTTAGTTAAGTTAGTTCTAGTTAAAACATACTAGGTTTTGAGCTTGTTTTTCCTAACATAATCCATAACACTCTAAAATGAATTGATTACGGACTATTTAATAATTATATTTCAATCATAATATAGATGCAAAGGTTTCACCTAATCACTGTACTAATCACTTCTTGCAATTACTATGTTCTCATTCATACTTCAATACAGCTTTTTTATTATTATTATTACTCTCGTTTATATCGTGGTGTAAATTTAGTACTATGTATAATAGAAGGAAAAAAAGTTTCCTCCTTTGGAGTAAAATTTTTTCGAGTGGAGTTAACCCATTTCTGGCCAACGTTGCGAAAACGCAACACCAACTTTGAGAATTTTTCTAGCCGTTATTTGTTGTTGTTATGAATATTTTATTTGTTAGTATAATCCTTCAACATGTTGTTTATGCGTATAAATTAATTGATTGAAAAATGTTAAGTTTTTCATCTTCATAAATTAATTTATGTCAAGTCAGTTTTCATAAATTTCGAAGGGTTTTCCTTGAAGATTTTTTTAGGAAAATATTTAAAAATATCTGATATAATTCGCACATTTTTTTATAGCATAATATTCCATCTGAGCGAGAAGTAAATAACTTCAGTCAATTTTATCATTTATATCATGAAAATTTGTGTTTGAAGTTGCTGTTGCGTTTTCGCAACGTTGGCGTTATACGAGTTCAAATATCGTCACTATTGAATTTCGCTCTCGGGGCATCCGCATCCACTGCGTTGAAATGTACCTGCATTATAGCTTATTGCTTTCTAGTTTTTATCACTGAGTTCACGTTCATGTGTGTTCTTTGCAATACTCAATCCGAAACAGTTGTGTTGCATATTGGTAGAAAATGCAAATTATGGTACTTTTTAGAATCCTGATACTGGCAGAGCTTGGACCTCGATGGGACTGCATGCTATTTTGGAGGAATCTGATTTCTCTGATTTGGGAGTCGAAGAGATTGATGTGGTATATATTCCACCTGAAGTGGACGAAGTCACAGATGACGAGGCGATTGACGATAATGTTGTTACCCACAATAGTCTAGACCCGGCTTTAGATAGGGAGACGAGCTGAATAAACGGAATCTTAAAAAATCAAAAAACAGAAGTTCAACAGAAGTTCAATCCTATTTGGAAGAAACACGAACGCCTGCCCAGTCTGCGCCTCTAAGCCGACATCGCTAGAGTCAACTTCTATTGAGAAAATCATTGCTCAACACGGCAGTAAAACTCCATACGAAATTTTCCAACTATTTGTTGATGACAATCTACTGTCTATGATGGCAACCTTTTCTAAAATGTATGCTGACTCTAATAACCACCACGATTTTCAAATCTCTGTTTCCGACCTCAGGAAGTTTATCGGCATTCTTTTCCATTCCGGTTATCATCCACTACCTCAGCAAGACATGTATTGGTCGAATGATGAGGACAAGGAAGTCGATTTTGTAAAAACTACCATGAGCCGAAATATGTTTAGGGAAATAAAAAGAAATTTTCATCTATGCGATAATTCGAATTTGGACAAAATTGATAAATTTGCAAAATTGAAACCGCTTTTCGACTACGTGAACCAGAAACTCATGCAATTTGGTGTGTTTAGCCAAAACGTTTCAATAGATGAACAAATGGTACTTTGGCAGACATTTTTACAAAATGTTTATTAGGGGGAAGCCAAATTTGCCAAAAGTAGTTGAAAACCCTTCGAATCATCGGGTATTTTTTGATAATTTTTTTTACATCATACGATCTGCTGGCCCTTTTGATGTCTAAACTTTTTTTGGCCACCGGAACAGTGCGTGAAACACGAACAAGAAAAGCTAATTTGAAAGAAAACAAAAATTATACAAAAGTCTCCACGTGGAACCTACGATGCAGCATTCGGAAAAAAACATGAAATAACCGTCGTTAGGTGCATGGACAACGTAGTTACGGTAGCGACAAATCATGGATTTATTCATCCTCTGCAAAAAGTCAAAAGATTTGGCCGAAGTGAGAGAAAAGTGGTTCCAATTGATAATCCGGATATGGTGATAGACTATAACAAAAACATGGGAGGCGTAGACATACAAGACAACGGTGTGGCTAATTATCGTATAAAAATTCGAGGCAAAAAATGGTGGTGGTCCCTGTTTATCAATTCTTTAGACTCCTGCCTGGTAAATATTAAAAATATGTACTTGTAATCAGAGAAGAAGATGCATTGCCAAACCGTACATGTCTTCCAAGTGCAATTATTTTCTTCATTCGAAATGTTTTACAAAATATCACACAAAGAATTGATTTACAATAATATGAATATTTAATTTTTTGATACATATATTTAATGCAAATGGATATTTCCTCTATAGAAATCAAAGAAATAATGATTTTCCTTTCAACTCATATTGGGCACTTTGTATACTGTATCCGGCCAACGTTGCGTTTTCGCAACAGCAAAAATTTCATAGTTATAGTCAAAAAAAAATTTCTTTTACCATTGAATTTTCTATTCCTAACCTAAATGTATATATTTACGCAAGAAAAGCATTCATTTCTACATTGGGTCTATGCTTGGCCGTAAATGGGTTAAGAGGTGTATTAGCTACCCAGACAGCGCCCGCTCTAGCGTTTACGTCGCCCCGGACAATTTGCCGCCCCTTCAGTACTATACTAGACAGATTTATAGTAGATTAGATAGAATCGAGTGATTTCGGCAGCTCTTGTTCGCAGTGGCATATAAGAGGGCATAAATGGGATTACCCTTTATAGTCACACACATTTTTTTCCTATTTTGTATTTTTATAATAACTTATAAAAATTTAGTTCTTTACTATTTAATTAAACATATTTCGTGAAAATAAGCGCCGGCCACCCAGGGATATATCAAAATGATCCTTTTTAAAATATACGTCTTGTGCTATGCTGCTATCTTGGCTAGAATTTGGATGCTAGCGTATAATGGTCTTAACACTTTAAAAATGTTGATACAAATGTTGGCCAGTTGAAAAATTAGTTAATTTTACATTATAGTTAAAACCAACATTGTGGGAAATCAAGCCATTACAAAGAGTTCAACATATCTTAGTGGCATCGTGGCATATGCTCGACTAACTCTATTAAACCAAGAATCCGTCATAAAATTTCCAGGGAAATTAAGGTGACTTTACATTTTACAAAACAATACGTTATTGGCTGCCTGCCATTGATGATCTCCAGATTTGCTCCTTTTTTCCGGAGATAACAGAATTACTGTGACTAAATGAGATGAACCATTTTCATTTATTGTCAAAGGCTGCAACCTGCCGACGAAGTTACGAGTATATGGGATTTTTTATAAATAAAATATGAATATCGGAGGATTATGCCATTCATTCACCGCATTCACAATTTTAACCATTCCTTTGAACAAGTGGTTCTCAACTCGCAAATGACTGCGGACCACTTTGCTTGACCATGAATCACTACGGACCACCACATTTTTAAATGAAGGGAATTTAGCAATTTTTATTTTTCAATGTCTTAGGCCCGTATTTATGAACATTCCTTAACTCAAGGAGACTTTTTTGTCTCCTTTGACCAGGGTTGTGCTTTGTTCCTGATGTCACCGCCGCTATGCAAAAGTCCACAGGTCAAGGAGACCTTGGGTCAAGGATGTCGAAATTCAATAAATTAAATGTCATTCCCCATACTTTTTCATAGAAAAAAAAGTCTCCTTGAGTTAAGGAATGTTCATAAATACGGGCCTGAGTCTTTGATATTATTTTTGAACGAAAAGAAAATGGACAACTTTTGAAAAAATGGTTGGAAATATCAGAAAACAACACATTCCTTCTCTGTGCCGAGTATTGAAATAATTTTAAGCAGACTCTACATAGGCTTTGTCGAACACGCACAAAAAAAAAGTTCGGCAGAACCACGCGCAAGAGTTCGTTGAACCACGCTCAAAAGATCAACGAGAGAGTTAAAGGCGCCCAACTTTGTCAGATAATAATTCAATGGATGCGGTTTCACCGGATTAATTTTAAATGTTTTAACGAGGAATTGAGATGGTTGATAACTATGGTTTGTCTTCATATGATATTGTCGCAAGATTTGCAAAACTGTGCTGCCACTGTTCCAATTAACTCAAGAAGTAAAAATAATTAGGTACAGACAATATTGTCACATTATGTGAGAAAAATGCACGGCTTGACGGAAAACATCGGAACAATGTAGACTGCGGCCACCGAGCTTTATGCAACTTAACTTAAGGTCTGCAACTTTGCATTTTCAGATCGACCACACACCTAAGAATGAAACTATTTAGTACTTTATCTATACTACAATATTTTTCAAAGCGCATGCCTATTATTTTAATTAGTCCCAATTAGATACTTCTTTTTCTGAAGTAGTCCCCATAGTATCTTGCGGACGACTTACGGGTCTTTCACTGACCACCTGTTGGAAAACAGTATTACGTATTACGAAAAAAGGATTAAAAAACACATTTTTATAAAGCGCTTGATTTTCCATCTACCGGGGAAAATAGTCCCCCCCTCCTATCTACGCCACTGCTTGGATGTTGTAACAGCAAGTAAATTTTTTTCCAGTATAATACAAAAATACATTTTGGAAAACTCTGCTCTGGAAAACTGCGTATCAAAGAATGGTGCTCGTTTGGAGTAGTGCTCGGCGGTTTTTGGTATAGATAAACTTTAATTAGCCGAATATTTTCACGGACGGATTTGTGAGTGTTTTTCATATGTGCGTCAACTTGAGATTTCTTGGAGAATAAAGTCAGAGCTAAGTTACATCGAGCAATCTACCCAAATCCCGATAATAATATATGTCCGCAAACAAATTAAGAAGAACTGTTATTGTATTGTGGCTCTGTTACTGTGTCCGGTGGCCTTCATCTTGTTGAAGCCCACCACTTATGTAGCTCAAAATTTGTTCTCTAAATGCTAGATGAATCAATGCATTTGCGAAGATATCGGGCGATTTGAAGATTAACTGCTGTGCAAGGTGGATGAAAGTTATCGAAAACGAGACCGATGCTAATTTCGGGCGCGGCCGAAATTTGAATACCCGTCACATTTGAATGAAACTTAAGTTTCTTTTGTGTTAATAATTTCTACCGCAGCCCTATGACGTGTTCCGATTCCATCTGTTCCCGGAAGCGTTAACCCTTAAATGCATGGGGTCTGAACCCATTATCGTAACTGACCTCCCCTTATGTAAAATCGGTCACTAAGGACAGAATCAGCCTTTATATTCCCAGGGAATAGCCCGTTTTTCTATAAAAGCGAAAATAGTAGAATTTACATTGTGTACCAAATATGGTACGCCATGCATCAGGCCATATGTTGTAAATGAAGGACATTTTTACAATTTTATTTATTCTGCCTCTTACTTTAATAGGAACAAAAAGATAATGAATATTGAGAGTTTTGATCGAAATTATAGTGGAAACTCGATATGATGAACTCCTCTCCTCATTAGAGGAAAGGTGCTCATTTCTATAGAAAATCGAACAGAATATTCGTTTTTTAAAAGGGAGTTCGGGTAGGTGCGTGATTAGTAGTTTCCTATTGTTTATTAAAATTTGTATCGATGCCTATTTGTGACATATCCTGGAAGTGGATGGAAAATGGAGTAGGCCTTACTATCCCTACAAATCGAAATTTAGACATATCTTTTGATAGTATGTCCCAAAAAACTTCAAATGTGTGTCAAGAGGTAGCTGTTAGATGTCCTTATAAAATATTAAAAGTGCGCCAGATCCGACTGATATACTCCTTTCTTTTCTCCCCTGTAAAAAAAAAACTGGAATTGATTACTTTGGGCTTTGCGTGCCGTCAAGGTCTGTACATAGGTATTAGGGTATGACCTCATCATGCTATTTGCGCAATTGGAACTCGGTCTCGTTATAAAATAAATCTTTTATACAATAGTTCGTTATAAACATGCTCCATAGTTAAACGTATATCTCGAGACTTCTTTTGACTTATCATAGCTCATGGGATTCCTTTCTTGAAAAGTATATGGATTGGATTGACTTTGCTAGGATATGAATATGGAAATAAACTGCATGCCTGCTTTAACCTAAATTTATACAGGTCCCAGGACATATCCACAAGAATTACATCCATGTATCTTCTTGTTTATCGAATGTGGTACTCCACATAGTCTTCCATATGAAATGGTTGACCCTAGAAGCACATTTTCTGAGGATTTTGAACGTGGGCTTCCAAGACAATACTCGACATAATCAAATGGTTTGAAAAATTGGATTTCAAGGCCCAGCTGCTTGAGGCTTGGTGAAAGTCCAAATACCTTAGTAAGATGTCAAGTACGGAAGCTCGGTTTTTAGTGGCGTGTCCTAGGGCAAAACAAAAGACAAAAACGATCATTCTAAATCAACTATGACAGCTCCGTTTCCTTGGATCCTGAACAGGACTGATTAAGCTAGCTTTCATAAAAAATGGCAGTAAATGTCCTGGAAAAATAGATCGGTGACATAATTTCTATGAAAATTTATGTTATTTGAAATTTTTACAAGTCTGCCAATTTTGAAATTTATTGGACAAATTTTATAGAGTTTTCGATTAGAAAAGACGAAAGTGCCATTTGGGCAGCTGTAACTGTCGAACGCAGATAGGAGGACCCTAAAAAATGGAGAAATGAAAGTAAATGTAATCCCCAGGTTGTGAAGCTACCTGACGCTTACATTTACGTACATTAAATTTCAGAACGATTGACCAAAGAATTCCGAAATTATCGAAAATGAACGTTTGCCAAATGAAAATGCGATTATCTTGCTAATAACACCTAACAGACTGACTACAGGCCTCACCGAGGAGGTTATTATGCAGTCATTTAGGTTTCTTTGGTGTGGCGTTGGGAATGCTATACATTTACTAATGCTGTACGACATGTCAAAATGCTGAGCTCTACAGCAAAATGCTGTACGTCTGGTCAGCTTATACTAGCCACACATTGGGGTGAAGTTTGGTTAAGATTGATTCACAAAGAAAAAAGTTGTTCATGCAAGAACCTAATTTCCAGCGGTTGTTTTGTATGAGAGCCCTATGACGTAGTGCTCCGATTTGATCGGTTCCTAAATATGTTTGGTGGCTTTACTAAGAACACATTTGCGCAAAGTTTGGTTAAGATTGGTTCATTAAGAAAAAAGTTTCCTTAGAAGAATCGAATTTCCAGGGGTTGGTTTGTATGACAGCCCTATGACGTAGTGTTCCGATTTCATCTGTTCCTAGATATTTTTTGAGACTTTACTAGGAACACATTTGGATGAAGTTTGGTTAATTTTCAATGGTTCGTTTGTATGGCAGCCCTATGACGTAATGTTCCAATTCCATTCGTTCCTAGATATGTTTTGAGGCTTTACTAGAAACACACTTGGGTGAAGTTTGGTTAAGATTGATCCATAAAGAAAAAAGTTTTTCTTAGAAAAACCTAATTTTCAGGGGCAGCCCCATGACCCCATGGTCCGATTCCATTCGTTCCGACATATATACAGTGTACACTAAAAAGAAACTTGTGTGCAAATTTTCAGCCCGATAGCTTCAAAACTGAGGGACTAGTTTGCGTTGCAACAGACGGACAGACAGACAGACAGACGGACAGACAGACAGACAGACGGACATGGCTCAATCGATTTCTCTCGTCACGCTGATCAATAATATATACACTTTATATAGTCGGAGGTGCTTCCTTCTGTGCGTTGCAAACTTCATGACAAAGTTAATATACCCTTTCACATAGTGACGGGTATAAAAAGTAGTTAAAATGGTGCCTTTGGCCATGGAATTTCTCACAGGAGAGTTTTTTAAATGTTTTTTTTTTTATGTGCTGAGTGTTTAGTGCGATTCATTAATTTCTCCGGTATTCAACACAGTGCCGGATTAAGCAAGCGCAGGGCCCGTGGCAAGAGTAAAGAGCGGCGCCACTAGATTCGCATTAGGTGCCCATGTCTGGAGTCAATGGCAGAACAACTTTATTTGGGACCCTCCTGCGAACTTCGTGAGGGGGCCCTCTGATATAACTTTTTTGATAAGAATGCTTATAGTATTCGAAATTAAGATTAACTATTATTATTAAAATTGGAATACCCTCTAATTCTTTGGGAACAGTTCGGTAAATTTTGTATTAGGTATTTACCCAGCCAGATTGGTCACGACTCCACGATATCCAGTAAGTTGGAGTCCTGATTATAAATAAATCCTTAGCGTGGTAGTTTTTCATATACCATGAAAAAAAAACCGTATGCGCCATGTGGTTAGAAAGCATAAATTTAACAAAATTATGTTATGTTAGAAGTTAGAGTATAGCGGCTGGGACAACGCAAGCGACACAACTTTCAACGGGGATGAAACGATATTTCAAACTAAAGACAAAAATGTCGTTTAATGGTTAAAAATCAAAATCATGAGCACATCGATGGACACAACACACTATCACCGCAAATGCACTAAGACAGTCGCTCATCTTATCATGGTTTTAGGGAGCTGGTCTGGTCAGTTTTCGATTTAAATGGATTATTCTAGGCTTTTTCGTATAGTATGACCCTTCTCAAATTTCGAGGAAAAGGGTTATGTAAAATCCTTCAACTTTATGGAACAAGTTAAGCATTTTTTTCCCATAAGTGTTTTGGGATAAAATTAAGTTCTCTAGACGTATAGGGTTAGCTAGGGAGAAGAAGAATAGGAACATCTCTCGATTTCAAAAATCATTCTTGTGGCTTTGGCTTTAGGGCCCTGATTCTCGTGGGTCCCCAGCCACGCGGGACTGGGCCATCATGCGCCGCCTCTGTCTGAAGTACACTGGAACCTCGATAAGTCCAACTAAAAACGTCTGCCAAAATTAACACAAAATTTAACACTCGCATCTATATTTATTCATTAATCTTAACTAATTTAAAATAACTAAAAATTTTAGCGTATCTACTTTTTCGGTTATCTTGTGGGAAATATTATTTAGAATGTCCAGTGGATGGTACACTTGGACTGTGACACTTCTGACGTCAAAACAAATGCTTAATGTATTGTCTCTCTCTGACCAGCTTCTCCTTAATTTCGACTTGAATAAACAAGTCGAATTGATCAGCCAATTTTACCATAAAATCATAAGTACATACTCGGGTCGTGTGTCCCTAGTTCATTTAAGCTGATAATGGTAGCGACACTACTGTAGTCCGACAGAAAAATATTGTCCATCGATGTACTGAAGGCTTTGAGCTTTAGCCACTAAACGAGCAATTTGAATTAAATTTTAATGATCGTATGATAGTTGATCTCTTTGATCCCCATTTGCCTTTCTTGGTTGTACCTGTTGTTGGCCCAGTTATGCATAATTCAGTTTATTCAGTTTAGGAACCTTATTGGGTGTCTGTATGACTATATTTATATTGAAAATACTACCACTCATTTTTAGAATCTAATGGTCATTATTAAGTTTTTTTAAGGCCAGCGCGGGGCCCCTGAAGGCGCGGGGCCCGTGGCATTTGCCACCTTCTGCCACGAAGTTAATCCGGCACTGATTCAACAGAATAAACAATAATTTTAGTAGTTTATTAGTGGATAATAGCGAATTGTCCCAGTTTTCTTTTTGGAAGAAGACGGGGTGCTAGCAAAATCAAGGCAACCTTTTCTTTTTTTTAGCATTTAAGGACTCCAAAATTCAGCGCCTTTTATCAATCGTGGATTCTTCAAAGCTAAGCAAGGACTTTGCCTCTTTAAAACACAATTTTCGGAAGCGAACAAATGATCCAGTTCATAAATTAAGTTAGCTTTAACGCATTTTCTTTACCCCAATAAGTCTTTCCAAAAAAAATGGCCTCAGCGGTTGTGAAATTCTTTTTGTGGGTGTCAATTTGTTTTGTCTACGGCTTACTACAGAATAAAAATTGATATTAAATCTTTCCTTCCGGTTTTTCACATATTTTCTAGCTGGCTAAAAGCCGCTCTAAAATGTTGGCGCCCCGGGCGACCGCCCGGCATGCCGGCCCGTTAGAGCGGGCACTAATAAGAGACACTTCCTGGGAAACACGTACAGGTCTCCCCTCTGACCAGTACCTCCCAATCATTGTCAAAATTCACAAACCAGCTGACCTGACCAAGTCAGAGAAGCGAACGTTTGTCAATCACAAAAAAAAAAAAACGATTGGGAAGGTTTCAAAACATTTACATCGGCGAAGTCTATTGAGCTACCTCCTCCCACCAATATACATAAGGCCGAACGAAATATTATGAGCGTCATCACATATCGCATATATCACTTAGTTAAGTTAAAGTTAAGTTAAATTTAAGATTAAATTTCCCCTAACACAAGCATAATGCTTAAAAGGGGGAAGCAAAATGATTTATTCTCTATTTTGTACTATGTTAACAAAAATTTTGCAATAAAAACTCAATCAATCAATCAATCACCAAAGTCGCGGCACATTTCATCCCTGCAGGACGCATCCCAATGGTTCGACCAATCTTCCCATTAATTGCCGCAAGGTTAGCCGATGAGAGTGACAACATCAGATGCGATAACCCTATGGTTACCCCAGAATGCAGGAGCTTAACACAGAAATAAGACGACAAGTTAAAGACCACAGGAAGGCGGTGCTAGTAAGTTATGGTCCACTGTCCGTGCCCTTTCAAACCCCACAAAAGATAAGGGCAACTTGGCCATAACCTTCGGCAAAAAAGAAACTAGCAATCCTCTTCACTGTGCAAGCCAGTTCAATAAGCAATTTACTGAAAATCCCAAGTCCGATGGTCTCAAATGCAAAATTAGAAGACGAATTCGCAGCCGAATTGATGACTCTGCACCAGTATACACCGCGGACCAGGTTAAGAAAGTCATTGAGAATGCTAACAACTCCAAGGCTCTCGGACCTGAAGGCATTTCGATGGCCATGCTAAAACATCTCGACCATCCATCTATTTAGTATCTCACAGCCGTCTCTAACATTTGAAAAATTTAACGCATAGTCCCCTGTCTCAAACCAGGGAAAAGCGCAAAACTCGAAACATCCTATACACCGATAACTATATTATCACCAGTAGCAAAGACGCTGGAGGCCCTTATCCACCCCACTCTTATATCCCATGCAAAGCTAGAATGTTGATGGGGCATGGATTCAGACGAATGCATATAGTACGACCACTGGTCTTCATGCGATCACTACACGCGTAAGAGATGGATTAAAGATTAGGATTAGATCGATTAGGGATGACATGCGCCTCTTTATTAATCGGTATTTAGCTCGATTAGAAGCTTTTTTCCAGAGCAGAAACCTCACTATCTCAGCGTCAAAATCTTCTGCGACTTTTCTCACCACCTGGTCAGGAGATTGACGGTGACCGGCTGAGGTACGTATTGGCAACAAACCAGTTCCTACTGTAGCCAATCCAAAAATTATCGGGGTTCACCTCGAGAAAATGATGACTTGATCATAACGCGGTCGCGGTTTGTGAAAAGATGCGCTGTAGGAACAAAATTCTTAAAGCACTGGCTGGTAGCACCTGGGACAAAGATAAAGAAACAATGCCTCTTATAAAGCAGTGGGTCGAGCAGCGGCTGATTTTGCTGCTCTAGTTTGGTGGCAGAGTTTATGTAACACAAACTGGAATAAAATACAAGTCTGCCAAAATGCTGCTCTACGCGCAGCCACAGGGTGACTTCCGATATCCGCCCAGCATCACCTACATTAGGAGACACATTTGATGCCAATACGTGACCACAATCGACTACTCTCAAAACAATATCTTCACGGTTGAGAGGGTCATCCTAATCGTGACCTTATGGACCGAGTTCCCTCTCCACGCCACATCAAGTGTGGCACCCGAGACCTTGAGAGACAGGTCCAGGGTTACAAACGGGATACTTTCGACAAAGAATCGTACTACCATTACAACGATTCACACTGACAAAGTGAATCGGTCTAATGCGAGTTTAGGTACGAACAGAGTCCTCTCAGCGCTTCCACCACCTATTTCGCCTGAGCGAGTAATGCTCCCGAGAACCACCAGAGTGACTTTACCCCAATTTCGGGCAGGCTTCTGCTCACGCCTTAATTCGTATCTATCTCGTATAGACCCGATTATACAAAACATATGACTAAATTGCGCTGGTGCACCTCATGACTTGAGTCACCTGCTTCAATGGCCAGCTGCGCCGCCCACTGATCTTACCCCTCTGTCACTGTGGGGAAAACACCATTGCAACTGCCACGTTTTTGTCCCTGGATATCACGGACGAAAACGACGACGAACTGTATATCCAATCCATATAGAGACACAGCGGCTCACACCTTTCTGTACCGCTAAAAGAAGAAGAAGAAGGTTGGGTCGTTAATATTTTAGTATAGGCACTTATTATGAGAAAGATGCCCTTGGGCACAAAATCTCCTTTTTCTGTGGGGGTGCACTCTAGACAATTTGCATATCAAAATACTGAATTTGTTTAGACGAGTCCTGCAGAATGCCAATAAACTGATTTTGAATTTTTAAAAAGGATACCGCCAAAAGGAACATTTTTCTATACAGGAAGCAAAGTATGGGCATGGTGGGTGTCGTTAAAAAGGGGATGTCTGGGGCAATGTATGTGATTAGTTTTATATGATTTTCTTCAGCCTTCTGGAGTAGCAGGATAACGTTTAAATTAACGTAAATGTCAATATCTAATTGCGACTGTAGCCTTTATAATTTTGCATCCTGGAAGATACCTGTAGGCAACATGTGTATCGAATTTCATGATTTTCTTATAGGAGTTCCCCACAGTTCTAATGGAAGTATTATCAATCTTTTGCAGGATTAAATTAATAATAATTGTCAAAACTTTCTCTATTACAAACCGGAAGAAACTGTGGAGTAATCAGCCCAAGTTTGGGCAAACACGCCATAATGATTGGCAAATATACGGGAAAATTGTGCTGTCCGGGTTTCAAACACGCATTTTTTTCGCGATACTGTCCGATTTCCCGTTATCGCAATGTAATCCTGCAATCTTCTCAAGATTGGCTTTCAAAATGTATGACAGTTTTCTGATTCTTGGTTTTGTATGGAGGGAGCTTTATGGATGCAGTTAATAGAGTAGTTGAATAAAGGGTCACCCAATGCATAGGAAACGGTAAACGCTGGATTAAAAAAAGCCTAACAATAAATACGGCTTACGAAAATTTGCCTTTAAAGTAATTTTTCGCTTAAATTATGACTGATTTCTTGCGCACGGCACCTAATTTTCCACAGTAAACTTTTCTAGTGTCTAGTGTTTTAGGGTGAATAAAATATTTGCATAAATCCTCGCTTTTTTGACGTTTTAAAAACCGTCTTGTTTCAGTGTGCCTGTGCCACACTATATTTCAACATGAATTAATTTCTACACACCATTTAACCGGAATGCATCAAATTATCCCTTTGATATTTCCCTATTGTTCTGTCGATGTGATTGACCTCCTCAAGTCAATCCCCGTTGATTGACTTTCCTCGTGTATATACAAAAGCTATCGAGTAGCCCACCCGTTGTGCACTTCAAAAAAGATCATCCGACTAATGTGCACATTCCTCAAAAACTCGTCATTGGACAAGGAACCAACGAACCGCTCAACTGGTCAATAAACTGCTGATTGACCGAACATCTTGCACCCAGGTGGCTTTTCGTTGATTCGATACTGACCAACCTTAACATCTTTAGCCGTGAGGCCGCGCGCTTCTTCACGTTCATTTGCCTCCTGGATACTTGGCCTGGCAAATCAACGCCATTACGAACTGATCACATTTAAAAACGATCTATACGACGCGAGAAATGATGATGGGCCCGATGAGACCCCAAAGGTTTGCTTTTGCTGCATCACAGCGCTCCAATGGGTCCGATGAGTTAGGATGGCTGTTGTCAGTCGCCTTTGTTTGGAACTCCGACATCAAACGATCGCGGTTTTTTGCACACTTTTCGTCATCTGCCCATTTCATTTGAAACATGCTATATGTACATGTGAGCGTACATGTACAAAAATTTATCTAAAGAAAACTAAAATCGGTGCCTTTCCTATTGAATAGCATTATCTGTATGCTCGGACGAAGGAATTACTTCTTCCTGCCGTCTCGCATTTCCCAGCAGATCGACACAGTTTGCCCGTGTGTATAATGACGATGAGGTGAAGGAAGTATGGCGGCATTTCGATGCATCGCCAATCTTCGATCCATTCTAAGATGATCTGACAAAAAACTTCAACGCAGCACTACACATACTTGAGAGATCGATCATGTATGGCTTCACAAGAGGACGTCGTCGTTCCAACAAGTGGAAGTTATGTAAGTTTTGGGATGACTGAATGCTCGTGGGGATAAAAGATAGTCCTGACGATGAACGATGATCTAATGGGAAAAACTCTGATGCAGGAAATTTGATTGTTTCGACGACCTTTTTAAGGAAGATCAATTAAAAGTGGAAGGTAAATTAGTAGCCCCTGACAAACATCTGTGCAAACGTTTTAATTCATCAACACTTATCGCTCAAAAACTCAACCAGGAAACCTATGTTCGAGACATGTACATCACTCCAAATCAAGCTTAGGTAGGCTCTTGCCTGTTTCGTACCAAACAAGGTTCCATTTCCTTCTGGGACAAAGTCCATCCATAAAAATGCATATCGCGATTCTCGCATCTTTATCGCGATCTAGCAAAAATTTTGTACTCAACAAAAACTCATAAGACCGCATTAAGAAGTATTATGTCGTTTGTATGTGCAGCGCGCGAACGCACAAAAACTGGACCTTTGGCATAGCGCTGAAATGACGATAGAACACAAATGCGAGACAACATTCCGTTTTGTACGCAGAAAATTGGAAGATAACGGCCAATGATCCTAGGACCTAGGGGAACGCGCGGCTTGTCGTCGGAAGGCGGCCAGAGGGACGAAGATACCTAAGACTAAAGCCGAACTAAAGTGCATCTTAAGAGGACTTCCAACCCATTGATTACCGCCTAACGGCGCACAGTGGTTCAAAAACGGCATTTTGCGGAAAAAACTACTTTTTACAGTGAAGACGTACAGCTACATTAATGAAATTTGCTGGGTATGTGCTAAGGGTCCAGCCCTTAGTGGAAACTAAAAATAAGAATTATAGACTGATTTTAAGGGGGGGGTCCCCATAGAGGGGAATTTTTTTTTTTTTTTTAATTTATATATGTCACTCAATTGTATCATATCAAAGGGTATTTTGTGCACATCCCATTTTTGAAGTCCTTTCATAATTTCAAATAAACGTAAAGTAGTAAAAAGACGAAGTTTGTAATATGAACCCATTTTTTTTTACTTTTAGAACTACTGCGAGCCCTATGATAATAATATCAATAAGGGCTGCAAATTATGCAGCAAATTTAAGTTACCACCATTAAGAATATGTGTGTCAGTCTCCATAACGATAGGGTAATATTAACCATAATTTATTGAATTTAAAATTGAGATTTTTTGCACTAACCATAAGAAAATCCATGATAGATTATCGAAAATAAGGAAAAACAAGTTTAATTTTTGTTTTTTTTTATTGTTTTGATTTTAAATACATACATATATATATCTTTCAAATAATTAAATTCCATCTTAAGAGACTAGCAAATTTTTAACTTCATCATGAAGCTCAAGAATTTTTTTCTTGGGCTTAATTCGATAACTATTAATAATTGGATCTGATGACATAAGAAGCATGTTCATGACATCCTGGTTAGTTGCAACCCTAGAATATTTCCTAGAATTGTGAAGGCGGAATTTTCGGTAGTCCTTATTCCTTGCTTCCTGGGCTTCCTCCGTTAGCATGCCTATCGGTAAAACTGCCGCACGTATTATTTCACGTCCATGAATAAGAACTCGGTGAACTGAGTGCGGCATGTAATACCAATTGTATAGACGTACATAAAGCTCCGCAGTTTCGCTGCAGTATTCACCAAACTTTTCTGGATCAATTGTTTCGCCGCTGTTGATCGATTCTAAAATTATGGCGAAACGATGAATAAGACTTTCGTCAACACCTGTGATTTCAGCAGTGATGGCAGGGTGTTGAAAAAATCGCCTCGATGTATTTCCATCATTTGCTGTTCCTGCGCCTTGCTTGACTACGTCCACATTCAGCCCTAATACTCGCTTAAATTTGGCCTGCACTTGTTTTTTGGTTTCTTCTCGAATCGCTTTTGTCTCGCTATTGGTCCTCCAAGATTTAAACGGCATATTGTATGCTATATGGAGAATACACTCCATGAATTTAATTCGGGCATGTAATGGGCTCATACCTAACGATATGGCCTTCATTGAAATGTCTTTGAGTTGAAGCAGGTCCAATTTGTTCATCTCTGTAGGTTTGGCTTTGCAAACGCAACATACAGCCATTGATGATGTATCTGTTACAGTTGAAGCGACTTTACCGTCAATCATTGTGAAAATCAACTGATGGTGAACAACTATCGTCTTATTACCAACTGTTACTCGAGACGGTTCCAAGGCAGCAATCTCAGCTTCAATTCTTTCCACTTCGGCCCTTATAACGTCCGGCGTTTCTTTGACAAATTCGAATCTAACCGGCCGACAGAAGCGAGTCGATGACGGTCTCGGATTCCTCCAATATTCAGCTGACAAATCATTTCTTTTTGCCAAGCTTAACGGCACACGTGACGTTAAAAACATATTTGCATCGCAAATATTTTCATCAGAAAATGATTGCTGGTATTCGCTATGCCCGGATGAACCGTCACACCCCCACTTCGTTATCAGGGTAACTTCGTCGTCCATTTCGTCCGCTTCGGCTTCCAATGTTGACTGCAAGATTCCCTGGCAAGTGTGGTCGAGTAACGCTTGAAGTCTTACTTTTCCGCCCTTTTCTGTGATGTCAATGCCGTCGGCGGGATAGCAATTTCTTTTTACCTCCAAAACGTTATGGTAGGCCGGAAATATGTTGAAACCGATTTCCTTCGTTGATTTCCGGAGTACTTCGTATTGGTATTTTGACAGTGAGGCATCGAGAATGAGTGCTAATGCCTTCACTGCCGTATAACCAACTTCATCCGATTTGCCTATCCGCGCAGCAGCATCCGCTATTAATTCGTCCGGGCATTTTTCGCGTAGATGTTGGACCTTGTACCGCTTCGCTCTACTGGAACACGCTTCGTAGGGCTTCTCTGGTCGACCACCGGATGAAAACGATTCTTCCCAACTATTTTCCGAATCGGGAATAGAATATATATTGTTGAGCCATTCTTCATTTTTTTCAAAAAATCTAGTTTTTTTTCGCCAAGCTAATTGCCATCTATTATTGAACCGAGGAACAAATGTTTTCAATAGGTACTGGCGGATATCAATTAAATGATTTGGTTCCAGATGTGCGTAGCTACTTTCAATATACGCGAGCAACTTATCTAGATCGCGCTGGTTATCAATGTACAATTGTGAAAGTTCACGGTATGTAACTTCGAACGTCGACATTCTTAACAGAATTCAAATATAACAAACGGTATGTTCCAAAACGAAATAATGAATTATTCCATTGTGGAGTTGTTATATTTAAAAAATCCATTCATACGATGGATTTTTTTTTTTTTGATTACATCTTCAAAAGTTGAATTTTATGAATTCGCGCAATTGTCACAAATTCTGCTCTAAAAGTAATAAACCCCAGTAATTAGCATCAGTATCATCATCAGCATACACTCTTTCCCATATCCAGGTACCCCTTTCAATAAAAATAAGGTAAGATCTACATTGAATTGCTAATAATAACAAAATTGGATCATGGTCCGAAAAAATGATCGAATATTATGAGTATTATTATTATTACAACAACAGTAAAATTATAGTAAAATTAATTTTAAAAACTATTTAGTTTTGACTTTTAAATAACATTTACCGGCATTCTAAGAAAAGGTATGTATTGGAGTATGGAAACAATAGTGTTGTCGGGATTAATGCCAAATTTAATGTCCTAATATGCTATTTTTCGGAAGGTAGAGGTTCGGTAAAATGCAAATAACTTGGAGGGGCGCAGCTTGCCGCAGCCAATTCTTGTTTTATTAATTAGCTAAGACTCTAACGCGTTTTTTAATACCAATATGAGCACCGCGATCGACCGCGCACGGTTAATTTTTCTCTCCAAAAGTTGAAATCTCCCGAAAAAAAACACCATCTTAACTAAAGGCTATCATTTATGAAAAAAAAAATTTCCCAAATTTTTTTTTTTATTATATTTTATTTCTTGACATCATGGAAAAACATATCCTAAGCATTGGCAATTCTCGCATCTACTGAACAGCAGCCGTGTTAGTTTGAACTTGCCTCAAATTTTAGATGTATATTTGCAATTTCATAAATATTCCAAATTGGGGGCCTCCTGTTGGCATATATGCTTGCCAAAAATTTTTTTTTATTGATATATGTGTTAGTTAGTATGTTTACTTTAAATAAAAGTAATTGAACATATGAAATTAACACTTCACAAAAGGGGGGTTTTTTCCGCTCTTGAACCACTGTGCGGCGCGCCCTCTACCTCGTCGTCTTTCGGGCAATTTTTCCTTCTTTCGAAAACTTTTTAATCGGTCGATCTATCTATCATGGATGGACCCGATTCTGTAGATTTATAGGATTCGTCTGTATTCGTCACATTGTAGAAGAGTTTGCAATGTCGCGTCATGTTGTCGGCCAAACTGTAAGGCTTTTTTGTCCTCACATTCATTTTCTGGTTCACATGTTTTCTGGCAAGTCGTATATGTGCACACGGTGCAGCAGCCCAACACAATCATCATCAACGCGGATCACCTTTAAGGAAGATGGGGAGAAAAACATGTTGTACTTACGAGTGGAAAGATGATGCGCTGTAATTGCAATAGTTACCGTAGTTTGGTAGCGGCATTGACTATTTTTGCGTCCGGTATTCTTTTTAAAAATGGTCGATGCAGGCATTTTTGTGAAATTATCCAATGCCATTGCCATCCGATGTTCTGTCTTGGTTTGGTCGCTATCGCCACTTTTGCTGGCCGGTTTGGCCTTATCCTCGCGGTTCAGTATTATGTGTCGGTGCAGAACTTCGGCTAGTCAAAGATTTTATATGAAAGCGACAAAAAACTGCTTAAATAGTTGTTACGATGAATTCGCAGAAGTAGGTTTAATGACCAACTAGAAGATCCAGAAGAGTATGGATAATGTACGACTCTTGAATGCATCGAAATGGCTGCGACAAAGGAAGGATGCTTTTTTTTAAATATTCGTCTGATGAACATAATTACCAATGTTAATGTAATTCAAGTTCAGACAATGTGATGGAGTGAGATATTCATTCGTACTAGATTCAATTTCGAAATTAGTAAGTAGCAAGCATGTATTCAATCACATCAAATAATTTCCTCCCAAAAAAAAGTAAGCAAGAGTCCTTGACTGACGTATTTAATCAGCTCATTGCTTGTTCTTGTGTTTCTATCCGACGATCAAGGTTTAGATCATTCTGAACGGATGCGGCTGGGACTGTGAAATTTTCAGCAAAATGTCATCCGCAACGTAATCTACCACCCCCATCCATTTTTGGTCAAAAAAAAAAAATTTAAAAATTTTGGAAAATATGACCCCGTTCGCTTTTAGGTACTCAGCGCCCGCTCTAAGGGGGGCAAGCCGGACGGTCGCCCGGGGCGCCAAATTTTAGGGGCGGCTTTTTGACTAGCACTCGAATAAAAAAAATATAAAAGCTAGAAGGAAAAATTCAATATCAGCATTTCCATTGAGTGGAAACGAAACCTACAAATGAAATAAAAAGTTGAAAGTTATGTTTTGAAGATGCAAAGTCCTTGAGAGGCTTTGAAGAGCTCACAATTGATAGAAGGATTTACTGAGTAAGATTTGTGTAAATTGTACGTCTGTGATGGTAGCCCCCACCCCATTTCCGAAGCTATGCGCTATTCAAGTTATACTTAAAAACAGACGGCTTTGCCACGCCAACTGACCGTTAAAGGAAATTGTGTAACATAATTTGTACTTAAAATGAATTGCTAATAAACTTTTATCTATTTATACGTATCTATCATCAAATCAGAAATTAGAGATTTGTGCGCTAATTCCGTCCTCCAATTGAACATTTAATACCTCTTCTTTTGACCAGCATTAAGGATTATATTTGATCTTTCTATGCTTGATCCCTTGTTCTTACCATACGGGAGATCAACCTAATTTTTAAAAAGAGGACGAAATTATAGAACGTAATCTTATTCTCTCTTCATTACCGTAACTCCTGGTGGAGCATGGTTCGTTGATGACTACCGTGTGTAGTCATCAACGTTACAAAGACAACTGAATTCGGAGTGTGAGACGGTTGGCAGCCATACCACTTCCTAGTCGCATTGTTAGTTTATTGTTCTACGCAGCGCCCGCTCTAGCAATTACGCCGCCCCGGGCGAGAGGACAAATTGGAAATTGCTGCCCCTTTGGTACTAAACCAGGCAAATTGATGTAGATAGTACATGTTATGTCGTTGTTGTAGAAGAGATTTTTAGTCTCAAATCGAGTAATTTTGGCAGTACTTGGCAAGTCGTTGTAACACATCAGTTCCACGATGGCTGCCGTAGGATAACATATCGACACAAAAACCCAGCCAGCATCGGCGTCATATACCGTGAACATAGCCACAAATAAGCTTTACTTCATGAATCACGAATCGGCATTATGTATCGATAGGGACGCATTGAAAGTTAGATACATGATGGTCAGCTGAAGGAATGTCGACGGATCATGCATATATTAAATATAATGGTATTCTCCTCAAGTGTGATTTTTGTTGCTGGGGTGATTAGAATCACGAATAAAACATAATCATTCGTATAGTCTGGCTGGAGTAGTGGTTAGGGCGCGCTCCTTCAGTGCATTGTGTTATGCGTTCGAGACTCACCATCGCACGTGTTTTTTTTTAACTATTCATTGATGCATTGAATATATATGATACTTAACTATTACAAAATGTTTACGAATAACGATTTTATAATGATTATCCGCAATAAAACGCAAATGCGCATATACATGAAATAGGGGGACATCGTGATATACTGCTTGTATGAAAACGTGATGAATGAATAAGCAATATGTGCTCACGCGTGTTGCATGAAATAATGATTACAAATGTGATAAATGCTGGCTGGGATGGTCAGCTGAAGGAATGTCGACGGATCATGCATATAGAAAATATAATGGTTTTCTCCTCAAGTGTGATTTTTGTTGCTGGGGTGATTAGATTCACGAATAAAACATAATCATTCATATAGTCTGGCTAGAGCAGTGGTTAGGGCGCGCACCTTCGGTGCATAGGGTTATGAGTTCGAGACTCTCCGTCGCCCGTGCTCTTTTTTTTTAATTATTCTTTGATCCATTGAATATATATGATACTTAACTATTACATAATGCTTACGAATAATAATTTTATAATGATTATCCGTAATAAGGTGCAAATGCGTATATTTATTTATTTATTTATTTGAAAAACACAGTGGGGATCGAACCAACACTATAGTTATTTAAATTGGTACCTATACGTAATTACAAAATTTCAAAACAGACTTTGAATTTACTTGAAATTTCGAATAAACCATTTTTTCGGTTTCAAATACTTTTCTATCAACGTCACTTCTAAGATACAGTTTTTATATCTTTAAAGAAATTTAAAATTTGGTTTTTCATTGAAAACTTTAAAAGCAATTTTTAAAACGGTAGTTTTAACTAATGAATCTGCCAAGTTGCTTTAGTGTGATTGCTTTCCAATGGCATGTTATTACTTTTGTCATTGGTAGTCTAAACATGTTTGGGAGAACAATCTTTTAAATTAAATTAACTTACTGCTTACTTTTTATTGTATATAAAATTGTAACTGTCATATATTCAAGAAAAATAATAATTATTCTCTTTTTAAACAACGAATGTTGATTTTCAAATTTTCCAAAAAGTCGTAGAATGAAAAAATCAAATCTTTAAATCAACCGTTGCTGAAAGATCAAAATACAACAAAAAATGCCTCTCTTCCCTCTGATATTCAGATGCCTAAAACTCTTTTGAAAATCAGCCGTCTCAATTTTAGTATGAAGAGGTGATTAATATTTTGGATTAAAAATTATCAATTTATGAAATTTATTTTCCTAATCGGTTTTCCAATCTGGATTTTTAACATTTATTTGCCCATTGCACATTTTATGAAACTCTTTATTAAAAAATTGTCAGACCAAGAGACAAGAAAAAAAACAGTGCTTGGTTTTGAATATTAGCCCACAAAGAATCGATTCTAAGTGGCCTTTTCGTAGATTCATTTTCAATAATAAATTGTTACAAGTATTTAAAGCTGTGAAATAACGGTGACACACACAGTTCTTCACTTATGCCTCTCGCCGAGGTAGAAACACACTTCAGGCACTGCTCCCAAATGTATCTCATGAGAAGGATAAGTGATATATCTGGCGTTGAAATTCGGTTTTCCACGGCATTCAATGTGTGTGAACTTAATGGATTTAACTTAAAAAAAAATATATTTGCCCCAATTTTGCCGCCCTAGGAAAATCCGCACAAATAAATTAAATTATCAATGGTGGCTGTGGGCAAGAAGTTTAACACAGGATATATTTTTAACGCTTTTATGTGCTCAGTCTTTATCCAACTAGTTATTTCTCATTTCTTATGATTTTGTCGGAGGTTTAATATTTATTTAGTGGAATGATTTCCTCTGATTCAACAGACTAAACAAAAATATTAGGCCGCGACCACGCTGATCCGGGTTAGCAAAACTGCGCGCAAAAGATCAAAGTTGTGGAAAACACACGCCTAGAAGGAGCAGAGATGATTGGGAGTTCAATTTTACCATTTGTTCGGTATTCGGTCAACTGCTGGCAGTGTGGTCGGGGGAATTCAAGGTACCGATTTTTAGAACATTTCGCTTTCAGTTCTTGAAAAAAGAATTTTCATTCTTTTTACTACCACTAGCGACACTTTCATCCGTACATGAATGTAGCCGAAATTATCAGAAACACCAAACTTCTCCTTATGACTATGGATAACAGAACAAGCCAAATTACGACATCATTCTACAATAAGTTTCTTTTTAAAGAGGAACTTAATTAGCACAAAGCTGAGCTTCAGAGCCTAGCAAGGTTCTTGCATCTTTAAAACACAACTTTCAAATGAGAACTAATGATATAGTTGATAAATTAAAAAATTAATGCGTTTCTTAAATGAGAAATTGATGTGATAAGTAGGTAAATAAGTACTTCAACGAAACCTTATTCCTTATTTTATTTCGCCCCTTTTTATTTCATCTGTAGTCTCCATGGTTTCCTTTTCACAAAATCTAAGTATAAATTGATTTTTTTCTTTCAGCTTTTCCATTTTTTTATTCGTGTTTTATCCGAAATACCACCCCTGAAATTTGGCGCCCCGGGCGCCCGCCCGGCTTGCACCCCCCCCCCCCCTTAGAGCGGGCGCTGGTTCTACGATAAAAATATTTCTTATCATCTTCTTCTGAATAATAAACTTGCGACGAGTCGTGCCGAGTTTGGAAACTCGTTTCTCTATGAGTGTCTATCTACACTAAACACATAAGAGCGACTAAAACAAACTCTCTTGTGAGAAATTTCATACCCATGCAGGAGTTTTGAAAACTTCTATAAACACTTGGCGGCAATTTGACTTCAATTCGCCCGGTCTCCTCTTGGACGAATCGCCTCAGTTGGTTCCAATTGCATTGATTCAACTAGCATTTAAAGGACAAATTTCGAACAAAGATGTTTGGTTTTCATCTCATCTTCATGAGGGATGGAATCACAGTACTACACATTACCAGAGCCGCAGTAGCAGTACTTCCTTCTTTCCTGACATGCTAAATCAGGACTTGGCTTCATTCCCCCGATTTAGCTACACTCTAAAAAAATTTACTCCAATAATAGGAGGAAACTTTTTTTCCTTCTATGATAGTGGTAAATTTACACTATGATATGAGCGAGAGTAATTTTACACTTTACGGTGTAAATATTTACAACAAAATTACTTACATAAATAAGTAAACTTACTCTTAGAATTATGTAAATTTAAATCAGAAATAAGCAAATTTGCACTGGAACAAATGTAAATTTACACCGGCGAAAATGTAAATTTACATCTGGGCTTATGTAATTAATTAATAATATTTACGGCAGCCGGTTCTTCGATTTTAATCGTCCTGGAGCTAGTCGTTATTCCAACGGTCAGGAGCTGGCACACCCCCTTCGGTTCAACATCAAAAAACGCTATAACAACAACAATAATATGATGCTCACACAAACGCACTTCGGACGGAACAGACTAACTGCACACAGAACAAGCCACTTGACAAATACAGGAAAATGCAATAATTCACAAAACTATTGTAGCACACTCAGTTTTACACAAATGTAGGTGTAATTTTCACACCAAAATCGCAATATTACATGAAAATTACACAAAAATAAAGTAATGGCACATCTTCACACCAAATGTGGTGTAAAATTACACCAAAATAGAGAAATATTAAAAAATCTGTGTAATATTACACTATTTTGTGGGTTTACTAGAAATTTGGTTGAAAAATAAACGTTTACTGTAATTTTGCGAGAAAAAAGGTGTAAAATTTAACGAATTTTCGATGTAAAATTCAACCTTGTTTTTACAGTGTAGCTCTGAACTTCTTCTTTATAAAAATTCTCAATATGGGCGCAGGCTGGATTTCCTCAAGACATAAACATTTTGTCAACATCTTGCCCCTAGCCCGGAATTTTTTTAGTGGGTCGGAGGGTATGTCATTCTCACTAAACTATATGACAATAAACATATATTTTTAGAAAAAGGGTTAAAAATTTGAGAAAGGTAAATCCATAGCGACCTATGTCCTTTTAACGATAAATGGCGTCTACATGAGTATTACTCTTGAATACATCACATGACCTTTGTCACAAAATTTATCCCTTGCAGACGAAATGTTTTTAAATCCATTAACTTCCCAAAGGAAACTTACGTTAGGAATCCTTTATTCAAACGGTAAAACATGGCGGACAGCAAAAACTCTATAAAGTAGACATTTAAGCCCAGAAGTCATGTATAGTGATGAAACACGGACAATAGGGGCTTTTTGGCGGCGAAATATTTTCTTGAATTAGGTTGGTTGGGCAACATGATCGGAAACATAGGTGGTTAGGATCCTCACAAAGAGAACTTAGGTTGTCACTTAGGGCATAATTTTAGTTTCGAAAGGCTAGGTCACGCAAACGCGGATAGGATATGGATATGATGATGTTGATGACACCTACCTTGATGACATGCGGGTGTTCAAGTTTCGGATATCAAATGCCTAAAACCGCAGTCTCAATAGAATTGTGCGGATGATATACTTTTAGAATCCCTGTCTCGGAATAACTGAGACCACCAGACTGAAATCTTCCTTAAAATTGCGATTAAGACCAGGCGCCAACTGAACACCACCAACACGCAGGTTTGTAGTACTGAAATTTTCATACGTAGAGCATGGATTTTTATGAGATAGTACAGCAGTAAGAAAGGAATGTATTCTTGATCAACCGGCAGCCAGAGGGAGGGAGGGTCAAGCGCCACTCCCTGCCCTGCCTCCCCAACCTCCTGGGCCACGCCTATGATTCTCAAGATGTCGCATTAATGAAAATAAACCGCGCAAGTTCCACACTGAAGAAATGCAGCTAATTGGAGTTTATCGACTGCGCAGTCTGCAAGGATGTTATGGGAAACTACTCATGTACTTCATCGACGTACATAAATCTGCCTGGTATACTCGTATATCACCTAAGGGGCGGCAATTTGTCCTCTTGCCCGGGGCGGCGTAATTGCTAGAGCGGGCACTGTAGGTACTCCCCCTGTGCAATTTTATCTCCTTTCAAAATGCCAAACACAGTTTTTTGTCAAGACAATTATTTTTAAAAATATTGTTGAAAATGTAAAAAAAAAGAGAAAAACTTTGCTCTTTTTCAAAAAGAAAGCGAAAGAACGGTAGTATTCCATTTATTCTGAGATAAGGCATTTTTTTTGTAAAGTTTTACTGGCGTAAGAGTACTCATTCGTATACATTATTTCAATTAAACATGTGTGTTTTCAACCAAAAAACTGTTAGAATACACAAATTCATGCAAATTGTCAAACTTTTAATTAAAATGAAAACAAAACGGAATGAATAAAACTCAAAAAAAAAAAAGTTGACAAAAATAAACTTTTCATGAGGTACATACATGATTTCTGACAAACCCCAATAATGAGATATGTGCATTTTTCAAATTTCGTTGCACTCATCATCATGATAACATTTTCATGAAATGTCATTTTAAATATGAATGTAATGTATGTATGTAATGTATTTTTTTAAGGATTTTATTTTCTGATTTCAGTAGAGCGTGATGGGAGTATAACTTTCATCATTATGTTTCTATTCCTACCCTTCATTTTACAAATGAAAGGCTACGCCGCATATGTATCTATTAACTCTGCGATGGATGTTTGTAAGGCATTAAGGCTCATTTCGATGATACACCCGCTGTATAATGCATCTATAAACATTTGCACCGGCAGGGGAGGCAAACCGGGCACTTGGATTTAGTTAAAAACATTGGTTTGTGATGAATTCGTCCATAAAATTGAATGTGCCACAAGCAATAAAAATTTGTTCTAACATTAAATATTTTGTATATAACTTCAAAATATGTATACATACACTGCTGGTCAAAATAATAGGTGTGAACTAAAAAAATTGAAAAAAGTAGTAAAAACAGCAACAATATTCTTTACTATGAAAAATATCAATTTGGAAATCTAGTAGCACTATATTTTGAATGAAACTGAGGAATCCTCACGCGGAAACCGTGTGTTGTCATAGGTAACGGCTCCTTCATTTGCTCAATCTTCAAATTGAGTTGGACAAAAAAATAGGTGTGCATGGTTTTCTTTATACAGAATATCCATTTTAAGAATTATTCGGTTGTAGAAGGTGAGATATTGAGAAAAATAAATCAAATGAAGGCATTATATCCACACTCTAATGCAATTTAAAAACTAAAACTAACATTAGATGGGTCGAGGACGTCACTGCAGTCTAGAGGAGGAGAAGGCTTGTTCGTCAGCTCCGAGATGAAGGAAGAAGTTACAAATTTATTGCCACATCTTTGGGAACGTCCGAACATTTCGTAACCAATGTCCTGAAACCAGAAAAAACTCTTGGAACTCGTGGGGCACCTAAAAAATCTTCACCAGTGACCGACCATCGAATCGTTACATTATCCAAACGCGACCCATTCAAATCGTCAAGGACAATTGCGACCGAGATTGGGAATGTCATTTCATCACAAACCGTTCGACGCCGATTGGCTAGCTCGAATTTGCCCGGTAGGATTGCTCGCAAAGTTCCTCTGCTTAGATCCGTGAATTTGAAGAAGAGGAAAAATTTCGCGTCGGCTCATAAAACATGGTGCGGTCCACAAGGCGAAAAGAAATGGCGGAATATCCTTTTCAGCGATGAAACGAAAATCATTATATTTGGTAACGATGCAGGAAGAAACGTTCGTCGTCCTAAGGAAAAAGAAGAAGACTATTATGCTGCCTTACGCTGAGGATAATATGCCTCTTTTGTGGACATTTCAGCAGGATAACGATCCGAAGCACTTATCACGATTGGTCAAAGCTTGGTTCGAGGAGCAAAGTGTGAACGTTTTGGAGTGGCCAAGTCAGTCCCCCGACCTGAATCCAATAGAAAACCTTTGGGGTGAGCTTAAAAGGCAAGTGTCAAAAACGGATTGCCAAAATAAAAAGCAATTCTGGGAAAATATCCAAAAGGTTTGGTACAATATTACCCTAGAAACTGGCCGGAAGTTGGTATCGTCCATGAACAGAAGAATTGATAAAGTCATGGAGAATAATGGCGGATATTCTGGGTATTAACTGTGGTCTACCAAAACTAACATCAACTGTCATCATAAGGGACGAAATAAAATTTTATTACTTAATTCTGTAATCACACCTATTATTATGACTAGTCGAAAATTGTTGTTATGCCTTATTTATTAAAAAAAAAAAATAAGTTTTCATTCAGTTTTCAAACTCATTTTTGTTTGGTGCAACAATGAAGTATGCTGAAGTTCTAAACTAACTGAATTTTGGTGGTATAATAAAGAAATATGTGATAACCAACCATGTTTGGAAAATAAAATGCGTACACCTATTATTTTGGCCAGCAGCATAAAACAAAGAGCAAAAAATTCCACAAAAATCCAATTCATATGGTAAATGTCTTGGTTGCAAGCTATCTTTGGCGATGAACACTTTATACACTTTTATACGTTTAATTTATTTTAGTGTGAGCGTTAAATCAAAATTTCCTATATTTTGTCTCTGGTTTCGTACGAAGCTATCATAAATCAGTCAGCGAGGGACCAGAATGGTCGTTTTCGGTACTGGATAAAATCAACCAGAAGTTGATTTGGGAATGGTATACCAAAAGATTGGCATTGAACCGAGGAAAAAAGAGTACGGATCCGTTCATTAAGGTGAAAACCTTTTTATTGTACCATTCTCATGTTGAGATACACGAGTCCCTAGCTTCTTAATTGTCTCACCTACGTTAATTATTTTATTTAAACTAGGGGGCTTCGCCCCCTGCTCGCTACGCTCGCCAACCAACCGTTCGCGCTATGCTCGATTGCCGCACTTTCCAATTCCAGGAAATTGATGAAAGTGGGCCTGGTGTTGGGGGCGTTTCCGCACCCCCCTCTCGACAGCCCTGCTCCGCATCCCCACGAAAATGTCTTCAAGAAACAAAATCAAAATCGCGAAAAACCCCATAATATTTCTCCTTTTTTATATGTATTTGCGAAAAATTGAACTGCTCAAGGTCAAAAACTTGCACTGAGCATAAGAGGATCATCCTGTCAAACATATAGAACAAAATTGGAACTATCGCCAATGTCCCATTTCGATATGTAAATTTGACTTAGATATGTTTTGTGTCATCAAGATAAACACATTTGTGTAAAATTTGGTTAAAATTGCTGCGCAAATAAAAAAGTTTTTCTTAGAAGAACCTTATTTGGGGGGTTAGGTTTATATGGCAGCCCCATGACCCCATTATCCAATTTGATCAATTCTTAGATATGTTTTGTGTCATCAAGACAAACACGTTTGTGTGTAATTTGGTTGAAATTGGTGCACAAATAAAAAAGTTTTTCTTAGAAGAACCTAATTTGGAGGGTTAGGTTTGTATGGCAGCCCCATGACCCTTTATCCAGTTTGATCCATTCTTATATATGTTTTGTGTTATCAATAGCAACGTATTTGTGTGAAATTTTGTTGAAATTGCTGCACAAATAAAAAAGTTTTTCTTAGAAGAACCTAATTTGGGTAGTTGGGTTTATATGGCAGCCCCATGACCCCATTGTCCGATTTTACCGATTCAAACATACAAACTGCCTGGAGCAAAAAGAAGCATTTGTGCAAAATTTCAGCTACATAGCTTTTAATTTGACCGAGAAAACGCGTCGCAACAGACGGACAGACAAACGGACATCGCCCAATCGACTCCCCAAGTCATGCTGATCATACTTTTTATATGGTCGGAGTTGCTTCCTTCAATGCGTTACAATCTTCATGACAAAGTTAATATACCCTTTCACTCTATGAGCGAAGGGTATAAAAAGTCAAAATTAAGTGATATCAATTTAATTCACAAAATAACGAACGTAATTACATTGGTCAATACAAATACGATTTAGTCAAGCTACATGTAATATATAACTAGAGCCCGGATTTTCGTGCAGTAAAAAATTGAAAAACGTGCAGTAAAAATCCCGAAACGTGCAAAATCGTGCAATATAAATGCCCGATTGTGTATTTAACGTGCAATATGGAAAAAAGTCATTTTTTAAGCAGGAAAAGCATTGAAAAAAATATAGAGGACGCTCTAAAAAATAAAATAATTTTGAATTCAAATGCGGTAGGTACACTTTCAATATTTTAACCGAACATAAACTTCTCACCATAAAATGCTGTCTAGATTAGCTCATTTAAATATGGCGGCTGAAATCTTGGACCGGTTTTTACTTAGGATCCATCGCAACCTTTGTGCTTATCTAATTCGTGAATGCATTGTCTTCAAAGGGGCAGATTTTCTTATATGTATTTACGTTTAGTTAACCACCAGATTAAGATGCACTCTAAAAACAACAACTGCAAAATTGTGTGGAAATCCGTTGGCATTTGATTTAATTTCCATAAAGTGCATCACTTTCTTTAGTTTTATTGTTTTTTATTTCACCAAAACGTTTAAACATTTCGTCCTTCACGCCATCAGAACCTTCTAAATTAGCACGAATTACGAGTGCGGCTGCTCGAGCTTCCTTAGAGGTCAGTACTGAAACTACTTCCGATACTTCCTCGTCTTCTTCTTCAACGTTGGCATCCGATCTCGCCATAGCTGCAGTTTCATCTTCAATTATATCTTCCTCTGTTTGAAAATCGTCTGTCGCTAAGCATTCGTTTACTGCAACGAATTCTTCGAATTAAATCGTTCCCATGTCTCGAGATAAAGTTGCCAATTCTTCATTCATATTATTGGAACTTATTTCAACAGGCTCTGCATTGCTAGAGAGAAATCCACAAGCCCTGTAGCAATTCTGCAATGTAGCTTCTGTTACGCTCTTCCAGGCTTTTTCGATTAAACGTATTGCTTCCAATACAATAGGTTTAAATTCTTTAGTTCCATCTAATTCTCTTGTGATTTTCCTTATGAGTTCCTACCTGTAAAATACCTTAAAATTTTCGATGATTCCTTAGTCTAGGGGTTGTAATATTGATGTTGTATTCGGAGGCAGAAGTTGAATTTTCAAATGTTCCAATCCGTCAGGAATAATGTGCAAGGGGTGGTTATCAATAAACAATAATACTCGCTTATTTTTGTTTTGCAGCCCCTTATCCCAGTTTTTCAGCCCTATTTGAAAAAATTAGAGACCACATCCAATCCTTCTGATTAGCTACATAAAGGAGTGGTAGTTGCCGATTACCAAGCGTTTTCTTTTTCTGTTCCAGTTGAATTGACAGCAAGTAGAATAGTTAGCCTCTCCTTGCTCTGTTTTCTACCAAAGCAGGGAACGTTTCAAAAATTCAGAGTTTTATTTGGTGTACGACAAAAGAACAGTCCTGTTTCATTAGCATTATAAACTTCCCCTGATAAATAATCTTGGGTAAAAAGAACCAATGGTTGCTTCCAGAAGTTGCATGCAGTCATATAAACTAACACTTAACATAAATTTGTCCTTGTTTTTTAAAATTGTTTACAATGTATTCGCTGAAATTTTGAACTCGACGACGATTCCAGCTTTCGAATGCGATCCTCGGTTTTTTATAGCTTCAATTAAGCGAACCCCTGTGGTTTTTGGGGTTAGAATTATACCACAGCGATCCCGGCTTGCCGTAGAAGGCGACTTGAGGGATAGGGTATGTAGGCTTGTATCCTGCGTACCTGAAATTTAATTTACACTCGAAACATTAAACGAGCCTCGGATACCTCGGACTGATTCAACGGCAACGACTTTTGGCTATAAACAACGGACTACGATCGGTTTTTGGAACGTTCGGACGATGTGGGGTGACTGTAATAACACAAGGCTCACAGAAGTCGAACAGGAAATGACCGCATACAACATCGCTATACTAGGACTGAGCGAAACAAGATGGCTCGGATCGGGGGCGACTTTATCACCAAGCTCTCGCACTGTATTGCTCTACTCTGGAAGTGAAGACGATAATTCACCTCGGCAAGCGGGCGTCGGAATCCTTTTGACTAGGAATGCATGCCGATCCCTTATCGACTGGAAACCTATCTCCGACCGTATCATCACAGCCAGATTCAAATCCAGAGTACGAAACATCACAATTATTCAGTGCTACGCACCGACTGAACCTTCAGACCAATCCGCAAAGGACGTTTTTTATCAGCGACTAGGCGACACCTTTGATAGGGCTCCCAGGGGTGACATCAAAATTATAATGGGGGATCTCAACGCCAAAGTCGGTACTGATAATTTAGGCTTGGAACATCTTATGGGCAATCACGGGCTTGGCGACAGGAAAAACAATGGCGAAATGTTCGTGGAGTTCTGTAACTCTCGGCAACTAGTCATTGGCGGAACGTTGTTCAAGCATAAACCCTGCCACCTAACCACTTGGATTTCTCCTGATGGCAGAACAGAGAACCAAATTGACCATATTGCTGTTTCTAAGACATGGAGAAACTGCCTCTTAGACGTCAGGTCGAGGCGTGGGGCTGATGTTGGCAGCGACCACCATCTTGTTATCGCGAAATTTCGCTTACGAACGGCAGCGATTCAACGATCTCACAACACGCGAATCTTGCCACGATTTAATGTGCAAAAGCTAAAAATTCCTCAACTAAACGTGCATATTCGACCGCCTTGCACGAAAAAGCTTGTGCAGCAACATCTCTTCAGAATCCTACAATTGAAGATAGATGGAATTTTTCAAAGGATTCTTTTATTTCATGTGGCGAAGCGACTGTGGGAAGATTGGATCGAGGTAGGAGACCATTTATCAGTGATGCTACTTGGTCTCTTATCTCAGCACGCAAAAGAGTTAAGGAACAGATTAACTCTGCTGCTGATGATTCAGCTAAAAATCAACTTCGTGCTGAATACCGTTCACTACAAAAAGGCGTGCAGAGAAGTGTGAGGCGTGATAAGCGTACTTACATCAACGCTTTAGCGAAGGAGGCAAATGATGCGGCTTACCGTGGTGAAAGCGGTACCCTATTTAAGCTAATTAAACCACTAATTGGCTAATCGTTCACAAAGGACCATCCTGTGAAAGATAAAGAAGGGTTACTGCTTGTTACTGAAGAACAGCAGCTTCAGACATGGAAAGAGCACTTTTTTGAGGTCCTCAACAACCGTTTTGGGCCTGCAAGTGCATCTTCATCGGCAGAAGAAGACGTCCCTCCAGTAGCCAGTATTAATTCCAGACCACACTCTAAGACGGAATTAAAGCGGGTTATCGAATCTATGGACGCCGGTAAGGCCCCGGGGATAGATGGAATTCCGGTCGAACTATTTAAAGCGGATTCGAATGCTACAGCGGATATTCTGATTCCCCTCATCAGAGAGTGTTGGGAAACCGAAACTCTTCCAGTAGAATGGAAAAAGGGCGTAATTATTAAAATTTCCAAGAAGGGTAACCTTAAGGATTGTAATAATTGGCGCGGTATTTGCCTACTTCCAGCTGTATCCAAGCTGATGGCTAAAATTATTTTGAACCGGATCAAGGATGAAGTTAGTCTGGCTGGTCTAGCGGTTAGTGCGCGCACCTTCGGTGCACAGGCTCATGAGTTCGAATCTCACCGTGTTCCATGGTGTTTTTCAAACTCACGAGCTTGTGACGGACTATGATCTCACTCAGATGTTAAACGAGTACCCATTTATGGGGATAAATAACACTGCTGAGCGTGATGCTGATCTCATTACCTCAACAAAAAAAGCAGATAAGATCTTGGAAATAGGATGTCACTAACACATCCTGCGGCCTTAGTCCAATGCTGGATTGTCGCGCCTGTTATTTATTTAAGGATGAAGTTGATCGCACTTTAAGCAATGAACAGGCTGGCTTTCGTGAGGGTTTTTCATGTAGCGACCATATAAACACACTCCGAATTATTATTGAGCAATCCGCCGAATGGAGATCCCCATTACACCTCATGTTCATTGATTTCGAGAAGGCGTTCGATAGTGTTGATCGGGAGTATATTTGGAGAGCTCTTCTTCGGAGGGGCATACCAGATAAAATAATTTTCATCATCAAGGAATCTTATCAGGGAGCCCAATGTCACGTTTTGCACAAATCAGATCCTTTTGAGGTGCACAGTGAAGTGAGACATGGTTGCATTTTATCACCTATTCTTTTCCTCATAGCCATTAACGATGTACTAGTGAGCGCGCTTCAAAACCAAAGGAAAGGTATCAGATGGAAAATGTTTGATTACCTGCAACACCTGGACTATGCTGACGATATTTGTCTGCTTTCAAATAAAAAGGAGGATGTAGCTCAAATGGCCGATGCTCTGCATTGAGAAAGTCGTAATGCTGGGCTCAAGATAAACGCTGCCAAGACCAAGTACTTGAGCTCCCATCCTGGGGGACCTGGACGGAATTTGTGTTTCGGGCCAGGCAGTCGAAAAAGTTGACGAATTCTCCGGATCTTCAATTCTATTGTAATATCTGTGCTTCTTTATGGCTGTTCAACTTGGAAGGTGACCAACGAGACAACAACTAAGCTGCAAACTTTCGTAAACCAGTGCCTACGGCACTGGCAATGGATAGGTCATACTCTCCGAAGAGGGCCAACAAATATTGCAAAGCAGGCCCTAGATTGGAACCCTCAGGGAGCCAATGCTAGACGCCGTGTTGGACGACCAAGAAACACGTGGAGAAGATCGGTTAGCGAGGCTGCTTCATTAAACAAACAATGGTCAGACCTAAAGACGATGGCACAGAACAGAACGAGGTGGAACCAGAGAGAAAGAGAGAATTAAGCGAACTTTATCCGAAAGAGAAAGTGTTTTACATTTTCTTCCAGTCATTATAGCAAACTAGACAAATTCTCAGGGAGTTTTTTAAACAATAAGACAAACTGACAACAAAACACAAACTGGAAGATGACAATATCATTTCGTAAACCGCTTGCATTTTGCACGCAATTTCTAACGGTGAATTTCCACGATTAACGGAGACTCTTAAAACATCAAAATTCGAGTTGTAAAGGTTTCCTTTATTGTGTTGTTTTTTCGTTTCTAAATTGACATTCTCTTTCGTGTTCTAGTGGCTTAAATGCATTCAACGTTAAACTGTACAATTTTTCGAGTAGTAAGGAATCTAAAACAATTAAAATTCGAGTTGTAGAGGTTTTCTGTTTCCTTGTTTTTATGTTCCAAACCATTTTCTTCGAGGAACAGAGGTTTATGCCTATTTATTTGCCCGAATTCGTATTCGAGTTATGTATACATTCAATCGAATTATTGAGTTTGGAATGACGAGATTTACATAGAAAATTCGTGGGACCAGAAGAGTTCTTCGAGATATTGGGGTATTCGAGCTGTTCTGGTTCGAGTTGTCGAGTCTCGACTGTAGTTTTGTTTGTTTGTTTAGTTTCGCCATGAGTTTTTGTTTCCTGTATGCACACGTTACTTATAGCACACACTCAAAGATAAAATGTTTTTCAGTGTATTTTAATGTTATATGGAGTTCCATCTCTATTCCAATTACTTACTTTATGATACGACTTCGGCCGTTTTTAGATATTGAAAAAGTAGGCTTCTCTCCCTTTTAAAGAAGAAAGAACATACTCGCGTTTTACAATCGCTCGAGGTTTTTAAAGCAGAGTGCTCAGATGCAAACACTATATGCACTATCGGAAAGAATGTTTTCATTACATTGTACGGAGGTACACGTAACGACACATCACTAAGCGATTTCCGCTTCAAACTTTTTGCTCGCGCAGGAACGAAAATTAAAGCTGATCTTGCTGCTTTGCCTACCACCGAATCAGCCGCTGATCATCATTCCTTACGAACGTACCACCAAATACAGACTTGGCTCGGCAACGTTTTAAAACCAGAAAACTTCGGCTGGAAGCGAACCCAGGTGGGATTGGAGCCTGTGATGATTTCGGGAGAAATCATCCCTTCATACCTCTTAAATATTATTTCGTGCTCTTGTAATAACACTGTGGGACATCATGGGTTGGTAGGAAGGCCGGCCTTGCATGTACCAATATCGCAGTCATAACCGAAGACATAAATGATGAAGATTGCTACGATGACATTTGTGATCTTCCAACTTTGGTCCCCTCCACAACCAAGTATATCTGTATATCATATTCAGGATTATACCGAAGAAGATAATAAAAACGTACCCTCATCACAAAATAAGCCATCCAAAATAAGAAGAAAGTAAATTACTTTATCCCATTGGTGAACTGCCAGATTTTCGGGAAACCTTACTTTATGGGGGTGAACCTATTTCAATTTCCGCTACTGTATTACAAATACAAATACACTCAGAAAAATTTCAATGGGAAATCCCATTAAATTAATCATTTTGTCCCATTATTTTTAGTCAATAGGAAAAATCAGATTACTTTAAAAATATAGGAACCATTACATCAACTCGATAAATATCCGTTTGTTTTAATAGTTGACTCATTTTAAAATAACCACATGATCTAGTTATTTTCCAATAGGATATATCTTATTGAATTAATAGGATCAACCCTATGTAATAAAAAAAAATCGTTTCACTCGTAGTCTTATCGAACTATACTTTTTATATATTCCCATATTATTATACCTTACACGCTTCGTCATTGTGGATTTTTTTAAGAATCACGATATTTGGCAGGGCCGAGTATTGAACATCCGATTTGCTAGTACTCTTTAAAACTTACCAAGTCACAGGTAGGCAACCGAACGATCTCGGCTACGGAGCATGATGTTGGTTAGCTTGCAAAATACATAGGCTTGCAATTCAACTAAAAGGCCTATCCCAATAATGCAATAGGACGTCATATAAAACAAATGGGATCCATCCTATTATTAGTTAATCATATCAGATCTTGTAAATTTAATGAGACAAACTGATTGAAATATAATCTGATGTCCCATTGGATTTACAGGACACATTTCATTCCATACAAAATATCTCAATAGGATTCTTCCAGTTATATTAATTATTGCATCTGTTTACTTTTGTGAAGAAATCTGGTAAATTGCCGTCCAATTAAAATAATGGTACAAATACTTTTAAATTTACGGGGCCCATTTTTCTGAGTGTAGATATCAATTTCGAAGTCTACAGGGGTAGCTCAAATAAAGAGCGCAACTCGCCATCCTAACTGCATCTGCAACAAATTATACCTATAAGTATGTAGAACGCATAGTTACTTCGGAATGCTCACCTTCTTTCGGGTATAGGCTGCGGCTGATCGTATCGACTTAATTTTTTCTGGATTGTAGGGAATCCAATAAGGTACAAGTCCATTCCTATTAATTTTTGCGCGAAAATTCACCGTTATCGACTTATCGACAGTTTTGACTTGAAATATTATATTTCAAGGAAGGTGGGTAGCTACCTTGACTTCAAGTGAGGTTGACTATAAAAAATTTCAAGGTCTCCTTGAGTTTCTCCTTAAATCAAGGATGCATTGCCTCGTGAATATAAATGATTTCTATGAAAAAGTATGGAAAATGACATTTAATTTAATGAACTTCGGCATCCATGACTTGAGTTAAGGAATGTTCATAAATACGGGCCTTAGTATAGGTTCTGTAAGCAAAATTTGGACGAAATACGTTGAAAGTCATGCCATGAGTTTTGTCATTGATGAGAAATATGCGTCACATCTGCGAAGTTCAAGCTATAAAAGTCCAACATAAATACGATGCACACGAAAAAGTGGAAATGCGGCAAGAAATGCAAACTCTCATTTGGTAAACAATAGTGTAGTGAACCTAGCACGGTACTATAACGTATGTACATACTCGCATATGCGGAGGACAGTCAGTCAGAAATGGACGAAACGACACAATAAGGGAGGCCAATTGAAGGGAAGTCACTTAATATATTTTTTTTTTCTCTAGCCCGGCTGTCCATCCTGTGCAACATATCGCTAGACCAATAGACGATGTTGATGGTGGTATGACCAATGGTGAAGCTATACAATACCCTCTCAAGTGATTGTCCTCTTCCTTCTCTTCACTAAACATCCAAGCCAACAAATAATGTTGAACGTACATTATAGTCCGCTAGCGACTAAATGGAAAAAAAGACGCGCAATTCCACTCTTGTTCCAAGTCACTTTGTGGTCGAAGAGTCCAAAAGTGATTGACAGTCCAAATATTTATTTTGCATAGCAATTAGATGAATGACCATCGACATGTATGGTGGCATTAGAGAAAAGTATAGTGCTAGTGCACAGTGCACGGTCAGTTGCGCGGGTTCTTGTTGCGAATTTATTTTTAGTGGCCAAGTGGCTAAGCTGCCATACAACTAAAGAGGAGAAAGCAATCGAATGAAAAGAACATTGTGGAAAAGGTATTATGTACATGTACATGTCTTGTCTCTATTACAAACCTGAGCTAATCAACGGATGTTTTGGTCACATTTCTTTTTATTTATTTTTTCGATTAAGTCTTATTACGCATTTGCACAAATCAGCGATACCTAGATTTTAACCCGAAGGTACCCTTTAGAGGAAACAATCCCTGAAAGTCCGGGATAAGGCTTCAAAATTGAATTCAATTTCAGACAAATTGCTTGATTCGCTATTCTACCAAACATTTCTATTAGAATAATCATATTCTCCTAACCCTTTTTACCCTATCATCATAAGGGTTAATCAATAATATTTTACTCGCATTTGTAGAACGTGCGAACTGGTAACAACCATCGCGGGTTCGACCTATAGTACAGCACACCTTAAGTTTTTCACGTGACAGTGCTAATACCAACTAATGTGCTATCGCCAAAGGGAGCTAACAACGTGTTTGACGACTGGGCGCCAGTTTGGTGCTTTCATAATGAACAGAGGACATTGACGCTAGAATTGACGCGCTCGACTATAGAGTTATAGAAGTAATCAATTTTGCTCAAACAGTATATTAACTCGATAAATAGGCAAAATCAGTAACGGACCCGGCCGGCTATAATGCTGCTGCGACCATATCACATTGGAGGCGATGGGCATAGGTAAACACTTACTGTGTTAGATTCAGTGGTTTTCCACAACAAATTGACCCGAAAATTCAAATCACGGTCCACTGCGTGCATCTTCACTTAAATCCGCATCCCATATCGCTCCTCATCATCCTTGCATGCTTATGATGATAATGCGTTATCGGTTGATGCAATAATTGCATTAAAGCTTATGATTGCTTAGCATTCTCTAGCGGTGGGATGATATTATGTGCGGGACTATTATGAGCATACGCAATACCTTATGGGGAATGAGTGTCCAAGTGCGTAGGTGCGGCTCATTGAACATTAAAGTTAGATGGAAGGACACAACTTTGATTTGCCTTTTGGCAGATGGGTTGGCAGTTTCGGGGGCAGTGAACTATTAAAGTTACTTGCGAGTGCAATTGTGTATAATTATCAACATAATATGCCTCCCTCGCGTATTTGGTATTCGCGTCCTTTACCCACTTGCGACCCCCCATTAGCAGCTTCCATTCCATTTATTTGCTTGCTTGAAACCTAAAGTGTATTGCCGTTTTCACTGTACCACCCAAGGTTCAGGTTAGCCTGAATGGAATGAATGCAGTGGAAGTGGAATGCAGCGAAGGGTTCTGCTGTCCTGGGACTATACAGTCCTCGATAGATCCTTAATACATGATGCCTTCTCGGCCGATGGTTTGACTCTTGTTTATATAAATAGTCTTTTAGTGGTGCTGCTTCGTAGTCAAAGATATAAACCAAGCCATACGGGAATGCAACCGCATGGGTTTGGCATTCATATGCGCCTAATATGTATGTGCATTCGGACTTCAATAGGCAGGGTAATGCTCTGTAAGGGTGTATCGATATCTGTTAGCTGAAAATTGATTAAAGAGTGCCAATCGTACGTGCAAGATGGGAGTCGAACGGTTGAATCTTACAATTTCAATATGTACGAAGAAATTGAAATTGTAAATACATACATGTTTCTGCTGGGTATTTTTTTATTTGTCCCTTTACACTCTTACTTGGGATAGGTGTAGGGCTATAATGCCTTTTACTTTACTTGCTTTACTTTTCCCCAGAAAACGTTACAATTATGATCCAGAGATTGTGACTTTAAAAAATGAGAGAGAGAGAGAGGATGGTAAGTCAAACTTCGTCTCAGTTCTCATTTGTGAGTCACATTGTGATAGTTATTAGAAACAGGCTGGCCGGGCGAACTTCGTATAGCCCCACCTTTTAACTCTTTTAACGCCCTACAAGGTCCCCAGAGACCTAAATTAGATGTGGACCTATAATGAGCATTTAGGGATCATAGATTCAATTTCTATTATTTTTGTGAGCTTTATAGTCATCCCTTTCCTAGTCACAAAATGAAAAAAAGAAAAAAAAAAAATTTTCTTTTTCAGGGTTTTCAAATCTTTATAAAATCGATGCTGTCAGTCAGTAGATATTACATGAGTACCTAATCCAATCGACATGAAATTTGGTAATATTATACGGAATAGTAATGACTCTAAGCTCAAACATTATTTAAAAAGTATTGAGGGGCATGTGGCTGCTCATATCAACGGGCTCAGCAAGAAAAGTTTTTATCGGTAATTTTCTTAGAATCAGACTAACGGTAATGTAGTTATGGTTTGGCAAATTCGGGCTTATACGGTCCTTATTCCGTTTTTCGGAGGCACATATTGGACCGTTCGTATAAGCCCACTCACGCACCTCCTGTATTTTTCCTTCTCAATGTTGCAGATGTTTCAGCAAGTAGTCTGCTATTGGGCGTGAAAGTCATGCCGATGAGGGTGGAAGACCAAATCGCAGGATCCAATTTATTAACCCATATATGCCCAACGCCCCATTTTTAAAACGGTGCACTTTTTATATTTTTAAATTAAACTGGTAACATTTTTACTTATATCCCTTAAAAAGATATTGGCACAGCTGCAACTAAGACGTGGTAGCTGTATCTTGGCTAACTTTGTTCCATTTCCGGTTTGAAGTAGAGGGTTTTCGACAGATGCAAACTATCCTATGCTATTCTAAAGGAAATTTTAATGGTAAATCGGTTTACCGTTATTTATTATACCCTATACCCAAGAATTAAATGAATTAATAGCTGTCACAATTCATTATTGAAATCTTACAGAAATCGATTTTTATCGGAATAATTATAAAGTAAGTTAGTACCCTAGTTAACGGTAAAAATAGTTTCTCGACAAATGTCATCCTGAAAAAATGTTAGGTAATAATTTGGTTTAGTCGCTGAAGAAGCTAGTATTCCCTACTGAAATTATATTGCTTTCGTATCAGAAATCTCATTTGACAGATTCTGCGAAAAATCTCTGTTCTACTGCATATGAAAACGACAACCTCCAGGTACAAATATTGGTGTTAAACAAGGATTGACGAAATTATTTTGTGTACTTTGTCATCTTTCATCATCATCAATGTGGAAAGACAGCCCGGGCTTTCGCCGTCTCTATTTCTGATCTCCAATTGTCGCGGCTATGCGACTTTGTCCTCCAGTTACGGATGCCCAACAGCTGGTGGAAATCCTCACCTACGGAGTACATCCAGTCAGCTTTCGGTCGTCCACGCAATCTAACTATATCTCGTTGTGCTTCTCGTTGGACGTTCATCGTCTTTACTGTGTGGTGGAAGCTTGGAATTAGGGATGTTGCTTCAAGTCCTTTGACACTCGTCCGTCGCAGCCACCCACGGGAGCCACCTGAACCCAATAAGGGCGGTTGATTTGCTGAGACGATTCAAGATGAACATCACCGTGATTACAACAATTGAGGCAAAAATTTATACCTAACAAGCAAGCCCGGCGAACTTCGTATCGCTCCAACTTCTAAATGTACCAATTCGTTTGTGACGGAAAACTACCGCGATCCAAAAATATGTCCCCGTAATTTTTCTCCTGAAAAATTTTCCGAGTTCCTGCAATATTGCTATTGTGCTATTCCTGGCAGTGTCTTAAACGGCGTGGAGATAGAAATTGGAAATTGGCAAATTGTGTTTAATACATTTAAATAGTGTAATCCCTTCAAGAAATAATATAGAAAAAAGTGAAGATTGAACTGCATTTATAATTTCTTTATTAAGCTGGCCCGGCCAACTTTGCATCGCCCCACCTTTAGATGTTATCGATGGGCGGGTACAAAACTACTGAGGTCCTCAAGTTTGTTTGGGTGTTACGCATAGAACGCATAAGAAAGCGAGGACTCCCTTAGTTTTTTTCCTCCTGTATATTTTTTCTGATTCGGCAATAGCAATTCTTTTATCGTGGAAATGAGCCATTTAGTGGCAAGAGATATGGCAGAAGCAAGTCAGTTACTGCAGGATGAAGTTTTTCAGTTGCATGTGGAAGTTTACTGAAATAGGCTATTCTATACCTTCAAACGATTACTTCAATAGTGCGCTCCTGGCTATTTTTTTCAGGTTTTTAAAGATTTGTTCTACTAAAAAGGTTACTAAATGTAATAGGGTGACAAAAAACAAATAGTCAATCACCGAAGCAGCACCTCCGAGGGCTCTCCATGATGGACCTCTTTCGTTTTACGAATACTATCATGGTTAAGCGATGTGCCGACAACCCATCCAACTGATAACTCTTTCGGAACCTGGAATGTACGCTCCGTGAATAGGCCAGGGTCCTTACTTAAGAGCCCTCTTGGATCAGGTCGAAAAATATAAGCTGAGCATAGTTGCACTCCAGGAAACAAAATGGCTTAGTAGCGAGATTGATGGCCGAAATTCGTACACAAGTGGAAAACCTTCGGGCCACAGGGAGTTTGGAGTGGCGTTCATTGTAAACATTCAACTTAAGCCGCATGTTATCGACTTCAAACATGTGCGCCGCCAAAGAAGTTGGGCTACATATCAACGAATCTAAAACCAAGGTCATGATGCAATCAAAAACTAGAACGCCAGTAAATTCAAGCATCACAGTGGGGGACCTCAATATAGAATATGTAGACAACTTCACTTACCTGGGTTGCAATTTGTCAAAGGACGCAAACGAAACAGATGAGTTAAAGCGACGGATACAACTAGCTAATAAGTGTTACTTTGCGGTCCGCCAAATTATGAATTCGAAGCTGGTGCACAGGAACACGAAACTCCACGTGTATAAAACCATCATCCGACCTGTGCTATGCTATGGCTGCGAGGCATGGACCCTAACCCAAAACTCTGAACACCTGTTGGACACATTCAAGCGAAAGGTTCTCCGAAGAATCTTCGGGGCCGTTCGTGAACGAGGTGAATGGCGCATCCGGTACAACCTTGAGTTTTATCAGCTGTATGGTGTACAGGTGTCGAAGATCGTGAAATTGCAGCGATTGCAATGGGCGGGACATGTACAAAGGATGAACGACGATCGCATTTCCAAAAAGGTGATGAACGCGCAACGAGTGGACGGAACCAGATTGCGTTGGCGACCGAGAGCCCGATGGGAGCATTCTGTATGTGAGGACGCCCACCAGATGCTAGGCTTTCGGAACTGGAGGACAAGGTCGCGTGACAGCGACAATTGGAGGTTTTCAATCCAGGCGGCCAAGGCCCGACGTCGGGCTATTGTGCCATAAAGAAGAAGAAGAAGAACTTGAAAAGCAGCTGTCTTGAACATTTTTTCAATTGTGAATTTTTTTATTCAGTTGTTTGGAGTAGAGACAGATTCGACGTTACAAATTTACCGAAATCCGTTCATCTGTTCAGAGAATAAAGGCTAAATGTGAAAAGGGGCTGTTTTTAGAATTCTGTTTATTGTGAATTTGCTTTAATCTTACAGTTTGTTCAGGATATATAGACAAAAGTATTTAAAAAGGATTTGTTTTTATAATTGTGAATCTTTCGCCTGTTTCAATAGTATAGTATGGGTGTTGGCAATCCGGTGGAATCAATTTACTAAAATCCAGTAATTAATTTATGAATTAATTATATAATTTGGCCATTTTGAATATTTTTCGTGTTCCAATAATTACTCCGCTATTCGGTTGAAACTCTGTTCGCTAAACGATCGAAAAATAAAGACAAAACTTTGAAAAAATAATAATTGTGAATTGTTGCCCATTATGAATTTTCTGAATATGCTGCATTTGGACTGGAACCTCGCGTAGACCATGTTGATGTAGTAAATTTACTAAAAATCTGAAATTCGCTCAAGAAATATAGGAAAAGGTATGTTTGTCTTCAAACTTCTGCTCATTGTGAATTTCTCATATGCATCGACAGTTGTTCCTTCAATTGGGGTAAACACCAATCCTGTGGAGAAAATTTTCTGAAATCCAATGATACTATCAAAAAATACAGGCAGAAGTTTCTAAAAAGGAAATAAAGGAAATAAATTGGTCATATACGGGTTAAAATGCGCTAATCCGTTCCGGATATGTCCACAAAAGTATTTGAAGAAGACATTCATTCACATTCAAAATTTTGTTTATTGTGAATTTTGTGCATGTTTCAATAGTTAGTTATACTACAACTTATTTGGTAGAGACAAATGATATAGGTTAAGTTAATTCGGTAATTCGTTTAACAAATACAGGGAGTATGGGAACAAAACTGTCTGCATCATTTTGCTCATTGTGAATTTTCCATAATTTTGAATAGGTATTCGGGGTGGAGATCAATTCGTAAGGGAAAAATCGACATGAGTATGAGAAAATTTACTCATTACGAATGTTTCCTGTGTTCGGGGTTTTTACAGTTTTAGGGTTTAGACACATAGCAACATCATTATGACGAAAATCCGTTATGATGATGAAAGTTCACAATTGGGGTGACACCATAATATGTTTTCGTCATTGGAATTCGTCATTTACTTTTGACGTCTGTGTAAAAACGTCTCTCACAATAGCGATATTTTGATGAATATTCTATTCAATAATTTAAAGACACACTTTTTTTTTAAAGATTTTAAATAGATATGTGTGAAGATTGATGTCCAATTTAATATTTTTGCCAAAATAATTATTCTTTAATTTCACAACAGATGCCCTCCTTTCGTTATTGAACAAATTATGGTCCAAATGTGTAATTACGAATTCATGCTAATTATGGTAAATTTTAATAATAATGACGCATCCGTCATTATTTCTTCTTCTTCTCAGTACCGTATAGTCCCATGTGGGTCCATGGTGCGTTAACTCAGCCATTTATAGGCAAATTCGAGTCCACGTTACATTGCATATCATTTCGGAGTGTATATAATGTTGCAGGCATTATATATTTCCTATCCGCGCATGTACGGAAATTCGATCTCCGGACCTCTAGATTACTAGCATCGTAGAGTGCGACTCAATCAAGTGAGCCACAGAGCGGGTATTATTTACTGAAACTGAAAGAATTGGATTGTTCCTTATATCGTAAATTTTTTATTGTTCGATTTTCTATTATTTTATTGCTGAATGTTGCTATAGTACCTAAATAAGTCGATTTCTAAAGCCTTTGGACCTAACTGAAAATTATACAATTATACATAATCAATCATTCATCACTCAATCCAAATGCCGCTGGTGTCAATAACCCGACGATTAAGTATTTAATCACAACATATGCCTCTGTCGTTCAATATCTATAGATTGTACAGTGACTTCCTCAAAAACCACTTATTGGATATTTTACTTTTGTATCGATCCATAATGGAAAAAATCGCCAAACCAATACACCTACAACGGACTATAAAAAAAACAATATCTTCATCATCATTCCAGCCTGCACTCTATAAAAAAGGCAGCAAATTCAGAACCCCCCCAAAGGAAACCAAAAGCAATGAAAATCGGCCAAGCGGGAGGAAACTAACCAAAACTTCACAAAAAAAATCCTTTCGAACCAGGCCCGTGCGCAGGGGGGGGTTTTGGGGGTTGAAACCCCCCCCCCCCCCCCCATTGGCAAATGTTGCCAGAATTTCTTATTAAATACTATTGTTCTCATAAGGCAAAAATTTAACTTCATAAAATTGTAAACTGGCGTTGTTAATTTATACCTTGCCAAAAGAATTTTCTCTCGCCGCTAGACACCATCCAGTTCCGGACAGTTCAAGCACATTCGTGGTAGAAACTCGTAAGTGTTGGTATGCAATCCGAAAAGCGGTATTTTCCCTATACCGAACGTATTGTAATTCAAAGATAAATGTAACCGCGCGGCATGTGTAGATTGTAGTGGGTGAACTATTGTAGGGCATTGCAGGGGATTTGTTGTTGATTGCGACATTTCAAGGCGCTAGCTGCCAAGGTTTAGAGGTTACATCCGTCAAAAGATGAGATTTTAAGATGAAAAAATCAGCCATTGTACTCTATTCCGATTCCTTTATCAACCTCTATAGGAAAATGCATACTAATGAAATGACTCAGCATGGGTTTTAGGGCTCCATGACACAGTCATATTTCTAGTCATATTTCTAGTCATATAATTAAGCCTACTCGATTCATTCGGATTCAATTTTTACATGTGCACTAAACGAAATCTAGTAGGCTGAAGGATATGATAATATCTATTATAATATATATTACCAATATATGACTGTGTAATAGCGCCCTTAGGTAGTTTTTTCCCAAATTTCATTAAAATCCATTTAAAACGGCGTTACAAGCCGTGCTCTGTGGCCATGATTGTTCGGTCACTACTCTGTGATATAGAGATTCATAGAGAGAGAGTTTCTAAACTCCTCATGACCCGCCGCAAATTTATTATTCAGAAGAAGATGATAAGAAACATTCTTATTGTAGAATAATAAACTAACAATGCGACTAATAAGTGGTATGGCTGACAACCGTATCACACTCCGAATTTTGTTGTCTTTGTAACGTTGACGATTACACATGCCACACGGTAGTCGTCAACGCACCATCCTCCACTAGGAGTTAGGGTAAATCAAGGTAGGTAAAAGCCTAGGGGAACGACATGGCATCCCTATCGTAACTATGAAGAAATCCTTATTCTCCTCGTGAAATATTGCCACCAGGTTTAGATAAGATTTATACCACTGGCTCGTCCTTTGGTATTTGGTTTACTATAATTCGGTGACTCACCCCTCGCTCCGCTCAGATCTCACACTGTCAGTCTCGCATTAAGGTACGTGTTCGTAGAGGCGACTCTTGGGATGATCGCTCAGCGATCGTAGTTTTGCATCCAATTCCGAGCCATATTTGCATATTTTTATAATGGTGTTACTTTCCATGTGTCGACGATAACATGTCTGTATAGAAAATATGCGCGTATAGTGGTCAGAACCGATGGTTTAACTGCGATCGCTGAGCGATCATCACATGAGTCGTCTCTACGAACACGTACCTTTAGAGAATTCGCCAATATTTTTGCGAAGCAGTGCTATTGCGAAATAGGATAAGACGAAGTGCAAGCGCAGCGAGCAGTGAGCTAATGGAAAGCAATTTGTTGGATTTAGATCTCTGGCTCGTCCATACATTTACTCAAATCCTGTAGGTCGTCTGTTAACTAAGATCTCGCTGTCTGTCGCCCTTTTCACAATTCGCCAAAAAGTTGATACGTAGCGCTGCTTGGAAATAGGATGAAGCGAGCGCAACAAGCGGTGAGTTAATGTCAGGCAATTCGTAAGCTTTATATTTCTGACTCGTCCATACATATACTCAGACCCTGCACCTCGCCCTTTTTCCGCTCAGACCTCGCTTTATCTGTCTCGCTATTTAGTATTCGCGACGTAGTGCTGTTGCGGAACAAAGTAAGTCCAGCGAGGGGTAAGCCAATGGATGACAATTCGTAAAATTTAGACCTCTGGCTCGTCCTTAGGTTTACCTAAATCCTGTGCCTTGCCCTTCGCTTCATCCAGACCTCGCCATGCCTTTTGCGCTTTTCAGAATTCGCCTAAATTTGCGACGCAGTGATGGTGCTAAGAATGATAAGGCGAGGTGCAAGCGCGGCGATCGGTAAGCCAATGGACGCCATTTCGTGAAATTTACCTATGACTGAACCTATGACTCGTCCGTATAACCTGTAGCTCACAATACTCTGCGCGCTCACACTCTGTCTGTCGTGCATTAGAAAAACAGCCAACATGTTTGCGACATATACCTCGGACCTGGAACCAGGGGCGGCGCATAAGGGCCCGCAGGGCCCGCGTCGCGGGGGGGCCCACGAGATCTAGGGGCCCAGAAGCCACATGAAAGATTCCTCGAACCAAAAAAACAGCACGATTGCGAAAAATAACACTCCGACTTAGATTTTTGTTGTAGACTGAGATACGTATATACTTTTCAAGTCAAAATAAAAGGTTCATATTGTCCTAAAAAAATGTTAAAGCTCATCTGGATCCTTAAATTTCGCGAAAAAAAAACTCTTCTATGGTTGAAAAAGGTTTCTATATAATCTTATAATCATTCACAGTTCAAGGAAACTTGGCCTTCTTTCACAATTCACATGAAAATAGCTCGAAATCAGTGCATTTTCTATGAATAACTGTATGCAATGAAAGCACATCGTTTTGTGTTTTTGTTTTTGTGAAAAGTTATATTAAGCTTTTAAAATTGTTATGCTTAATTTACTTTAAATTTATGTAAATTAAGAAGTCCGCTTTCGGCTCTATAAGCCTCCATTGCGGAATAAATTTGCTCCTGGTATGGCTGGCCTATTTGCTTTAAAATGTACCCGTGGTTTGTATCCGACCCACCCTTTTCGTTGCAAGTACCATATGGCCAAAACAATCCGTTAGGTCCCACTACAAATAAGCTATCTTAGCTGGAGATCGTACCTTTCCTATAGAGTATACCAATCCACCAATTCCAATTATCCACCTTGTCATGAACTGCCAACATAACAAAATAGTTCGCGAGTGGTACTAAGCTAAGCTAAGTTCAAACTAGTTAGTATGGCCTGTATATGTATGTCGTTGAAGATTAAAATATTAAATCTTGCTTGCGGTATATACACGATCATTAGGTCTGCGGTGCTAAGGCCACATTTGATGTTTGAAATAGATTAGACGCGTCAGCAGAAGCATCGGCATCGCGAAACGTCAAGCCCAATGCATTTTACATTGCTGATAAAAATGTTGAGCAGAAGACTTGGCATTCAGCATATTTTTCAGCTATGAAATTCTGCCGATGCTGCTGCTGACGCGTGTAATCTATTTCAACTATGATTTGAATGGAGTCTTGCCAATATTGCTCTATTGAGTTTAATAATTTAAAACAAACGTCATAAAAAACGAAATAAAAGCTATGGTGTAGGGATAAGTTTTTAATATGTTATGGATTTGTCGTTTCTTATCAAACGAAATTATGGTCCCCGAACAAGTTGCAGCTAGCTGTTTCAATTATTTCAAATATTTATATTGACAGTGACACCTTTTTCGAAAGCTGACAACAAGAGTATGTTTTCCAGGGGTCTGCAGACTCCGTCTCATATAATTTTTTTTAGTAATACTATAATAAAAATCAACTTTAAAAAAAAATTAAGAAAATTTTTTTTTATTCAAAATTAAAAATTTCGAATTCTGATGAGTTTTTAAAATTTTAAATTATTAGGAAAAGTCTGCTATAGTGTTGACTAAAACCCAAAAATAAATTTTAACCCATTACCTTAGTAGTTTTTTTTAATTCTTACTTGAAATGGTAAATTCAATTTAAAAAAAACCCTAAAAATTCCAATATCTCAGTGACCATTGAAAATCGGCCTAACACTTATGGCCTCATTTTGTTGCATTTTGACCCTATTATCACATGTTGCAGGGAATAGGTCGACCTAACAAATAACCCTGTAGTTTTTTCAATTGTCTAGCAAGTTACAAACTGCATCACGTATAGTATGGCTCGTGCGCTCGTCTTCAAATCATAGTTTTCCGGAGTCGAATCCTACTGTAGGTAGGTATTACAACAAGGACGTCATACTCAATATAAGAATGCAAAGAGTCAAAGCAGCTCTTAACAAAGTTATTTAAAGTACGATTTTATTTTTATATATTATATATTTATTTAATAATTTTTTTTAGTAGAAACACTGTAGCGTAAAAGCCATGGTTAAAAAAGCGTGTTTTCAATTGATCGCGCTCAATGTAGGGGGCCCAGTCAAGAAGTTGGCGGGAGGGCCCCGAATGAAGTTGTTCCGCCACTGCCTGGAACCTATATATATTATGGTTGAATTAGATATCCCACGTCAGCATCAGCATCGGCAGAGGCATCGGCATCAGCAGAAAAATTTCAATTTAGAACACACGCATTTGCCTTTGATGACCCACATTGACAGCAGCGGCAGAAGCATCGGCAGAAGCATTTTTCTGCTTCTGCCGCTACTGTCATTGTGGGTCATCAAAGGCAAATGCGTGTGTTCTAAATTGATTTTTCTGCTGATGCCGATGCTGATGCTGACGCATCCAATCTATTTCAACTATTACTCTGGATTTGCTTGACAACCGAATTCCGCTAGTTTGTGTACAGCATTGGGCTTTTGCGAGTCTGGTCACCTTATTATAGCCTGTATATTTTAAACTTTAAATATACCTTTCAATGAAAATATATAAGTTAAACCCCCCCCCCCTTGGATGATTCCTGCGCACGGGCCTGTTTCGAACTATACATATCTGCAAAAGAATGACGAGAGATGAGAACCAACACAAAAAACAGCTGAAAGACCAAAAATAAAAATCATCAACCATCGTCTGAGGCTCTCTAAGAAGTATCCTTGATGGTGTGATTGTTATGGTGTTAGTCGGATTTCATTCTGTGTGGTGTGTTGCTATATGCATGGATGGTGCGCGCATATGACAATTTTTTCGTTTAACTTTGAAAAGACGAAGAAACTTTAAAAAAATTGACGTAACAACAACCAGAAGGGGGTGTACAGTGTCCCTTCTGCTTCTACCATACGGATACTATACCTAATCCATTCGACCTGCCCCTGGTCACGTTCGCGTCCGTACATCACCCAATTCGGAAGTTGGCTATATGTAGAAGAAAGAAGGTTCTTTCGGCTTGAACACTTCGATATACACTCGAGGCGAACTAAATAACGGCAAACAACAAAAAATAGGGATACAATAAAATTAAAAAATCCAATTCATTCGGGAGTGCGAGGGATATGGAGCGACTATACCACCACAACAATCCTGCTGGTACTATATAGGGAGAAGAGGAGTCGCATGTAATGAAACGTTCATAGACAAAGTAATATGGAGCTTTTTAGAATGGGTTTCGTTTACGAGAATTACCCTGTAAACTTCATCGTCTCACACTTGCAGATTTTTTTCCGAATTTTTAGTTAAGTAGAGGGGTGGAAAAGCTACGGGGAGGATATGCATTTCGGAGTCTCCTGGCGATAGTACGGGTGATGTGGACAATATTGAGAAGTGAGTTAGGGGGATACCTAAATGATAATTACACACCGGTAATATTACCTTAGTGCAGTGATTTATCAAACTTGTTTGGTCCACGGCTCCTGCGTACCTCTATGAGGGCCTACCCGTGGAAACTAAACTCTCGCTGTAATCAAGGCTATTGCGCTTTAACGTATCATATGCATAAACACGGTGTTCAATGGTCCACTGATCCATCTTACAAGCTAAAACGCTTTTTTCTGGATGATTCCCGTCGGTATTGAATGAAAATTGAATTGGATCTGCTGGAAAGATTGTAGGGCAACTTCCTAAAAACGACTCCCAAAAGTTTAGTAGTGAAAATGGGCACCATTCCTTGGCATACAATTTTTGAAACGGGTGTCATCTAAATTCTGCAAGTGTCCTGTCCGTTTTTTAAGACATTTTAAAAAACCTCAGGTTCCCGTGGGCCAAACACGCAGAAGACGCTTTGCGTGAGAAGATAATTATTGGTGGCACAGTCGCTGACCCTCTGAACCGTTCTCGGATACCTTAACTTGCATTCACTCGCATTGTAAAGTGCATTGCACAATTACTGGGGTACCGAAACTTCTTCTGCAACACAATTCCCTCAATAATACTATTATAAGCGCCGCACCATGCTCAACTCTTCTACGATTACCACGACCATGACCAAGGGTTACATTTGTGGCCGTTCTTCACCGAAAAACCAAATGCAACAGCAGTTAGCGTGCTTCTTGCATTCATCCCAGCCAAATGCATGGCGACGCATATTATAGAAAAACATCTGCTGCATCGCATTGCCATCATTCGCTTTACCTTGCATTCTCATAGCTCAAGTGCATTTTTCGCATCTTGAGTCGCTTCTTCTTCATACTTTGCGCCGGCCGCATTGTTGTTGCATCGCGCGCAAACTTCTTGATAATTTTCAGATCAACTTCGATAGCTAATCGCCGGAAAGTTTTTTCCTATTTTCCGGTCGTTTTTCGAGACTTCCAAAGAATGGACAGGGGCGGTCCCCATTATGATATTTTTTTTTTCGTTTTCTTCTTTATCTGAGATGCAACCGAACGAACAGAAGCACAACAAGAACCAGCATTCTGATTGTGACTTGGTTTCGTGCCACAGATGAGAGATGAATGGTGCGCTCTGCTCTGACACAGCTAGGTGAAAATGCAGCTGAAAGTTCAGGGTCTCCTGCGGCCACAAAATAAGTAGACGCACCAAATTATATCGAATCGCGCACAAAGTGCAATGTTCTTGTTGTGGTGCCTTCTCTGCCAATTATTATTCTAGTTGTAGTTTTTCCCTGTTTCTTGGTAATTTTGCAACATCCGGTGCGGAGATGCAATTTAAGAATATTTTTTTCTGGCTCTAGTATTTCAGGTTAGTGTACGTAAAGGTGGCCAGAAAATAGGGAGCATGTAAAATTAGTTTTGGCGGAGTGTTGTCGAGTTTGCGTTTTCTGGATGTAGAAAGCTTTGTTAATTTTTGGGTACTGATAAGTTCGATTCGTCGGTTCAGCTAAAAATACACACGGCCAATTCTCTCTTCATTACCGTAACTCCTAGTGGAGCATGGTGCGTTATCATCTTCTTCTGAATAATAAACTTGCGACGAGTCGCGCCGAGTTTGGAAACTCGTTTCTCTATGAGTGTCTATTTCACAGATGGGTGACCGAACGATCACGGCCACAGAGCACGACAATTACTCGTACATTATATGTACTAATCTACAGTCAAAATTCACGGCCCATAACCTTACCAAAAATGTTTCATAGCTCAGCCAAATCGACTGATTTAGGGCCGATTACTCATACTGCTTATCTAGTGGTTGTCTATACAGATAAAGACAAGACACATACCATTTTCTGAAAGCTTTTACTTTATATTGAATTGAATTTTTGTTTACCATATTTTGCTTGGTTACGCCATCATCATAAAAAGTCAAATCAAGCAAGAAACTAGGGGGCTTCGCTCGCCAACCCCCGGGGCCGAGGCTGGCTTATTCTGCTATCCGTTCTCATAGGGAGAACTTTTGTGTTTCCGATATTTTCCGCTATATGTCCGCTACATGGTGGATGGTCAGATAAGTGTCGCTAGTCTCGATAAGAAGAACAAGAAAAGTCTCCTTTGGTTGAAATAAGTGGGCAAATAAAAATATTTAATCGGAAAATTTTATTGGGGTTGCCGGAGCATGACCCCACGGTACGATTCCATTCGTTTCAGTGGCGTGCGGTGACATTTAACAATAGGGATGCGTTTGAAAAAATCAAAAAGGCTACCCAATTCCGTTTATTAAAAGCTATGTAATGTAGATACTATCTAATAAATAGAGCCCGGATTCTCGTGCAATTGCACGTTAATGCACGAAATTGAACTTTTCCAGGTATATTGCATGAAATAGCACGTTTTAAGGTTTTGTGAGAAAACGAACATTTGCATCTTTAACCCTGTTGCATAACAATTTTCCCAGAAATTATGCAATTTGCAGACTTTTCGATAGACAAACAAGATAATAAAAGTGTTGCGGAAGAAAACACATGTGAGAAAACAATAAATCTAAACAAAGTGATGCACTTTATGGAAATTTCATCAAATGCCAGTTGGTTTTTACAATTTGGCAGTTGTTGTTTTTATATACTTAAATGCATATAGGAAAATCTGCCCCTATGATGACGATGCATGAATTAGATAAACCCGAAGGTTGCGCGGTGAATTCTAAACAAAATCCGGTCATGGCCATCTCTCTCTCGATTACCGTAACTCCTAGTGGAGCATGGTGCGTTGATGACTACCGTGTGTAGTCCATCAACGTTACAAAAACAATTGAATTCGGAGTGTGATACGGTTGTCAGCCATACCACTTCCTAGTCGCATTGTTAGTTTATCATTCTACGATAAGAATATTTCTTATCATCTTCTTCTGAATAATAAACTTGCGACGAGTCGTGCCGAGTTTGGAAACTCGATTTTTTGTTTTACAGCAAGTCTTCATAAATTTGTTTCAATGCTTTTCCTGCGTTCACTGCTCCGAAGCCTAACCTTCTAAAAGCCAAAAAAATGACTTTTTTTCATATTGCACGGAAAATCCACATTCTGGCATCTATATTGCACGATTTCGCACATTTACTGCACGAAAATCCGGGCTCTACTAATAAATAATATTTTACAGGGGACTTTCCTAGATCCGCTATCGAGCGAATTTTCTCCTTAACGATACTAGCGCCACCTGGCAGCCATAATCGGTGCATTGGTTTGTATCTTGGGTGATATTATCACATCCATGAAACTTTGACGTAAAAGACGATTAATCTCCTCTTAAAATGAGTTCGTACAAGAGGTTCATCACGGTATCAGTCCATGGTCGAGAATCAGCTAACACGGAAGATGTGGATTTTTACTTAGCCGCGGCATCATCCACAAATGGCGCTACTATCGCGAGAGCTCAAAACGTAAATAGCCAAGATGATTGATTACAAATTGAAATGCGGGAACAGTGAATCATGTCGAAACTGATAGTAATATTTTTCAAATTGAATTAATTTTTTAAAGCTATTGGTAACTTTAAAATTTGGATATGTTTTAATATTTCGCTGTTTTGTGATTGTGAGAAAACAAAAAATCAGTAAATTATGAAAACAAAAGCTGAAAAATTCTAGAAAGAGGGAAAATGTTTTCAATTGTCACAAAGATAAAATTTATAGGGATGCGGCGCATCCATCGCATCTATGGACCGCACGCCACTGATTCGTTTTGAACTTTTTAGTTGCTTTGATAAAGACACATTAATTCAAGGTTTTGTGAAATTGGTGTAAATGTTTCTTAGAAGAAACAATATGGGCGGTCCGATTTGATTCAATCTTACATATGTTTTGTGTCATCAATAGAAATACATTTGTGTGAAATTTGGTTGAAATTGGTGCGCAAATAAAAAAGTTTTTCTTAGAAGAACCTAATTTGGGGGGTTAAGTTTGTAAGGCAGCCCCATGACCCAGTGATCCAATTTGGGTGAATCAAACATACAAACAGCCTGCAACAATAAGAAGCACGTGTGCAAAGCTTGCTAGCTTTAATACCCGCCGAGTAAAACGCGTCGCAACAGTATACTTGCATGCCCTTAACACATTGACAATGAACTGGATGGCCTTTAGCGTAATGTGTACTCTTAACAAATCTCCTTTTTTATACCCTTCGCTTATTAAGCGTAAAGGGTATATTAACTTTGTCATGAAGTTTGTAACGCATTGATGACCATATAAAATATGTATATATATGATCAGCGTGACGAGCTGAGTCGATTGGACGATGTCCGTCTGCCCATCTGTCCGTCTGTCTGTCTGTTGCGACGCGTTTTGCTCGGCCAGTTTAAAAGCTATGGAGCTGAAATTGTGCACACATGCTTCTTTTTGTTGCAGGCAGTTTGTATGTTTGAATCGCTACAATCCGACAAGGGGGTCGTGGGGCTGCCATACAAACCTACCCCCAAAATTTAGGTTTTTCTTAGAAAAACTTTTTTATTTATGCACCAATTTCAATCAAATTTCACACTAATGTGTTTCATTTGGGAACACACAATACATATATGTAAAAATCGACCAAATCGGACAATGGGGTCGTGGGGCTCCCATACACACCTAGTCCCCCAAATTATGTTCTTCTTAGAAAAACTATTTTATTTTCTCATCGATTTCAATCAAATTTCACACAAATGTGTTTCTAGTAATACCACAAAACATATGTAAAAATGGACCAAATCGGATCATGGGGTCATGGGGCAGTCATAGAAACTTAGCTCCCCAAATTAAGTTCTTCTAAGATTTTTTTTTATTTATACACCAATTTCAACCAAACTTGACACAAAAGTGTTTCTATTGATGACACAAAACATACACTCCCAGTCACTTGAATAGGGACAAACTTTTCGAGAGTTGTTTATCTCAAAATATCCTTTTCCTTGCAGCGGAGAGAATAACTCAGTATTTTTTTTACAAAGGCTATTATGTTGCTCATAGTTTGCGAGAATTCCTTATTACACGTTGTACTGTTGATAAACTAGCTGTAACACCGACTTTAGCTCCAATTCTAGCCGCTGATAGTGCAAAATTAGAGGCGGCTTGCAGAATGGCCCTTTTCTCTTTGGCGGTTTAGGCACCTCGCGTACGCCCTTTTATGTTTCGTCCATATCCACTTTTATTTATTAAATATGTAGTTAAACACAACCGATTTACTTTTTTCACTATTTTCAAAATTTCGCGTAATCTGTGTTGTTCATTTCTAAAAACATCGATTTGAGCCATTTGCGTGGTATTTGATGCTTTTTCCTCTACACATGATTACCGAAACTTACAAAAATTAAAGTCAAAACACAATCTGAGTGGATTAAAACAAAAACAGTTAGGATACGATACTAGCACTTTCGAAATAACGACCGAATCGCAACTGTCCCTATTCAAGTGACCCAATTTTGAACATAGCATTTATTAGTGCATCAGCATAATGTTGATGAAACATAGCTGTTGTTATTAAATGTTTCATTTTTTTCTCGCAAACTATGAGCAACATAATAGCCTTTGTAAACAAATACTGAGCTATTCTCTCCGCTGCAAGGAAAAGGATATTTTGAGATAAACAACTCTCGAAATGTTTTTCCCTATTCAAGTGACTGGGAGTGTATGTATAAAAAGATGGAGTCGAACCATGTGGTCATGGGGCTACCATACAAACCTAGCCCCCTAAATCATTTTTTTCTAAGAAAAACGTTTTTATTTGCACACCAATTTCAACGAAACCTCAGAAAATTATATTTCTATTGCGTGAAATCGGACTACATTCAGAGAAATATTCACTAATATTGAACGAAATATATTTAATTCAAACGATTTCCGCTTTTAATTTGACTCCACACGCAAATGCGTTTAATTCTAATGAGTGGCGTTTCTTTTAAAAGCATAATGAGTTGTAAAAAAGCGTTTGAATCAAAAGAATTTACGTTTACCTGGAAAGAAGGAGCCAGTCGATTTAAACGTATTTTTCATTGAAATAAACACTTATTCTTTTATTGTAAACGGGTAAAACATTTTAAATAAATGAAAGGCAATTGTATCAAACGTCTTCGTTTTTATATTGAACATTTTTGTTATTTGAACTAAACGAAGCATTCTTTTTAATGAAACGGTATGTATTTCGAAAGTAACGCATCCCGTTTGCATTTCATAGAAATTGCCCCATTCAAAATAATTGAGTTTTACATGGAATTAAAGGCAAACTCTGCTGAAATAAAATAATACATTCCGTTTGATTGTCCATTCTCCATTCGATTAGATACTTACTGTTACCTGTGTTGACAAATGAATAAAGAATAAAACTTATGAAAAACACTTTATTTTTTATTTAGGTCTAATATTAATACGATTAATACAATACACTTTTATTTTAACACCCGCTAAACTTAAATTGCACGTGTACAAGCGTCCATTCCTCCAGATGAATGCAAAAGTACATTCTCGAAAACACTCTTAACATCGACGAAGATTCTAATACACGTGCGTTGTTAGACACTATACACATTTGTTTGGAACGAATATGAACACGTGAGACCCATCGGACCGGCCAGAAGTATTAACTACCTGTTGTGCTACGTTGAAACAAATGATATATTGGCATCGCGTCCTTTAGGTATGCGTATTTGTTACGTAAAGGAATGTATCCACATTACTATGTAATGCGGAATCTTTTGATTTAAACGACCGTCGTTTGTGGTTTAACTGCTCTTTTGTTTTAAAAGAAATTCTCTTAGCGTAAATGAGAACTCGTTCAAATCAAACGATATTTTTCAAACGAATACTGCGTTCAATTTAAATGTGGAGCTTTTAATATGAATGTGCGTTTTTTTCCCTGAGTGTATAGAAAATGACTGTGTATGATGAGGATGACTGAAAAGTGTGGATCGACCTTCAAGCGTCTTTTCGATTGCTTTCACTCTGTTTTTTTTCCTCGGTGCAAGGGGCCCCACTCAAGAAGTTGGCGGTAGGGCCCCGAGTGAAGTTGTTCCGCCACTGCTCCTATTGCCTCTGTCCCCCCAGGCGTGTGTTGTCACAACATGGATCTTTTGTACCGCGCAGTATGGCGAACCCTGATCAGTGTGGTAGCGGTCTTATGCAAATTCGAAACACTGAGGTATGGTAACACTCGGCTAATTGATGTTCTCTATAAAAGAACCATTAGTAATTGCTATGCAAAAACCATGACTTAACAGTGTCGAATCTCAGATTCAAATTCCTTTCTCTTCATTTTGTTTACTCACCATCTTCCACATAATTTGCTGACTTGCAACATTTGGAAATCTTTCCTGCATGTTCATAGAATCGACAAAAAACACGTCACGTCATACAAGAACTCCGCTGCAGACACCGATGCGTGTCCAATGTAGGGATGGGCCAATATTCCGGTAACTGTTACTAGTAACAGAATATCTGCCTGTAACCGTTACTACCCGTTACCGAAAACCAAAAATAACCGTTCCTTCGCATAACCGTTCCATAAGATAGTCACAATATCTAAGCATGAAATCATATAAAACACCCAGAGCGGCACAAAAAAAAATCCTAATTCAAATTCACTTCTCAAAACATTATCATCTCAACGAAGAAAAAAACATCTCCGCTACGACACAGAAAACTTCGCATCACATAAATTATTCCTCCTCTTCCCACACTTTTTACCCAGAGTAACAATTCCGAGTAACATATACTGAAAACGTTCCTAAGTAACAGTTCCAAAGTAACATTTGCTAAAAACGTTCCTAAGTAACAGTTCCAAAGTAACATTTGCTAAAAACGTTCCTAAGTAACAGTTCCAAAGTAACATTTACGATAACGTTCCTAAGTAACAGTTCCAAAGTAACCGTTCCAAAGTAACATTTACGAAAACGTTCCTAAGTAACAGTTCCAAAGTAACATTTGCTGAAAACGTTCCTAAGTAACAGTTCCAAAGTAACATTTACGAAAACGTTCCTAAGTAACAGTTCCAAAGTAACATTTACGAAAACGTTCCTAAGTAACAGTTCCAAAGTAACATACAATGAAAATGTTCCTTAGTAATGATATTGGAAAATATTACTTGAAGGTCAGGGTCGGTCCCTGATTCGAATAAGCCTGTCTGTCCGTGTGTCTCCGTGTGTCTGTCTGTTCTCACGATAACTCCCGAAATAATGAAGCTAGCGGTTTGATATTTTGGTCAGATGTTTGTTTTGATAAAATCTTCGACGGTATTGAAAATGGGCCAAATCGGACCAAGGATTCCCCTACCTCCCATACAAAATATCCCTCCTTGATATTGTAATTCGTCCATAACTTTCGACAGAATATCGCTAGCGACCAGAGATTTTGACCAAAGCCTAATTGTGACAGATCCTTGAAGTTGGTGGAAAGTGGAGTTGGTTTGACTATCCATACCCCTACCTCCCCTACAAACTATATTCAGCCATATCTTTTGATAAAATATTGTGAAAAACTTCATATTATTGTCAAATGGTAGCTGATCGATGTCCATATAAAAGATGAAAAGTGTGCCGGATCCTACCGATCTACCCCTTCCTCCCCTATAAAAAACATGAAATTGAATATTTTGGGTTTTGCGTGCCTTCTAGGTGTTTACATGGGTGTAGGGTTATATTATATCTTGCTATTCGCACGATTAGAACTTGGTCTGTTTTTTTTGCGGGTTTGCATTTAGTTACAAGGAATGTTTATCGTATTTCAGCTTCTGAACTATGACTATTTGTAATTCTGTTCCTGTTATCATAGACAAGAAGCATTTTTGTCGCTTACTAAAATTAACTTAGTAGTCTGGCTGGCCTAGCGGTTAGTGCGCGCACCTTCGGTGCACAGGGTCATGTGTTCGAATCTGACCGTGGATCTTGGTGTTTTTCGAACTCACGAGCTTGTGACGGACTATGATCTCACTCAGATGTTAAACGAGTACCCATTTATGGGGATAAACGCGTGAGCGTGATGCTGATCTCATTACCTCAACAAAAGCAGATAAGATCTTGGGAATAGGATGTCACTAACACATCCTGCGGTCTTAGTCCAATGTTGGATTGTCGCGACTGTTATTTATTTAGAATTGAGCGCTTATATACCGTCTCTTAATTTAAACTATCTTAAAACATTTTTGGAGATAGTACCTTTTCTATAGGGTGAATATACCGTCCTAGTCTAGTTCGCGTATTAACTTTCTTCTTCTTCTTTTTATTCGAATTGGTTGTGGAATGTGCAGATGTTTAGAAATGGTTTATCTGACATTTCGATTATTTTGGACAATTATTATGATTGGAATTTGTTAATCTCGCGTTTGTTCTCACCAGGAATTTCATATAAACTTTGTAGCGAAACGAAAATCGAAAACGATATCATTCCAGTAACAAACGACTTCGCTCTTCCTGGATAAATTTCAGAGACAGTCGCTTGTCTAGGCATTATGGATTGGCAAGCACCTCGCCATATGTTGCGAGCGAGACTAAATTTAGTTTCAATTAGTTAGTGCAGCCCGTATATGCCGTCCAAAAATAATTTAAATTTGTCTAAAACTTTTTATCTTTGCTGCGGTATATAAGCGGTCATTGACTTTGGTAACCGGGATTTCACGTCACATTAGAGTGTAGATAGGAACAAGGAAGGAATTATTGCTGGCAAATATTTGAATAATTGTTCGCTTTAAGCTTGAATGAAATACAGGCGATTTTTCATTGTTTCAATTTATTGGCCAGCACAAAACTAATATGCTCGCTTAGATATTATTTATTAGAAACGCGGCGAAGATTATGTCTATTGCCTCTCTCGAATTTTCTACATTCCATGAGTGCTATTTAAAAAGGTAGGTGATTTGAAGCTGGAATGTTGTTCGTTCATGTATTATGAGGAAAAAAAGAGAGCGTTCCCAGCAAAAAATCTGATCAGGTTTGTCAGGTTTAAGGAATAGGTAAGGGAAACGATTTCAGCTTTGGCCTTATAATAATTCTTACGAAAGCTTTATTGCTACTTTCTGTCATGGATAATTCGCGTTCGCTTTGTTTAATATTAAACTAAGGCACAATTCAGACTTACTTTAGTTTATTGCCAGCTTTACTTTCAGACAGGTATAAATAGTAATTATAATAATGGTTACGTAAGGCTCTTTATAATTTAGTTCAAACTTTAATTCATACCAGAAATAAGACAAAATTACATTTCAGTAATTTAAAGTTTTTGTAAGCCTTTGTATAAGGTATCTAAAATGTTTTTTTCTGAAAAGCTTTCCATTTCCTTATTAAAAATATATTTAGTTCTTAAGTAAGTCTTATTTTAAGTTTCTTTCCAAATTGAAATTAAGTATCATTTTGCGAGGAGATTGCTATGACAGGCTCTGTGGCGCAGTTGGTTGAGTCACGATGCTAGTAATCTAGAGGTGCGGAGATCGAATCTCGGCGTGGTCAAACATTTCAGGGCATGTGCGGATATGCACTATGTCCCAAGGGAGGGGGGGGGGGAGGGAAGGGGGGAGGGGGAGGGGGGTACACATAATAGTTCAGAAAAATCAAAATTTTTTATAATTCGCTAAACATTATCAAACCATTTACATAAGGATATGAAAAGGTATTATAATCTTTTTTTTCAGGCATCCGTATAACTTATTAAAAGCTACTGTTAAATCTCTTTTAAAGACTTAAATAGTTTTATTATAAGGTAAAAGTTACGTATCCGAGCTTAAACCTTATCGCCAATGACATGGCCTGTGCTTCGGTAAGGTATCTGACAGGTTAATACCTTTGCAACACGTAATTCCTTACCGAAGGTTTCCCTTACTTCAAAGGTATACAGCGTATGGATATAAACCTTAAATAAGCCTTCCATTTTTTGCTGGGTTGTTTCGCTGCATATGAGTATAATGTGAGATGCAAGAGATGTGCTCATCCGTGCGTCCAGCGTATTTCATGAGGGGTTTTTTTCCGAAGAGGGTTAGAGTGAGACTTGATGTAGGTTGCTGGCTCAAAGGTAGATGTGCGTGGTGCGAACACTTTCTATTTTGAATATTGCGTTCAAATGAATAAGAGTATTGATTCTATGCATTGATGAGATTGACAAGCAGCTAAGGAATGTATTCTTCCCTTCTTCTGCGCACCAACGAATATGGTGATAGCGAGGATTTTTTGCGGAATGAGTGCGACTTGGTTTAGAACGCTGTCTTACAGGTGCGTTGTGCGTACTCTTTCTACTGTGGATATTGCTTTTTAATTCATTTATAGTGTTGGCTTTATGTATTCATTCTCTTAGCCTTCTTCCGGCCGCGCGGGCATATAATATAATAATAGGTATCATTGAGTGCATTCAGCGAGCACATATTGGAATGTGCTACATATCCCCACCACAAGAAATTGGAAAACTGCTAAGTTTGTGTTCGCTGAATGGACTTGCTACACGAAATGTCAGTTCTCTCTAATCAGCTGATACATCCGCAGACATTGCGGCAATCAAAAATTCGAAAATCCTTAAACTGCAACTTTCCTTTCAAAATACGTTCTCCCATCGCACAATATTAAAACGTTCACTAAAACCTGGCTCAGAAATGACATTTTTTCAGCTGAGCTGTGAATAAACAATTTCCAGGATTGATGGTCGAGCAGCTGTGCATGACAGTTGATCGAGCAGTCCAAGTAGCAGCTACACATCTAAATGTAGCATTCCAATTCAACGCTTCATAGGGGAAATTTTTGATACATCGCATTTGGACCGATTAGCGGGTGAGTGGGACGCGGGGAGAGGGCACTTTCCAGTTGTTTTTTCCAATATGTGCTCGCTGAATGCACTCACTGTGTTGGCTTGTCTTCTACAGGATGTCTTTTGGAAATTTATTATCAACCGTTGGGTAAAAATAACGGGGAAAGTGAGAGCGGTAAATTACGGCCGCGCGCCCGATTATGATACAAAAAGATGCGCTTGGATGAAGGTTAGGAAAACTAAGGGATATGATACATAAGTTGGTAGTGGAAACCAAATTAAAATCAAAAGTAACAGTAACTGGATCAAGTAACCGTTACTTTCCAGTAACAGTAACGGCTGTAACCGTTACCGGAAAGTAACGTTTTTGCCCATCCCTAGTCCAATGCCAATATTGGCATCAATGCAATTTGATGCAGCCTGGAAAAGTGCAATGCCAAAATTACAAACGTGCAGATGATAGCCCAGACCAAACCATTACATACGACGAAGTATGGGTTCTCTCTGGTGTTACTGTTCTGTGGTCAAAAACCTGAACTGAAACCATAACCTCCGACAAGATGAAATAGCGTGACGCAGACGACCACATTATACAATATTCGTTGATGTTGCGCATATATTTCGTCGTTCCCTCTTGTTGTTAAGCCATTTTATTTTCAGTGTCCCATATCATCAAACTGAGCATTTACATTATTATCTATGTATGTACATTTATACCAATACCAAGAACCAAGTTTTGTTTGGAAACATTTGCGGACCTACCGCAACACAAAATTTTTTTCGGTCGTCCATTCTTTGAGATGTTGTTGCCTATCTTCTTTTTGGTACGACCAGATTCTCCTTTTTTGGTTCGGTGGCCTTGGAGTGTGCCAATCGCTCCGTTTGCCGTACCAGAGGGGTCTTTTTCGTCGTTTTGGGCTGTATAGTTGTTCAACGAAGCGGAGACGCCCTATAGCTTATGAGCTCAGCCAAAAGTCGTTTTTTCGGATGTAGCGGCCTCGTCAGTTCTTTCGGTGCATCAAAAACCGGCTGGGTAAATCTTCAATGGATAGGCATCGTGTTGGAGCGGAATCAGGGTTGATTATAGAATTTTAATTTAGAATTCATAGTAAGACCATACATGAAGCGCAAGTCGGGTGAATTACAATTAACGAGCCTGTTTTAGAATACAAAACGGTCGATAGAACAGAGATTGGTGATAGTATCGTAACCATAATCAAACCTTGATGGTTTCCCGGCTTGAAGTTAGAACTTTCGATATTCTAGAATCATAACTAGCCCTGGTCGCAATCAGATACTTGAGATTGCATCCAAAATATAGAACGCAACGTATAAGCATGCATTTTTATCATCACTTATAGAGGATAGCCGTACAGCGCTATTCGATGTGGTTTGGGAAGTTTTTTGTGTGCCTGGTGCCTGCAATTGGTTTCATTAAAATTCCAATTTCGGATCGAGGTGAGCCATGCAAGCGGCCATTGACTTTACCTATCCGCCGGTCCGGTGTAATGTTTGAGCAAAAGATGGTCTGTCTCGGCCGGTACATTTCGTTACATTTGCATGTGCAAAATTATTGTCCGGAATGGTTTCTTTTCGGTAATTTACTTTATCACTCATGGGAGGAAGAATGGCTTATGTTATTGTTATGCTTTTGCATTTTATAGCATTCGTATGGGCTTCGTTTCTGCTGCTGCCTGATGAATGGCCATGGAAATTGCATGACTTGTAGAGACCGATAAGATGATGTGAATGGTAAGGCATGGCGCATGGAAGTAGAATATTATTGGCACAGGTCATGGTCATATTATTTTTGCGAAAGAAATCGGGTAAGTTGCATTGGATCCTTCGTACATACATATTTGATTTGTATGGAATAATATCAGTATCAGTAAATACGTACATACTTAGCTACGTAACATAAATGTTAATTCATGTACATATGTATCATGTGTGCACGAAAATTGCCAAAAATGTAAGTACTAGATAAATTGATGATCAGTTTTGGTAACAAACCTTGGTAGTAGGGATGTCAAAAACCGGCCCAAAACCCGGTTTTCGTTTTTTTTGCAAAGACGGTTAGGTTAGGTTAGGTAGTGGGGCCGCCAGAAGTGAGACCAGCGCACTTAGACCAGTGATAGGTCCATTGTGATACCGCCTATGAGAGCCTTAAAAAAAAAAAATTCAAAAATTTGTTTGGAACCAGCGTGTGCTGGCAATATATTTATTGATCTGTATTGGGGTCACATCTCTGAAATCATCCATATCGTAAAAGTACCTACTATCAAGAAACCTTAAACGTTTCTCAGCCAAAGCCGAGCATTCACAGAGAAGATGATGCACACTCTCCTCTTCCTCTTCATCCTCACAGCTTCTGCAGTAGTCGTTATGAGGAATTTTGAGTCTCCTGGCGAGCTCCCCTATAGGACAATGCCCCGTTATAACCCCAACTACACTGCTAATATGCATCCGGTCCAATGACAATAGCTTGGTAGAGCGGATAAAATCTAATTTTGTCCAGATCATCTTCGTTGTAGTACAAGTGTTACCATTGATCCATCTTGCGTTGTTTCGGCGCTCAGAATCTGCTGAAATTGCCAATTTGCAGTTGATAATTGGTGGTTTGATGCTTCCGCGGTCGACTTCAACTCTATTAGCTGAAGCACTAGCTAGATGGTCCGCACAGCAGTTGCCTGCAAATCCACAGTGACCCGGTATCCAGCATAGTGTTATATTAAAAAAGCGACCCATCTCTTTAAGAACAAGCCGGCACTTTTCAACAGTTCTTGATGTGGTCAGTACCGACTCAAGTGATCGAATTGCAGCCTGACTGTCAGTATACAGAGTGACGTCCCTTTCAGTTACGACGTGACTATCCAACCAAATTAGCGATTCCATAATCGCAGAGACTTCCGCTTGGAGGACACTACAGAAATCAGGAAGACGAAGAGACAAACGTATGTCCAGTTGTTCAGAGTAAATTCCAATACCAACTCCTGCTTTGGTCTTTGAACCATCAGTGTAAATAGAGATAGCTCCACTTGCCGGGGGCGTATTATAACCCCATTGATCTCTCGACGGAATCAAGGTATTGTAGTTCTTACCAAATGAATACTTAGGGACAGTGTAATCAGTCTCCAAAGGTAGCGTAAAGTTACCCAATATCGTTGAGTGGCCATAATCTAGTGCTCTCCATAGGCCAGTTTCCCGTAAGCGTAGGGCCGTGTTTGCGGCAAGTCGTTGTCCAAAGAGGTCCAATGGGAGCAGACCCAGCAGCATATCTAATCCGGCTGAAGGGGTGGTGCGAAAGGCTCCTGTTATGACAAGAGAAGCCAATCTTTGTACTTTGACAAGCAAATTATAATAGGTGGTTTTGCTAAGTGCCGTCCACCATACACTAACTCCGTATAGTAAGACTGGCCTGACAATAGTTGTATACAACCAAAACACAACTTTTGGTTGTAAGCCCCAGGTTTTTCCGATAGCCTTCCTGCAAGAGTATAGTGCAATGGTGGCCTTGTTCACTCTCTCTTCAATGTTGGGTTTCCATCTTAGATTCTTGTCCAAGATAACACCAAGAAATTTTGCCTTGTCAGCAATCACAAGTTGGGAGTCCCCTAGCAAAGGGGGATTAATAATAGGAATCGTTCGCTTTCTTGTAAAAAGGACAGCCTCCGTTTTGGCTGGATTGATTCCAACCCCACTGAGACTTGCCCACTCAGCTAAAATAGATAGCGCGTTCTCGAATAACCCACTAAGGGTTTCAGGAAATTTACCTCTAACGGCGATAGCAACAGTGACTTTGCATCCAATCCTTTCTAGATTCAAAAGCAATTGATTAATCGCTACATTCCAGAGTAAAGGAGATAAAATTCCTCCTTGTGGTGTACCCCTACATACATACCTAGATACGGACGCAGAACCTAAAGTGCTGCGCATGCGTCTGGAAGTAAGAAGCTTGTTTAGGAGGGTACAAATTGGACCCTCAACATGTAAACCCAGAAGAGCATCTGTGATTGCCTTGGGTTTGATAAAGTTGAAAGCGCCTTCAATATCTAAGAATGCGACCATCGTGTACTCCAGTGGCGTAGATAGCTTTTCGGAGAGGAGGGGGATAATTTTGCAAGATTACTTATACTTTTATGGTTATCAAATTTCTGAATAACAATTTGTGTATTTATTACATGTCAAACTAGCAGTTTTTTTTTGAGTGAATTTTGGTGCAAAATAGATAGCAATTTTGTCATACGAAAAAAACTGAGTCCTGAAAATATTGCATCGATAATTTTGGCTTTTTTTACTACGTTGAATGAATCCACAGTATTCCAATTGTCGTACAAATTGTCGCTACTGTGATTGGAGTATCATACCTGGTATATATTCGGTTAGATCAGTGGTTCCTAAACTTTTCGGAGTCACGCAATACCTAGCATCGCTTTTCTGCCCAGAACATCTCAAAACAGGGGTTAAAATAAATCATATTGTAGTTGTATGTCCAGAAAAGATAAATTTTTAAGACGAGAGCTCGCTGGGAATGCCCAGTATATGTGGATAACGTACAGCTTTTGTGTTTTAAAATCGAAATTTTCCGATAGCTCAGAAATTCGCGAACAAACCTTTCTAAAATTTTCCAGCAGAACACCGTAGCAGCTATATATATTTGCTATAAATTTCGAGGCACTAGCTATCAGGCAATTTTTTGAAAGGGATATTAAAAATGTAATTAGAACTTAAAATTTAGACTGTTAAACATTCGTTTAAAAAAATCTTAGAACATTTTTGATTAACACAAATTTAATCCTCTAATTTAGCCTTAATTTACATCCCAAAAACCTTGTCAAACACTGTGGACAGAAGCATTTTTCTGCTTCTGCCGCTGCTGTCAATGTGGGTCATCAAAGGCAAATGCGTGTGTTCTAAATTGAAATTTTTCTGCTGATGCCGATGCCTCTGCCGATGCTGATGCTGACGCGGGATATCTAACTCAACCATGAGAGATCTTCAGGGAACCCTAGGGTACCGCGGAACTCTGTGTGTTTGTTAATTTGTTTTCGAATTACTGCCTGCAAAGAAAGATAGTCTTAATCTTTCAAATTTGTAAATTTCTAAAAAAAAAAAAAATTTTGGAAATTTAGTTAAAAAAATAATCCTAGTTATAGCTTTGACAGTTCTTCCTATTAAATTCAATAAAATTGCGAACAACTAGAGCAATACTTGCGTTATATATACGATAAAACCTTTCGTAAAATGTTAACTTAAAAAAAAAAAGAATGTTGATAAACTCAAACAATAAAGGATGTTCAAAAATTGGAAACAGTTTTACATCGTTTTATCTTCATTCGCATTAGCTTTCTACTCTCCTGAATAAATCTGTATAATCTTATGCACTGTATATTTTCCCATTGAAAATTGCGCTTCTGTGGAAGCACAATATTTTTAAATTTTTGAACCGAGCATCAAGATTTTCCGGTAAACAATTTTCAATCAGTACTTACATCTAATTTTTCTAGTAGCACTTCTAGATTACAGTAGAGCTTGCCTGTGCGAAACTCCTGATCAAATGTGAAAAAGTAGTTGAACATAAAGCCCTGTACTGTAGTGTTTCTATTCTATCGATACGCTTCTATTATAGAATGGAATTTTTAGGAAATGCTAAATTTTCTATTGCAGTTCTGAAAATTGTTTAACGTTTCCAGAAAAAGTTTACTTTTGCTTTGTTTTACGTACCTAAAGTAATAATAAAAATGTGTGACCGAAGGGGGGGATTGATCCCCTTGATCCCCCCTTATCTACGCCACTGGTGTACTCCTTATGATGAAGTGATTTTTCAATATAACTTACCAACGAATGTAAAGCTGTATCAACTGACCTCCCTTTCCAATATGCATGTTGTGACATAGATAATAGGTTAGGTGAGATAAACGTTCGTAGATGAGTGTCGATTAGTCGCTCCAACAATTTCAGCATAGTTGACGAGAGGCTAATGGGCCGCAGGTCTTTAGGACTAGCATGTGAACTTCTGCCAGTTTTCGGAATAAACGTAACTCTCACATCTCTCCAGATAGAGGAATATAAACCAAATTTAGGCAACCTGTTAGTATGCCCTTTATCCATGGGTAGGTGATGTCTACACAGTGTTGCAGGTCCGCAGGGATGATGCCATCAGGTCCAGCCGATTTAAAGGGCTCAAAACTAGATATCGCCCAGATAATCTTCTCACGGTCGAGTATAGATGTCGTATCACAAGACTCTGTGCGACCTATCCGAAGGTTAGATGAGTCAATAGCTGAGCTTCCCGGAAAATGCGTATCAAACAGACACTCAATGGTTTCGATACTTGATGAGGTCCATGATCCGTCCTCTTTTTGAAGAAAGCTTGGCACGGATGGGTTCGACGCCAAGACTTTCCTAAATCTAGATGTCTCTGAAGACCCTTCTATGTTTTTACAAAAACTTCTCCAAGCGTTGCGCTTTGCTCCTCTTAACTCTTTCTTGAAAGACTTTAAATGTTCCCTGTAAAAGTACCAATCGGATTCAAGTCTCGACGACTTAGCTTTGTTAAAGCTTCTCCCACACGTAACCCTTAACTCGGAGATCTTAGGGGTCCACCAAGAAGGTTTTGTCTTACCTCGAAACGCATTAACAGGACATGATTGAGCAGTCGCAGACCTCATAGCTTCCGTGAAAAGGTCAACCATGTTATCCAACTCCTGTCCATTGTTTGGCATGTCCGGTAGTGAAGGTAACTCCGCAAGGAGAACCTCTTCAAATCTAGACCAATCTGTTCTTTTACGATTGACAGTAGGCGGATTCACAATAGGGCGCTCCGCCAGACTGAACTGTAAATATCGGTGATCCGAGAAGGAGTGTTCCGCAGACACTCTCCAGTCTTTGATCAAATGAATCGTATCCTCTGATGATAGAGTGATATCCAAAACCTCTTGTCTGTTTTTTGTGATGAAAGTAGGCTCAAGGCCCACATTGCAAATAAGTAGATCGGTACCCAGAAGGTATTCTAGAAGTAATTCACCCCGTTCGTTTGTATCTGAGCTGCCCCAGACTACATGATGCGCATTAGAGTCGCATCCGACGATGACACTTATATCCTACCTTTGCTGCCGCAATGGCTTTCGTTAAATTAGGAGGAGGTATAGTTAGGCCTGTTCCAAAAACCGGGATCCCGGTACAAAACCGGTGTTCACTTGGTACCGGACCCGATATTCTAAAGTACCGATATCCCGGTTTTTTTGGTACCGAGTTAAAAAAAACGACCGACGAGTCGGTTTTTTGGTACCGAGTTAAAAAGAACGATTCATTTCAACCATGAGCCGTTTTTTTTCAGGTTTTTGGTACCGGTTTTTAACCCGGTACTAAAAAAAAACCGGCTTATGGTTAAAAAAACCGTCGGTACTGAAAAAAAACCTGAGTCAGGGAAACCGCTTGTGGTACCGGGTATTGAAAAAACCCGAAACCCGGTACTGAAATCTCGGTACCGAACAGACCTAGGTATAGTATCATCATAGGGCATGTATACTGAAGCGGCCCAATAGATCTTATCTTGTATCTCCAAGCAGACGAAGACCATATCCTTATCACTATGATTAGGTAACAAGAAAGCCTTGACGGTTTTCCTTACAAGAACGCAAGAACGCGGTTTGCCCTGTCCTCTAACGTAAAACATGGTGAAATCAGAACACCCCAGACCCTTGACCAAATCATGGGCAACCCAGGGTTCCTGAATAAGAACAACATCGTCATTACTGTGAGACAAACGATAGAGAACGGCAGCTGACGCTGCCTTTGAATGGTGAAGATTAATTTGTAGGAACCTCACCATTATGTCTTCTCCATCACAGTAACGTTCTCCTCCTCATCCGTTTGGGATTCAGCGGAGTCGGTCAGTAACGACGCATGAGACGGCAGCTAAGTCTGAGCAGAGTAAGAGGCTGTCGTCCTCAACAATCTCAACTGCAGACCTAGCAGCTACGACAGACTGGCAATCAGTTACGGAGAGCATACGATCTGCATGCTCAGCAGGTGCAGAGACGGGCTTATAAGCCTTTTTTATGTCTCCCTTATAAACTCTGAGCTTTAACTTAACAAACCCAAAGCTAATGACTCCATCTGATTTGGTTAGCGGAGCTAACGATGGTGAATTTAGCAACATAATCGCACACCTGTGATTATTTACCGGTTCTTCCAACTTGACGATTCGCCAATCATCAGTTGGAATGGAAGGGTTGCAGGTACGGATTATTTGCAAAATGTGATCCTTGTCGGTTACTGAAGATGGGAGGCTCACACGAGCCCTCGGACGCGATGGAATATCGTCCTTTGCGACCACCTCCAATCTAGCGCCAGGCCACAGCTCCCCCAGCCTTGCCGATAGTGAATTTGAACATTGAAACCGATCTCAGGTCGGCGAACTTCATCAGTTTCATACGACTTTGAAACCAGCCTCCATCTTCACACACTGGAGGCGGACCAGGGAAAGCCTCCATGGCGAGCTGAAAATTATTAATGACACTGCCTTCAACCAGAACCCATTTATCAACCGACATGCCACCATCGGCGTCACTGCGGTCGATAACAGTTACTTCGATCCAGCTTCTTGCCGCATCCGCGTATGAAGAAGCTGAATTGTTTGATTTAGCGACTTTATGTCGCTTCTGTCCCTCCGCCTGATCTTCCGACGACCGTTGCCGTTTGATACCCTGCTTATCGACAGGAAGATCAGCGATGACACCAAGAGCCCACTTGAGCGACTCCCTCTGCCTATCGGTCGGCCAAAGACGGTTAGACCGTACGGTTTTAACCGGGCTCAAAGTACCGGTTTTCCGGTTAACCGAGTTTTTTAATTGATTTCCTTAGAATTTAGTAAAAACATGCATACACACTCGCATTGCTATTGTTCATATCGTATGCAAAATCAAATCAAAGGTACAAGGAGAAGTAATTTGACGAAGTGATGGTACTACGAGTAATAGCAATAAGGAGAGTGTTCGAAAATATGTTTAAGGGCTGAAATTTGGAAACGATTTTTTTCATAGGGGACAAGCAATAGAATTGCATACGGAAAAATTAAGAAAATATAAAAAAGTATAAAATAATTTTTTTCCCGGTTTTAACCGGATGGACAAACAACCGTCCGGGTTAAGACCGGGAGGAGGAAAAAACCGAAAATAACCCGGTTAACCGTTCTGAAAGTACCGGTTTTCGGACTAACCGTCCGGTTTTTGACATCCCTACTTGGTAGCATCATCAGTCGATACAAAAGCAAAGGGTGGAGTGCTTATACACCCGTCGGCATGTTTATATCTCGTACTTCTCAGCCCCGACGCCGATTTTGTTTAACTAGAGCGGATAACGGTAAATTTTTTATAAAATAACAGGCGCGACAATCCAGCATTGGACTAAGGCCGCAGGATGTGTTAGTGACATCCTATTTCCAAGATCTTATCTGCTTTTTTGTTGAGGTAATGAGATCAGCATCACGCTCAGCAGTGTTATTTATCCCCATAAATGGGTACTCGTTTAACATCTGAGTGAGATCATAGTCCGTCACAAGCTCGTGAGTTCGAAAAACACCATGGAACACGGTGAGATTAGAACTCATGAGCCTGTGCACTGAAGGTGCGCGCACTAACCGCTAGACCAGCCAGACTAAATTTTTTATAATGAAATCATAATGTAAAAGTGCCCATAGACCTTCCAATCGATTGAAGCAATTTTTTGATTGTCAGATAAATTGGAAGGTGTATGTGACCATCGAATCCAATTTTTTGATTGGACGTTCGGAACATATTGCCATGAAATTTTTCATACAATCTGTCATGACAATCATGTGTTTTTAGTTGCAGATTTTTCGACATACTCTATCATTCTTCATATATAATAGATCGAAACCGACGAATGTCAAAAAAAAATTTTGCACTCTCCGAGTCGATATGCCCATAAGTTGGGAAATCACTCGGAGATCAACATTCTCAATAAAGTCGTATTTGTGATGTGTATCATTCTTCATGTTGTGGTTATAGCGGTCATTGTGCCTGTCTAGACAGTTTCAATTTTCGTTCGTCTTCATCATTTTGACAATTGAAACTTGAGATGTATGCGCTATTGAAGAAACGCATTCATTCTTGAACGCAATTGCCAATGTTAAATATTAACAACACATCATCTATTCATACAATTCATGAAAGAATTTATCATTTACCCGTCCTGACCAAAGCCGTGACACATATTTAACGATAAATAATTAACAGATCTGGATAGAATGAGACATTGATCTCTTCTGTTCACTTGACGCAATCAATGACATGTTCAATGTTGAAAGTGGATACGGAGATTGAAGACGATAGGGAAGACGAAAGCGCACATGTGTGGACATAGCCATTCTCCATCGAAAGTAGCAAAGGATTTCCATCTTCCATCGCCACAAAATATATAATTTTTGCTATGTTGTGTTGTGTCGTGTGGACCGTGAGACTGTCATTTCAGATTGCACGATAAATTGCATAGTGAATGTGCATGTACGGGCGTCAGATCGATTTTGTGCAATCGATTGCTCAAGCAAGAAGGGCGGTCGTCTAAGGCGCCAAATTTTATAGGCGGCTTTTTAGCTAACACTCGAATAAAAAACGAGACCGAGGCTAATTTCGAGCGCGACCGAAATTTGAATACCCGTCACATTTGAATGAAACTTAAGCTTCTTTTGTGTTAAAAATTTCTACCGCAGCCCTATGACGTGTTCCGATTCCATCTTAGATGCGTTGGGGTTATTTTAAAACTATAACAAAAGTGGTGTTAATAAAACCCCAATCCGGTGTTCCATGGAGTTCGCCCTCGACTGGTGTTTATTTCATTTAAAAAAATCGGTGTTTAATTATTACCCCATAATAGTGTAGTTACTACGTGATAAACCTAGTACATCAGATTGCAAAATGTGGTGGAGACAAATTTTTTTTTTGTTTCTTATGTTTTTTTGGGGTGCTGAGCACGAATCCGGAGCTTCCCACCAAAATTTCGTTGCGGAACAGGGTCAAAATCGTGAAAAACCCTAAAATTTTTGCTGTTTTTCCGTTATTCGGCCCCTAATTCTGCAACTGTTCATTTCTGCGAAAAACTCTCCATGAATATTTTAGAGAGCACATAATTGCGCGTCCAAAGAGACATAAATATTAAAAATCTGTTGAGCGGTATTACTACAGTGAATAATTTAAATTTGCCATTTTTAACATAGTTCAATTTTATAAAAAAATTTGTGAGATTGAACGGTTTTTAATTTTTGGTCGTAAAAGTTGCATTTATCTTGTATATTATGTATTTTGGAGCGCAGAACCTGAATCTGTAAGTCCCCACCAAAATTTCGTTGCAAAACAGGGTCAAAATTGCAAAAAACGCAAAAAAAAATGACTATCAATTGTAGCAATACCGCTTAACACATTTTAATGATTAATGACGCGTTGGACCCGCAGTTATGTTTTCTCTAATATGGACAGGTTTTCGGAGAAATGTACACTTTCGGAGTTATAAACAAAAAAACGGGAAAACTCCGAAAATTTTGGGTTTTTTCGCGGTTTTGATCCTGTTCCGCAACGAAATTTTGGTGGGAAGCTCCGGATTCGAGCTCAGCACCCCAAAAAACATAACAAAAAAAAAAATTTTCTCCACCACACTTCCAAAGAAAGTTTTTCTTACAAGAATTAGGGTTGGTTTGTATGACAATCCTATGACGTAATGTTCCGATTCCATCCATTCCTAGATATGTTTTGAGGCTTTACTTTACACATTTGGGTGAAGTTTGCTTAAGATTGATTCACAAAGAAAACAGTTTTTCATACAAGAACCTAATTTCCAGCGGTTGGTTGGTATGACGTTGTGTTTCGATTTCATTTGTTTCTAGATTTATTTGGTGGCTTTACTAAGAATACATTTGGGTGAACTTTGGTTAAGATTCATACATAGAGAAAAAAGTTTTTCTTAGAAGAGCCTAATTTCCAGGGGTTGGTTTGTATGACAGCCCTATGACGTAGTATTCCGAATTCATCCATTCCAAGATATTTTTTGAGGCTTTACTAGGAACACATTTGGATGAAGTTTGGTTACGGTCGGATTAAAAAGAAGAACTTATTTACAGAGGTTGGTTGACGTAATGCTCCGATTCCATCGGTCCATAGATATGTTTTGAGTCTTTACTAGGAACGCACTTGGTTGAAGTTTGGTTAAGATTGGTACATAAAGAAAAAAGTTATGTACATGGTACATAAAGAAAAAGATCATTCATTAGTTCTCTTTTGAAAGATGTGCTTTAAATGATGCAAAATCCTTGCTAGACTTTGAAGATACCTTAATTTGCGAAGTTGGTACTGCATTGAGAATTCTAAAATGTTTAGTAAGAGTTGCTTTAATTTTACGTCTGCGACGCTAGCACTTTACTTCTGAAAAGAAAAGTGGGCAATTCGCTCAATTAGTTATGTGTGCTAGTTACGTCCTTCTTTAAAAAAGAAACTCATTGTGCTAATTTCGTCCTTCAATCGAACATTTAGTTAGTTACTCTTCATGGATTATCCCTTATTCATGCCAAAGGGAACCTAATTTTTAAATAGATGATGAAATTATTGCTTTTAATTTTATTACTATATTTATATGTGATATGTCCGAATTTTATTTTCGGATCATGAAGTCTAAAAATTGTTTAGTCACAGGAGAGCAAATATTGAACCACTGGAGAAACTCGTATGATATGAGAAATAACGAGTCGGATAAAAACTCACCACATCAAAGCGCAAAAAAATCTCTGCTGTGAAAAATGTCATGCCCAAAGGCAAAATTTTTTCATTTTTTCATACTATTATTGTTGTCATTTTCGATAAGTTCTTTCCACCTTATAGGCCAGTGAAAATCGACATTAACCTCGGAATAAATGGAATACTACCGTTCTTTCGCTTATCTGTGTTAAATTATTACTGGCTATATAAATCCAGATTTGCAACCCTGGGGACCCTGTGCTAGTTTTTTGGCGAAAAAGAGCGATTTTTTCGCTCTTTTTTTACATTTTCAACAATATTTTTTAAAATAATTGTCTTGGATAAAAATTGTCTTTGGAATTTTGAACAGACAAAATTTCCAATCCAATGATATCCTAACCACTTTCGTAGGTCAAATATTGACGGAGATACAGGTTTTCAAAAATAGGGTATTTTCTACAAAAAAAAGGCTAATTCTAGGCTTATGTTGTTTGCCGAAAAAATGTTTTTTTTTTCGCTCGCCAAAAAATTAGCACAGGGTTACAAATCTAGATTTATATAGCCAGTAATACTCTAAAACAGATAAGCGAAAGAACGGTAGTATTCCATTTATTCCGAGGTTAGGCCTTTTTTTTGTAAAGTTTTACTGGCGTATTAGGTCGCAATTCAGCTTTAAATCGTTCAATATTCTCTGGGATGGATTCATCTAGCATTGAGAGCTCCAAGCCGCCAGGTTCCTGTTGGCTGCCTGCATTTTTTTTTTGTCTGTGGTGAATAAAATGTGGCACGAGGAATTCTCTACTAAGCTTTCATGTTGTAGTTCCAAAGAATCTCTTTACAAGGCCTCGATTACTGAAGCGAATTGCGCTTAATAGTATGAATGAAGTCGGAACAGGTTTCTACTACATAAACATACTATCGTGGCCATGTCAGTGGGGGCATTCAAGAAGCTGGGGGAATAGCCCCAAGTGAAGTTTGTCCGCCACTAGTTGACTTACGTTAATTTTGGATCGTGATGTGTAGTTAATGTTCGTATAATTATTTTATGAAAAAGCAGGACAAATGATCTAAAAATCGGTGTTTGGCAGGACAAGTCTCCTAAAAAAAGGAGGATGAAAAGAAGGACAACCAGAAAGACAAAAACGCCGTATCCTTAGAATTTTCAATTGTACAGGGTGGCACAAGGGAACCTGACGATTTTAAAAAGGTCGTAAAAAATCGAAAATTAATGCTACAAATATGGTTCTATATCATTAAAACACTCAAGACAGTTGTGGAATTTATATCACACCCTTAAAAAAAACATTCGACAAAATATTGAAGGAGCGGTGAAATTCTCCATTTAAGCAAGCTTATTAGGCTTTAACGCATCATTATGCATAAACAAGGTGTTCCATCGTCCACTGATCTATCTTACAAGCGAAAACTCTATTATGACACGACGGCAGGATAAGGTCGAAAAAGCAGAACTGTCCTGCCAAAAACAGGACGGATACGGAGGCCATAAATGTTAGGCCGATTTTCAATGGTCACTGAGATATTTGAATTTTTAGGTTTTTTTTTTAAATAACCTTGAGTTTTACCATTTAAAGTAAGAATTAAAAAAAACTACTAAGGTGATGGGTTAAACCTTATTTTTGGATTTTAGTCAACACTATAGCAGACATTTGTTAATCATTTAACATTTCAAAAACACATCACAATTTTTAAAGTTGATTTTAATGTATTATTATTAGTCTAGAGGTACGGAAATTTCGTTTTTACGAAATAGATGCGAATTTCAGCGAAATTAGCTCATTTTTGCGAATTGATGCGAAATGTTCGAATTTGCACTTTTTCCACGAAAAGTTAATTTTTCTCCAAAAAAGAATCAATTATGGAAGATAGGTTTTCATCTCAGCTTTTTTGTTAAAATAAGACTATAAAAATTTCCAAAAATGCAAGAGTTCGCAAAGACGGGCACGGATGGCTTGCCAAACACCGAGCAAGGTGTTTAGTCGGAGGCTGGATGAACGAACTTTGTTTCCTGCATCGGGATTTTTGAAGGTAGAGCTTTTCTCGTGGTTCGACGAGCCCCAAAGTTTAAATGAACTGTACATAAAAAAGCGAAATAGTAGCGGGTTCTGCACCAGAAGTGTCTTTTTACCGTAACTTCTTGAGGGGTGTTTTCGACTTTGTTGTATGTATTGTCAAAAATATTTCTCTACAACTGAACTCGTAGTATGAATCAGTTTTCAGCCACACTACTTCCTAGTCTATTTTTTGCTAATAATTATTAAAAATTTCTGAACGAAATGTGGTCGTGATTTTTGAATATTCGTTTCATTAGGATTCCCTAGAATTTCTAGTTTAATCAATTTTAACAGCAACAATATGAACAAAATTATGTTTTTATGCGAATTTCAGCGAAATTTCTAATTTTCAAAATTAGTTTATGCGAAATTCATGTTTTTTATTTGCGAAATTTCCGTACCTCTAATTATTACTTAAAATAATTATATGACACGGTGTCTGCAGACCACTGGAAAAACATACTCGTGCTGTCAGCTTTCAAAAAAGGTGTCAATGTCAATATACATATTTGAAATAATTGAAACAGCTAGCTGCAACTCGTTCGGGGACCATAATATGCCAATTAAACGCGATACGCGCAAATACTGCTGCCTATTGGCTGGATATTATACATAGAGCCACCGAGATAATTATAAGTTCACCCATAAAAAGCTTCAAAAATCAATAAAAACAAATTAAATATTAAATCGATCGACTACAAATTATTTATTTGGGAAATAATACATCTCATAGGTATAAGATTAAAAAAATGTACATCCAGTTAAAGAAAATAGAAAACTTCTTAAATTTTAGTGCGAAGTAATTATAAATTCATTTTTAAAATATTGTTAGTTTAATTATTGTTTTAGTTTATAATTTTTAAAAATTTAACGATTTGATATAGATTAATATCCTGTTGGTCCTCCATTGTTTCTAATTACCTGGAAAACTCATCTTGGGACTGAATTTTCCAGGTTTTCCAGGATATTTTGGTCAATTTCTTCCCGAGCTTGGCGGATCGCTCCTTTGAGTTCCGATACGGTCTGATATTGTTTTCCATGGGCGTAAACCTTCTTCTCTGTACCGTAACCCCTTGTGGGGCATGGTGCGTTCACTCAGCCGTTTATAAGCTACTTCAAGTCAACGTTACATTGCATATAGAGTTTCGGAGTATGTATATAAAATGTTGCAAGCACTATATATTTCCTGGACCACGCCGAGATTCGATCTCCGGACCACTAGATTACTAGCATCGTAGAGTGCGACGCAACCAAGTGAGCCACAGACCGTGACGTAAACCTTCCTAACAAGTATTCCCAATAAATTTTCAATGGGGTTGAGGTCTGGGCTACGGGCTGGCCAATCTAAAACTGTAATGTTTTTCTCTTGGAACCATTCTGTTATCGTTTCCGCCCGATGGAAACTGACATTATCCTGTTGGAAAATAAATCCTGGTCCAATAATTGACTCGGCATTGTCAATGAGCGATGTCTCTAATATCTCCACATAATTACTCACGCTCATTTTCGGTTTAACCCAGGCGAAAGCTAATTTCCCTGCCAATGAAAATGCACCCCAAATCATCACAAAGCCACCACCAAAGTCTCGGCTCATGACAACTTATTTTTCTCGTCCTAAATGTTGCCTATAATATTGAACACCATCGGGCCATCCAGATTAAACTTCTTTTCGTCACTGAAAATAACGCTTTTCCACTTTTCGCCGAAATCCATATGTTGTTGGCCCTATTGAAGACGCTACGCTTTATGATATTGGGTCAAAGGTGTTTTTTCTGCTGTTTTTTATTTTCGCTCCGGATTTCTGATGCGAACTTTTTTTCCTCAGTGGCATTTCGGACAATAAGTCTTTTTTTCTCTCGCAGTAACTGCTGGTCGCCGTCCAGATCTTCTATTATTGCACCTTGTTGTTCGACTGTAAGGGAAACACCACGTGGCATGTTGCCACAAAAAAAAAAAAAAAAAACAACAAACTGAAATAACCAGTAATTAAAAAAATGTCTTCGTTAAGTTTCGTTTAGATGTTACCAGACCGTTTTATACAAAAAAAAGACGAAAAAAAAATACTTCCGGTGCGAGAAATTGAAAAATAAAGGGCGTGAACTTATCAAGAGACGCGAGAGCGTATCGCCCGCCAAAGGAAAAAAAAAACAAAGCGAACAAGTCTATGATTACCAGAGACAACTTGCTGTTCTAGTGCCTTTCCAAAAAAAATTTTCGATCGGCACAATAACGGGTAAGATATATGCGATAAACGGTGAGATTTTCACCCTCACAGACTTAAGCGAGTAACCCAATTTCAGACTGGAGTCTACAGTTGCAGAAACACTTGCTTCTACTGTCTCTCCCCGTGATGGGATTTTTATGAAATTTGGAATGAATGATCCTCTGGTGGTCTTTCTAAGGAATCAATGTCTTCCATTTAGATAAGTGGATGGAATAACGGTTAAATAATAGGTTTTGTTGTTTTATTTTGTTTTAGGTGTAAATGCTGGAGAAGTTTAAATGTACAGGACTACTTCTTAAAGTAATTTGGTGGAAGCATTAACATTTTATTCTGTGTCACTTTGACGGCTCCCACCACATTACTTTAGGAAGTAGTCCTGTACATTTAAACTTTTTCGGCATTTACACCTAAAACAAAATTACATTTGAGCGGCGGATTGGAGTGATATGTATTCTTTTTGCGGCAGATGAATTTTTCTTTGGCGGGGTAACTTTTACAACCTTTTTGTTTTTGGTCAGATAAATATTTCGCAACACTTAACGCACGATTCGGACACTATTGAGTCTTCAGTGAAACTGACGGTAATGATTTCTCCAAAGTAACAGTATTTGGAACCGGAAGTTTGCAAACAACATAATTAAAATCCTTTTCGAAATTTATAACGGTCCAGGAATTATTAAAAGCGAAAAATGGTAGAATTTGTGTGTGAACTTATATTTATTTCGGTGGGTGTACTAACTGGCAAATTTATTGACATAAACTTGTATTTGCTGCCCTTACCTAGAAAAACTAAATTCCATACGACATACGAGTGATATAATAAAGTACGAGTACCTACATGGTTTGCGAAGAGTATGATCAATTATTATTTTCACAAGCCTTTTTGTTGCTTATTTTCCACTTCTTTGAAAGAAAAAAAGAAATATTGTTAAAGTTCAAGCAGTAGCTGTTTTTTTATATTCTTCAGATTTCAGTATATGTTGCGCAAAATTTCGATCATCATTCATGAATGACAATTTGAAATTGGGGCTCTTTCCGCCTCGGTTTTGATATGAAATCAATTGCGTTTTAATGAAAATTACGTTCCAAGCAAGGCTAGGTTATTAATCTTACTTATTTCTACCCGCAAGACATTTTTTAATTGGATCTACAAACATATTGGACAACTTGTAAAATTTACTATTTTCTAATTAAATAATTTATTAAAATTAAAACGGAATTCTTTTGCATTACATTACATTCAATTTTTAATAACCAGAAAGGGAGAGATCATTTTTATATGTACGAGTATGTCAAAGATAGGAAAACAAACCAGGAATCCACTTAAATTTTATTGGCCCATATCCGTAATGCTTCCATTTATTATAACTGTAATATTCAGCTAAATCCAAAATATTTCTAATTTCTAACTTCTGCCTCGACTTTCAGCATTATTTCAAATCGATTCTCTTAACTCGTTCATTTCCTATCCTCACTTCAATACTATCAATTCTAACAATTTATACGTATAGGTACGTTGTTAAATTATAGCCCAGCCAATTATTCACTTCAAACGTGCACCCCCGCTTTTAGCTACTAGCCTAGTTTCGAGAGAAACATCGTGTTCAACGCTCGCTCGTCGCCTGTCGTTAGTACACGAAGCGAAAAGGACTACAACGACGGCCGGTCGAATGCCTTTCCTAGTCGTATTATTTCATTAGCAAGTACGTCTAAATTCATTTCTGACTACTATACCAATTTATATTGGTCGCGTTGCTCTTTTCCCTCGTTCAATCCTTACACCAATCGGAACAGGACGAATTTCAATTCGCCACGAAAGGAATTTGTACCTACATATATAATGTTCGATAATAGTGTGTTGTAAGTCGATTGTCTCTACACTTATATGCATATAGAGAATGTAGCCCGCGGCAGGATTACGGCAGGAGTTCGTCTACTCTTGTTTGTTGTTGTGCGGTAGACGTATCACTTTTCATGTCAATTACATTCATATAGAAAATTGCAAATTTAACCACTCTAGAAATTGCATAGGAGCTCAATTCGCGCAGTTACTCGAGCCATTGTTGTACTTTACTCGTTCAATCGCTTATACACCACTTAAAAAGCATTAAATTGAAACACTGTTTATCGAATGGATGCACTCCTTTTCGTCTTCGACTTCGCGTATCGTATATGGTTACCGCTAATACGCACACCTTTCAATTTTACCTTAACTCAGTTCTCAGCATTATAACATTTTATGTGAAGATAGATGACAGGGTGGTTAGGAAATTAATATTTTAAGTGTTCTCTATGTTCAGGATATTCGCCTCAATATCGACACTTGTATATATGGTAATGATAATGCAAGGATGTTTTTTACCTTTTAAGTTGATGCTCTTTTAGTTTTGTCTAGAAGATACGAGGGGGTATATTTACATGGTTTGCGAGGTTACCGCCGAAGTTTGAAATTAAGTGGTGACTATGGTAATAACTGGAACTCTAGATGCGAATATATACCTGCAATTAATATTCTAAATGCTTCAGTCTTCTATGAAAAGTTTTCAAACCACAAAATATGCATTCTCAAAAAGTAGAATGGTTGTGAAGGATAATGGTTCACAAAAAATGGGAGCTGCCTCTCCGGAACAGACTTGGCCAAAATGAGTGATCATCGAAGGTAATCAAAAGTTCTCACAACTGGATTAAAAATCAGCAATCCTTCCTATTTATTATTTAGTCAAAATGACACATTGCACAACGCAGGATAAGCACACCCTGCACCAACTTCCTATACTTCCTTGTTGCCATCCTTGCAATAATACACGGTTGATACACCTTTCACCTATAGTACATCTACATATGCAAAATGATGTCACGCAAAGTCAACTGATGGAAGGTGTGATAACGATATGGAACGCGTGCCAATTTATTGATCCGCTTCATAGAAGACCTTCTGCTGGGAAGCGGCAAGGTGTTCCGAATGGGAGGGACAATGCAAGAAACGCGACTACGTACCTACAATAAATTCCATGCATACATTCATATATGTGAACCTATACTATATCTCCTTTAGTTGAATATGAATCGCATTTACGAATCTACACCCTAAGCTCTTGATACCCGGACAGATTAGTAGCATTTGGCTTACATAGATCCTTGAATCCATTGTTAACTTTAAAGGGATAATTATCATGAATATCATTTTCTTAAAGCTGAACTCCGTCGAATCGGACAGGATAACCAAAGTCGGATTGGACCCGTCACGAGTTGACCATTGGACGCATTAATTAATCCATTGCATTCGAAATGTATGCGGCATTTATCATTTATCAATAATTTATTGATTCTGTTATTTGATTGGCGAGAGCGATTTGTGTTTGATAAACATATCAGTGGTAATATAAATTATTTGGTGGTGTGGGTCATCAAGGTGATGTATACTCGTATATGCCGTAGATAATATCGAAATTATTGAATTTTAGAAATGGGCGAAGAGGATTATACATTAATATTATTCCGACGGGAGAGAACTTAAAGAGAGTTGAATATGAATTAAAGTGATTGGCTTGAAGTTTAAGGTGCATAAATGCTTCAATATCAATTTCTTACTATTAAAATTAAACCCATATTTTCTAGGGGTATGTTGAACTCGCATTTATGCAAAGTTGATGAAATTTGCCTCATTATGTTACCTCTCGAATTACATATAGAAAGGCATTTGGTCATGCAAGTTTTTAAATAATACGCATGAAAGCGGAAAAAAGTCTCCCTTTTGTCGGAACCTATTGCATTATGCATATTCTGGACCTTGATAAAAAACTGTTTTTTTTTTGGAAATAGTGAAATTTTTATCGGTTAGAGTCACCCAACCAATTCTTTACTAGCATTTTTAAATAATTAAAGCAATTATTTAATTTTCGTGAATATTTTGGAAATGTTTAAACCCATTTTGTACCGGTACCTGAAATAAATTTTTTACGACGATATAAATAAATAACAGGCGCGACAATCCAACATTGGACTAAGGCCGCAGGATGTGTTAGTGACATCCTATTTCCAAGATCTTATCTGCATTTTTGTTGAGGTAATGAGATCAGCATCACGCTCAGCAGTGTTATTTATCCCCACAAATGGGTACTCGTTTATCATCTGAGTGAGATCATAGTCCGTCACAAGCTCGTGAGTTCGAAAAACACCATGGAATACGGTGAGATTCGAACTCATGACCCTGTGCACTGAAGGTGCGCGCACTAACCGCTAGACCAGCCAGACTACGAAGACGATATCCTTAATATATATTGTCTATAAACACCCTCTGATGACGATATCGAAGAAAAAAATTTTTACGCTTTGTTGTTTTTGTGTTATGGGGTGGTTCGAAAACGAACCGTTGGTAAGTAGGCGACGTGGTATGTGTTGTAAGAAATGAGGAATGTTTAGCGTGGTTTTACGTAATAAAATACATACAGTTTTTATTAAATGTTATATTTATTTTGGGTTTTTATTTTATAGCCTTATAAATTCATAACAAAAAAAAAACAACAATATTATATAAAAAATAAAAAAAATTATTCAAAATTGAAAAATTACTGAAAATATTTCATTTTGTCGAATGATGATATGCATCAAAGCATTTTGTGTGTAAATGGACGTTACATTTTCCACACATGTAAATTGTGTGATTACTGCCTTTGCTATTTCCGCGTTTTCCAGCACAGCGTCGTCTGTTGCCATCCGGGTGAAGTACTATCATATGACCTTTGTAAGATCCTTGGAGATTTGAGCGTCGATTTTCATCTTGCTCAGAGTCTGAGTCATCTTCCACTCGTAGTAGCGCTTCAGTAACTTCAATTTTAAACTCAATTTGTGAAAGTGCCTTTTGGTTTTGACTTTGGGCAAGGAATACATGCGATTTCCAGGCGTTCAGTGAATTAGTAAAAAGAGGCCACCACCACTTTTTGCCACGTATAGCAAATTTTTAATTTGCAACTGCATTGTCATGTAAATCAACACTTCCCATTCGCTGATTATAATTGTGTATAACACCAGGTTGGGGAAGGCTGACAAATTTATGTTGCTTTCTGTCATACCTTTTCGCTCAGTGCATGGGATTCAAAAATTCGAAGTTTGTGCCGACTGTTACTTCTGCATTATCCATCCATCGAACAAAGAGGATGCCATTCCGCTGATCAAATTGATGATAAATACCTCTTTTTTTCAATTTGGTCTCTAGAGTTACCCCATTTATCCTATTTTTGCGAACCGTCCCAGTTGCACAGAACCTTCTCTCTTTTAACAAGCAGAGGAGATAATATGAAGTAAAAAAAATATCGAATGTGACAGTGTGTCTTTCCGGGTGCTGCACATTTTTCAATAAATTTAGAACCACTTGCGCACCTAGACCTGTCATCTTATTATATCAATCAGATGCCCCGGCACAAGCCAAATCCACAAGCCGATGTGTCCTAGCCGGCGTCCCCCAAGGTTCTGTACTTAGCCCGACTTTGTACAATATTTTCACTTCTGATATGCCCATGTACCCTAGCTACCTATGCGGATGACACTGCCTTATTCTGTACAGATCTTAATCCCGATAACATCGTGGACATATTGGAGCATCAACTTCGGCTAATTAGCAATTTTTGCCATAAGTGGAAAATCCAAATAAATGCCGAAAAGACTCAAGCCGTTTTCTTTACAAAACGGCGACCAGTCAGATATCTACCTAGCCCCGAAATCAACATCTTAAGGCCTGGATAGACCTCAGGCGGAATGTGAATGGAATTTTTGTCCGCTGCGATTTTCTCAATGAAAATGCATACTTACTTTCGTGGGATATATGGCAAATGCTGGGGAATTCCATAAGCTACAATCCAAAAATGGTTCCATAATTTTTCTCGACCATTATTGATAAATTAATAAATCCTTTGAAGGATTTTTCTATAATGGCAGAGGAAAGTTTGGTAGGACACGTACACACTATCGATTCAAAAATGAGTCTACTATTCCGGTTCTATAGAGTGATTATTAGCAGTGCTAATTGTCATGCGAAGGAAGGGTGAGGGCAATCAACAACACCTTTGAATGAGTGAGAGTTGGAATATTACCGAAATAGCGCATCCGCATTATTTTGGACCGATTCGTAATAACAGAAGAGACCCAATCCATGATACGATCAAATAGAAATCGGTGGAGTCTTGCCTACTCATTCCATTCGCTGCACCACTTCCCTCGATTACTTTGTATCCCGGCTGCCAATAAGTATCCATTGCAATTGATATCCTGGGAATGAACCCAATACATTCAGCAAAAACTTACCAAATTATAAACATTATTTGGTTGAAAGAGACTGCCTATTTTTCATTCTGAGCTGGTAGGAATTTATTGCCTAAATATAACTCCACGGTCATCTGATCTTTAGCCGGCCCACACGGATCGGGGTTCGCCGAACCGCGCGGTGTAAAAGATCAAAGTTGTGTACAACACTCGCATGGAAGGAACAGAGGGGAGTCAATGAAAAGGTAACGTCCGTTGAATTACCCTATTGCCTCTATCCCTTCCAGTCGTGTGTTGTTCACAATTTTGATCTTTTTACAGGACGGTTTGGCGAACCCTGATAAGTGTGGGGCCGACATTCGTCTACGAAGATAAATTAGAGCAGCAGTGTTTTCGATAAAGATTCGATCCGGTCAAAAGCAGGAGTCGTGCAATCTTGTGAGGCACAGCCATTCCAAGGCAATCAAGCTCTAATTTCAAATTTAAATATTTTTTTTTTGCTTAAACGCCAATATTACGTGCATAGCAATTTCAGTGACCTTTGTGACTTAAGTTTGCAGCGATGCAGAGTAACACGAGACGTGTGACGAGATTTTTAGTTTCCACTGAATATGGTAAGACCACCATACCTAGGGACATACATCCACAGAAGTAATGTTTTTTTTTAATTGCGAGTAAACATTTAAGCCGCCACCTATCGCAGAATAGACTATTAGGAACTCTTGAAAAGCAGACATTGGATAACTAAATCAAACTCACGATCGTCATAAGGGTGAATATTTTAAGGAAAAGCTTGGCTACATATTTCAGTTGCCGCTACGTCCCCATGAAAAAAATGTAGAAAAACTAAACTGTCAATTAAATTTTAATTTATAGTACTGACTTTTCAGGAGGACTACATTTTTCTACACCAAAGAGCGCGTCCCGGAAAAATTTTCCTAGACCCGGCGTCCCGGCCGCACCTTCTAGGCCCGTCACTGCCGGGCGAGGCCCGAGCAGGTGGCAACCCTAGCCCACTTATTCCAACCAAACCCCACAGAAATATTTTTTTGTCGACGAAACGGAACTTTTGTGAAGACGGAAGGAAAAGAATGTGGGGGGGGGGGTTAAATACAAGTACTAGGTACGCCCGAAAACAACTTTTAGGCCAAGAAGAGCGAAGGGTATCCAAATTTCGGCCGCGCCTGAAATTAGCCTCGGTCTCGTTTTCATTCCGCTCGAGGTCTACCGTGCGCTTTAGGCACAAATATCTCTTGGTCAACAGAACTTAAATACCTAGGACTCTCTCTTGACTCTAAACTCACGTTTAAAGCGCACATTGAGAAAACTTGTTCCAAGATAATCAACAGCAGACGGTCAACTTATCCTTTCATCAACAGAAAATCGAAGCTGTCGTATGCCCAATAAGTTACTCATTTACAAAGCGGTCATGGCGCCTATTATCTTCTATGGATGTATTATTTGGAACGGTTGCGCAAAAACTCACAAACAAAAGATTCAAATTGTACAAAACAAATGTTTAAAAATCATTCTTAATAAACCTTACTATACTTTCGGACCCGCACTCTACATAGCGTTACTAAGATATCTTACGTTGAAAAAAGATCGCAACAACAAAACTTTGCTCAAAAATGCTCTACCTTATCCAATCCTCTAATAAATTCCTTATATAGCTAAGGGCCGGTTTCTGGTAGATATTTATCAACCACTTTAAGCTATCAGCTCTTTAAAGCGTTGTTAAGTTATCAAATCGTTAATGCATGTATAATTTATAAATGTGCGTTTCCTCAAAGTCTCGTTAATTTTATCCTAAAAGTATGCAAGACGCACATTAATATGATTGCTTAGTTCGTCAAATAAAATGTAAAGCTCTCTTTGATTTGTGTAATTGTAGGCTGGCAATACTTATAACATATGGAAATGAGTTCATAGTTCAGAAACGATAAGTAAGCGTTGGTCCAGTGTAACAGCGCTTATATGAAACAAACGTAAAACATTATTCGTCGTTTGACGTTATTCTTCTGCTGAGTGAGTGAATCGAAGTGTAAACCTAAGAGGCACCATAGACCCTCCGATCGATCGGTCAGATTTTTTGATTGTGAGATAAATCGGGATCATCGGATTCAATTTTTTGATTTTAAATGTGGAACGTATTACCAATGCAATTTTCCGTACACGCTGTCATGACAATCATGTCCACAACGCCAGTTAAAAGTGCACATGATGCCAAGGAGTTACTCTGAAGAAATAGGAGAAAAATATTTTTAATGTTTTTTTTTGTGTTAGTGTCATCTTGGATTAGAGACCAGAAAATGTGATAGATAGATACGTCGAACTACTCCTTGAAATGCTCTCTCCGTCGGCGCAGTTGTTGTTCATCTTTGACTAGCAGATCCCCGTCTTTATATCTTTTACAGGATGCTCATTGGTAAAAGATTTGCCAGTCAGTGGCTTTATGAGTTTGTAAAGGGTTCCACTGTCACCGCCGTAAGCCTCCAAGGTTAACGCGTTAATGTTGTTGCGTTTGTCACGTCTAATGCTCCTCTGCACTTTTTTTTGAAGAGAACTGTACTCGGTTCTCAGTTGTTGCTTAACTGAATTGTCAGTAGCCGAGTTTATTTGCTCTTTAATTCTCTTCCGTGCAGTTATCAGAGACCATGTATCATCACTGATAAAAGGTCTCCTACCTCGCTGTAGTCTGCACACAAATGTTTCGCCACACGATAGAAAAGCTTCCTTCACAATGTTCCATCTATACCTACTCAATAGAAGAAGCACCTGGCGTTTGTGCATTAGCTACCTCGCGCAATGCGCTAGAAGCTACCCGTATTGTTGATGGTCCTTTGAGCTTTTGCACATTGAATCGTGCCAAAACACGCTCGTTTTGTTTGCGACAAATAGCAGCTGTCTACAAGCAAGTTTTTGCGATGACAAGTTGGTGATAGCTGCCTACATCAGCACCACGCTTAGCCCTAAAATCCATGAGACAATTCCTCCATGTTTTGGAGATGGCTATATGGTCAATCTGGTTCTCTGATCGGCCATCTGGAGATATCCAGGTTGCTAAATGGCAAGGTTTGTGTTTGAATAGGGTGCCGCAATGACAAGCTGACGAGAGTTACATAACTTTACGAACAACTCACCATTGTCGTTCCTAACACCCAGACCGTGATTGCCCATTAGATGTTCCAATCCAACATTGTCAGACCCAATTTTTGCGTTGAGATCCCTCTTAATAATTTCTATGTCACCTCTGGGGGCCTTGTCAAAGGTGTCGCCAAGTAGGTGGTAAAAGGCGTCCTTAGCATTCTGGTCGGCTGACTCAGTCGGGGCGTAGCTCTGAATTATAGTAATGTTTTTTACTCTGGACTTGAATCTGGCAGTTATTATTCGGTCGGAAATAGGCCTCCAATCTATAAGAGATTGGCGAGCTTCCCTTGTTCAAAAGGATGCCGACTCCAGCCATTTTGGGTAAGGCTTCAAGTTCACTACCAGAGTAAAGCAGCACAGTTTGGGAACTAGGTGATAAGGTCGTTCCCGATCCGGTCCATCTTGTTTCGCTCAGTCCTAATATCGAAATTCTATATGCGGTCATTTCCTATTCGACTTCCGTGAGTCTTGTACTACTGCACTCGCCCCACATCGTACGAACGTTCCAAAATCCAATCGTAGTCCGTTGTTTGTAACCAAAGGTCGTTGCCGGTAAATCTGTCTGTGGTATCTGAGGCTCGTTCAATGTTTCGAGTGTAGTTTAGTTTCAGGTATGCAAGCCTACATACCCTATCCCTCAAGTCGCCTTCTACGACAAGCCGGGAACGCTGTGGCATAATGCTTACCCCAACACTACAGGGGTCAATTTATATTAAGCTTCGTACATATCCACACAATTTAGCACAAACAACGTCGCGCGCAATTGTGGTGATTTGTACGAAACCCAGGAGAGTTTTATTCTCCCCTGCCCCGTTAGTCGCCTTCTACGACACGCCGGAGGAAGCGGAGGCATTATTCTTGACCCATGCCACAGAGGGCATAATTTTAAATTAGTCTCGGTCTCGTTTAATTTTTATTATTCGTAAATTTATTGATCTAATCTATTTAGAAAAACGTTCGCATGGCACTAATCTATAGTCCTTACTATTTAAAAAAATCAATTAAATATCCCAGAATCTCAGATCTCCGTTGATTAGCTAATGTTATGTAAATGATACAATTATAGGCATACTAATTTTCCTAATTTTACGGTTTCTTAAAGAAAAAAATCAGAAATGGCTATTGATTGTTATATAAATTTAATTTTAATGTCATTGGGATGAAGAACTATACGTTTGGCCAGACCTATTATGGGTATCAAAAAGCACTATAAATTAAAATTTGATAAAAACTTACACAAAACTTTAAAAGATGTTCAAAAATTTAAGACAAATGCTTCATCAAGTAAGAAGTAGTTGGGATTTCATCTTCAATATTTTTTGACCGAAATATTGTGTCAAATGTCTGGCCAAACCTATGTGCCGCCAGAAGGGTTACATAAAGTATAAGCAGTTTAGTTGATTAAAGCTAACTAAATTAAGACTTTCTAAATTTGAAACTTCACAAAAAAGAGCATTCAATATGTTGGCCACGTATCCATGAAATTCCATCCTGCCATTAGAACCACACTATATCTATAAACACATTGTGTACATGTGGTGGTAACTGCTTTTTTCACCCAAATATACATAAAGAACTTGTTGCTTCACTATTACACGCGGAAATCGGTCTTACACGAATCTGAGGAAATGTTCTGTGGGTGGCCGGGCACAATAAGGCCGTGTTGGTGGTGCAAAGTTTTGCTGTTGAAACTTAAAATTCGAACAAAAAATAAAAATCAAAGAAAAAAACTGGCCGCTCACCAGCTTAAGAATGAGGGAATGGGTCGTGGTCGTATCATATCTTACTTATACTGGTATACGCGCGACATGGACAAAATTCTCTTAGCTCCATTTCGACCTGATTCATCGCTATGGAAGTTGACTCCTTCTATTGATTCGTTATCGCGTCGCGCGTCCTGACCGTCCTTCTTCAACTTCACTTGGCCGGCTTCGAAAGGTCTAGCGCGCGTTGCCTTCTCAAGCTCAACAAGTGCATATTTTGCACACACTAGCAACAGAACAGTGTGACGGTATACACGCGGCGCGCTGGCTACCTGATAGTCATCCTTTCGTATCGAACCAGCTTTATAACACCGCCCTCCGACCATAGATCGGATACCTATACTTGCCACTATAGTATGAAGTCCTTGCCAAATAGGAAATAAAACCGCCAAGTATCCAACTTTCAGTCTGCCAACCACCCAATTTCCATTGCCATTTTCCGCGTATAAAAGTGCACAACACACAGAGTTTTGGGGCCAACAACAGCAAGCAACCCGAGAAGCTGCGGGGCAGTGCAGTTGGGATACAGATAGGACATGCACGTAAAGCGAAAAGGATAAGTGCAACCTTCAACTGGTAGTTATAAAATCGGGTGGTATGAAACGGTGGAAGGAGGAAGTTTGACTGTAGCCTGTTGTGTCACAAAACACTATTTTCGGGTATCGGTAAGATGGTGAGGAGCAGATGGCCAAAAGACCATAATAGAATGGAGGAGAAAGCGAAGACGTACATACATATAGTGGAAAATTTGGGAGGCGAACAAAGAGGTGAAAGGAAGCTTACTAAAATACTTTTTTTTTCTTGTTCTTTTGACACTATAAAAAAGGACATGATATAGCCGTTGTTGCCGGTGGGTCGCTGAGAGCGCAGGACACTTTTTTTTATGGTTTGAAAGGAAAAAATCTCGGATAAGAAACATTTTTAAATTGCATTAAGGCCGATGGCACCTTATGAAACAATCCATGAATAAATTTATCGGGGTTTTCTATCTTGATTATCGTGCAGGCAATATTTTACCTTGAACATTGAAATTACATACTATGTATAAGCAAACAACTTATCAAATATTTTTTACATTGCCAGATGATGGTATGTGTCGAGTGCTATTCTTTTGGGAATATTCATATCAGTGACGTAACGCACGGTGTTTCATGTGTTCATTATCGCAGAAGTACCGAAACGCCGATCAAGGTCTTAACTTAAAGTTAAAAGTTTTCGGTTAACTCATCTATACATATTGACACAAACACGTTCCAATTTTTTGAAATATCTTTACGAATTTTCATTACAAATTACAATTAAATAGATGGATTTCCAATTAAACCACGTTAAGGAATTTCCATTTCAAATTAATGAAATTCCTTCTCAAATAGACAAATTTTCAAGCCAAATTCTCAAGTGGACGACAATCATTATCAAATTGACGAGATTGCGTTACATATTGGCTAATTTGAAAAACTTGCTGACAAATTTTCATACGAAATTAAAGATATTCAAAATCATGTTTTCGAATTTCCATTTCACAATTGACGAATTTCTATGAAAATCATGTTGAAGAATTTCCAATTTAAAATGATTAACTTCCAAATCACTTTTTTTCAAACCACATCAGCAGTGTCGGAACTACTTCATTCGGGGCCCTCCCGCCAATTTCTTGAGTGGGTCCCCCTTCATTGTACACCGGAAAACACCTACCCTGGCAATATCATCATTTGCTTTCTATTTTTTTTTTTCGAAACCATATACGTACGTACAACTAATGCGAGTCGACATTAATGACCTAATTCTAGAGCGAGGTCACCGTTCCTTGTCACCAGACAACACGATGACGTGGAACACAGACTAATCACACGCAACACAACAAACAGCAAGCTTCAATAAAACAAGGAAAAAACACATCACCTAAATTAGCAATTCCCTTTGATTATTGCCAAGACAAAATTGTTCCTCTCAGTCCAGGCTGTTTTTTAGACTTCCATAATGCTTCTCCCCGGTTGTTATGAGATTTCGTCATATACGTATATATGTGCACATATGTGGATGCGAGTATAAGTCTTCCAACATTCACGAAACAGAACATCACGCATAAAGTTATGCGTCTTGATGCGACGCACTGACGACGACATGGTTTGAGTCCTCCAGTTTTTCTTTTTTGCTTTCTTGAAAACTGCTTCACACGCACTCTGTAAGAATCAAAGTGCGTTTCATATGGTTTCATATAAGCAAACTGTCCTCTCACGGATGACCTTTTTCAAACCAAAGCTATAGCTAGACTAGCTAGGCGTTGTACCTACCTACCTATCAATGAAACTGACAGTGGGCGAGGGTTTTGCTTATAACAAGGAAGAAGACGATGCGTCTGAGTGGAAATTATAAGTGAAGGACATGCGACGACAAAGGTTAAAAGTTATGTTTTCCACCAGAAGCGATATAGAGGTGTTCTATTGAAATGGGCCGAATGAAAAGATGAAAAAGACATCTTACGACACGTAGTCCGTTGAATTATTGATTATTCTCGTATAGAGGTGTTTAGACTGAATTATTTATTCTTAATAGGTCAGGTACAGGACTCTTAAAACGATACTTTCGTTGTTGAAAATAGAAAAAACGAAAAAAAATACCGGCGTACAGAGGGCTGCGCCCGCAATACGAGGGTTTTTAGTAAATTAAATACATACATACTTGGCTATATTTCCGGTTTGGGTACAGTCATTCCAATGAAAATTCGTAGACATATTCCCCATGTAATTTTCTAAAAATCCTTAGCAGAATTTTCATATTTGGAAACCTAAGAGGGGCTACACACTAACAAATTGAAATATTACCAATTTACTGTTATTTACTTTTCCTTAGCAAAAGTCAACAGTCTTAATATTTAAAGTATATAAGGCCATACTGACCAATCTTTGTGCAAACTTTCATATCGATCCCTATAACGGTCTAGAAAAACGGAGGTCGAAAAGGATTCTTAGCTTTAAGCGCCAATAGCTTTTTTGCCCGTTACTCGAAACTGGAAAATAGTAACTGATGTGAGATGTACTCGTAGAGATCTTTGATTTAAATACCCATACGTCAATCTCCGATAAAAACTAAAAAAGTCGACTTTTTTCAAACGTTCGGGACACCCTGTTATCTTCTTCCTACCAACTTCTAAGGTATTTGTGCCAAAGACTGTAACCATTCTACGCATTCCTACCAAATTTCATGACAATCGGTTGAGGCGTTCGCGAGGTTTTTAGTGAACAGACGGACGGACAGACTGACGGACGGACAGACGGACAAAAACAATTTCATAGGGGTTTTTTGAAAAAAAAAATTCTGAAAAACCCTAAAAAATGGTTTTGAATTGATATCGTTATCGAAGCGCGATTCCTTAATTTGATCAAAATATTGAATGGTTAAATTAAAACGTTCCTACAAAAAAATCCCGCTTTGGATTATCCCGACATTACTAAATCCCACCATTGCAAAATCCCGCCACGTCGAAATTACGCCCACTAAAAACTTGTTTTGAAATCCCGATAGTGGGATAACGAAATAATCCCATCAAGAATGTTTTTCATTTTTATTCACATAATAATCAATTGGTAGCTATGTTGAAGTTAATGCGATACTTCACTGGTAAATTAATACTAAGCTATATTAATTTACAACGAGGATCCTGAAGTCTCGTTGACCCAAGGGCCGTATTGGGCGACAGGCTTTACGCTACGCTACGCTCCAATACGCCTTTAGTCTGCGCGCGGCCAAAGACCAGACCACCTTTTTGTCGAAATAAGGTAGCTGTCGTCGAGTCTTCGAAACTGAAGTCATCGTTCAACTATACCAAGATCAGGCACTCCTTAAGTGTAGTGCCCGCAGTAATTAAAACGCAAAATCGATGCGTGTTGTTCGTTTATTCGGCGCTTAGGGAATCTAATTGTAAAGAGAAGTCATACGCAACTGTTCCATTTCAGAACCGCACCCATTGCCATATTTAGGCTGTATCTCGGGAACGGTTATTCATATACATTCAAATGTAGCTCTAAATATGCTCTACATCGACTTTTTCAAAACCCATTGTCGAAAATTTTCCCTTGAAACACACAAAATTGCCCATATCTCCGTAAATATTGACCCTCGAGCAGTCAAATTTGGGATACAAATGTTGGTCACCTGTATGCCGTACGGTGATAGCCAGGACCCTGGTTATTTCACCAAAATGTAACTCTAAATACGCTCTACATCGACTTGTTCAAAACCCATTTTCAAAAAATTTCACTTGAAAACACTAAATTGCCCACATATCCGTAAATATTGACCCTAGACCAGTCAAATTTGGCCTAAACATGTTGGCCACCTTGGGTGGCTCTGAAAGGGTGATAGATAGGACCCTGGTTGTTTCACCAAAATTTAGCTCTAAATACGCTCTACATCGAGTTTTTCAAAACCCATTTTCGAAAATTTTCACTTGAAAACACAAAATTGCTAATATCACCGTAAATATTGACCCTAGAGCAGTCAAATTTGGCCATTTACTTTCTAATGTCTTTACTTGCAACAATATTTTAACAGTAGTGCGGTGGCGCTTTTTTATCGCGACATAGAGGCTAAGTATTCTTTTATAAACTCTCGCGTAAGTTTTGAAGGAATATCCACCTTCTTTGACGGGATATTAAAAGGCGGAATATAAAAAAAATCGATATTTTGAATTGGCGGATTATTAAAACGGCGGAATATTAAGTTGCCAGGCTTTTGATTAGGCGGAATTTCAATTAAGCTTGATTTGTAACTGAACGTCGGGATTTTGAAAAACTGAAATATGATGGGCGGTATATCGTAGTCAACTCTTTCCCCGCGATATCTGAGTAAGCCCCTGTGATGGGGGGTTAGAATAAACCACAGTCTTGCCGTATAAGATGACTAAAGGGATATGATGTGTATGTCAGCAACTTTTGGATATGAGATTAAATTATGCTAACGAAACACCTACTATTCCTCGGATTAGGACTGACTTATCGGTTTCGACTTTGGATTCTAGAACGTGTGTGTACTCTTTTGAACAGCGGACCCACAAAACACACGATTTCTTCAAGTGGAGAGTGAGCTTATGCGATACAACATTTTGGGGCTGAGCAAAATATTTTTCTTCAACGCAGAGCACCGCCAGAATCCGTACTAAGATGAGAAACGTTACAATAAATTTAATGTTACGCTCCAACTGAACCAGATAGCGTCGAAGCGAAGGACTCTTTTTACGAAAAACTCAATACCAGTGTAAGACATCTAAGGCCAACACTGTAATGGTGATGGGAGATTCCAATGTTAAGATTGGTGCGGAGTCGACAAGGACGGATTGAGCCCCTTTATGGGGAAACTCTGTCAGTGGAACGATAACCGTGCGAGGTTTGTAGGGATTTGTAACTTTCGCCGCCTCGTCATCGGAGGAACTATGTTTGGTGGGCTGATCGGCACTAAATCGAGAATCAATCATTTTGCCATTTAAAGCAGGTAAGTTTACGCTGCCTCCTGGATGTTCGTAATCAGAGAAGTGCTGACGTAGGTATTGGAGGAGACCGCCATCTGATGGTGGCTAATGCTCGTTTGCGGATTGCTTCCGTGTAATCTCGGCATGACGCTCCGTTCCGACGCCGGCCGTAAGTTCGATACCATCAAATTAAAGCATCTAGATGTAGCACATTAATTTATCTATCACCTCGCAGAAAACAGATGTGATTATTAGTCGCCCGATTAATGACTTAAATTCTTAAATGCAAACTGAGATGCCATAAAAAATCAGTACCTCCTAGAGAGCGCTCAGACGATTCTCAGCCCAACCGTCCTACCGGCCGTCGGACGCAACATGGCAGTGGATTGTCGAACGGAAAGAGTGGGTGGTGGGTCTAGCATCAGGAACAGACGCGCGCTGTAACTCTATGCCGATTCTCTTATTGCTACGGCAGAGAAAGCTGCACAAAGTAATGATTTATAGGTAAATGTCAGTATCATCTAGGGTAGCCAGATGCCCCGTATTTTACGGGTTACCCCGTCCAAAAACCCGTAATCCAAAAAATAAAATACGGGGCAAACAATAGATAATAATTTAAGAAAAAACTCCATCAAAGGGTTAGAGACAATTTTTTATTGCTTTAATCTCAACCAAATACTTCAAAATTGTCGGGGACGCGAAAGTGACGTAATCAAGCTAACGCTGTTAGCATTGTACATGATTGTGTTGCAGTATTTGGAATCAGGATTTTATTTTGCCGAACACACTTACCTGTACCGTCTGCAACCCTTATGTCTAAACATAACTACTACAGTCAACTTGGATGAACTTTATGAAGAATTTTGTGTAACTTTGCCCCTAATTAATAATTATGTTCAGGGGATAAAGAGATGCCAATGAAGTGATAAGCCCTGAGACACGGACAAAATAATTTCAAGCTGTCAATAACAGCAGCAAAATATGGTTCGATTTTTGAAACTGGTCTTTTCCAGCCTTCAGCGTATTTAGGAACCCTTGTTCAGCTTGTCCCCACGCAGGTTGCGACATCGATCAGCTTTTCTAGTGGCTAAGTACCAAAAAAACCTTATCGATTTCGTCCCCTGAAAGTGGATGAGCTCGCATAGGGTTTCGAGTATATTTTACGTCAATAACAGCCGAAAACCCCTTGTTCAAATCGAGGGTTTTGGGTACAGTTTTGGCACTAGAAAAGCTAATCGATTTCGTTCCCAAGCAGGTGACGAACTGAACAAGGTTTCCAAAAAACTCGTATCGACCAGTAATTCACCGGTCGAGAGAATATTCTCGCTTTGCGGAACCGACTAAATATTCGCACTATAAAGGCTGATCCTCAAATAAAATGCAATTTTTAAATGACGTGTAAAGATTTTTATAACTTTATATTGCAAAATTAAGAGTTATTGGAGACTGTATCTTCAAAGAGGTAATATTGTTACTAAAAAATAAATGACATATTGGCACAAAAATAATTTTTTTTTAATTTTTGCCCCGTAAAAAAATCGGAAACCCGTATTTCATACGCTAGTGACCCGTAAATCGAAGGTAGGCAGGTGGTCACCCTAGTATCATCAGAGCACTTCGTTGCAGTTTTCAATTGATTGACTGATATTGTTAATTAAGCTTCCGATCAAAACGTAGGTATACTCCTTCAGCGAACCGAAAATTAGTAATTGTTGATGTGCTCGGAAGAACGCAACATTGGCAACATTCACTGATCCTTGAAGACTGACCTATAACATTTAGGCCAGTCATTTTATGATTTTAGGTCGCAAAAAATAGCTCCATTGATATCGCTTTCTTTGCGGGGTTCTCAGGCGGACGCCGTTGAACATGGCAATACCAATCCATTTGTCGGTCTTCGAGCTTTTCGGTGATTGGTTGGTCTATGGACAAGCTGCCTCGGATGTAGCTACTCTTGACGTGGTCCCTTTTCGTTACACCAACTGACATGCGTAACATTTTCATTTCAGTCGCTGTCATTTGTTTCGCGTAACCTTCATACATGGTCCAGCATTCTGATCCATACATGAGTGCGGGACGTACAACCGTTTTGTACAACTTGCCCTTTAGCTTCAGTGGCATTTTCTTATCGCAGAAAACTCCAGAGTTTTCTCGCCACGTCATCCACCCAGCCTTTGTGCGATGTTTGATGTCATCATCGCATGTAGCTCCGTTGTTCACCATCGAGCCAAGGTACTTGAACTTGGTACAAGACTTAAGCTGCTCTCCTTTGACGTACATATCTGGTATCGGTGCATCTGGGTCTGAGAATGGGCAGCATAAGAACTCAGTCTTTGTTATACTTACCCTCAGTCCATGCTCCTCCAGAATGTCACACCATTTTGTAAGTGCAGCTTGCAAGGCAACGATGTTTGGGCTACTGAGGGCTATATCATCGGCAAAAAGAAGAGATATTTCTAGGCCGTCGGATATACGTGTTAATAAGTAGCACATGATGATGTTGAAGAGCAACGGACTCAATACACTGCCCTGGAGTAATCCGACATTCACCGGAAATTCTTCTGATTCACCGGCTGTGCATCTAACCTTAGTCGTAGCTCCATCATACATGTCTCGTATCATCCGGACGTATGCCTCAGGGACATTAAGTGCTCTCAAGGCCAACCATATCAGATCACGGGGTACTCTATCGAATGCCTTTTCCAAATCGATGAATACAAAGTGTAAGTCCTTTCGTGCTGCTCTATACTTTTCCATCGCAATACGAATGCACTGAATCGCATCGACTGTAGATCGACCTTCAACAAAGCCGCATTGATTGTCATTCAACCGCACAATCTTTCTCAATCGGTTGCAGACAACTCGCTCGTAGATCTTCAGTGTATGAGGTGTTAACTTCATAGCCCTATAGTTGTTGAGTTTGCGTGAGTCTCCCTTGTTCTTATAGAAAGGAAGAAGAAAACTTTCCCTGAAAGCATCAGGCATCGGTTGCCCACCTTTGATTTTATTGAAGAGAACTGTGAGCCAACTAAGCCCGACATTTTCCATTTTCAACCAAAATTCCGCGGGAATTTTGTCCGGTCCGACTGCCTTTCCGCGTTTCATCTGATGCATTGCCTCCATCACCTTCTTCAGGGCTTTCTTATTTATGAAAATTGTCTTCCGTGTTTTGATAGATTTAGTTTTTGATTTGTCAGATTGATTAACTACCGTAGAATAACAACAAACATTCTACGGTATAGTTAATCAATTTGACAAATCAAAAACTAAATCTGTCAAAACACGGAAGACAATTTTCATAAATAAGAAAGCGCTGAAGATGTGCCAATCCGGCTCGAAATATATAGGTTAAAAATTAACAGGAGGCAACATAAAAGTTGCATATAAAAATCCAAACCCGGCAAAACAATACGATATCACGAAAATTTTTTCTCTGTATGTACCAATATTAACCAAACTTCACCCAAGTGTGTTCCTGCTTAAGCCTCAAAACATATCTAGGAATGGATGTAATCGGAACATTACGTCATAGGGCTGTCATACAAACCAACCCCTAAATATTAGGTTCTTGTAAGAAAACCTTTTTTTCTTTTTGAATCTTAACAAAAATTCATGTGTTCCTTGATTAGCCTCAACGCATGCAGGAACAGATGGAATCGAAACACGTCATAGTACGTCGTATTACAATTTTGTACCTTTTTACAAACAAAAACATCTTTTAAAATGCTGTATCATGTGATCCTTTATACCTACAAAGCTAGGATTGCACTCAAATTAAAGAAGAAAGCACCTTTTAAAAATTACAAACCAAAATATGAAAAAAGTCCGAAAATGTTGAGGGTCACGGGGTTAGCACAGGTTTTTCGAAGTTGCAAACTTGGTGGTACACTACTGGTATCTATCCTAGAAATATCCCAAAAAACCAGAGCCGAGCTATTTTTTGCGACCTAAGGCCTTATATTTCGGTTTATTGACTGGCCTAATTTGGACTATGTTGACGACAATTGCCATTTGCACAAAATCATGAATCTGAGTGAAATAGCTCTGGATCGAGAGAGAAAGAGAGGCGAAGGCTGTCGATCTTAAGATTATTACCAACAAGAGCAAACTTCTTAGCCTGACGGGGAACTCCATACTCTCCCCATAAGTATCAATGGACAACCTGTTGAACGGGTGGTTTAACACAAGTAACAGTGACGCCCGAAAAACTATCAGCCCGAGGAGAGTGAAGGGTATCTTAATGTCAGCCGCCCCCGAATTTACCCTTGGTCTCGTCTGATTTTAAATTACATACGTAGTATAATACAATAAAATTTAAAATGCAATCTAATCAAAGACCAGCGCATCATTTACGCACCTTTTTCTTTTAACAAGGCGTTTTTCTTTTTTGTTTTTCGTACTTTCCTATCTCTATTCCCCCTTATGATATAAGACACAGGATTTTCGCCGGAAAGCGTTAAACTCTTCATCGCTCTGTCACTGTCACTGTTGAGTGAGATTTCCATTTTTTACCGTATATTTATATTTATCAAAATACAAAACAAAATGCATCCTATTCATTAAACTCATCTATTTCCTTTTATTTTCTGCTTAATTAGCTCCTAATGTATTTTTTCCATGCAGTCAATTAGATAGATAGAAAAAATAAAGCAATGCCAGTTCAGTGCTTGATGGTTTTTCATGAAAATAGAAAAAAAAAAGACTACCCCCGGGCAAATAGATGAGAAATAAGCGCATGAGTATATTATGTAGTAAAAAAAAAAGAGACGTCAAGCCAAACAGGGATGAGTTTCGTACGCTTCGCGAAAGAATATTCTGGATGCGTATATTATGTTGTGTCCTTCATAAAACCAATCGTATCGTGTACAGTGAATGATGAAGTTAAATGGAAGGCAATGGTTGCACGTACTTTTAGAAATTATATTTTTTAAAAGGTTGGTATTGTGTCTTCGGTTTCGTAGATTAACTCAATTTATGTAATTGTATTAGTTATTACTAAAACACATTTTAGGCTCTCCCGCTTGCATTAAAATTCCCTTCTTCTTCTTCTCAGTACCGTATAGCCTAATGTGGGGCTATGGTGCGTTAAGTTAGCCGTTTATAGGCAATTTCGAGGCAACGTTACATTGCATATCATTTCGGAGTGTATATAATGTTGCAAGCACTATATACATATATATGTATGTATTTCCTTTTTCCTATCCGCACATGTACGGACATTTTGGACCACGCCGAGATTCGATCTCCGGACCTCTAGATTACTATAGCATCGTAGAGTGCGACTCAACCAAGTGAGCCATAGAGCTTGGCAGATTAAATTAGAGAGTTTTAGGAAATCCATTTTATTGGAAAATTTAGCTTGTCTACCATATACGAAACAGTAAAAAATGGGGAGTTTCAGGGTACGTCTACCTAATTTAGGCAGTTCTTGACGTCTGAAATAAGGAAAAACATCGGAGGAATAATGTACTCGGCATCACTTGCCTATCTCCGGTTAAGGATAAATTTGTGTCCTTTTTGTCCTTGTTGGGACCTTTTCTCAAGTTTTAATAAGAACTTTTTCAATACATATGACTTATAGTCATGGGCGTAGCCAGGGGGGGGGGGGCAGGGAGGGGCGGTCGCCCCCCCCCCCCTGGTCGATGAAGATGGTAAGAAAAATCCTTATCGATGTAGTAAAAAAATCGCTGAACTATACAACATTTTCAAAAATTTTCGATGCTTTCTTTGCAACTCCAAGTCCCGCCGGAGAAGCCATGATCGGGACAGTTTGCAGTCAGGAGGCACATGCAAATAGATGACAGCGAGTCGCCCCTCGTAACTGACGGAGGCTGCGTACCAGCACACACATTTCACTTGTGAGTGTGCTTCTGTGGCTGCGTGGATCCCATATTTCCTGTTTCATTTCATGGCTTCTGAGCTGGAGTACACAATTTCAACCATTAGGTCCCTTCGGGAAGTTAGTGGAATTCAACTTATTTTCATCTGAAAGGGTGACAAATGGTATACAGCTTTGCTTTGTTAGCACTGGAAGGTCATGCTTCGTCGAATCGACTACTCATCATCAAATTTATCCCATTTTTCGTAAAAATTCTCATTATTTGGAGCTAAGTTTTCGAACAGCACTTACCGTGCCGATGTACTTGCCAGGTACATTGCGGCTAGACGAAGTAAACAGGGTAAGTTGGATTTTTGGAAATTGCCGTCGTCGAAACGACGAAGGATGAACTTTGTGTAACTTTTAGAACTCCAGTATCTCTTATGGCTGGTTGTCGATTCGACGATAAGTCTGTGGCCATACAACTAGCTCGTAACAAATGTTTATTTTTGAAATGTGGGACCTATTTTTTCAAAAATTATGGAAAAAAAAAATTTACTAGGACAAATCAGGAAAATGTCGCAAAATTCTTCCTCATTTTAGGAAGATTGCATTTCGAACTCATAAAAATCGGCCCCAAAATCGATGTTTTCCATTCTAAATAAACAAACGATTGAAAATCTGTCAAATTTTATAAATATTTTGAGAAAGGGTGGTTTGTATGAGGCGACAAAGTTGAGCGAATCGACGAAGCATGACCTTTCCGTACTAAAAATAAGCATGACCTTCCATGGTTAAGGACCTTGTAAAGAAACGGGTCTCATATTTCAGTGTCTTCCAAGTTCTTCTTTTTCTTCTCAGTACCGTATAGGGCCATGGTGCGTTAACTTAGCCGTTTATAGGCAATTTCGAATCAACGTTACATTGCATATCATTTCGGAGTGTATATAATGTTGTAAGCACTATATATTTCCATTCACATGTACGGAAATTTTGGACCACGCCGAGATTCGATCCCCGGACCTCTAGATTACTAGCATCGTAGAGTGCGACTCAACCAATTCAGCCACAGAGCGGGTCTTTCAAGTTATTAAATCAAAATTTATTTTCTAATCATACCAGCAAAAAAATTTAGCCACTGTTAATACTTTGATAAATTTAGAGGAAATCTTATTAAAACCGTTAACCATATGTCAATCAATAAAGGATTTATAAATATTCTGACGATGCTACTTTGCTAAGATGAAAGTGGCAGACGAAACAAACTGATTTCGCAAGTGGAATATGCAGTCCGAGATGCAAAAAATGCACTGCAAATAGACAAACTACGCTCTAAAAGGCAAATATGTAATCAGAATGCAGAAGAAAATCATTCACATCTCCATTTTAAAAATTTGACTCTAAAATTAGCAAAAAAAAAGAAATAACATGCGTGGCAGTCCACCAGTAAACTAGGGCCGCAGGTGTGTGAGTGAAATTCAATTTCCAAGATCTAAACTGCTGTTTTGTTGAGGTGTTGAGATCAACAGCACGCCCAGCAATGTTATTTATCCCCATAAATGGATACTTGTTTACAATCTGAGCGACATCATAGTCCGTCACTTAGGTCGTGAGTTCGAAAAACACCATAAAATGAATTCATTCACGGTGAGTCTGGAATCCATGACCCTGTACATCAATCCAACCACAAGCCAGGCTACTCTAAAATTGGCTAACAATATTTCTGCGAACGGAAATTTCTACTCCTAAGAAAATCATGATATTGAAAAAAAATTGGCTTGCCCCCCCCCCCTGACCGAAATCCTGGCTACGCCCATGCTTATAGTTCACACCTGAATGTCAGAAGAAGAAGTTTCTAAAGTGGCATAATCAAATTCAAAAGGCAAACTTCTAACACATTTAATAAACTTTTCAAAAGATCCCACAAATCTGATTGATTAGGGACCTTTATTGAATAATCGACATGATGAAACCAAAAAATAATTACGGAACGCAGCGGTTCTTGAAAAGAGAACTGACACAACATACTTTCTTCGAAAATTGTATTCAGATATTATTCTGAAATTATACGATTCCCCGATCGGTCAAAGAAGATTTTTAAAGCAGTACAAATGGCGGTCTGGTAGAACATTTAAGCATTGGAATTGTACAAAACTAGGATGTCTTCGAGGTTGTTTGCATAAAGTTCTTATCACGCTTTTTTTGTAAAATTAGAAGCGGTTGAATTTTATTAAAATTAGAACCGTCCCATAACGATATGCCATATTCAAGTTTAGAGCGGAAAATACTAAAATAAATTCTTCTGTTTATTACATATGAACAAATTTTTCTGAAATAATAAAAATATCGGAGGGAACAACGAAAATATTTAGCTTTATCTTGCGAATGGTTAGCAAAGCATAGTTTCGAATCCAGTGTCAATTCCAAGTATTTGAATATATTTGTTGAAATTTAAATATCAAATTATAACGAACTTTGAATTGTATAATAGCGACGTTTTTTTCGTATCGCGTGTAAATCTGACTCGAAAAAAACGATCGCGGGTAACATCCCGGTTAAGACCAAACAGCTGACATTTGACAGTTTTTGTGCATCTTTTACTCGCTTTCGTCGGCTTATTTTCTAGATGTGGTGGATTTTGTCACAAAAGATGATTATTTCTTTGCAAAATCTTTTCTCGTGATTAGAAAAACTCTCACATTTGGTTTGAAAAAACAAAATCCCTCATATTTCCCCTATGCGTCCGCCATCTACATTTGAGCTCTATCCCGTGTAGGGTAGTTGCACGGGTTAACTTTACCTGGGTAAGTGTCATTTTTTTTATATGAAGTTCTACCCAAACCTGCACGGGATAAACTCAATAAAACGTACCTAATGATTTGAACCCAACTTCACCTTTTATACCAGTTCATATTTACTGTTATGCCTTTTGTAACTTTTCGTTCTTCTTTATTATAACGTTGAACTAGACGGACGTTTTTTTATTTCGCTCCCACCGAAATACCTCTGCCCAACAGGTTATGGGCCCAGTCACCCACCTGTCGTAAAAATACATCGATATAATTGATATAATAGCAAAGAACTGGTAATATTTACAATTTTTAACAAATTTTGTGATAGCGTAACCTCAAATTTGTTACCGCATTGGAATCATTCTATCTAATGAGCGATACCGAAACAGGAAGTGATTCTACGGAGGAACAAATCTTTGCCGCTGCCACCGACGATCTAATAAGCGATATCGAAACACAAAGTGATTCTACAGAGGAACAAGTCTTTGCCGCTGACACTGACGAAAAGCCGATCATAATCAACAACATCATGGGATCTAACAGCAATCTGCCGCAGATGGAAAAACTCATCGGTCGCGAGAATTATTCCAGTTGGAAATTCGCAATGCCAGCGTATCTCGAACATGAGGATTTATGGGACTGCATCACCGGGACGAATACGGACCTAAAGAAGGTAACCAAAGACAAATCCAAAATAATTTTGGCTTTTGAGCCAGTGAATCATATTCACATCCAAAATGCCACTACAGCGAAAGACGCTTGGGAGAAACTTAGCAGAGCGTTCGAAGACTCAGGTCTAACTCGCAAAGTCGGCCTACTGCGTACATTAATAACAACGCAGCTTGCAAATTGTAGTTCTGTGGACGAATGCGTCAACAACATCATAACCACCGCTCACAAACTGAATGGTTTGAATTTTGAAGTAAAAGACGACTGGATAGGAACTTTACTTCTGGAGGGTTTGCCCGATCAGTATAAGCCGATGATAATGGGCCTGGAAAGTTCTGGGATTCCTATTACGAGCGATAACATCAAAACGAAGCTTTTGCTGGAGTTGCCGGCATCTTCAGCGAATGATGAGACAGCGCTATTTTCAAAATACTCGCAACGTTCTGTTCACCATAATCTTAACAACTCGAAAGTCCATTGCTATAATTGTAATGGTTATGGACACATTAGTGTGCATTGTAAGAAGCCGAAACGTTCGCCAAAGAACAATTATTCGAATAACTTGTTTCAATCATCATCAAAGAAAAGTGATTCGCGCTCCGGTTCGTGTAGTAAAACAAGCAAAGCTTTTCTGACAGGTCGTGTTAGTGCCGATAAACATTCTTGGTTTTTGGACTAGTGCGCGTCGTCCCATATGACACCACACGCCGAATTATTGCAGAACAATATTCGTTCCTGCAATGTGCAAATCAGTACGGCAGATAATGGCCAAATGGAATCATTAGTTGTCGGGGATTCCGAAATGTTGTTTTCGACTCAACAAATTGTGAAGATTAAAGACATATACCATGTACCGAATTTAACCTCCAACCTACATTCCGTGAGCCAGATAGTGAAAAATGGACATAGTGTTGTTTTCGATATGTCGAGCTGTCGAATTATTGATAATGACGGGATAATTTTGGCAACCGCTGGCGAAGCGAACGGAATTTACAAATTAAATACGATTTCGAAAGAATCCGCGAACCTTTCTCATATTAATGACAATTCTGAGCTGTGGCATCGTCGCTTAGGCCATATGAATACAAATAAAATGAACTTGTTGCAGAAATTAGTTACCGGTTATAACTTAGTAAGCCATAGTACTGAAAAATGTGTCAGCTGCATAAAATGAAAACAGAGCCGAAAGCGTTTTGTATATTCCGGGAAGCGTGCGAACGATATTTTGGATCTGGTGCACACGGATCTTTGTGGACCGACGGAAGTCGCTTCGATCGGAGGATCCAAATATTTTCTTACCCTAATCGACGATTTCTCCAAAAAGGTATTTGTCTATTTTTTAACACATAAGCATGAAGTTTTCTCTATTTTAAGAGAGTTTATTGCGGTGATTGAAACTCAGTTTGGAAAAAGGGTAAAATCGTTTCGGTCGGACAATGGGAAAGACTACGCATTACCTGAGTAATAGGTAAAGGAATTTCTGAAAAATGCGGGCATCATTCACCAACTTACTGTGCCCTATTCGCCTCAGCAGAATGGTGCGGTTGAGAGAATGAACCGCACTATCGTGGAGAAAGCTAGAACAATGTTGATTGATGCGAATTTGCCAACTAAATTTTGGGCCCAGGCCGTTAACACCTCTGTCTATCTCATCAACCGAACACCGTGTTAAGCAATATCGAATAAGCTGCCGGAGGAAATTTGGAGTAGCTTGATGTTAGTCACTTACGAATATTTGGATGTAAAGCGCCAGCCCATATACCGAAAGAAAAGCGGACTAAATTGAGCCCCAAATCAAAGGAGTATATTTTCGTCGGGTACTGCGAAAATACGAAAGGATACTGTCTTATCGATCCGCAGTCATGTCCTGTCGTTAGAAGTCGTGATGTTGAATTTTTGGAATCAAAGATGCTGGAACATACTGTAATGCCAAATGTTGCCGAGGCACCGAAATTTGCGCCATTGGTGTCAACAATTAATCAAATCGACAATACTACTCCTATGGACGAAAATGAAATTGCGACGATATCATCACCCTGCACCGTTGAAGTACCGCCTCCACCATCTTTGACCAAAGATAACGGCAGTCCAGCTAATGAAGACCAAGTTCTCCGTCGTTCGAAAAGGATCAAAAAGCAAACTGAAGGCTTATATTCGTGTTTAACTGAAATTAATACACCCGTGGATCCTCAGACAGTTAGCGGGGCATTAGCAGGAGCAGATGCGCCGTATTGGAATCAGGCAATGATTGAGGAATATGAAGCTATGAAGGTACGTTGACACTAGTCGATCCTCCAACGGGTAAAAAAGTGTTAAGTACGCGATGGGTATTCAAAACAATAGTGATATGGGTCTATATTTATTCAAATCTAAAACCTCGCCTTTTTCAAACAGTGGTATAATATCTCCGCATTTGAGTGCATCAGGGAATATGCCAGAAAATATTCTGCGATTGAAGATTACGACCACAATATCTACAATAAAGCAACCGATCCTTTTTGATGCCATACTTGATATCCCATCATACCCTATATCCTTTAGTGTTCGTGATAATTTTTTTGAATTCGGACACACATTGCAACTGGGAGAAGTTAATTCTACAAACGAATTGCCCCCCTCAGGAAGAAAAGTAGTCATTAAAGGCATTGGTGGCAGTTAATTCATCCGAAATTATGGAGCCATCGACCCGCAGTTTAAAAGTTTGGCTGGCACCACGTTGGTTCAGAATATTATTAACAACCTGCCATTGACGAGAATGATCGCGCGTATGGGAGACATACAATTTACTCGTCATTCCTGCGGCACTCAAAAAGCGGCTCGATGATTCTTTTTTTCATCGTTATAGGAGATTAGAAGATGGGGCTCTAAAGCAGTTTGTCTTATATGTGAGTGATGAGCACGCAAAAAGCAGACCGTATATATCACATACACGCGACCATCGGAAGGTTAAATAAAACATGTAATGACTGAAATTCGGTGGAGTCGTTAAGGGATGTGTTATAAATAAGGCCCGGATTTCTATGCAGTAAAAAAGGTCGAAATATGCCATATAATATGCAATAAAAAATCACAAAATATGCAATGAAATATGCAGTAATAAAACGCAAAATATCGTATATATGTAGCTGAAAAAAATTGAAATACGTAATTAAACGTAAACCTTTTACCATCAGTATACTAGACAAATTTTTATCGCAATTCGATTCAAACAGAGATATTTTTTTGAAGTATAATAAAACAGAAGTGCTTTTGATGATATGTTTTAATACTAAATTCAGTTCAATTCAGATTCAACATAAAACACATTTCAGAATAATAACGAATACATAAACTTTAGCAATATAATAAATCCAACCAAAATCTTTTTCAAAAATTTAGATCGTTTTCGGTACATAAATATATTTTAAATGATTTCATTATTATTCCATTTTTGAATTGCAATGAAGTACTTTTAAAAATTTTCCTCAGTAAAACTGTGTTTTCTGCCGTTTAAAATATATTTATTTACCGAAAATTATCTTTCTACATTCACTGATGTAATTAGAGCACAGGCTTAACCACACTAAGGAATATTAACAAAATCATTAACGATAACAACGCGGAGCATTCGGAAATAACCGCCGAATGCTCCGCGTTGTTATCGTTAATGATTTTGTTAATATTCCTTAGTGTGGTTAAGCCTGTGCTTTTGTCTGTAATTTCATGAAATTTTAATTTGTGCATTTCGCCCGAGCTTCCCGGAATACAATTTATATGTATGTTCTTCAAACTCGTCAATTAATTGACAACTGTCACTTAAGCTCGCCATATACAGTCAAATCGATTGCACATAATCCATCTGACGCCCGTAGAGCACATTTACTATACAATTTATCGTACAACTTAAACTGACAGTCTTACGATCCACCCGACACAACACAACAAGCGAAAATTATATATTTTGTGGCGATGCTACTTTCGATGGAGAATGACCGCCTTAACCACAATATAAGGGATGACCACCGGTTTATGTGAAAAAATCAGCAACTATTTGATTTTTTCACATGTGTTGACCACCGGTCATTTTCCATGTTGTCGCTGTGTTGGCCATTCTCCATCTAAAGTAGCAATAGATGCCCTTCGCCACAAAATATATAATTGTCACGATGTTGTGTTGTGTCGTGTGGATGGTGAGACGATAATTTCAGATTGTGCGATAAATTGTATAATGTATGGGCGTCAGATCGATTGGGTGCAATCGATTGTTCAATCGACTGGACAGTGTATGGTAGAAACATTGTATTTCATGTAATATTGATGGAAAACGGAATAACTTGCAGTTTCTTTTTGTTTTTCATGTTTGTTTTTTCTTTGTGAAACATTTTTTTATAATTTTCTTAGAGCAAATTAGGTATTATTGCAAAATTTTTAAGAAAGAGCAAAATATGCAAAAATATGCAATAACCCATCAAATATGCACAAATATGCAAAAATATGCATTTGCATATAAATCCGGGCCTTAGTTATAAATTTATATCTGAGGTTGCGTATATATCAGGGAGGCAGTTATGGTAAATTGCCTACTTATAGGCTAAATTTCCGTTTTTGCTCTTATTGTTGACCCTACAGTAAAATGGTGTATAGAGGTTTCATTTCTTATCAAATAATCGATCAAACTGTATTTAAATCAATGTCATACGTCAAGAACAAGTAGGCCAATAAAAACGGGTTTTGAATTTTTTTAATACCAGAAAAGTAGAAGATTTCTTTTTAAACTAACTGCATACCTACTAGACCCACAAAACTTTCAAATATTGATCCAACTACCTCGCTATGGTAAGTACTTTCTAATTAATCCCACCCCAAAGTTACTCGAGCAATCAAATGCATGTCATAATTTTCTGACCATTTTTGCCACTGGTTTGAAATTTTCTTTTATTTGCAAATTATGATAGTTTACATATATAGTTATTTTGTGTTGTTGTTTTTGTGAAAAGAGGTAAACTTTCAAAATTGTTCTGCTTAATTTATACTCTGAACACATTATAAGCCTCCATCATGTAATAAATTTGATTCTGCATCCTGGTATGCCTGTGGTATTTGCTGTAACTGTAGCTGCGCTTTGTAATCCGACCTACCTTCTTCCTTGCAAGTACCATATGGCCAAAACTATCCTTTATGTCCGTCTGCAAATAGACTATCTTAAAACATTTTTGAAGTTAGTATACCTTATCTATTTGGTGCTAAAGCCACAATTGGTTTGAATGGAGTCTTGCTAGGGTTTCAAGCTGTGCTAGGGCGCCTGATGACATCTGGAATAGGACCCACTAGTATCGTGGAGAAATTACCGAAATGGCTGGGTCCACGAGCGTGATGTGGTACTTTATACTAAAACTGTACGAAATAGAGGACATGTCAATTTTGCGATACTTAATACAGCATAGCATATTTAACAATTAGTGAATAGTGACATACACTTTTCTGAAATCGCAGAAAAACTACGATTTATATAGGGGGCCCACCCAAGACGTCGGCGGGAAGGCCCCCAGCGAAGTTCCGCCACTGAACAAAACCACACTAACGGAATAATTTCAGCTTAGGAAGACTAGACGAAAAGCGAAATTACAGGATCCGATGATGTTATCAATAAATTAATGACACTTACACGTGGGTACCCCAAGTTCGAAAACCAATGTCTAAAACTGCAATTTCAGCATGATTGGGTGGATGACAGACACTAAGTTTCTCTGCAACACCTTGAGGAGTATGGTGCATATTGACGACGACCGTGAGTTTAAATCTCAGAATATAGGAGACTGAAATTTTTCAAAGATGGCGGATTGTGATCACCTCCAACACGTTTTTGCCAAACCCGCATTTTTTTCTCAATAGAACGTAGTGGAGCAGTTTTTATAAAGCTCTGTAGCAGTCAGAAAAAAATTACCGTGATCACCGGCCAGGGAGCAAGCACCCTATGCCTCCTCTCCTACCTACGGCCATGGTGCTGACTGTCTTATTTCCACATGTATCTATCAATTGACAATAACTTTCCACCCCCAATGTAAACGCATAATATGATTGCCATCATAAGTGGCCCGCAGATGGTTTTCAGCATTAGCTCAGCTATTTGAATGTTTGTCGGTCTGTACCGAAACCGTAATTCCCTCGCAATGCAAAATATGGAAGCCCTAGTTTGAAGCGCGCTGAAATGGTTTGAGTAAGTTGTATTCATGCGTAGCTATTTCTCTGAATTGACAATGGGAGATCCGTAGCCTTCTCTCAACTCAACCTTAACCGTATATTAGTGCACCTAAAAAAGACAGAAAGGGAATGTCCTTCTCCCGGCATAATGCCACCCTTCCAACTTCCAACCGTTAGTCGACAATATATTGAGAGACGTGGTAGATGTACGATGTGCGTGTATTTTCCATTTACCAGTTTTCTATTTCGAGCCAATCACCCTCGCTATTGAACAATGAAATCCGCTCGTTTCGTAATGGACCTTTACGTGGGAAGTTCAGCGAGGCCGCATAGCCCAGCCGACTAAGTACAGTTCAATACACTTTATCCGTCTGTATATAGCTAATATATACATAGAACATACCTGCCAACATTGCGTACAGAACATATTTTTATAAAACTTCATATATGGAGGATGATGTAATATGCCTATATGTGTCTACTTGCTAGGCTTTTCAAATTTTCCCGTTGCGTAGCATTGCGTTCTCACACCGTATTTATGCGTGAATGAAGTTCGCCTGCGGCCGTGTAGACCGAGGAAACGAGAAATAAAAACACGGCGGTTACGCAACATATACCTACTCACGACTAGCAAACAGCCAGTATTCAACTATTTCATTGCAGCACAGTTAAGTTTTCTTACAGCTCTCTAATTCAAACTTAATGCGCCATAAAGTCTTGGCATCTTAACTAGGCTGGTTCGAAGACGATATTAGACTGTACAACAGCCGTCGGGGCATTTATACTTCCATCAGCCTCGCCTCCTAGCGCCGTGCAGCTGTCTAATGAATCCTTCGAAGTTTGTGTTGGTTTTTTCCTCGATAACTCCAGAAATCTCAAAACTTTCCGGTAGAACTTGCAAAAAAGGCATACGGTATGTAATAAGCCTTATTCTGTACAATGTGTGGTTTTATGTTCGCTCCACAACCGACTTGAAGAAAAAAATGGCCAGCTCGCCGATTTTTCCAGTATCCGCTTGTATCCAAGAGCTTCCTTATAACTGGCCCGTACTCATCATGCGTGCTCCAAATTAGTGGGGTTACGCAAACACTGCGCTCCTGCCTACTTCCATATGCCTTTGTTCAAAAACAAATAAAAAATAAACATGTAAACTCCAGAAAATGCATTGCCTTACTGGGCGGAAGAAAAGTTTTTAAATGTGTGTGAGGAGGATTTGAAATAAGTTATCAAAACCATACACATGAGTAGTTTTCAAAATAAAACGAGGGTTGCAAATTGAATGGCGGAAGTTAGAAAACATTAAATTAAAGGAATGGAACGATCCTTTCCTTGCCGACGATATAGACTGAGTCTCGAGTATTATTTATTTTCGAACTATTTAATTTATTTTCTAATATGATTTATTAAGGAAAAAGGAGTTATGGACGATGCGTGATGAATATCAGCGCCCGCTCTAGCGCTAAGGCTACCAAGGGCAAAGTAATAAATCGGCGCCTCTAATTTCTGTGTTAAATAGAGTTGGTGGCTCGTGGTGACATCTTTCAAGGATGCAGGATGTTAATCCGTTATAAAAAAATATGTTTTGATCAGTATGAGATGGGCTATCTGACTCTAACTAGTCCTCGCAGGGGGGTCTGGGTCCCTCTGGCACAGCATGGCTGTGTAGAGGGACACAGATTTTTGGTGAGTTGCGCCACCACATGCCTGAACATCGCAGGCAGGCCCCTGGTATGGTTGATACGCTATGGCGTGGATCTGTACAAAGACCATTCGGGCGATAACGTTCCCGAGCTCCCTAGTTATGTACGGGTAGCTCTTGCCATAATTAACGAGAGGGAAGCCATATATAGGCCGAGCACGATAAAGGTGGTTCCTTGGTGGAGAGGGGTCACCATATGGTTAATCGTGTGAGCTTCGGAGTTGGCGGCTTCGCATAATCCGAGTTTCGAAGGGGCTAGTTAGGGAGAACGGCCTTGGTGGAAAATGCCTACGCGCCTATATCTAACTAGTTTGTGGATTGATGACAACACGGCCCGAATCGCATTACTCACAGGTACAACGAGCCTGGGACATGAACGTCTGCATGTTTATGTGAGGTTTAACCAATAGGGGCCGAAGAAGGATCACACCTGCTTTACAGAAGTCTCTAGCGAATAGTGTACCTCCGGTGGGTGTTGTAATGGAGAACGCTCGACATCCAGAGATGTCCCAAGGGACGGAGCCAATGCCTCTATAACCGTGCAGGTTAGGCCAACGAATAGGCTCCTCAACAGGCGAGCAGCGGCATGCGCTTGCTGTAGCTAAGAGCGGTAGGTTGGGGCTGGGTTTGTGCTGCCCGTTGCCCCTTGTCCTCTACATCAAAATAGGGATATCGCATGCCTAGGAAAACTACAAATAGAGTAATTGAAAGTGGCAATTAAGTAGGAAGGCTGGTGATGGCTAGAGCAGAAGGACGAGGCTTTCCTCACACTTCATCAAGAACCATCAACCGACGGGAGCACTAATGCATTCCCGTGGTAGACAAAGGGCTCGGTTCCGCAACCCATCTTCCTAATATGGGTGCTATGCCTTTCCTTGTGGTTGTGGCATTGCTGAGGAGCCACCGTACGACGGGGTACAACTTACACGCCGAGGAGCATGCGGGCGCTTCTTGTTGCGCTCTCTCGACGGGCATGCAATCGAAATTTTTATTTGCCGCGGGACGGGAATAAGTAATGACGAGGAAAGCCATCTCATCCCGCTCTTGCTGCCACCAGCCTGAAGCCAAAATAGGTTAAGAAAAAAGACATGCGGCCATTCAGATGCCGTTCTAAATTTAGGCTCTTACGAACCCCGATTTTTTACGGGTCCAGTCCATAAAACTACTTACGCCCATCAATTGACGCTCCAGCGGCCGTTAATGCAGTGCCACCCATAAAGAAATTGGTTCGGGGACGGGACACGCACCTTCGTCAACCCATCATCTACCCTCGAATGGGATTTGGGGAATCTCATTATCCGACTCTGCACCTAGCATTATTAGAATTGCCATAAATTGGACTGCAAATGAATGTTTGCCGACTGGTATGACGGCTCTCTGCCTGAGGCTTTCAATTTTTCTATGCGGAAATATTAGGGGACGCTGCAAAACAAATGAAACACAAAAAAAAACACCTTACACCGAAACATCACAACATGCACTTATCTGTTGTCTTCCTTCTATTTGTTTCTGGAATGTCCTTTGGTTTTTTTCGTTTCACTCTCCACTTTTACTTTTTTCCTTTGTTTCCTCGTCACATGTTCCATCGAGCACCTCCATTTCCCGCAAAAAAAATTCACTCCTCCACTTAATCTTTCTTCGCCACAACACAACCTTTCTTTTTTCGCGCCAAAAACTAACTGTCACGGGGTTGACAGTTGTCCTCCCGCCCGCCGTCACCAATCCGCATTTTACCCATGTCCGCCAACTGAGGTGGCAAAATTTCTCATATTTATAATATGGCAACGCCACTTCATTATGGCCGAACTGTCAAAACAGCTGTTACCAACGCCGTCTAGATAATAAGGCCGCAATGTAGAATCTTAGACGTCAAAATCAGCTTATAATTTTAGGTTATGTTCGCCAATGTTGCACTGTTTTGTTGTTGCTTTTTATTACGTCACTACTTGTTTTTGTTGTTTGTTCGTGTAAATAAAAAATTTAAGAGCTAAACTATGACGGCATTGTCCAGCTGAGTTGCGGCTATGATATATCTAGATGGCGTTGCTGTTACGTTAGGATTAATTCACACGCATAAATGTCGATTTTTAAATTTGAGCAGGATTTTTAGAAACGTCAATGATTTGAAATAAATCTGCTCAAAGACATTTGTAGAAACCAAGCGAATTCAAAAATTGACACTTATGTGTCTGAATTAGTCCATTACAGTATGCCCAGGGGAAGGGGATCATGGTCCTTGCGCATCAAGGTGTTGGACTCGAGGTGGCTGTAGGTACCCGAGTCAACCAGCTAGTGTTGCAACCCCGGGGTTGGGTTTCTGAAAGTGAGTGCAATCGCTAGATGAAGAAATTTCCATTTGACAATACCTTGTCAATAAAATGCCGAAAGTCCAAAACTCTCGAGGGACCGGGAGATAAGGGCGTAAAGCCTAGGTGCTCCCGTGACGGTATACCCGTAAATGGTAAACTTGACTCTGACTATTGATTGAGTTTCATCCAGAAGTTACTTACTGTGTTGCCATGAGGCGATGCAAAAAGAGGAAGTGGAAGGAAATGTAACAGTCTCCTTCTGACTAGTTGAATTCCAAAACAAGTTGGGATTGATAGGTTTACCAAGAAAATTAACTGATTTAAGTCCGACGACCAGTTAAGCATAAACATAAGACCGACTCCCTGTTCTGGATGCATGTGCACTCAGGAATGGATAGTATAGATCATTTAGCAATTCACCGCATCTACGTCGCATTTCCTCTGGAAGAGGACGATGTGTGACTTAAGTCTTAACGCAGGCGAGCTAAATTGAAAAAACTCGGTTAGAAGAATTGGCTTGTTCTGCTATCCGTCCTCATAGGGAGAACTTTTGTGTTTCCGATATTTTCCGCTATGTGTCCGCTATATGGTGGACGGTAAGATAAGTGTCGCTAGTGTCGATAAGAAGAACAAGAAAATTCTTCTTACGAGAGCTGATAGCGTAATGTTCCGAAGAATTGATCCAATTAAGGGCAGGGGCAAGGACCATGGCACAATGACGGTCGCAGAGTATGCTTATGGCAACATTCATAACTATGAAACTAATCCAATCTAGTTTTCTTTCAACATAACTTTATGCCAAATTGCACTGTTACATTTTCGCCACCTCAAAAATTCAGTGCCCCGACGACCGGCCGACTTCTCCCCCTAGAGCGGGCGCTGATGAATATATAAGAACAGTCTGTGTTGATTGGCATAGGCATTAAAGTAAGTGGCAGACGTTCGGCCTACTTTAATGGGAAATTTATAAATGATAACAATGAGAAGTGGAGCATAAGCATATTCTTATATAAGGTAGAGAATTCTACAGTTAAAAGGCTGCTCGAATATTGAAGCTCAGAAAAAAAGCTGGTTCAGATTTTTAACGGCTCTTAATTCCTTTTACCTATTGTATCGAACTGTAGAAACTCCTTGAAAAAACAAAGTCCATTTCACCATGTTTCCAGAATTAGTTTCAAAACCAAAACAAAAGTCAAGTGTCCTCAAACAAGCCAATCAAAATGCTCAACAGCTAAAATCCTACCCAGCAGCAGCGGGTAGCAATTGCCAAATACATATCCTAAAACGACCATCGAAAAATGAAAACAAAAAACTGATAAGCACCACCGACTGACAAAAGAGCCACTTCCTTTTTCGACAATTCCAACCGGCGAAAAGCCGTGCTGCAATTAACGAAACCGAAAAAAAAAAGTTTTATTGTCGAGTATCCAAAACATGTGCCAAAAATTTCACTTTCACTTTGGCATGCATTCACGCGGCCAACGAAGGGAATATGCACACGAGCCGAAAATCGCTTATAGCACCCATTCCGTCTGGAACTACACACATACTCGTAGTAGCACTATACCTACATGTGCTGGCTTGCTCACAGGACGTGTGTGAACGTTTTCCCCGTGTGCTGCAATCTGCAAGCTGTGATGCATTTAACCCATTCAACGCCCCATCCAAATAGCGTTAAAACCCAAATTCAGTTTGTTTTCATTTCCCTTCGACTTATTCAGGAATTACGGGATAAGCGCACACCATCATACGCTTTGAATGATCCTGGAGCCGGTGCAGCATGGCAGACGGAAGCGGCAGCATGACAACTTTCGGCGAAAACTCAACCTGTACGTCGTCGTCGGGGTTTTGGGCCTGTCGTCCTGTGTGTTCGTCAGACCGACAACTTTATAACTACGTTTCTCTGGTGTGTTCCCGGAAAACCGTAAAACCTCCAAACTGAAAGTGAAATGCAAACAAATTTCGCTCACTATAACTGCACTCTACAGCAGCGTTGTATAGTGTTCAATGGCAAGGACGAACGAGAAATTTCGTACAAACGGCCGACCAACGATGCCAGCAGGATGCAATAAGCGGGACATGGATCCTATCGAAATAATCCTTTGCTGATGCCGTTTGCTTGCTGCTATATGTCGAGTGCAGCCTGCATGGTGCGGTGCCCTAAGGACTTATAGTGTCAATGTAGGCAACTGGCTATGACAAAATAGGTGGTGTACAAAAAGCCGAAATATGCATGTGCACATTTATCCACATACGTTCAACAGGTCCCGAAATTTATCCCGACAAGTTGATGCCATTTGGGTTTAGGGTAACCCCCAAACCCTAGGCAATTGTGAAGCACGATAGTTCATTCGTCTGAAGTGGGAAAATCTTCTTTTCGTATAGCTGTGTACTGTTGCTATTTTCGGAGAATAGTGAAACACCTGTTGTGAATGGAATAAAGCTGATTGGCTGCATAAAGTTTGGTAAGTGTATTTCGGAAAGTTTTTGGCTTGGATTTGTTTGCCTTTTAGTGTGAAGAGCGTTTTTTAGTGAGATGCAACTAATCGAATTGAAAAAGTTTCGATTTCCGGAAATGAATGTACCTTTACGTTGAGTTTAATGCATTATAGAGATTGTGTTGTCAGAAATTTAATTGAAAAAGACGCTATGTATAAGTTCCGGATTTTTTTCTTAGGTGCTCAGATGCCGCACACGAAAGATTTTTCGAACAATAAAAATTCACTACTAGAATTAAAACCTAATTGTCCAGAGTAGGTAATTTCTTAAGATCGTCGTTGCAAAAAACGACAGATAAGCTCTAGTACACATAATATCAGACAAACCGTCGCACCGCCGAAAATTTCACCCAAAAAAATGACGAAACCGGGTATTTTCCGACTATGTATGCGGAGAATTAGGGCTACCACTTTACGAGTGCTGTTTGATAAGTTTCCGTTTCAACCGCATGATCGGGCACATCCATTGCAAAATGGTTTTGGTATTAACATTAACTCTTTTCAGGCCAGTACACTTTGTCCAGTGGTGCTTCGGGTTTTTCATTCTTCCGGAATTATAAATTTAGAAAGAATGCAAAACAATGGACGTTGACCTCAACACTTAACATCGATCCAAGACGTCATGTTTGGGAGCCTAAAACAGTCACCCGGGACCAGATTATCTTTCTTCTTCCTTGCCTCGTTCTTTATACCGCTCCATGGTTCCGCGTTGTTCGACCTGCGGTGTAGGCACATCGCCCGTTTTGGCGATAATTTCTCAGCATACTACATATTCAGCATCTATCTTGGATCGTGTCGTCGCCGAGACCAATGCGTTGTTGTTGCTTTTTCATTTGACACATCCAGGTGTTCTTCGGTCTGCCTCTGGCCTTGGGTCCATCAAGTGGAACTTCCATTGATATCGCTCTCTTTGCGGGGTTCTCAGGCGGACGCCTTTGAACATGGCAATACCAATCCATTCGTCGGTCTTCGAGCTTTTCGGTGATTGGTTGGTCTATGGACAAGCTGCCTCGGATGTAGCTACTCTTGATGTGGTCCCTTTTGGTTACACCAACTGACATGACCACATGACGGGACCAGATTATCAAAGTAGGATAATGCGGGACGACCACGTAGCTTAAATATATGCCGCGGCGCGGCGTTGTCGTTATGGGGCAGCATTTTTCCGCACTGTAAACGAGACTGCATGTTTCCTTATAAATTTGTCATCGAATTGATCCAATAAAAAATTATTGCAGCATTCCTCAGTAACAGTTCTTCCATTTCCAAAGAAAATCCTTTCCGAATCCTCAAATGTGCACCAAAGAACTTTCGGGCCATCGATTTATGTACCTTGAACGCTTGAACCTCCAGTGTTTCGGCTACTGTTTAGGTGCCTGCTGCGAAGTGCTGGATCCACGCTTCTTTTACAATCACCAATCCGTGAACAATTTTCACTGTAACATGGTCAAAAACTTGCTTGAAGTCTGAAGTGGTCACACAATTTCATTTGTGATTCGCTTCGCAGTTAGGAACCAGAGCGATTCTTAAAACTCGAGTTTGTTGATATAATGCTGAAATGCACTTTTTGGTAGTTTTTTAGGGGGAGGAGAGGCGCGATAAAATTTTTGAAAGTAGAAATATTTTGTAATTTTGTTCATCCTTTGCAACAATTAATTGGACACTTTCTGTTTTAAGTCAATTCTTGAATTCGCCGCTACTGGGGTGGTAAGTTCTAAGTAGTTTTTAAGGGGGAGGAGGAGCGCGACAAGTTTTTTGAAAGTATAAATATGCTTTTCAGCCCCTCCGACAATTAATTGGATACATTTGGTTATAGGAAGATTCGTAAAATTTAAGGTTTTAAGGTGAATCCTTTTTATGTGGGTGAATCATATTGGGGTGTTTTTTAAGGGGTAAAAGAGGAGTGACATTTTTTTTAAAGTGTGGATGTGTTAATCAACCATTGTGGCATTTTTTGATATATTTTGTTTTTGGATAGTTCTGAGAATTCGAGTTTTGAGGATAAAAGCTGGTTGTATAGATAAAAAGCACTTAGGGGCAGTTTTTGAGAGAGGAGGAGTGGCGAATTTTTGTTTAAGTGGAAATATTCTCTTCTATTGCTGTACCAAATAATTGGGTACATTTTGTCTTAGGGAGAGTTTTAGATTCGACGCTACTGGTACAGGGGTGGTAGTGCTAGCTTGTCTGTCAAGCTAGCACTACTATAGGTTTTATCTCTTAATACGCACAATATCATGGGCTGTACCGATAATTTTCCCCATTTGTACACTGTGCAAAATATTCGGATAATTTTTTTTACGAATAATTCTTTTAAATGTTTGTATACCATTTCTTCTAAAAAGCTAACTAATCTTAATATAGAATAGAATTGTTGAAAACCTGCCATTATTTAAAATTTATACCTAAGCAGAATTGATTCATAATTTACTACGCTAGCCTGGATTAAATTGATAAGGATAAATTATGAAAAGTGAATCCTAAACCTTTATAATTTACAAAATAAAACTATTTTCATTGTTGCACACTGGGACGTAGCCACAATATCGGTCATCAATCTTTTGCAACTTCTCACTTCATCGCCAACAGGACCATCGAAACATTCGAGGTTAATTAACGAGCAACCTGTCGGCCGACTTCTCATGTTTTGCTCAGTACCTAATACCAATTGTTTCGAAAATTAAAATATAATGAATGTATTTTTTATTACAGACAGCCTTAACCAATGCTGAGCATTTACAAGTAGCTGAGGGGAAATCTCCATTTATGCTCCTATTTATGTAAGAATATACCTATGTATAAAGATAATGTGTAAATATATTATGTAAGATGTATGTAAAATAATTACAAAATAAGTTAAAAAATATTAAAAAGCATCTCGAATCTTTTTACCATCGCTTGGAATGCTATTAATATTCAAAACCGCATTGAATTTAATACTGATAATGGAAAGCAAAGTTCCAGAGCTGTTATGAAATTCCTGCAAAATAAAAAAAAATCCACGATCTTCGACGTTGTTTTCCCGTCTACCCAAGTCTTTAATTTCAGGACAAAAACGAATCGCATTTTTCTGAAAATTCAGCAGCATTCCTATATATAATTGAAAATTTCACATTGGGTCAAAAATACTTAATACCGGATTCACACTATGGAAAGAATTTACTTTTTCTTCTTCATTACCTCGTTATTTGTACCGCTCCATGGCGTCGCATCGCTATTGCGTAGGAAAAACGCAACGACAGTTGTATATTCACCTAGGCGTTTGGAGATACTAAAGTTGTTGGTTTTAGTATAGACTTCTGCCCCTATTCCTTCGTCTGTCTTCGAACCATCCATGTACCACACGATGTGATTTGATAGATGGTCGTCGTTCCATTTACTCCAGTCTTCCCTAACTGTTGAGGTTTGGATGTTGGAGTCGAAGGTGTACATGGCCGGGGTATAGTCGCTGTCCATATCTAGGATTGGGTTTGCAATGATTTCTGTAATCGTACAGTGTCCTACCCTTTGTGGTGCCACATGTTCGATGAATGGAGTCTGTACGCTGCGAGTCTTGCCTCTTCCGTGATTGTGAGGTCCAGTGGTGGCAGGTCTAGTAGTTTCTCTAGAGTTAAAGTTGGTGCACTGCGCATGGCGCCGATTATGCTTGCGCAGGCCAGTCTCTGTACTGATCCCAACTTCGCTGCTGCTGTTTTTTGCTCGATTTTAGTCCACCAGACTATCGAGCCAAAGGTCAGACGGGGTTTGACCACAGCTTCGTATATCCAGTGTATTATTCGTGGTTTTAACCCCCACGTTTTCCCTATTGCTCTTTTAGTTGCATATAGGGTCTTTTTGCCTTTTGCAAATGCTTGTTCCACGTGAGTTTGTTATCAAGGGTGACTCCCAGATATTTTACCTCCGTGGTAAACTGCAGTTGTTGGTTGAATAATGTTGGAGCGTTGAGCCCTTCCGAGTTGTATTTGCGACTGGAGGTTATTAGTGTTGTTTTGGCGGGATTGGCCGATAGGCCTACCCTCCTACACCAATCCTCCACTTGGGTTAGAGCTTGTTGCATGAGTTCAGAAAGAACTCCTGGAAATTTTCCCCTTATCAGGATGCTGATGTCATCAGCATATCCTAGTGTAGCCAGTGTTATTTAGGTGGACCAGTAGGCTGACTACTACAAATTTCCACAGGAGGGGTGAAAGTATATCCCCCTGTGGGCAACCTTTGAGGTCAGCTGTATACATGGTTTCATCGAATAATTTTGCATGTACTTGTCGTCCTTGAAGCATTGATTTTATCCACCGACATAGGGTGTTTTGAACTCCATGACTCGAGGCACCGTATACAAGAGATTCAAAGGAAGTGTTGTCGAAGGCCCCCTCTATATATAGGAAGGCCGCGAGCCCTATTTCTTTGATTTCTAATGTGGTCTCAATCTTACCAACTAAATGGTGTAGTACTGATTGACATGATTTCCCTGTCTGATAAGCATGTTGGTTTGGGTGCAACGGGAAAAGCGACAGGCACTTGTCCCTGATATGTTTATCGACGAGCTTTTCCAATGACTTAAGTAGGAAGGAGGTTAGACTTATTGGTCTATACGATTTCGCTAGTGTTTGGTCACGCCCCGGCTTTGCCAGAAATGCTACGTTTACCTGCTTCCAAGTGATTACCGTAACTCCTAGTGGAGCATGGTGCGTTGATGACTACCGTGTGTAGTCATCAAGGTTACAAAGACAATTGAATTCGGAGTGTGATAAGGTTGTCAGCCATACCACTTCCTAGTCGCATTGTTAGTTTATTATTCTACGATAAGAATATTTCTTATCAACTTCTACTGAATAATAAACTTGCGACGAGTCGTGCCGAGTTTGGAAACTCGTTTCTCTATGAGTGTCTATTTCACAGAGTGGTGACCGAACGATCACGGCCACAGAGCACGACAGGCTATGCTGGCTCTAAATAGTCTTAGTAAAAGCGGAGCCAGGGGCGTAAGACCCTGCCGAAGCAGGGCTGGGTAGACACCGTCTGGTCCTGGTTATTTGTAGGGTTCGAAAGATTTGATCGCCCATTCCACCCTATTATAGGTTACTATTTGGTTCGCAAGCCGCCAGTCGGTTTTGTTAGACCTGAGAAAAAGCGAGTTGTCATCCAACTGGTCTGTGCGTACCGTTGTTATGGTTGATTCAGGAAAGTGAGACCCTAGAAGGACTTCCTTACCTGTTTTTGTTAGGTTCCCATCGGAGTTTTTAAGTGTCCCGATGGGGTTTGTTGGATCCTTGGCTAGAATCTTCTGGAGTCTCGCTCCTTCAGTTAGGGTGCAGCGGTATGTGTCCCATTCCCCAGTTCTTTTCGCTACGTTGAAAAGCTTACGTGTCTTACTACGCAGGATGTTTAGGTTTGAGTTCCACCATTTGTGTCGTCTCGTTAACCTACAACTCTCTTCGAAGGAGGTTTTTATTGCGGCTTGCAGTTGATCCGCTGCAGCCTCCACACAAAGTGTAGTTTTAATATGTCTGGGAGTTTCATTCAGATTGGTAGCCAGGCGCTCTCTGTAGAGGTCCCAGTCTGTTTTTCTTGTACCTTACAAAGTTATCAACATAATATACACATGGACATACCTAATTTTATTATATTTCGTACAAATTTACGGCCATCCTGATCGCTATGGATGGCCCTTTTTAATGTCTATACAGTAGACTCGCGTAAACGTGAACTGCGCCAAACGTGAAGGTGAACAATTTTTTGTGAGCACAGACTATGTACTCTGTAACGTGAACAAAAACATAAAAGCCCCAAAAACATGAACATTAAATGTCTGGAAAAATTACTTATTTTTGCAATATAAAACCAGACCGAGTTCTAATCGTGCGAATAGCACGATGAGTGTATACCATATACCCACGTACAGACCTAGAAGGCACGCAAAACCCAAAATATTCAATTTCATATTTTTTGTGGGGGAGCGAGGGTAGATGGGTTGGACCTGACACATATTTATTACCTTGTCAAGGCAACCAACGGCTACCATTTGATACTAATTTGAAGTTTTTCGTGACATTCTATCAAAAGATATGGCTGAATATAACTTTGTAGGGGAAGTAGGGGTAGGGGTAGTCGGACATACTCCACTTTCCATCAACTCAAAGTATATGTCACAATGAGACATTGATCAAAATTTCCAGTCGATAGAGAAAGTTATGGCCGAATTAAAATATCAAGAAGGGTAGTTTGTATGGGAGGTAGGGGAACCCGTGGCCCGATTTGGCCCATTTTCAATACCGTCCAAGATTTCAGCAAAACGACCATTTGACTAAAATTTCAAACCGCTAGCATCATTATTTCGGGAGTTATCGTGCTAACAGACAGACACACGGACAGACAGACATATGGCTTATTCGATTCAGGGACCGACCCTGATCATTTATATATATACTTTGCCATACCTCCGGTGGCTCCTTTGAGGTGTTACATAATATCGGCGTAACAAAAACAATATACATACCCTATACCATCTTATGGGTATAAAGTATAATAAGTTACAATGCAAAGTGCGAAAAAAATTTCATTAATACGGATACTATAGGCTATATAGGGTGTCTTGACCACATGTAGAAAATAGAGTATCGACTGCACTTACGTCCCATAACGCACACGGTTTCTCGCAATGTCTCCTAATTTGACCACAGTTTTTCATTCGAACACTATTCATTCAGAGATCTAGCCTGAAATTTTTTCGGCCTGTTTGAATCGACCAGTAATGTAGGTACGTAATGAATGATCCACTGTCACATTCGATTGCGATTTAATTCGCTAACTTAGCTAAGATCTTAAGTCTTGACGATTGTTTGCAGCTTTTCTGTAGTTACATCTTTCCATGTACTGCTCCCTCACAACAGCTTTGGTTTTTGGACAACCCACCACTGTGGAATGCACTTGGCTATGGAATGCACTTGATACCGCCATCAACGGCAATAATATTGTCCAAAGAGATAAATTAATATTTATGGGGGAATTGAATTTCCAATCAGTCACTTTGGTTTTGTTTAATTTTTCTTCAACCAGACTGCATTTAACTCCTTCTCGAGATCCAGAGCTATAACGCTCAGATCGTTGATTTTGTGCGAGAGTACTTAAATGTCGAAAATTCATCATACAAGTTTCACGGCGTCCTGGCAAAAGACGAGTGAGCAAAATACCACCATCGGAAATAGAATACAATCCTGCCCGACTTCGTTATAAATTTTACTGTGTGATTTCGTTCTGGGAAGGGTTAGCTAGGACTCCCGATATTATTGTAGAAGCGTAGAGGAGCGGCTGGGTCGAATAAAGGGGATAGGGCTCCTATTGGAAGAGGAAAAACAACTTAAGAGCTTGGGTTCCTATTTTAAGGAAGAGGAAAAGCATGTATCCCTAAATCCCTCCAGCCGACTGTCGGATAATATTTTTTCTATGGATCGTGTGGATGTAAGATGTGAGAGGCTTCTCGGTATCTTTCGGCAGGAGATGCGATCCTGTGTAGAACCAAGCAAAGCCAGAATTTAAAACGGACCTTGATCTCGCAAGTGGAATATGCAGTCCAAAAGCCAAAAATAGCACTGAATATAGACGAGCTACGGAAGCAGAATCGGAGGCCAGTTGAATGTAATCAGAATCACCAGTAAAAGTCTAAACACGTTCAGAGGCATTTTTCGTTAAATGGTGCAGAAAATCAATATCGACAAAACAGGCGCGACAGTCCAGCATTGGACTAAGGCCGCAGATGTGTTAGTAACATCCAATTCCCAACATCCTAACTGCTTTTTTGTTGAGGTGTTGAGATCAACAGCACGCTTAGCAATGTTAATTATCCGCATAAATGGGTACTCGTTTAACATCTTAGTAAGATCATAGTTTATCACAAGGGGTATGAGTTCGAAAAACACCATAAACCGAATTCGTTCACGGTGAGTCTTGAACCCATGACCCTGTGCACCGAAGGTGCGCGCATTAAACATTACACCAGTGAGACTCTCGATTTCAACTCCTAAGAAAATCTTGATTTTTAAAAAGTTTCTAGCAAAGTGTCAGCTGCATACAAAAATATTTCAAAATGTAACTAAATATTTACTATCATAATTTTATTGCCAAAATGCGCGATTAATTTCTATAACAAAAAAAGTAACATTTTTTAAAAATGCAACGATGTAAAAAATCTTTATCTCACATAAATATGTCTCTATCTAGAAAAAGACTAAATTTTACCGCGGAGTCACCCAGAAGACATGGTATCTTTTTTAATTATTTAATTCTACGTTTGTTTATATGCTTTTCTCCAAATCTATACTGCTTACGTCGTTCCATATTTTCAGCAGCAGCACATGTATAGCGTTGGTCAGGCACGTTCGACCATGCTTCAGTAGTTCTGCTGGAATCTCGTCAACCCCGGGCGCTTTATTACGTTGGAGCGATTGTATGGCGAGACTCACCTCCTCTACTGTTGGGGGTTGAACGGAAGGGCCTGGTTCGGCTAACTGCTCATGAACTCAAGAACGTTTGTTTACGCTTCCGATGTCGCTGATGATGTTACCATCCTTGTCCTTACATAGGCTTGTCCTGGGTTGATATCCGTTCTTGATATTATTTATAAGTTTGTACGCCTGTCTAGTGTTCTTACTGGCTAATCTTTGGTTTATTTGCTGTAACTGCTCGACAAAATGTTTGCGTTTCTTACGTCTAATTAACTTATTAGATACTCGCCGAAGTTCGTTATATCTTTCTTTCTTGGCTCGCGATGCGCGTTGTGTGTATTTGCGATAGGCTTCATTTTTCGCCTCAATCGCCTGTTCGTCTGTGCCGGCCTTTATAGCCCACGACCTCTTCTACAACTCCTTTGATGCTGTCTTTGAGCTCCTCCCAGAATTCATGGATGCCTAAATTGTTGATGTTATCAAGCATGGGCGACAGTTTTTCCTCAAGCGCTGTAGTATACGCAGCCGCCGCGCCGCGCCGTGGCATCATCAATCAAATTGTCAACCTCGAATATCTTGGCAGGGTTGATTCTCGTAAGGTGGACCAAATAGTGATCGGAATCGCAGTTGACTCCTCGATAGGATCGAACATCTAGGACATTGGTCGATCTGGTTCACGGTGTATTCATCTGGAGACTTCTAGGTTTGCTTATGGGTTCGTCGATGAGGGAAACTTGTAGAGCTTATGACCAGGTTTCTGCCGCTCGCGAAGTCGATAAGTTGCTGGCCGTTGTTGTTGTTTTCGTCGTAAAGGCTGTGACCTCCAGTAGTTCCCCAATGCCAGTTTTTGTTTACGACTTTGGCGTTAAAGTCTCCTAGCAGCAGCTTGACGTCGTTTGATGGAAGTGAGTCGAAGAGTGTTTCTAGGTGGTTATAGAATTCGTCCTTAATCGGAATCGGATGTCACTTAATTAAAAATGCATTGTATAATGTACTTGCATTATTCAAATTGCAGTACAAAATGGTACAATTGCTAATCAAATCGAGGATTTAATAAATCCTGTCGGAAGTGCTATTGTATGAATCTGTCGCTAATAAAACAAACAATATTAGGCGTGTTTCTTTGTACTCCGGTGCACTGTAACTACATGGGGTTACAATAACAACATGACCCATACAGGTTATGTTGTAACCCCATGTAGCTACCCTAAACTCACCCACTCCAGAGTGCAAAAAAACACGCCTATTATTATTTTTTTTTTTTCAAATAACCATATTAGGTACTTACTCGTACTGGTAGCAAACGGTTGATATTACTGTCGAAATCCATGAATCTGGCTTAAATATTGATCTGAAAACAAAAAACTATGCAATATTGTCAGAAGCAGAGTAAGCATTATTCAGGATGAATGAAGAACTTCGTATTCGTGTATATTTGTACTTTCGCATAAGCCACTATTATTCATCCTGTTTCGTCCTCATTATGTTCACTAATTTCTGATTAGACGGCTGAAATGCTATAACCTCGCTCACTGTTCTGAGACTCCGATTCGAGCAGCTTTGATACGATATCGTCCCATTCCCACCACCCACTCCTCGTTCCGATGTACGAGATCTCCTTTTCCGCCGTTTCGTTCAACATTCGTCGTTGGTTTATTTTTTTCGTTTCATTCTTTTGTTTCCGCTCCTTTTTTAATTCGCAAATATCACAGGCGATTTTTCATTTTCCCTATAATTTTGCGAAAGTTTGCCCACTGTAAAACGCATAATACGAAGTTTTTTTTGCCCGCCACATTCATCCGTTTCATAAAAACCGACGAGAGTGCGTTGCGTTCCGTTAACTGGAGCAAGCAACCGAACATATAGGCAAGCTACCGTATCCCGTATCTGATGCAACACCAATCTAGAGATGCACCGGCAAGATAGAAAGGATATGCATGTAGCCCGGATAATGAGGCAGGACAACGGTGGGTGGTGCGTAAAAATGTGTCCGTGTTCGGTGGAGGATGGTTGATCCGGCCACCCGGCAAGATATCGAAAGATACACGCGTTTAGATGATTATGCAGAAAAAAGCGTAGTTCGGGCGGGTTTGGTCTTTATATGCACTGACTAGACTATAGTATGTATATGTTTCGGGGTAGAAGAGAGGTAAATGTTCGGCTCTCTTTATACGCCAGCAAGAGGCGAAACAGCCAATTATCTGCTAGTCCTAGTCGAGATAGATATACGGAGGCAACAACAACGCCGTTGCGTTCCTTATGACATTTAGCTTTTTTATTTAGTGAAACGAAATAGGTTTTCGAGACGAAAGACGACGACGAAGCGTATGCAAACTGAAATTAGAGAGAGTTGATTTTGTGAGAGATGCAGGTCGGTAGGTGAGAGATTGGAACAATAGGAATATGTTAAAATGAGTAGGTATAGGGATTTTAATGTAATGATAAAATTTTTACAGGTTTGATAAATCAGATCACAGATCAGTTCCGTAATGGTATTATGATAATCATTATCATTTTCAAATGTAGTGTTATACAGGGTGTCCGGAAACTGCCGCATAAACGCACCGGATTGTGATTCCTCATGTTATTTCCAGCAAAAAAGTTGTAAGGAACATAACCCCTCAGCTGAACCCTTTAGCTGCCACAGGCCACAATCATTCTATTTCACTATTCTAGCTGGTCTAGCTTTGGAGATATTAGGCTTTAAGTCGTGCAAGAAAATGTTTTTTTCAAAAATCTTCAAATGCCTGTGGCAGCTAAAGGGTTAAGCTGAGGAGGTATGTTCTTTACAACTTTTTTGCTGCAAATCAACTGAGGAATCATAATCCGTTGCGTTTATGCGGCAGTTTCCGGACACCCTGTATATTTCTCGTCTTTTCTAGACATTCCAGTGGGTTCGGCCGATTTTCGCGTAAACAGTAATGAATAACACAGGCTTTACTGTGAGGCTATTTATATTACAACCACACGGATATACGCGGTTTACATTTTTAGTCTTGTTCTGCTATCCGTTATCATAGGGGGAACTTTTGTGTTTCCGATATTTTCCGCTATGTGTCCGCTATACGGCTGACGGTAAGATAAGTGTCGCTAGTGTCGGTAACAAGAACAAGAAAATTCTTCTTGCGAGAGCTGATAGCGTAATGTTCCAAAAATGGAATCGTACCTACTATGTGGCCATGCTTGCGCATCACCCAATAAAATTTTATGAGTAAATATTTTTATTTGCCCACTCATTCCAAACAAACCCTACACAAATATGGTTTTGTCGACGCGACGGAACTTTTGTGAAGACCGATGGAAAAGGAAGGGGGGAGTGGTTAAATACAAGTCGTAGGTAAGCCCGTAAAAGCTTTTAGTCCGGAGGAGAGCGAAGGGTATCCAAATTTCGGCCGCGCCCGAAATTAGCCTCGCTTTCGTTACTTATCACTTCACTAGTTATCCATTCGACATTATCCACGGTTAAAACTAGACTGACTGCTCGACACTAGAAACTTCGGTGACGCACTTTTCGGAAACTTCCGGAACGTCTTTGTTAATACATCAGCCCTATTTCTCGTTGGCGATACTAGCGCCCTCTGGTCTAAACTACAGAAATACGATTTGTGGTTGACGTATCATGGACACACTACAGGAGACGTGTCAAACTCGCGGCCCGCGGGCCACATGCGGCCCGCCTTGCAGTTCTGTGCGGCCCGCCGCCATGTCAAAGCAGCACAATGAGTATCAATACAAAAATGTTGAAATTGGTAAGGTGAACAAATGAAGCCGTTGAACTCAAGTCTACAAAAATTACTAAAACTCGTCAGTGGCTTAAGCAAGACTATTTTAGGATTTTTTCTCCAAATACTATCAACAATTTGAGGTCGGTTATTTGATTTTATAAGACAGCTTATCTTTTTCGTACAGGACAATACTAAGTCTCTTCATGAAACTGTTCTGTCCCGAAATGCAGTTAATAAAAAATTGATTGGCTTTACCGAACATGAATTGAGATTTATTTGGAAAAATGGCAAAGCTCTAAAAACTACAGAGATCTTGAATTGTTAACTAAATCACCTGGATGTGATCATGTTATTCACAAAAAGTGGTTACTTGAAGCTTAATTATATTATATTATAATTTCACGTTTTCGCTTTCTTGTCTTAATTGTTTAATGTTCTTGAAGTACATTTTCCAAAGTAGGAAGTTCTCACGGATAATCCCGAAGCCGCTAACAGTGATTTCCTCGGGGGGGGGGGGGGGGGGGGCGCGCCCATCTAGGGGGGCGTGGCGGCTAGGGAAGGGGGCGCGGGCAACACTCTAATATTGACACCATTATTAAATTAGGGCTTGCTTGCCATAATTAATTATGGTTTTCTTCCGAACTTCTTTCGAAATATGTACCCCAGGAGGTAATCGGTTGTTGCAAAGCTTTGCAAAATGGCAGAAATTGTATTTTCGTCGATTAATTCGCTGCTACAAAATTAAAGACTATAAATGTTTTTTAAAATAAAATTTACGGATATTGGTCGCTCCAGTAATATCGATATCAATTTTGCTCATGACGAAATTCAGGATGCGGAAATCATGAAATTTAAATAATACCTCCTAATAGGGGATACAGACTACCGACAAGATTTACTAAATCCTGGATTTAGTTAACGTTTGTACCATTTTATACTGCAATTTGAATAATACAAGTACAATTCGCGATGCATTTTGAATTTAATGTAATACGATTTGGTCTAGTAGGCGGGGTTCGACTCGATTAATCTAGTGGCTTTAGTAAATCCTATCAGTAGTGTGAATCTCCATCAAAAATTCAGTAGTTCCAAAATATGGGCTGCACAAACAAACAAATGTTCAAACAATTTAAATTGCGGCAATGGATTCCTGGATGAGACTTATGTCCAAAATTAAAGCATTACTTGCCCATGGCATGGGGGGCAGGATCAGCAGATCTCGCAGGGGGGGGGGGGGGGGGGCACGAATTGGATCACCACTGCGCTAAAGTGATCCACACTTTCTGTCATATTTTAAAAGTAATATTCTGTAATCAACTTTCGTAATACGATTATATAAAAGTTTTTGAAATTTTCCTCCAGCGGCCCACCTTAACCTGAAGAGAGTCTTATTTGGCACGGGCCAGGTTTTGAGTTTGACACCCCTGCACTACAGTAACATAATGTTCGAAACCCCTTTAAACTGGTACATTGGTTCTTGCTACCAAACCACATGTGAAATTTGACATATATAACTTGCTCAAAATATCGCCGATGTATGGTGATCTGATCAATTATGTATACTTCCGACAACATAGTGGAGTCGTGTCACATACAAAGACTACCCTCTAGGGCAGGGGTGTCAAACTAAAAACCTGGGCCGGGCCAAATAAGACTCTCCTCAGATATGGGTGGGTTGCAGGAGGAATATTTCAAAAACTTTTATGTAATCGTATTACAAAAGTTGATTACAGAATATTACTTTTAAAATATGGCAGAAAGTCTGGATCACTATAACGGCTTCGGGATTATTCGTGAGAATTTCCACTTTTCGAAAATGTACTTCAAGAACACTAAAAAAAATTAAGACAAGAAGCGAAAATGTGAAACTATGATTGCTGTTCAAGTAACCACTTTTAGTTAATTACATGATTTCGCGCCAAATTTTGGACAGACGCCTAAAAAACTTTGGGAGGCAAAATAGTCAGATTAAATTTATTTCAGCAGAAGGGTGGCTAAAAAAGACAAAAAGTTGTTTTTGATATGGTTTTAAACAAATTCATGCACCAATACAGCTTGATAAGTATAGGTCTAAAAATCAGGCATAGGCTGTAATTATTATTTTGGAATTTCACATGACAAAAAACTTAACTTTAACGGCTGAATTTGTTCACCTTACAAATTTCACAATTTTTGTGTTGATACCACATTGTGCTGCTTCAACATGGCCGCGGGCCGCACAGAACTGCTAGGTGGGCCGCATGCGGGCCGCGAGTTTGACACGTCTGCTCTAGGGAGTACTTAGCAAGTAAGCTAAAAGCAAACCGGCCTGTTGATTTTATCGACACGATATTGCAAATTGAATGGGGATTTCTGTGTCCAGAAAATTCATTCTCCTTTAAAAACCCAAGCCACGGATTGCAACTCTAGCTAGTTGGCTTTCTACAGGGTGACCCATTCATGGTGGAGGGTATCTTAATGGTAGGTAGTGTGGCTCATTAGAGAAAAATTGATGTACAACGGGATCCTTCTATTCTTAACCGTTACAATATAATGGCATTTTTTTTAAATGCCCAACTTGTCGAACTAAATTAAAATTCGCCACACCGCCAAACATTTCACCCGAGATTTCACTTTCTAAAAATACATAAAATTTCCAATAAAACGACACCTCGCCCGTTACGAAGTTGCTCGTATCTTCCGAGATAAACCCGTGCAAAAATAAATTTTAAAATCGGTTTTTAAAAAAATTTTATCTTTTAATTTTTTGACGAAAACCCGATTTTAAAATTTCTTTAAACTTTGAACGGGTGTATCTCGGAAGATACGAGCAACTTCCAGATTTCCAGCATCTATTGGCACACTTATTTAGGGAAGGTACTGACTTCGGTACAAAAGTCTCCATATCCGCTTGTAACAGACCGATTTCGACACAATGTGTCAATTTTTGAATTTGTTGATTTTCCGAAGAAAAAAAAACAGCCAGATTTAAAATTTAATACTAGTCGGAATCGCAAAAATTTGCGTGGCTAACCTCAGGAGGATAAGAGAGTGGTCGCGTGAAGGGAACACGTTTTCGGGTAGTCTGTACTTACTGCTGTTCTATACTCTATCCAAAAATCACTGCATGTTAGAAAGCGTACAAATGTGTGGGTTCGACTCTTAGCACAGCCACGAATTTTAAGTGTCTCATCATTTCACGACTTTTTGGCTTAAATCTAACATTTATTACTTGACATTTATTTATCTTGATCCATTTCAAGTCATAAATAAAATAAAAATTTAAAGGGGCAGCAAATGATATGACCTACCCCTACGGTCTTAAACGCATAATCAGGAGTAAAAGGCCAAACACGTGCAGATGTCATTTGCCGTACAAAGTCCGGAAAAGGGAGTCGACTAGTAGCGAAGAGAGAATACAGTTTCAGTCGTGGCTATTTACGCTTTCAGCTCTCGCGATAGTAGCGCCATTTGTGGAGGATGCCGCCACTAAGTTAAAGTGCACACCGTGACCATGACCTGATAACGTGGTGACGCTCTTGTAAATATGAACTCATTTGAGAGGAAATTAATCGTCGTTTACGTAAAAGTTCCAGGGTTGTGATAATATTACCTAAGACTCAAACCAATGTAATGTACCGAATGCGATAACCAGGCGGCGCTAGTGTCGTTAAGGAGAAAATTCGCTCGACAACGGATCTGGGAAAAGTCCGCCCTATAACTGATAAAATAACATGGCATGATAAAATTCTCGGATTGTGACCATTTGGTTCCATTCTTCCGCTATCTCTCAAGGATTGAGGACACGCACGTCAGATATAGAATTTGACGTACGTGCATATATTCTCATATCAAATGAATTTAAACATCCAATCCCGGAACTCTAATCCGGATTTTCAAACATCCTTGTGGTGTTCTCCTCCTTCGGCAAACATTGTGCGTATTTTTATGATTTGAATCCTTGAAATGTGGCAGAATACGAAAAATGTACGAAAAACCCGTAAAGCCACCATTGAATATAGTCGAGTCGAGGTACATACATAGTAGCATAATATTCAGTGCAATAAGCGAGAAATGAGTACTCAACGTTGTTGGTTTGGCGAGGGAGCGGAGGGGGGAAATGATGCGTGTGCTTATTTTTATTCCGTGAATCCAAGGACTCCGCCAATGCGTGCTCCTAATGAATGTGTACGATGTATGTACGATGTATAGCTATGCACTGCGAGTATATTCATTTATTGCAGAGAATGAAAAATCTAAAGTTGGGGATCCGTGTATAGTCCTAGAGTTGAACACTGAACTTCGCATACAGTCCGATGAATTTTTGCGTTTTGGTTTCGCAGTTTAGCCTTTCATTTCCTCTTTTTTTTTCAAATCCTTTGTCCTCCATCGACTCTTTCAGCTTTTTTATGCTTTTTTTGTACACGCAGCCTACCGGTTGCAGTTGGATTTGTTTTAATTAAAACAAGAGGGCCAGGACGGTACAGAAGCGGTTTTTGTGGCATTGCACTCTTTCTCTCTCGAGCCAGGCTAAAAACGTATCGTTCGTTGGTGCGTTCGGTTCGGTCGTTTGTAGCCAATTGATGAGTGCATTTTAAATAATGCGAAACTGCAGTTTTATGCATGACATGGTCATCTATGATCTAATAGAACAGTTTCAGTATGTACTAACTTTTCTTTTCGTTTATATGGTTTTTTATCATCAGGTACGTGTACGCATTCAGGATGGACTGTAGGTGTGTTGGTGTTCTGTTCTGGTCCTCGCGTTTTCATATCGAGATGAGATGGTATGGTTCAACGGATAGCGAGTGTGGAAATGCGTAAATGCAGAAATCCAAAAGTCATAGGAATGATTTTATTTATAAATAAAATTGCATCGGCCGAACAATACTCGGCCATTGATTTGAATTTGAATTTATACGCAGATGGGTTTTTGAGGATGCTAACGGTCACTTCAATTACTAACATTTCTCATTGTGCTAAATCCGCAGATTCGAGTGAAAAATGCATAGAAATGATTGTTTGGAAATTCATTGTTTTAGTACGTAAATAGAGACGTTGCCGCAACCGCAATGTACGTCATGTGAGGAAATTTACTGCGTATAATGGACGGAATTGAATGTAGTCATTTTAATCAAAAGGACATACAATTACAATTTGTAGAGAAGTTGAAATGATTGTAATATTTTTAATAAGTAAGAACATTTGTCTACTCTTTTACAATTCTGTCAATATGAAAACAGAAATCAGTAAAAAATTACAAATTTTTTGGAACAGTATTTCCGAAAATTTATTCAGTTCATAATCCAAAAATGAAGAATAGTTAATACATACATGGTCCACAGAGTATTTGGACAACTCAAAACTTAAACTCAAAAATCAATTCATAATAATTTTCTAAAATTTACTAACTTTCGAATTCTTAATACCAACCCAATTCCATAAAGGTACGTGTTCGTAGAGACAGTTCATGTGATGATCGCTCGGCGATCGTAGTTTTGCATCCGATTTCGAGCCATATTTAAATATTTTTTTAATGGTTCTACTTTCCTTGTATCACATATGGATGTGTAGAAAATATATCCATATTGTGCTCAAAACCGGTGTTTTGAGTGTTTGAGTCGTCTCTACGAACACAAGCCTTAAAATAACCTACATCATTTTGCCCATCACCCTTCAACATCATCCAGCTACTCCCTCAACTTCTTTTTCTCGGCTGGGCTAGTTCAATTGTTCGTTTTGTCGTTTTTGCTTTCAGTGCAGCTGGCGAAATGGCCATCGGATCTTTGACTTTAATTTCCGGATATATTTTGGCAAGTGCCAATTTTTTGGTACGTTCAGACGTTCGGGCTTTTAGTGCATTGGGTGCAATTTTAAAAGCATTCTCTTTGGCATCACTAATTGCTATACGCTTTTCACGATGTTTAGCCAATTGTTGGGTTCGGTCCGAAACTGAAAATGAAGGAACAACATTTTTTTATATCCTTAATCGATTGATACAACTGCAATAAGAAATTAGCATTGATTGGTATAAGCTGCGTATTTTCAATCCCGGAAAAGGCAATAAAAACGATGGATTTTATTGTTTCGGTTAAAACCAGCTATTCTGTTTAACTGATTTTCTTTTGAGCAATCCAGAGATCGACGCTGAAAGTACTACTGCGTATAGAGTAGCTACGGGCGCTATTACACAGTCATATATTGGTAATATAATATATATAATAGATATTATCATATCCTTAATCCTACTCGATTTCGTTTAGTGCACGTGTAAAAAATTAACTGAATGAATCGAGTAGGCTTAATGATATGACTAGAAATATGAATATAAATATGACTGTGTCATGGAGCCCTACCATAGCCGAAAACCAGCTGTCGTTTTAAAATGGTGTAATCTCATGACCAAGATGGAATAGTCGTAAATCAATTGTTGCACAGATTTACCTGTAAACTTCTTTCCTCTGAATGTTTTAGGTATACGTGGCGGCAATTCTAGCACAGGCTTTGCTTTACTCAAATCTTCAATTCGATCCGTTGCAACATATTTCAGGGCTGATGGTTTAACAATTGGTATTGGTACGTGCTTTTCAGGTAGCCATTTTGGCTTTGCAAGAAGCTCGAGACGTACTTCGAGATCAGATAAAGGCTTTTTAGGTCGTTCCTAAGAAAGGAAATGACGAAATTAAGTATGTTTGCTAGGTGTATTAAATATTTTCGGCTTCCATACCAATTCATCTGGTTCAAACAGTTTTTTAGGCTTGGCTAGTTTTTTCAAATAAATCGTGTGCTCGTTCCATTCTTCTTTTGTCCACGGCTTCTTAGGATTACTGTGTGCGAAAAATTGGGCCAATTAGATAGTTAATTCATAGGAAATTGTTGTGTAATTTTTATATAGGGGTACTTTATGTCCGCTCAATGACCCTGATGCTTGATGCATATGAACTATTTTTATTTTCAAGTAGTGTATACTTACATAATAACTGGTGGTGTCGAATTCATTAATCTTGAATACAATGAGTACATTCCTCTATGTATGTATCGATTCAATCGTTGATACATATCCGGACGAATGTATTCTCGGACCTCATCGCGAGTCGCAATAAGACGCCTGCAATCATTAATAAAAATGTGAAAGTGAGCAAGGTATTCAAAAAATGAAAAAGTAAGTAAAGTAGTAAAAGTCTTAAAAGTCCTACAAAATAAAACTGAGAGAATCCAACGGAAACCCGTGTTCCCCATCACATAAGGTTGTCCCGGAAAACGTGAATTTTGAATTAAAAATGTATAAAGGGTCTTGCAACAGATGCGCTAAGGGAACGTAACTGACCCCACGGATCGAAAGTGCTCCTCTACGAGCAGGCAGCGCCATGTGTTTGTTACAGCTCAAGGCGGGTAGAGATGGATGGGTACGGGGTGGTCGTCGCTCGTAGCCCCTTTTTCCATCACACTCATGAAGAAAATCACAATACTAACACAGGAAATGAAAAATGGGGAAGATTGAAAGAGAGACAGACTGGCTTCTGCCAGTTGAGACAACATCTTATTATTCTCCGGGGCCCCAATGTTGTTGGACGCCGGCCATCTTTACCCTCTAATCTAAGCTGACCAGACTTACAGTATTTTGCTGTACAGTACAGCATTTTGACCTGTCGTACAGCATTCGGAAATGTACAGCAACATGTACAGCATTCGCCATGCCACTCAATGAAATCTAATTCACTATATGATAAGCTCCTGTGATCAGTCTTGTCTGCTGTTAACAAAATTTAATCTTTCTGGAATTTGGCACACTTTTAAAGCTGCTTTGCGCTCACATTTCCTCCAAATTAAACGGGCCTACCTATCCACGTTGGGAAGTTACGGCTGCCCAATTCGCAGTTTTTTTGTAATTGAAAGTTTTTCATTTTTCTCGGACATTCGTAAGCGAACAATTTTGATATTGAAAAAACTTATAGAGCTCCGCACTGTGCATATTTAGGGAATTTCAAAGCTCTAGGTGTCAAGGTTCAGAAGTTACAGCCGGCGAAAGATGCGATTTTAATTTATTTTTCCAGCCGATTCCCTATCAACCTCTAAAGGAAAATGCATACTAAAGAAAGGGCTTTCCAAGGGTTAGATAAAGTATTTTCCAACAATATTTCCTTCGAATTCGTTAAAATAATGGCGTTAATAGCCCAGTATTGCATCGCTAATGTAATGGAGGAGTACATACTCTCCGCCAGAAATATCGCAACCGAGATAAGCCCAACCTTCCACTGCTCTGGAGGTTCTCCTCAGACCCCACTCCATAGCTACCTGTGCCTGGAAAGCCATCGCCAGCTTAAGAATTCTCAGCCCAACGAGGTATCAGGTTCTCTACTGCAATAAACGAAACGAAGCTTAGGTACTTCGCGGACATAATGAAAAGCCAGATGATAGGGATGAAATTTCTGAAATCAATTTTTAATCTTATTTTGAGTCTTCTTTCTTGTTATAGCTTTTCGTATTAAAACGTGTTTAACATACTGATGATTTTTTGTCAAGGAGAACCAGTGGTGTAGATATCTTTTCGGAGGGGAAGAGGATGAGTTGCCAGGATAATTGTTCTTTAAGCACAGGGGAAAAACATTAAATTAAGGGGTTCTAAATTATGACTTTAAGGAATAGTCACCACAATCTTGCATCTATGCTTTTCTACCGAATAAAAAAATCCTTCAGTCGTTTAAGGTCTGCTGACAAGATCGAGAAATGAGCTGTCGCTTCAAGGTTTAAAGGTTTTGAAATTGTTGCAATAGGGATCAAATATAGATTTTCATAATCCGCTCGCTTAATGCAGGTATACTTACTTAGTCGAAATTGGGTTAGAGACTCCTGATATACGGGAGCATCTTAGGAACAACTGAGAAGTTTATAGAATCTCATAGAGAACGCTCTACACCTTGAAAGTTTGATCCTGGAAAGTTGTGGGGTGAAAAATTAAAAATTGAAGGTACGCCTGCGATACCGAGCGCAAATGTTGATGTTAAGAATCGTTCCCCCACTGGAGATGGATGCGTTAAAAATAGACCTCAGTGAGTAGTTTGTCTGCAGCATACAATAATGTTCTGCAGATCGAAAAAGCAGGACGTAGAGACGTTGAGACCGCTCCTGTGAAGTAACACCTGAAGATGGTCCAGCGGATCAGTGAATAAGATGGTCGTGATTTTGTTCGAGAAAAAATCCTAAATAACTGTATACTGGGTAGCATCAAGCAGTATTGTTCAAGCAAGTGAGTCCAGCATGCAACACAATTGGAACCCTATTGTATCACTATACCACAATACTGATTTTTGCTATAATGTAAAATTATCTTAGTTTTCACCTGATCTGTTCTTGTGGCAGTCGGACTATCTGAAAAACAACGCTTAATGAAATCCAAATCTCATCTCATATACTGGCGTATACGCTATGAATTCCCAAAATTGTAGCTAATGCAATAAGAATTGTGCTATTGAAAATATTGTAAAAAGGGCTAATTCCGAAATTATGGCATTTTGCTAGATATGGTTTCGAAATCTATCCAATGTCTGGTGAACACTCAGGAAAATATTGAAAACTTTAGGGCTTCCTGTTTAGTATCAACATAACCTTGCCTTCCCAATGTTCACCACATATTTCCCAGAACAGCGGCAACTATTCTTTCTCAATACTGTCTACGAAGTATCACTTATGAAATAAATAAGAATATGAAATCATCAACCTTGTCTGATATTATTCTTCCTCCAAATCGGTGTGAAGGGGAGGGGGATGAGTAGTATGCCTGAGGATTTGCCTGAAAGCGGAATTTCGCCAGAACGTGTACAGCATTGGTTCTTCAGGAGTCTGGTCACCTTACTCTAATCTAACATAATCTAGAAACCGGACCTTGCGGTCCCCAAGACCTAATCCGATGTAATTAAATTTCAAAGGCCCGCCCTTAACGTACACTGGGGTGAGAATTACATTACATCATTCTGGTAATAAAATGGGGACTAGTGGAAATCATGCAATCAATCACTCGCCCATAACGGAACCATTCACGCTCATGTGGTACTTTGCCTCCACGTGCAGTTGCAAACTACAATTTGCAGCCAAAAACTACTATTAACGGGGTTCACGCTCATGCTTCATGCACACATATCCCGAGTATATGGACACATCACTGAAACGACGTAACTACAAAAAAAAAAAGAATTGTACTCGCGTTTTTACAGTTCTCAGGTGCGCACACAGGATTTCGGGGGCCCGAGGCGAAAAATGCAAAGGGGCCATTTCTAATTATTTTACAGGGTGTCCGGAAACTGCCGCATAAACACACCGGATTGTGATTCCCAATACCCCCATACCCCCAATTCTTAACGCTTTAGCTGCCACAGGTATTTGAAGATTTTTGAAAAAAATCATTTTCTTTTACGACTTAAACTCAGAGCGCTTATATACCGGCTCTTAATTTACACTATCTTAAAGCATTTTTGGAGATAGTACCTTTTCCATAGGGTGAATATACCGCCTAGTCTAGTTCGCGAATTAACTTTCTTCTTCTTATTTTTATTCGAATTGGTTGTGGAATGTGCAGATGTTTAGAAATGGTTTATCTGACATTTCCATTATTTGGACAATTTTATGATTGGAATTTGTTAATCTCGCGTATTTTCTAACTAGGAATTTCATATAAACTTTGTAGCGAAACGAAAATCGAAAACGATATCATTCCAGTAACAAGACGACTTCGCTCTTCCCGGATAGATTTCAGAGACAGCCGCTTGTCTAGGCATTATGGATTGGCAAGCACCTCGCCATATGTTGCGAGCGGGACTAAATTTAGTTTCGATTAGTTAGTGCAGCCAGTATATGCCGTCCGAAAGCTGATATCAACGTGTTAGACTCAGTGTTGTAGGGTGGTGTGTACTTTTCCAAGCTCAAATTCAGCCCTAAGCGTTGCACTTTTCAGATATTTACGTCAACATTCGTTTACCAATAGACATCATTGATTGGGTCCAGGTTAAAAGCAGCTGTTATGCCGATAATTTTGTTTTTTAAAGTTCAGAAGGAAACCACTATGTTATTATGTTATTGTCCTGTATAGCCTTAACTAATCCCAAAGAAACTCAGCCCAGCAAACTAGATAAATTTTCAAGAAACGGGAGTCTGGGCTGGCATGGTTCGTCATCCCTTATTTTTATCTCATTCAGAAGAAACCCGTAAAATTACCAATGATAAGGTGCTACGGACTGAGTTTTGCTCAGACTTGGATTTCTTAGACCATAAGAACGTTTTGCCTTGTGAATTATTCCAGTAATGCAGTATTTCGTAGGCAGAATATATTCTTCCACTAACGAACTAGTAGTAGAACAGCCCAGACCGGAGATAAATCTACCGAAAAATGTAATAACCGAGTTTCGTCTAATGTGGCTATCTGACAAAAAAAGTACAGATCGAAAATACCGCTTCTTTCTTGTGCTAAATCTTTCTGGCGGAACTCTTAAGGACACCAGAACCAACATGTCCTCTCAATTTTTTGATTGGATGTTTAACCCATTAGTGCATGAAGCTCCCTGACGACATTTTTTGACTTTTGTCAATTATTATGAATTAAAGTAGCTGCAAGGAAGTACTTTTCGAAAGATTTTTTCGAAAAAAATAAGTAATAGTAGATTTAGAAGCCGTCCCCTATAAGGGACACTATGCACAGCGGTCAGTTGGAAAATGAAGAAATTGATACGACCAACTTGTATTGTATCCGGTGAAAATACCCACACCAGATAATTAGTGAAGTAATTTGACGGATATGGAATAGAAATCAATCAAACTTATAAGTGGCATGTAAAATATTAACAACTTATCGCATTACTTGGTATGAATCCTTTATTTTCTTTAGTGAGCAGATCGAGAGCCTTATCCTCCCCAACTCCCAAACTTTTGGAAACGACATCAGCATATTTTCCCATAGATATGAAATAAATACATATTGGCCTCCGCTGGAATTTAGTGCCCAAAACAGAATCTAATCAGTTCTCCGCGGATAAATATATTGTATGTTAGCTGCTTTTACGGTAATATGGAGTCACCACATGGTTCGAAGTACATTCCGCGGGTTCGATTGCCCGTTAGACTATCAGGCGCGGTTGGAAACGCTACTTTCCCGCTTTATGGCAGTTCACATCAGGTACCACGTGCCACAAGCATGGCTCCAGCTGCTAGGAACTAGCACTTTTTCGTTTCAGCCCTTCTGAGTCTCTGAGCCAAGGTGGAAGGTCAGTCAGCCGTAGCCAACCTGCATCAAAAACGCCGGAAGGGCTTTGTCTGCATCCTCTGTGGAGCTCGTGGTGAAGCCACTCACAAAATTGCTCTATCCCATATGACATAGACACAGACCCCACTGAGGGGTCTTTGACCAATACAAACGATTATTTGGTAATTTCTAAAGCAATCGCTAGATCGTCTAGACTGTAAATGCATCTCACATCAGCAGTAAAAGTCCCCTTTCAAGATCCTCTGTTTCATTGCCATCAATGGGTATATTAGAAATGTTTATGTCTTCAAAAAGACGGACCACCGCCTGGATTATCTCCAAAAATTCCGCAGCTGTAAGTCTATAAAAATATTTCACCAACTGACCTACGTGCACAATGTCCCTTATAAGGGACATTGCAAAACTTGCTAAATTACACAAAATCTATGACACCACGACGCTTTTTCTTTGATTAGAATAATAGCCTATACACATTATAACGACTATCCCGTCGAAGCAGTAAACTTACACTTCAAAATATTAGCAATTTTTAATTTGTTCTCACCAGCCCTGAGTCTGGCGATTTTTTAAAATTCCGCCACTCATTCTTTTCAATAAATAAACTACACCAAGCAATAAAAACATTTGATCACGAGTTTGTTTGATAACTGAGATGTTAATAGTTGTCATTGCATACACACTTCCAGTGTATAGTAAAAAATCTGACCATAAAACGGGAAAAAAAGCGTGTCCCTTTAAAAGGACACTATGCACTAATGGGTTAATGTTGTAAACCCCTCGGAAATTTTTTGGAGAATTTCATCCTAAATTTGTGTTCTGAGTCTGCAACTCAAAAATAATGATCCTTTCCTAGAAAAAGGTTTTTTTTTTCAAACTTGAAAAATTTCTCCTGATACATTTGTACTAATTAGCAGACGATAAGCATCAAGAAAGCATATCAGAGCTTTGGACTTCCACTCATGAGCGTAGCCAGGATTTCGTTAAGAAGTGGAGGAGGGAAGGAGGACAATACTGATTAAGTCTTAAGTTGCCAATCACAAAAATAGCGACAGCGAAAGTGTTAGAAATTTTAAGAAAATACAATTGAGAATGACCTTTTTCACCTTTAACCGTAAATGGTAACTGAACGTTTTACTCCTGATAACCTTCACCTCGGAAGGATAAAAGGATATTAAATAATGATACGTGGACGTCGGTTTCGGCCTGAAAGTACGAGCGTAAATTTTGTCTTCGTGATTACAGTCGTGTTTAGAGCGTTGCAAATCCTGCCTAATGAAATTAAGTCAATGTATCCCTTGAATCCTTGCAAAGCAAAAAGTTCTTATATGCGGCAAATTGATGTATTGCCCGGGCTGGCATAAGTGCTAAAGCGGGCGCCGGCCTTCAGGAAATGTGCGCCAAGTAGCTCTACAAGTGTGCAAAATTTCAGAAATTCCATTCGATTCCCGAGTTATCGAAAATTAACGATCGAAGTGTTATTATCTCGCAAAATATCATTCGTTCATGTGTAAAACTTTACACCTTGAATCGCATTTTTCGATGGCTGTAACTTCTGGACCTTGAAACTGTCACGAAATATGTTCGGTGCTATTCAAGTTTTCTAAATTTCAAAATTTTTCCCCTACGAATTTCCAAGTGATATTCAATTTTCAATTAGAAACCTCAAAAATGCAATTTGTGCATCCGTAACTTCCGAACGCAGATAGGTAGAATCGTTTATTTGGGAGGAAATGTGAGCGCCAAGAAGAACAGGTATCAAACCTTACACCTTAAAAGCAGACAAGACTGATCACAGGCGTCACCGAGGATCTTTTTATCTAGTGAATTAGAATTTATTGTGTGGCATGGGAAATGCTGTACATCTCGCAATGCTGTACGGCAGGTCAAAATTCTGTACGTCTGGTCAGCTTATCTTAAATCAATATTGTTTACAGATAGGTTAGTGCATTGTTAAGTCTCTGGACCTGACGGGCTCAGGGCCCAGAGCAAGTTGCCCCTGTCCCCCCTCTCCTCTTCTCTGCGCTTGGACAGTTACTCCACACTTTTCATGACCGGTCTCGTTCGGTGATCCTACGGCGATATCATCGGTACGACGACCTGATCCTGATATCGACTCCTCGAATTTCTTTTGGAGCATCGCCCGCGGCGATTCTTAGGTGAGACGTCGGTAACCATGTTTTTTATTATGCTGGAAATATACTTACGGACAAAAAATTTGTACGTGGTTTTTGAAAAGTACGATAGTTATCCATAAAAGACGTATGTGATTTAAAAGTTTGAAACCTTACCTATCCGTTGGTACCCTTTTTATCAATATTTGCTGCGCACTTTTTAAATTAATGCAACTTGTAACAAAAAACTCAGAAAAATTGAAAATTATGGTGGCTAACGGTTAGGTAAATTACCCCTATAAAAACGCCCGTAATCGGTTTCTCATTATGAGTTGCATCTGGAAAGTCTAAGGTAATTTCAATCACTGTTTTGTCATCCATGGATTTGGCGCCTGATCAAGCAGCTCAAGTTGTAGCCCTATTGTCTGAAGGTCTTAGTCAGCGAACCATCGCTCGTCGTCTTGGAATGAGTTAGTCTGCTGTCACGAGTAGCAGGAGATTTCGAGAGACTGGTAGCTTTCATTCGAGACCAAAACGGGCCGCCGTTACGAAATGGGTTCCTTACGGGTGTTGCTGCGCAGCAGAACCTGAGGCATGATGGCGGAGTAGCCGTCAGTGCCCGGACATCCATCCTGCGTCTACCTCGCATTTGTCATTGAAAGTGCCTGAGCCTGATGGCCATAACCTCCCTCCCTTGCGGGACGACAAGATTTATCCGACTGATAGCCGGAAGGGTGTTCTCCGTCGGGATGCCTCCCTTTGGAACCCCACCTTGGGATGCGACTCTAGCTGGTCGGCTTGTCTATTACCACAAACCCCCTCGAGTCCAACGCCTAGATGGGTAAGGACCATGGTCCGCTGGGCACGCCCATCCCCGAGGCTCACTATTCGCTAAAGATTTCTCAATAGCAGGTGCGATCCTCCTTCGGCCCCCTTTCGGTAGACATTGCCAGCCGCAGGATCGTTATGCCTGTTTACTACTCGTCTGCTTAAAGCAGACTCGTAGCGCTACCGTTCACATAGGGATGGCCCCCGTCCGTTTACTAAGCAGCAATTTGACTCAGACCATGTGGTCATCAATCTACAAACCAGTTAGGTATATGCGCATAGGCCATTCTCCCTAACCTACCCCCTTCGTGGCTTGGGTTATGCGAAGCTGCCAGCTCCGAGACTGGACAGGTACGCTTATAATGTGTTTCTCTCCTACGAGGAAGCACTGCGTCGTGTAAGCTGGTATGGCTGACTTTTCGGAGGAATAGGGAAAAAGTCAGCCATGCTGTGTCACCCATACATGACTCTGGAGCTCGGGAACGTCATCGCCCGAAGGTCTTTGTACAGATCCACGCCATGGCGTATCAACCATACCAGGGGCCTCCCTGCGCTGCTAAGGTACGTGGTGTCGCAACCCAGCAAAGGCTTCTGCCACAAGGACATTGACCCCCTTGCGGGACAGTGCCCGGACAGTGAGGAGACGATTAAGTGAAGCGAATATCACTCCAAGACTCCAAATTGATTGCACGACACCGCATCTTATTTGCTCGAGATCATCTGAATTGGAGCGTTACGGACACTGAGCTGAGCGTTACGTTGTACACTGACGAGTCGAGAATGTGTGTGCATGGCAGTGATAGAAGATGCAGAGTCTACAGGCGTCCGCGTGACCGATTTGCGCAGTGCTGTTTCACTGAAACGGTTGCATACGGCGGCGGTTCCTGTATGATGTGGGCTGGCATTTCCTTAAGAGGGAAAAACGGGGCTCGTATTCAGGCCGGAAGGAGGACTGACAGCTGATCGATACGTTACCGATATTATCCGTGCCCACGTTGTGCCCTATGCAGCATTTGTTGGCGAGAACTTCACTTTGATGTTCGACAATGTCCGGTGTCACGCATCGCGACTCACTCGGCAGTTCCTGAATGAAGCCAAAATGTCGACACTTAACTGGCCTGCAAGCAGTCCACACATCAATCCCATTGAACAGTTATAGGACGAGCTCAAGAGAAGAGCCGAGCCAGAAATCCAGTCCCTTCGTCCACGGAAGAATTGAAGGGAGCCCTATTAGAGGAGTGGAACGGTATTGCTCATCATGTTCGCTTCGCTCACAACTTGACACTAATTTAACCTTATGAGCGATTTTGAATGCCAATCAACCTGTTAATTATAATTTATTGTAATCAACGTATCGATGATGAAACTAAAGTGGATATGTAAACAAAGCGATAAATAATTTGCGTCGCGCCACTACTTCTTTAGGGGTCAAGGCAACAACATCATACTCAACCCCCTGACTGACTGATCAGACTGCACTTGCCCTTCAAAAATATTGGGAGTGTTATTATAAGCGTGAGTTATTTCGAAAATCATTAATTAGTATTACTGATTCCAAGATAGTAAATGAAAGAAATACTCGATGCTGATCGACCGATAGATTGTCGTTTGGGAGGCATAATCAAAAACTAAATTTAAATTATATATTTCAGTTTAATGTGAAGAATTAAGCACACATCACACGTTTTTATTGCTATAATCACGAAGCACGCTCTCTCTCTCTCTAGTTCCTGTCAACCCCTTGTGGGGCATAGGGCATTAACTACGCCTACTCTCCACCTCGTTCTGTTTTGCGCCAACGGCGCTAGCTGCGACCATGTAAGATTTAGCGTTTTCGCCTCGCTTGTTACCGATCTTCTCCATGTGTTCCTTGGCCGTCCAACACGGCGTCTTGCTCCGGAATCCTGTGGATTCCAGTTCAGGGCCTTTTTTGCGATGTTATTGGGCCCTCTTCGGAAGGTGTGACCTATCCATTGCCACTTAAGTCTTTTGATCGAAGTGCCTATCCTTTCTTGGCCAGTTATAGTGAGGAGATCCTCGTTCGAAATGATCTCCGGCCAATGAATATGTAGGATGCGCCGTAGACACTGATTTACAAAAGTTTGCAACTTATCAGTAATCTCTTTAGTCACTTTCCAGGTTGAACAGCCATATAGCAGTACGGATTTCACATTGGAATTGAAGACTCGAAGTTTGGTGCGTCTGGAAATATTGTTGTTTAGCCAGAAAGGAGTCAAATTGAAGAAAGCCGCCCTAGCCTTGTTTATCCGTGATTTTACATCAGCATCCGCTCCACCATCTGCTGTAACTACGCTCCCGAGATAGCAGAATTCATCAACTTTTTCGACTGCCTGTCCCGAAATACAAATTCCGCTTTGCCCCCCTGGATATGTGCTCAAGAACTTAGTCTTGGCAGCATTGATTTTCAGCCCCGCATTACGACTTGCGCAATTTAAACCTTCTGTCATTTGAGCGACATCATCCGTATTAGTTGATAGAAGACAAATGTCGTCAGCGTAGTCAAGATGTTGAAGGTGATCAAACAATTTCCATCTGATACCTTTGTTACGATGTAATTGAAGTGCAGAGCCGAGTACATCACTAATGACAATAAGGAAGAGAATAGGTGACAAAATACAGCCTTGTCTCACTCCACTGTGCACCTCAAAAGGATCTGAAAGCTTGCCCTTATGCAAGACGTGACATTGGGCTCCATTGTAGGATTCCTTAATGATGGAGATTATTTTATCTGGAATATTTCGTCTTCGTAAGGCATCCCAGATGTACTGACGATCAACACTATCGAAGGCTTTTTCAAAGTCGATGAACATGAGATGTAATGGGGATCTCCACTCCGCGGATTGCTCGATGATAATACGGAGGGTGTTAATGTGGTCGCTACAGGAGAACCCTTCGCGAAAGCCAGCCTGTTCATCGTTCAATGTGCTATCGACTTTTTCCTTGATTCGTCCTAAAACAATCTTAGCCATCAACTTGGAAATAGCAGGAAGTAGACAGATCCCACGCCAATTATTACAATTCTTCAAGTCACCTTTCTTCGGAATTTTAATAATTAGGCCCTTTTTCCACTCACTGGGAAGAGTTTCAGTTTCCCAACACTCTCGGATTAAGGGAAGAAGAATATCCGCTGTAGCGTTAATATCCGCTTTTAAAAATTCTGTCGGAATTCCATAAATCCCCGGGGCTTTACCGGCGTCCATTGATTTGATAGCGTCTGTTAGTTCCTTTTTGGATGGTGGACCGGAACTAATGCCGTCTATTTGAGGGACGTCTTCTGCTGGCAACGAAGATACACTTGCAGGCCCGAAAGTGTTATTCAGGACCTCTAAAAAGTGTTCTCTCCATCTTTGTAGCTGTTGTTCTTCGGTAACGAGCAGAACACCTTCCTTATCTTTCACAGGATGTTCCGTTAATAAAGATCTGCCAGTTAATGGCTTTATAAGTTTGAAGAGTGTTCCACTGTCACCGCGGAGAGCCGCATCCTCTGCCTCGTTCGCAAGTGCGTTGATATTGTTACGCTTATCACGTCTTACACTCCTCTGAACGCCTTTTTGGAGCGAACGGTATTCAGCTCTGTATCGTTCTTTAGCTGAATCGTCAGCAGCTGAGTTAATCTGCTCCTTAACTCTCTTGCGTGCTGAGATAAGAGACCAAGTGGAGTCGCTAATAAATGGTTTCCTACCGCGATCCAATCGTCCTAAAATTTCTTCGCCACATGAAATAAATGAATCCTTAGCGACTTTCCATCTATCTTCAATTGTCGGATTCTCATTTGGTGGTGGTGCATTAGCTTTTTCGTGCAAAGCGGTGGAGAACGCACGCTTGGTTGATGGAATTTTGAGCTTCTGCACATTATACCTAGGGCAAATATTTGCGCGGTTAGGACGCTGGATTGCTGCCGTTCGTAAGCGCATTTTTGCGATGACAAGATGGTGGTCACTGCCAATATCAGCACCACGTTTCGCCCTAACGTCCAGGACACAGTTTCTCCACGTTTTGGAAACAGCAATATGGTCTATCTGGTTCTCAGTTCTGCCATTTGGAGAAGTCCAGGTTGATAAGTGGCAATCTTTGTGTTTAAACAGAGTCCCACCAATGACGAGCTGACGAGAGTTACAAAACTCTATAAACATCTCGCCATTCTGGTTTCTGTCGCCTAACCCATGATTTCCCATAAGATGTTCCAATCCTTGGTTATCTGACCCGACTTTAGCGTTGAGATCCCCCATTATGATTTTAATGTCACCTCTGGGAGCCCTATCAAAGGTGTCGCCAAGTCGTTGGTAGAAGACGTCTTTATCAGCTTGATCAGCTGGTTCGGTTGGTGCGTAACACTGAATTATAGTGATATTTCGTACTCTGGATTTGAATCGGGCGGTGATAATGCGGTCGGAAATTGGTTTCCAATCGATAAGGGATCGACGTGCATCCCTTGTCAAGAGGATTCCGACGCCTGCCTGCCGAGGAGCATTTTGGTCATCATTTCCAGAGTACAATAAAACAGTATGAGAGCTTGGTGATAAAGTCGCTCCTGATCCGAGCCATCTTGTTTCGCTCAGTCCTAATATAGTGATGTTATACGCGGTCATTTCCCGTTCGACTTCAGTGAGTCTCATGTTGTTGCACTCGCCCCACATCGTTCGAACGTTCCAAAACCCAATCGTGGTCCGTTGTTTATAGCCAAAAGTCGTTGCCGATGAATCAGTCCGAGGTATCCGAGGCTCGTTAAATGTTTCGAGTGTAAAGAAAATTTCAAGTACGCGGGTTACAAGCCTACGTACCCTATCCCTCAAGTCGCCTTTTACGACAAGCCGGGAACGCTGTGGCATAATTCTAACCCCAAAAACCACAGGGGTCAATTTTTTGTTAAGTTTCGTACATATCTGAACCCTTGAGCGCACGAAACAGAGTCGCTGCGCGCACAATTGTAGAGATATGTTCGAAACTCAGGAGAGTTTTATTCTCTCCTGTCCCTTTAGTCGCCTCTTACGACACGTCGGGAAAGACGGAGGCACTATTCTTGACCCGCGCCACGAAGCACGCTCATTTACTCACTTTTCACCAAGCTTACTAAAATGTGCGCGCGCCACCTATCGAAAACTGTTCATACTAACCCAGAAACCATCATACATCCAGGTTGACGGTTATCGTTGACCACCCTCTGTACTGTTCGGAGAAAAGGGTAAGATAACCCTTTAGACAAAGAGCATGGCGAAAATTATTTATCAAAGCTTCCTGATCATTTTTATGGAGGATTTTTTATATGAAAATTTCATCAGATTTGCACTTAATGCGGTAGAGATCATAGTAACGAAAATGCGTAATAGTGATGGTCAATTTTTGTCATGGTGCCTTATCGAAATTATGTTTGTGTACCGCTTTATTGTACTACATTTGTTTTTGGACAAACAACATTCTTAGGCCGAATGTACACGAACCCGTTGATTTGAATCCATGGATGCTTTAAATTTGAACGAGCGTGGGGTAGACTATCTCGTTCATCGCCCTATTTGCCGTTACTCCTAGTTTCTATTTCACACTGTAGTTAGGGCTTCGATGCTTAAAGCTAAACAGATCACTGCTCTTTGAATTATACATTACCTCACATTTGTGAATGCTAGCTGCTCATTTCGCGTAGACAATTTCCTCTCTTTGACAACTTCAATTTGTCTTACACCCCGTACGGGTAAAGTTGCACGATATTTTGTTCCTTTATATTTTGGAATAGCCAACTCATGAATTCGTCTTCGTTTTGGTTGAATTTTGTTCCATTTTCGATAGACTTTTTTGATTTTCCGCAGTAGATCTAGATGAAAGTCCGACCTTTGTATTTTGCATTTATGTTGGCAGGAATTATCTAAAGCATGTTCTCGCAGAGATGATATGCTAGGCCTGGGGCGATCGTTGTGCATTGTAATTTTCTTTGGAAATTCGTTAATTTTTTATGGTAATTACAACACAGTTTAAATTTTAAGTAACGAAAAAATTTGCAATATTTTTTTTTTTAAATAAAATTATGAATTTTAAGCAAACGATTTATTCAATCATATTAATGTGACTTCTCGGATATCGCGTTTTGAAAGTAGCCGCCTGAGATAGTTGAGAGGCCACTGGAACATTCAGTACAAAATTATTATTCCAACTAATTTGTGCGAGCCCAAAATAAAACAAAATTAATCATTATACGAGTAGACAATCCCGTCACCAGTTTCATGAATGCAGACGCTCAACATAATTTTAAGGTTTCAACCGGGCCGGACAAACTTGTTCGAAAAAAAACCGAATGAGCATTTTTTACCATAACTTTGAGGATGTCCATCCGGTGGATTTCGTCGCCCGAACGGTTGCAATCTGAGCGATTTTGATGTAAACTGATTTGATTTCTAGATACCAGACCAGCCAAAAATAAATAACATTTACAGAGAAGACGCTGCTAATCGCCGCGATTGCATTTCAACATTGTGTATAGAATAAACAAAGTACATTAATGAAAATCCAGCCATAATTTTGTAACACGAGATTTTTTTTATTGAATTTAAATAAATATTGGACGAAAACTAGATATATCTATTTTCAGTTGCTTATCAATTTGCTGGTCAATACTACATGTATATATAATTAAAACTAAAGGAGGGAAAAAATGTACAAAATAAAGTCGGGTAGAGAAATAATAATCGAGTCAATCAGAACAGAGATAAAAATAAAATTATTTTGGTAAATTAAATAAAATTCTAAGTCCAAGAGGAAAAAGAACGAAAAAATTCGCGGCTAAGTGTCAACAATAACAATAGCAGGCAATCTTGGTTGCGTGTGTTTGTGTATGTTAAATATTGTCTTCCTTGACGCTTTCTACAGATTAGCGATGACGGCTCGCGTAAAGTCCTGAGTTGTTGATTGGCCGCCAATATCCTTTGTACGAATCTTGCCGTCTTGCAAAACGGTCGAAATAGCATTGACAATTTGATCACTGTACGATTGCAAGTTGATGTGTCGCAACAATTTCGTACCGCAAAGAAGCATGGCTGTTGGATTGGCAACATTTTTGCCGACAGCTTGGGCGAATGTGTGACGTGCACCCTGATTGGGGAGAAAGCAAAATTATAATTTATATTTTTATTGAATACAAATAAAAATATTAAATGACTTACAGGCTCAAACACGACAGCTTCAGCGGAATACGAAGCACCGGCTACAACACCGGCACCGCCTACCAAACCGGAAGCAATATTATCAATAATGTTACCGTACAAATTTGGAGTTACCATAACGTCGAACTAAGACAACAACAAAGGATTTAATTAAGAAATTTCCCTAAAATGTTTAGTTCTCTACAATTTACCTGATTAGGATTCGATACCAATTGCATAGTAGTATTGTCGACAATCATCTTTTCAAACTGAATACGCGGATACAATTTCGACATTTCTTCGCAACATCTCAAGAAGAGACCGTCACCAAGTTTCATAATGTTGGCCTTGTGCACAGCCGTGACCTTCTTACGTTGATTTTTGGTGGCATAGTCGAAGGCAAATTTGGCAATACGCATTGATTTCTTTGCCGTGATGATTTTCAAGCATTCAACAATACCGGGAACGGATTCATGTTCCAATGCGGAGTATTCACCTTCGGTTTGTTCACGAATGATGACGGTGTCAATGCCCTGGAAAGATTGTGTTAGGAAAATTCTTTTTAATAAATCATAATGCTACACACCGAATGTCTTGTCTTGATTCCAGGTAAACTTCTGACGTGCACAACGTTGGCGTACAAGTCCAAATCGTTACGGAGCTTCATGTTGAGCGTTTGAAGTTCGCCTTCAACGCTGTAGTCGGGAGTTGCAAGAATACCCTGCAACGGAATAAAAAGTGTTGAGTTAGATTTTTCATTATTTATCCAATTTATCTATTTTTGTGGTCTTACCTTGATGCAAACTTTGTTTTTCCTAATTGAAGCCGTCACATCTTCAAGTTTGGCACTTAATAAAGGATTGACTTCCGACAGGAAATACGTTTCGAAGTCAACGGGAACGTCAGCTGCCTGCAAATTAAGAAATATAGAAACGTCATCGAGTGGATAAGTAACGATTACAATGTTTTTAGGTATTTTGTTGTAGTTGTTGGCGTACGCAGAAAAATATTTCGAGATGGGTTTTAGAAAAGACGTTGACGTTGGCCAGGGAGTCCACGCGAGTGAATATCCTACAGTTTCTAAGGCCGACAAATTCACTGAGATAGCCAAAGGAAACTAGGCAACTCATTTAAATGATTATAAAATCTTCATTAAAGAACTTATCCGAAGCGGAAGCCATGTCATCTTTCGTTAAAAAATTAACTGCCTTGATTTTTTATTTTTTTTAACAGTTGAAACGAAAATTTTAAGCGATTTGCATATCAACCACTTACAAAGGACAAAAGAGGGCTTTTAGAAGTTGACTGACACAACGGCCGAAGTGCTTACAACATAAGAATTTGTGATCCTAGAAGGTTTTTCGGAATAGCAGAAAACGTTAGTATACCACCACAATTCCTGCGATGGTCACTCCCGTGCTCGTTATTGAGTGGATTGTCCTTTCAAGACAAGTGCGAAATATTTTCACTTTCACGTCTGTTAAAACTACGGTGGTGGCAAATTACCACATTTTTTATCGAAAAATCGAAACCCCAACGCGGGATCGCCATTGATTGTTGCAGTGACGATTCAATATATTTTTTTCTTCAGTTGAATACAGCGAGTTTGGCAGATTCTAATAACGAATAGCTCTTGCTCGATTTACATCGTAGAACAGGCAACCGTAAGGGCAAATGTAGGTACTTTTGCCTGGTTGCTGACAGCTTTTTGTAGAAGCTCAAGTCAACGGGCTTCTCTACAGGAATATACTGATGATGCGATTATAGTAGTGAAAGATTCGAGGTAGTTCGAGAAAAGACTACCTGACATAGACAAATTATGAGAACGGACTCCAAGTTAACCCAACCAAGTCAATCATCATACCCTTCTTCAGGAACTCAAATCTTGCTGAACTTAAACCCTTATTAATGTACTACTCCCCTCCACCAATTGGAAGTGAAGTTAAAAACCTTAGTGTCATCCTTGACGGCAAACTTCACTGGCAAAAGCATGCCGAAGCGGCAGCAGAAAAGGCCACGAGACATGGGCGTAGCCAGGATTTTGGTCAAGGGGAAGCAAGCACAACATTTGTTTATCATCATGATTTTCTTAGGAGATGAAATAGTCGGTCACAAAAATTTTCTTTCTTCCTTCTTCTTCCTTGCGTCGTTATTTATATCGCTCCATGTCGTCTCGTAGGTCGGTCTGCAGTGTAGGTACATTGCCCGTTCTGGCGGTAATGTCTCAGCTTATATTCTATCGAAAAAATATTGTTACGGAATATTTTTGTAAGGAAAATCGAGAATAATCTTCTCTACCCCATTTAACGATAAATGATGTCCACTGGACTGCATATTCTACTTGTGATTTGAAAGAAGTAGACCAAGAGATGTGTCCCTGCCTCCCTCTCCCTACGCCCATGCCACCAGATCTATTTGAATGTGCAAAAAGTTTGCAGGGAAAACCTCAGGTACAACCTTCTCCATCATGCTGTGGATATACAGAGCAATAGTTAGACTTTACCCTAAATTATGGTGATGCGGTCTGGTGGAAGAGAGCTTTGGCAACGAATCTGTTCTACGCAAAGTACGGCGACTAGCGTGTCTAATTGCTACAGGTGCATTTGGCTTCTGCCGAGGCAAAATTAGCACAGGTTCGACCTATTGCTTGCAAGGCCAGATAACTAAGGAGCAGTAAGATGCCTCAACAACACTACCGTCGTGACAATGCCTCGCAAAGGAGCTATCATTCAGTCACCGTCTCCAGGAAGCAGAGTGGAGTGATACTACAATTTTGCTAACCTACACCCGCAGACCATTAAATGGTTCGCTGCCGTTTCAAATACAACCGATGGTATACGAGCTGGTGCGGTTGGGCCAGGGCCTAGGACCTCTAATAACAGAATACCCCTGATCTGGGTTCGACATGGGCACCACAAGCAACGAACAAGCTGACGAGTCGGCTCGCATAGCCGCAGCATCCGACTTTTGTGGACCAGAACTTTTTGCGGCATCTCTACCTACTGCAGATCAAAGACCGAGAACATCTCAAAGTGTCTGAGCACTGGTACAAGTTGTCTAGACTTAGGCAATCTAAATTATTTATAGCCGGGTTATTTAATAAAAGATCGGCTGAGTTCCTTCAACTAAGCAGAAGTTAAGTACGAATCATTTATGGACTTCTTACAGGTCATTCTTGTCTGAGATCTCATCTTCGTACAATAGGACTTAGACAAGACGCAAGCTGTCGATTTTGTGAAGAAGATGACGAGAAGGTCAACCCATGTTCTGTGTGAGTGTGATGCTCTACCCCAACGTCGCTGGATACAATTCGCAGTGGCCTATCCAGATACGGACAACATTGCTTCGGCCGCAATTAGCCAACTGAACTCACAATAGGTTTATGACTTCAGTGCTGCGAACCGTGCGAGTTCACGCATATCCACAATCAAATCTAAGAGATTAAAAAACGAAACACAATGGTTAGGAGAAAAAATCCAGCCGGCATGGTATGGGAATGTGGCCATAATAACAACATTAGGCTTATCCTGGTCGTGGTATTCAAAGTATTGTGAGTCTGTTGTTGTAGCGGCGCAAGAGAGGGGGGGGGCAACCTGTATCATCATTCATAAATCGTAGGCATCCTCTCCTCAAGGTCAAGACCTAAGAAGATCGCAACTTCGATGGGGTTTTCCCATAGTGCGATAGGTGTTAGATGCGTAGGTGCGGCAGTGCAGTCAAATATATGATCCACGTCGTGTGGGCTGGCTCCACATGCTGGACAAATATTTCCAATGCTGTTGTCAATGCGTGACCAAAACGAATTTAGTCTGGAGCAAAATCCAGAACGAAGCTGAGCCAAGGTGGTACGTGTGGCTCTCGGTAGTTGTTGTTCGTCGGCTGAGATGTCGGGTGGTCGAGCGCGAAGGACGCGGTTTACGGATAGCCTATTTGTGGCTTTGGTTACCTCGCTGGTGTGCAGTTGATTTAGGGCCGCCTTATATATGTTGGAGTTATCGAGAGGAACTCGTTTAAACCTTTGGACTTCCCTTTCCATGTCCCTTAACGAACGTCTTACATGACGTGGTGGTGGGGTATTGTCCATGAGGTCATGATTTGGGTGTAAGCTTCGATGACAACCAACAAGATATTGCTTAGCCAGGAGATCATTGTGTGCCTTGAGGTCTAGCAGCTTGGTTTCTTGGTGCAGGTGGTCTTGCGATGACATGCGAACGCAACCAGTAATGGTACGCATGGCTGCATTTTGGCATGTTTGAATCCGTTTCCAGTTGGTTTTGCATAGGGTATTTGTCCATATCGGTGCTGCATAATTTACCACAGAACGACTGACGGCTTTGTAGGTGGTGAGTAAAGTCTCCTTATCAGTGCCCCATTTGCTGCCAGCAAGGGACTTCAGGATCTTGTTTCTGCCCTTCATTTTGTCACTAATGTTGTCGGCATGGGTGTTGAATAGGCCGTGATTATCAATTGTGACGCCAAGAATTTTGGGGTGACGGATAGTGGGAACTTCAGTGTCATTTACTCTGATGTTAAGCCGTTGGTTGAATTCTTTGTTGTATGTGGTAAAGAGGGTGGCCGAAGATTTGGGCGCTGATAGCATTAGGTTCTTGTTGTTGAAGAAAAGGTTGAGCTCTTCCAAGTAAGCGTTGATGAGATCGCACATGTCGGGAATGTCGTTGCCAGATGTCATTATGGTGCCGTCGTCAGCATAGGATACAATGTCTATTCCTTCGGGTGGGGTGGGAAGCCCTGACATGTATAGGTTGAACAAGGTGGGGGAAAGTACCCCGCCTTGTGGTACGCCTTGTTTTATCCTTCTTAGTTTAGATTTCCCATTTCTAAACTCGGTGCTGGATTGACGTCCGGCAAGGTAGTTTGCGATCCATTTGACTATATGCGGCGGTGTGGATGAATTGCGGAGATCCGTCAGTAGGAGCGAGTGGTTCACCGTATCAAACGCTTTCGACAGATCTAAAGCCACAAGAATGGTACGCTTAAACGGCGGGGGCTGGTTGATCCCATTGAAGACCTTAGACATGATTCGGTCTAGTGCAGTGGTGGTGCTGTGCATTTTTCGGAAGCCGTGTTGGTGATTAGCTAGTAGTATGTGCGTCGCAAGAGTCTTGTGTATCAGCGATTCCAATATTTTCGCCACAGGGGATAAAAGCGTGATTGGTCGGTAGGATTCTCCTAAGGAGTGTTGTTTACCAGGTTTGGGTAACGGTATGATACGGCCTCTCTTCCAAATTTCTGGTATGATGAATGTTCGTAACGAAAGGTTCATCGTGGCAGTGATATACTCTATGGCCGGTGTGTCGAGGTGTTTGAGCATGATCATTGCTATACCGTCTGGATCAAGTGCTTTTGAATTTTTGGCATTCTTTATGGCCATTGCAACTTTTGTAGAGGTGATTTGGAGATGTTCATCAACTTTAGTGTTTCGGATGTCTCGTGTGATTTTGCGCTTGAGTTTATCCTTAGTTGGGTGTTCGACGAATTGTTTGTTGAATAGGTTTGCGCATTTATTATCGTCGCTCACGGTTGAGTTACCAAACTTGATAGAAACCCTCCCTTGAGTTTTAGTGGGGTTGGAAAGGTTTCTAACCGTGCTCCAGAGTTTGCTCACACCAGTGTTTAAATTTAGTTTTCTGAGATGTGATTGCCATTTGCCTCTCCTGTGGTCGTTGACCTGTTTGACTATGATGTCATTGAGGTCGTTTATCCGTGGGTCACTTGGGTCTGCACTTCTGAGTTGATCCCTAGTTTTTTCCAATTTAGCCGCAGATGTTGGGTTTTAGGCTGGGAATGCGGCCGGCTGGAATGTATCTCTTAGCTGCAGTGAGAATAATTTGTCTAATTTGTTTTTCAGCCATACGTACATCACTTGGGGCGGTGAGACTAGCAAAAGCCTCGTTGGTGAACCTTTTAAAGCTGTCTGCTTTGTTGAAGTTGGTGTTCGTCTTCTTATCGGGATGGATGAATTTCGACGGCATATCGAGAGTCAGAATAATTGGCAGTCGATCAGATGATGTTGTGAGGATTGGTTCCCATGAGATGTCATTAATAAGTCCAGGGCTGGCGATGGAAATGTCAGGTGAACTTGTGTAGGATCCAGTGATACGGGTCGGTTTATCGTCATTTAAAGGGCAGAAATCCGAATCATCCAGTTGGTCGGCGATGATGTTACCTCTGGTGTCGTTTTGGAGGTTGGAATGCCATAAATCGTGATGTGCGTTGAAATCACCAAGTAGGAGGCGATATTGTCCGTTTAATAGAGGGCTGATATTGACATTGTAACCTGTGGGACAGCTGGAGACAGGTGGAATATATATGTTGTAGATTTCAAAGTCAATATTTCCTGATTTGACGATTATCGCTTGCTGCTCCAAGGTGTCATCGGCGGAAGTGACATCAACTACGCTGTATGGCAAATTATTGTGGATGAGGAAAGCCAAACCTCCTCCTGCGTTCCTATCTCGGTCTTGTCTGATGACATTGTAGTTCCCGTATGACCTGAGTGAGTGACTAGAGTTGAGTTTGGTTTCCTGTACTGCCGCTACTTGGATGTGGTGTCTGTCCATGAGTGCTGTTAGTTCAGCGATTTTGTGCTGGAGTCCATTACAGTTTAGTTGGACTATCCTCGTGCTGGTGTAATTTGCATCGACGATCCGTGGAGCTGGGGTCAAATTGGGTGGAGCGGGCCTCACAGCATTTGCAGGGGTGGAAGGTGATGATGGTTGGGAACCTTGGTTAGGCGGCTGGTGATTGGATGAGTTTTGCCTTCTGTTTCCACACCTGATCGCTCTGTAAGATGTTGACCATTGATTGGTGTTTGTGAGTCCCGAGCAGTTCTTGAGGTGGACCCATTGTCCGCAGCATGTGCACTGAACTGACGATTGGACATTGGACCAAATTCTGTTGGCGCAAACCGAGCACATCCATGGACCAGGATTCGTCTCAATGCCGGCACGTATTAGCAGAATGAGGAGCAGCTGGGCCGGCCAGAACTGCTCCACAAAAGAAAAACGGTGAATGAATGATGATACAAAGTATCCGACCCCTTCTTGCGTCGAAGGGGGTCTTTGCGACTCTTGGCCATGCCTTGGGCATGGTTCGTTCCGGGACGTAGACCCGGTCGCAGTAGGAACGTGAGTCTGTTGTTGTTGTAGCCATTCAAGAGTTTTTTGAATCAAGGGGTCCTTGGCAGCTCTTGGTCGTTGTAACATTTGTAGTTTCGGAGCGATTTATATCGAAGAACCAGCTGCCACAGGAACATTTTTATAAATACCATACAAACATCCATTTGGCCGTGATCAACGCAGCATGCTCCTCAATGAGGGCAAAAACAAGATACAAACTTGCCATGGTGTCATGCTTCGGGAATTAATGGATAATCGCGTCTTTTCTATCCACTGAGCTATAATATCAGAATAGTCATTTTACTCAATAGTTGAATTCTACAACTTTAATGTTTGAAATTTGTTGAATTGTTTCTTCAATATCGATATATTTTTGCATGATATATCCCGTATCTTCCGGATTTTGGGTACTATCCCAAATTGAATGGATTGATTCTTGACTTTACTTTTAACTATTCTTGAAATCAATCTCTACAACATCGAAGCAATTTGCATTATTTACTTGCAGACTGTACTGGATGGATTATAATTTTTATCTTTTTATGCTTCGGTGCAAATCGAAATCGCTTTTGCCTCTGGAACCTGAAACCGTCCTCACATTTTGAGTCGAAGCGTTCGTCCAGTCGATTTCATAATAATCGTGGGTTTTCTGAGCTGTAGACTACTTGCTAAAATCTTTAATGAGCTACTGAATGAAACCGCCGGTAACTTGCTGTTGGGCGAACATTTTTTGTTTTCTTTCTCAATGAACGTCCTAACTAAACGTGGTGTTGGGGAATTGTCCATAAGATGATGGTTCGAATAGTCGCTACGATCATATCCAACTAGGTATTGCTTCGCGAGAAGTTCATTTTGACTTTTCAGAGTCGTCACACTTGTCTCCTGAATAATACGATACGTCTCCATTGCGTGCTACAGAGGTAATTTGTCCAGAAGGCTGCTCCATAATTCACCGTTGACTTTATTAGTCGATCTTTATAGGTGGTAAAAAAGTTTCTTTGTCGGTTTCCCATGGGCTTGACGATATTTTTCCTGCTCTTTATCTTGTCACATATTGGCTTCGTGGCTGTGGAAAATGCCATGGTTGTCGATTGTAACGCCGAGGATTTTGGGGTACTGGACGTTAAGAACCTTTATGTCGTTTACGTTGGTATCGGGTCGTAAGTTTTATTCTTGGTTGAATGTGGTGAAAAGGGTGGTTGATGCCATAAGGTTTTTGCAGACAAAGAAAATGTTAAGATCTTTCAGGTAACCATGGATGAGGGCACACATGGCGAGAAAATCGTTTTCATGACGGTGCGGCCATTCGTGTGCAGATAATAGACTTCTTCAGGTGAAGTGGGAGGTTCTGACATGAAGAGGCTGAACAAGGAAGGAGATATACTAGCAATACTTGCACTATTTCAAGCGGGATGAATCACCAGAGTGTCCTAGCTGGAAAAGTCACCATCACAGAAAGCACGCATTTTTTACTATTACCATAGATTTGCCGTGGGTCGCATGCTACTGAGTGTGGACTTCGGAGAAAGGTTAACTCACAGAATGTGGGCATCCGTATGCCGGAGTGAAAACACAACTGGGAGGAAATAAACGAGTTTGTCTGCAGAATCTACAAACAACTTCAAACAGAAGAAGCTAGATGGTCGTCAGCAAATCAAAATGGGATAAAATTTTGGGCTACTCGTTTCAGACAGTTTTTGTTCTGGCGATAATGTCTTGGTCGATTTTTCAAAGTTTCAGAAACGAACAACATCGAGTCCTCTTCAATAATTTTTCAAGCTACAGTTCATCTAAACTCGGTGTTTTGCCGAACAGGAAGATGTTTAGAAAGTGGGGTGAATACCAGCGGGTCTGTTGAATTCGGGATCAGCGAGACAGATGTTCCGCTGTAAAGATCATTTGGATGTATCCAGTTAACGTTGAGGTTTTGTCGAGAAATGATTTATGGTAGGATGAAGTCACCTCCATTAATGTTGTATTGACTTGTACTGGACTCAATGTTCAGCATGATTCGGTTGTTGGATTTTGCCATGCCTTTACACCTTTGCAATGGCTACGACGTTCGATCGTGGAGATGAGCTTAAGTTTTGCAGGAGCCTTTAGGGGCATACCGATCTGCATGGTTAGCTAGAATCAAGATGTATGCAGAGAATTTTTGATAATACATAAGAGGAACTTTGTTTTTTCCAATAAACACATCATCTTTTTCGCTGTAATTCCTTGAACAGGTAGTAAAAAAAGTCGCACAAAGAGGACTCTTAAATTGGTACATATAAGTAGCTCAGAATTCACTCCCATCACATCATACAACCGTGATTGTGTCTGCCCGTAGGAATCTTTCATGCCACCGACAGAAAATATCAAAATCACATGCATTCTAATTAGCTATGATCCAACCACACTGCAATCCTATTAACATCAACCCACAATAAGTGCAATTACCTTAAACACTTCCTGCAACGAATACACAATTTCAGGACCCACACCATCGCCTGGGATGAGAGTGCAAAGCGTACGTTTGGCTCCCTCCATGCTATCCTGTAAGAGTTCCAGATTAGATCGATAACATAACATTTCCATCTATCCACAACAATTTACTTACTTGCTGCCTGGCCGCCGCTGTTGTATGAATTGAGCGTGCCGACGAGCCTGCGGTGGCCTAAAACGAGTCACAAAAAACGAATTTTGCATTTTTTTTCTCCAGAAAACTAACCTAACAAACTCTTATGTAAACACTCAAGCCCGGGATTTCGATGAATTTTACCTGGAGCAGCGAACGAACAAGCATCCTTGAAGCAATAGCCATTTTGTAGTTAGCGAGAAGGTTCCAAGTGAGCGGATTAATTTAGAATTAGAAAAAACGTACGCCGCGACAAGAAATTACTTCTCTCGGGCACTTTCAGAATTGGAGGATAGGATTCTTCAGTCAGAACCGTATGACGTTTGAGTTGAAGAGCAGCAGATGCGGCTGCGTTCGATATTGGGAAGTGACAATCAATTGTGACAATGGCTTATTTGGGCTAGTCAATGCGTGGGGGCGCTTGTGTCGATTATTTTACAGTAATGTGGCGGTTGAATACGATTATTTTCGAATTTTTTCTTCATAAAAAATATAAACGTCCTCCAAAATTGAAAAAGTTGACTTTTGAAATCTCACTGAACCTGGGTGCGTGTGCGTGCACATAACCACGGTGTACGTATGCAGCAACGTCATCTAAAAATATCATAGCCGCAACTCAGCTGTACAATGCCGTCAAAGTTTAGCTCTTAAAATTTGGATTTACACGAGCAAACAAAAACAGCAAGCATATGACGTCATTAAAAACAAGATCAATGCGATGCAATTTCGACGACTCTTAATTTGACTTTTAAGAGTCTACATTGCGGCCTCAATATCTAGACGGCGTTGTATGCAGTGTGTTTTAGGGCTCCACGACATAGTCATATTTATAGTCATATTTCTAGTCATATTATTAAGCCTACTCGATTCATTCGGCTAATTTTTTACACGTACATTAAACGAAATCGAGTAGGCTTAAGGATATGATAATTTCTATTATAATAGGTGTACAAAACGGTTGTACGTCCCGCACTCATGTATGGATCAGAATGCTGGACCATGTATGAAGGTTACGCGAAACAAATGACAGCGACTGAAATGAAAATGTTACGCACTTTGATATGTAGTATGGATTGGCCCACTTCACGTAGATGAGCGTACGTGTGTGACCAGAAAAGTTCTCCCCTCATCTTCAGCGCCAACTCTCCTACACCTCTCGAGCAACCAACAAGATGGCCGGCTCGGTCGCGTCGCTGTCAACCTTTGACAACCATCCAGTTGGAATCCAATTGGAGGCGAATAGCGGCAAGTGAACGTGAGTGCACGAAATAGTTTGCGCGAGTGAAATATCGAGTTTTTCGATGTGGTTTGTGATAAATTCACCAAAACAGTGTAGGCCGTAGTCTCGCGAAAGTGTTTTAATTTGAAAAAAATGCGACACATGTTGTTTTTCTGAATTTCAAGTCCTTTGTTGTCGGGTGATCCAGTGAACAACGCAAATACATAATCGGTGTATCTTCTCAAAGGTAATCGCGTGTGTACCTAGATTTTAGTAGTGCTATGTAAATGTCGGTCTGAAAATGATAGTTTAACGCGTTTTTAATTGAGTTTTTAAATGAAACATGTGCGCGATTTTGTGGTTGACAGCCAAGCGATTCGTTCGTAAGCGTTCGTACCTCGTTCGTAAGCGTTCGTACACGTTTTGTACGAAGCAAGCACGAACGCTTACGACGGAAATTCGTCTCGTTAATGTGCACACAGGCGTTTCAACTTTCTCTCTGTTTCGGGGGCTACACATATTTTGTTGTTGCTAGCACAGCCATTACGCGATGTGGTCGAGAATTTGTTTGTTTCATATGGTTTTTGTCGGTTTTAAAAATAGATCGGCAGCCGATGACATTGCCAGTGGAAAAAAATGTTCGAAACTACCCAAGCCAATGGCATGAAGTCAGGCGGTCAGTGTTTTGGGTAAGTACATACACAAATCTCGTTCAATTTATGGGTACCAAATAATCTGTTTACACTTTTATCCACAGTCTGAAACGCACCGGTCGCATATGTTTCCACAACATGTTGTCCATTCTGATCCTATAACTGCGGTTTTGCGGATCAGCAATAACTGTCGGTGTTTTCTGCCTATGTGGAATATGTAAACGAAAAGTTCCGGAGATTATTTCTTATTCGTAAAATCGCAGTTAGAGGATCAGAATGGACAACATGTCGTCGGAACATATGCGACCGGTGCGTTTAGGAACCGTACCCATTGATACTCTAGTCTTTACACTCGGCGAGTGTGGTCGTCGAGTCGGTTCATCAGCATAAACAGAAGCTTAGATTAGACAGCAGCCATCGATCCTCGCATCGCTTAAATATCCCCCGAGTCCGGAGCTTCCCACTAACATTTTGTTGTGGAACATGGCCAAAATCGCCAAAAACACAAACATTTTAGAAGTTTTTTCCATTTTTCGGCTTATAACCCTGAAACTGTGCATTTATGCGATAAGCTATCATAAGGGCCCAACGCGACATAATTCTTCAAAATGCGTTAAGCGGATCGCTATAGTTGATAAAATTTTCTGTTTTTTTTTTGCTATTTTGATCTTGTTTCACAAAGAAATTCGGATTCGTGTTCAGCGCCCCAAAATGTATAAAGAACAATAAAAATGAATATGGAATATGTATAAAATATAAAAACATCGCATGAACTCCGCCGAAGCCAGCCCCAAGGCTAGTTAAAAAAGGAAGAGAGAGGTGAGTAACGAAGTATAATTTTTCTTCAATCAAACTGTGATAAATAATAAAATACATGCATAAGTATAATATTTCCCTTTGAGCAAATTAGTAGGTCCGTTTTATTGGGTCAGAACAGAACAACTTACATTCAAGTTTGACAGGAGTTGTTCTATATACCCCATCGTTTGGAAGTTGTGCTTTTCTGTCCTGTACTCGACCCAAATAAAACATACCTACACATATTAGGCCAGTCAATTACCGATTTTAGGTCGCAAAAAATTGCTCGGGTCTGGTTTTTTGGGATACTGTTAGGATAGATACCAGAAGTGTACCACTAAGTTTGCAACTTCGAACAACCTGTGCTAACCCCGTTACCCTCAAAAAACCTCAAAATTTTCGGACTTTTTTCATATTTTTGTTTGTAATTTCTAAATGGTGCTTCCTACAAGTAAGTCGTCCACTGTACTTTTAAAGCTAAGAAAATTTTCTTTAATTTGAGTGTAACTCCAGCTTTGTAGGTGCAAAGGATCCCAAGATACAGCACTTTTAGAAATTACAAACAAAAATATGAAAAAAGTCAGAACATTTTGAGGTTTTTTGAGGGTCATGGGGTTAGCACAGGTTTTTCGAAGTTGCAAACTTGGTGGTACACTTCTGGTATCTATCCTAACAATATCCCAAAAAACCAGAGCCGAGCAATTTCTTGCGACCTAACGCCTTATTTTTCGGTTTATTGACTGGCCTATATTCCCATTACACCAAAATGAAAATCATAGGAAAACTTAAATGTAATTTGCAGAAAACAAGATTATTTTTTTTTATTGCTTTTTTTCCAAAATTGTTTGCATTAAAGCATGCAATCAGTTAAAAAAATTAAATTGGTAATTCAATTTTTTCCGCCAAATGTATGCCCCCATCATATGAAAAACTAACGGCGCCTATGGTGCGGTTGATAGTATGTGTGTTTTTTGTGATTGTGTTATAAAAACCTAGACAAAATTTCCCCTTCAGGGCCTATCTAGAATTTCTTCTGTATCTATGGTTACGCATGTCAGCTGGTGTAACGAAAACGGACCACATCAAGAGTAGCTACATCCGAGGCAGCTTGTCCATAGACCAACCAATCACCGAAAAGCTCGAAGACCGACAAATGAATTGGTATTGCCATGTTCAACGGCGTCCGCCTGAGAACCCCGCAAAGAAAGCGATATCAATGGAAGTTCCCCTTGATGGACCCAAGGCCAGAGGCAGACCGAAGAACACCTGGATGTGTCAAATGAAAAAGCAACAACAACGCATTGGTCTCGGCGATGACACGATCCAAGATAGAGCTAGCTGCCTGTAGAAATAGGCTGAGATATTATCGCCGAAACGGGCGATGTGCCTACACCGCGGGTCGAGCAACGCGAAGCCATAGAACGGTATAAAGAACGAGGCAAAGAAGAAGATAATAGGTGTGTTTTTTTGGTTATCCCGTGTAGGTTTGGGTAACGAAGCTTCATATAAAAAAAATGACAGGTGGATCAGCTGGCATTTTTTTTATATGGAGTTTCGTTACCCAAACCTGCACAGGATAACCAAAAAAACACACCTAATATATATTACCAATATATGACTGTGTAATAGCGCCCTTACACTAGTTTCTCTAGGACCCACGCTTAGATGATGATAAGAGTAGGTACTAACATCGTCATAGTGCACGTGAAATTCATGCAAATACAGTAGAGCGTCGATTATCCTAACTAACGTCGCCAAGGGTGGTTCGAATAAACGAAAGTTCGGCTAATCGCGAGCTTCCATAGAAAAATTGGAAAATAGCCCGAATGTGAAATTAAGTGACAAACTGAAAATCTGTATAACGACTAGAACTGAGCAAATGAGAGGTATTGCGTTTTATTCGATGTCTTTCACAAGAAAAGAAGCCGAGTGCCCGGTTCGGTTAATCGAATGTTCGGATAATCGGCGTTCGGATAATCGACGCTCTACTGTACTGTAAAAATGTTGATGAGAGTAGGTACCAAAGCCACCTTAATTTAGAAAGCCGGGAAGCAGCAATACATGCACACAAAGCGAGCCTATGAATATGTCGTATTTACGTTGCACGATGCACTAACACAAGCACAGCGCATTTAAAAAAACCGTTTTTTGCTCTGATAAAAATCGCGAAAACACGTGGAAAATTCACTTTTTATCGGGATTTGTTTCTTTCACTGCATTATAGATACTTCAATTCACGACACATTGCACTTTTCGCGACGAAAATCGACCGGGAACCAATACTTTTCGTGTAAAGTTTGCCGCGACCCAATCCGATTTGCCTTTACCGCAATGTAAATTTTCGATCTGAACAGGCCTATGAATTGTCGTTTCAGTATATGACCGTGCTCTGCTTCCGGGCTTGTATTAAGGTGGCTTTGGTAGGTACTAACATCGTCAGTTCACGTGAAATCCATGCAAATACTGTCAAAATTTTGATGATCGTGAAATCGAATTCGCTTGGTGGTACTCACTTCACATGAAAGTCTCCACACCGGTTTTTGACATTTCGCCAGCGAAAACAATGCAGTTGCACTTTATTTCACAATGAAAAGGTGTCATCGACAGTCAAGCAGATCGTGAGTGCACATTTTTTTTTAAATTTTAGTTTATAAAAGGCAAAGTCTCCACGGCACATTTTTCACGGAGGAGAAGGAGCTAGTCATCAGGTGTGTGGCTTGGAAATATGTGTGTGGCTCATAGATACAGAAGAAATTCTAGATAGGCCCTGAAGGGGAAATTTTGTCTAGGTTTTTATAACACAATCACAAAAAACACACATACTATCAACCGCACCATAGGCGCCGTTAGTTTTTCATATGATGGGGGCATACATTTGGCGGAAAAAATTGAATTACCAATTTAATTTTTTTAACTGATTGCATGCTTTAATGCAAACAATTTTGGAAAAAAAGCAATAAAAAAAAATAATCTTGTTTTCTGCAAATTACATTTAAGTTTTCCTATGATTTTCATTTTGGTGTAATGGGAATATAGGCCAGTCAATAAACCGAAAAATAAGGCGTTAGGTCGCAAGAAATTGCTCGGCTCTGGTTTTTTGGGATATTGTTAGGATAGATACCAGAAGTGTACCACCAAGTTTGCAACTTCGAAAAACCTGTGCTAACCCCATGACCCTCAAAAAACCTCAAAATGTTCTGACTTTTTTCATATTTTTGTTTGTAATTTCTAAAAGTGCTGTATCTTGGGATCCTTTGCACCTACAAAGCTGGAGTTACACTCAAATTAAAGAAAATTTTCTTAGCTTTAAAAGTACAGTGGACGACTTACTTGTAGGAAGCACCATTTAGAAATTACAAACAAAAATATGAAAAAAGTCCGAAAATTTTGAGGTTTTTTGAGGGTAACGGGGTTAGCACAGGTTGTTCGAAGTTGCAAACTTAGTGGTACACTTCTGGTATCTATCCTAACAGTATCCCAAAAAACCAGACCCGAGCAATTTTTTGCGACCTAAAATCGGTAATTGACTGGCCTAATATGTGTAGGTATGTTTTATTTGGGTCGAGTACAGGACAGAAAAGCACAACTTCCAAACGATGGGGTATATAGAACAACTCCTGTCAAACTTGAATGTAAGTTGTTCTGTTCTGACCCAATAAAACGGACCTACTAATTTGCTCAAAGGGAAATATTATACTTATGCATGTATTTTATTATTTATCACAGTTTGATTGAAGAAAAATTATACTTCGTTACTCACCTCTCTCTTCCTTTTTTAACTAGCCTTGGGGCTGGCTTCGGCGGAGTTCATGCGATGTTTTTATATTTTATACATATTCCATATTCATTTTTATTGTTCTTTATACATTTTGGGGCGCTGAACACGAATCCGAATTTCTTTGTGAAACAAGATCAAAATAGCAAAAAAAAAACAGAAAATTTTATCAACTATAGCGATCCGCTTAACGCATTTTGAAGAATTATGTCGCGTTGGGCCCTTATGATAGCTTATCGCATAAATGCACAGTTTCAGGGTTATAAGCCGAAAAATGGAAAAAACTTCTAAAATGTTTGTGTTTTTGGCGATTTTGGCCATGTTCCACAACAAAATGTTAGTGGGAAGCTCCGGACTCGGGGGATATTTAAGCGATGCGAGGATCGATGGCTGCTGTCTAATCTAAGCTTCTGTTTATGCTGATGAACCGACTCGACGACCACACTCGCCGAGTGTAAAGACTAGAGTATCAATGGGTACGGTTCCTAAACGCACCGGTCGCATATGTTCCGACGACATGTTGTCCATTCTGATCCTCTAACTGCGATTTTACGAATAAGAAATAATCTCCGGAACTTTTCGTTTACATATTCCACATAGGCAGAAAACACCGACAGTTATTGCTGATCCGCAAAACCGCAGTTATAGGATCAGAATGGACAACATGTTGTGGAAACATATGCGACCGGTGCGTTTCAGACTGTGGATAAAAGTGTAAACAGATTATTTGGTACCCATAAATTGAACGAGATTTGTGTATGTACTTACCCAAAACACTGACCGCCTGACTTCATGCCATTGGCTTGGGTAGTTTCGAACATTTTTTTCCACTGGCAATGTCATCGGCTGCCGATCTATTTTTAAAACCGACAAAAACCATATGAAACAAACAAATTCTCGACCACATCGCGTAATGGCTGTGCTAGCAACAACAAAATATGTGTAGCCCCCGAAACAGAGAGAAAGTTGAAACGCCTGTGTGCACATTAACGAGACGAATTTCCGTCGTAAGCGTTCGTGCTTGCTTCGTACAAAACGTGTACGAACGCTTACGAACGAGGTACGAACGCTTACGAACGAATCGCTTGGCTGTCAACCACAAAATCGCGCACATGTTTCATTTAAAAACTCAATTAAAAACGCGTTAAACTATCATTTTCAGACCGACATTTACATAGCACTACTAAAATCTAGGTACACACGCGATTACCTTTGAGAAGATACACCGATTATGTATTTGCGTTGTTCACTGGATCACCCGACAACAAAGGACTTGAAATTCAGAAAAACAACATGTGTCGCATTTTTTTCAAATTAAAACACTTTCGCGAGACTACGGCCTACACTGTTTTGGTGAATTTATCACAAACCACATCGAAAAACTCGATATTTCACTCGCGCAAACTATTTCGTGCACTCACGTTCACTTGCCGCTATTCGCCTCCAATTGGATTCCAACTGGATGGTTGTCAAAGGTTGACAGCGACGCGACCGAGCCGGCCATCTTGTTGGTTGCTCGAGAGGTGTAGGAGAGTTGGCGCTGAAGATGAGGGGAGAACTTTTCTGGTCACACACGTACGCTCATCTACGTGAAGTGGGCCAATCCATACTACATATCAAAGGTGTGGCTTGCTCAATGCTCCTGTTCGTTTCGTAAAAATTGCGGATGATATGGAAAGGGTTAAACTGGCATTATCTTAGCGCTACTAGGCGCAAATTGTGTGAGCACCGACCGTTTGTATAGTACCACAACTGTGGATTCAAAAATTGGAAGTCCAGACATCGAGGGGTAGCACAAATTTTGATTATCGGGCGGCGGCATAATTTGTGTTTCCGATGTTGTCCGTTATTATGGTGGAGGTAAGTGTTAATAAAAAAGAGAATTCTTCTTTCGAATGCTGATAGCGTAATGTTCCGTTTTTTGTGTGAAATTAAATAATTCTTGAATGACACAGTCATAATTTTAACGCGCAAAGTCCGATTTTGTAATTAAATCTAAAAACAAATCTTCAAAATGAAAGTTTGGTTTTGTCATTTTCAGCCTCCGGTTGGTAGTTGGTGTAGATGTTTAGCAGCTGCCAAATGGCAGTTCGCGAGTTTTTGACGAGCCTTCATTTAGCAGCCAACAAATCTTTAGGTGCGTTTTTAATTATCTAGTACAAGACAGAACAGCGCAACTTCCATTCAAATTCCAGCATGAAGTTAGGTACGAGTTGTTCTATACAGGGTGTCCCGCAAAGGTTGGTTGATAGAACAGCTTGTTTGAGTAACAACACAATCAATAAAATTGGCAATTTCACCGTTTTCGTGCTATATTTTTGTGGAAGTCAACGAAAATCACGACTTGTTCCGTTGTATTAAAATTGACTATTTCCCTAATCAATTAATCAATAACTTGACTTAAAACTACATAAAATTTCACATAAATTGACGTTTTGCGGTTTCAAACAAGAAGGCCGAAATACTGATATTTTAGGGAAATTTGAAAATTGATATCTAATTGAAATTTAAAAAAAAAATTTCAGGAACATTACGTTATCAGCTCTCGAAAGGAGAATTTCTTCTTCTAGCGAAACTTACCTTACCATCACCATGTAACGGAGAATATCGGAAACACAAACATCAACACATAGTGAACAACAGGTTAAAGCAAAACAACAGATTGAGCTTTGCTAAATCATATAAAAACAAAAGTTCTCCAAAACGAAAAGCAGAACAAGCCAAATTGTCACTTTGAATTTGACAAGCGGTTGTCAAAGCGGTCGGTTGAGTTGCCATATTGAATATCAAAACTGGACGCACACCCAAATGGCGATCAGTTTGGATGCAATGACAACAGCCAACGCCATCTAGATACATCAAGGCCGTAACTCAGCCGTTCCATGCCGTCCTAGTTTCCCTACTAAGTTTTGGATTTACACGAACAAATAACAACAACAAGCATATGACGTCATTAAAAGTAACAACAAAACAGTGCAAACAGTAGGCAAAAGATTTCTACATTGCGGCCTTAATAAAGAGACGGGGCGGTGCAACAGCCATTTGATTGCACGTGACACCATTTGGCGACTTATCTAGATGGACCTTAAGAAAATGGCAGAAATATTTTTTGTTTGTTTAATAAACCTTGAAAATCACGGTAGTGCAATATTGCGCACCACAAAAGTTAGTTTAAATTTGTTTCGGATATATTCCGTGTTTTTTTGGTTTTAAAGAGCATTTTTCCAAAAATTTCGGATCTAGCTGTCGAAAGTGTGGTATACCGTTAGAAAGTCAATATAATGAAACAACTTTTGTCAACTTTGCAGATTTGACAATTCAAAGTATGTACCGTTATGAAATTTGTGTTTGAAGTTTTATTGATGCTTAAATTTGAATGTCTGTATCTTGGCAGCAACGTTATTATTTAAAACCGTGAAAACGTCAGTTTATGTGAAATGCCGTGTAGTTTCAGTAGCTGAAGTCCCATTTTTTAAAAATAATTAATTAGGGCAGTAGCCAGTAGTTGACTTTAAAATAACGGGACAAATCGTGATTTTAGTCCACTTCGACAAACAACCAACCCTTAAAGCTGAGAAACTGGGCAGAGAGGGACAATTAATTAAGCATTTGTTTTTATGGTTTTAGAAATCTTTCTTGTGGCTTTTGGGTCTCTAAATTTAGTGCGCGTCCACCACGCGGGAGCTACGGAAGCAGGCCCCTTCTACTATCTTTATTTTTAAACTTAAGGACAATTTAGAAAAAAATTATAAACGGATGTCATTAAGTGGTAACTGCCGCGAACGTAAACGTAAATTAAACAGCTAAGATGCGTCGCTGTTAAAAGCATTTAAATCACTTGAAAATTAATTTTCATAAAAAAAAAATGTCTACAAAACACCACAGGAAACGGAACTTTTAATATGTCTGCCATTCATCGTCATTTCGGGTGGCTGCACGGATGAAAGCACGAAATGCGTGTATGCCTCTCGTCATCGGGGCATCCGCATTTTTCTGCGTATACTAAAATGTGCCTGACTGAAAGACATTTCACGAAAATTTGTCATGTTTCTCTGCAGGCTTTGGCCTTTTTCATTGTCAGTAGGTGTGTTTTATGGCTATTTTGCTCCGGTCGGTTTTCGGTCGCACAAATCCGGCACAAAAGACATTTCATTTTGCTATACATTTTCGCCTCAGTATCAAGTCAAGGTCCTTTTGATGAGACTTTTTCTCATTTTGCCTAAAACTTAAAGTTGATCTTCTCTCTATAGAATTGTAATACTCGTCAGGATTTTGTGCCGAAAGCCGCCTTCCAAAGTGTTCATTATCTCCCCCGGGGACTATATATATGTATATACGTTGAGAAACTCTCGATAAGGATTCACTTGTTTAATAAGGACGACCACTAATGATCTTGACGAAACAACTTTTGTACGTATATACGCAGTTCATGAGTGTCTGTTATTGTTAAATCTTCAGCAGAGCTTGAACCATAAAATATTATTATGTGACGACAAGGACATTTTCGGGAGAACAATTCTTACGCAAGGGGACAGTAGGCAGGACGGTACAATCAGTATCATTCGCAATAACCTCTTGAAAGGTTTGGACAATAGTAATCAGACCGTAACATATTTTACGTTTATTATGATGTTTACAATGCTGTTCTGTACGCTTGAAAGACAAACCCACCACAATGATGATGGAATAATTCATCGAATTTCCCTACTTACGAAAATCCTCTTCCGCTCGAAGATTCCTCGAGTTTTTGCTAACAAAAGAATGAAAGCAGCCGGAGGGATAGTCGAGTTAAACCTACTTTCGCTGTTGTCGCTATACTCTCGGTATGTATAAACGAATAGACGCACATAATTTCATTCTTTTCGTAAAACGATAATACCCCAAGCCCAAGTAGGTAAAGAAAGGATTCGAAATGGCAAAAGAATAAACGACCCCGTTTCATAGAACTAACATTTTTCTTTGCATCCGAACTAGGAGTTTTACGACGACGACAACGAACAAGACGACAGGTTGGCATATCCTTGTCGTCGTGTCGTGTGCAGAAGGTGTAGGCTGGCTGGCAGGCATACGGGCATAGGAAAAGATTTAATCGGAGCTATATACGTTTGAGAAAAATGTCGGGACATATATTTCTATATTTGGATATCGGATCGGAATGTCGTTTGGCACAGAGTCGTCTACAAAACGAAAAGTCTTCGTTGGATGCTTGAAGTCGGTCTTTCGACCGGTGGTATCTGAAAACCAAAAAAAAAAGGATTTGTTTGGGTGACTCTTGATAAATTGATTTGATTTCATTTGACTTTTGTTACTGCTCCTTGTGGAGCAATCCTTCTGATTGCTAATCTGGATTTTGAGGGCGAGGGAAACAGGCACATATAGCACATAGCCGTCGAAAGAGATGAATGGCTTAGAATGGAGTAAAAGGGTTTCTCGGATGAGCTTATACGACAAGACGATAAATAGTCACATCGGACGGCTCGAACCTAATCTGGGGATTTTGTCTAATATTTTAGATGTGCGAATAAGTAGTAGGCCGTATATAGGGATTTTGTGTCAATGTAGGGGACAGGTGCTTGACCTTAAGGGTGTTGACAGCTTGCCTTCGATCGTTACCGCGGGTCATTTAAAATATTTTTGTCCTCTTTGAAACGAAGACAACGCCGAAATGGAACAGTATAGATTTATTTTCGGTCAGCATCAAATTCAAGTAATCAAATTGGAACATCACGGGTTCTCACAGGATGAATTTTCTTTCTCTCCTTATCGGCACGAGCGACATTTTCTGTAACATCAGCCATTTAGCGGATAATATCAGAACCAGCGCCGGTCCTAGGTATTATGGCGCCCTGTTCATATACTAAAAAGTCGCCCTTCTATACAGGGTTTCCGGAAACTGTCGCATAAACGCACCGGATTGTGATTCTCCAAGTGATTTCCAGTAAAAAAGTTGTACGAACATACCCCCAATTCTTAACCCTTTAGCTGCCACAGGAATTTGAAGATTTAAAAAAAAAATCATTGTTTTATACGACTAAAACATCAATACATATATCGAAAGCTGGACTAGCTAGAATAGCAAATTAAGATGAATATTACAGACAACAAATTTACCTAAAAAAATAAAACTAACCGCACTAAAATCGGATAAGAGTTTGGCTGTTCTCAATGAAAATGTAAACTTACTTACTGGAATATGTGGGAAATGCTGGGGAATTCCATAAGCTACATCCGAAAATGGTCCCATATTTTGTCTCGGCTATTTAAAGTATTTCTCGATTCCCCGGTCATTAGATATTTTTCACGATGAAATGGAAAAAATACATAAAATGGCCGGGAAAAGTTATGAAATAATTTTCGAATTGTAGCGTATGCAATTACACTGCATTTGCCACATATTCCACGACCGTAAGCATACATTTTCATTGAGAAAATCGCAGCGGACAAACATCTCACTCTCTAGGTCTATCCAGCGCTTAATATGGATTGCATAGAAAATTGTACGCGGTAAAATCTCTTCCTACAAACTATACAGTACTCGTATACATCCTACAAAACTCCTCTATCGCCCACTATCATACAATTGAAACATGTACTACGAGCTGAGACTACGAGAATGAGCCATCAAGTGAATACGCACATCTCACCTACAACGAGCCTGCAAAGCAGCTATTCCCCTCTTTTGCAGAATATAGGGGTGTACGCTCTACAACAATTTCTTATGTGCACAATTTCTGTAATGCACAACTCTTCACTTCTGCCAAGCATACAATCTATGAAACTAGCACCCATAGTGCGCCCATCCCGCATATGAAGTGTATGGATTAATTGGAGCAGGTTTGCAGTGATGCACAAGTACAAGATATGCGAAGCATTTTTGAGCGCGGGCGGATGGAAAGACGTCTCTCGCTCTTCCTCTCGCGTAGATACAATGCGGAAAAGTTTGAAGATGTGTCTTTCAAGGCTTCACGAGTTGCGACTGCGTCGATAGGTCGGTCAAATGGAATGGAATACGATTAGCATGCGAATTGAGTTTGGTTGTTGGCGGAGTTTCTATGTAATTTCTAGAGTCGCGATAGCAGCGGATCTTTGGGAAAACACACCCTCAGATAATAATTGAATCAGTTCTAGTTCGTTTAATATATACAAAACGTGGACGACGTGTATCAATCAATATATATAAATAAATGCTATACAACAGAGAAGAGAATTGATTTGATCATCATGCATTTGTCATTAAAGGAAGTCCTGATCTTGAAGGCATATTGAATTTGTGAATTTGGCGCACCTTTCGGTTGGCGCCCTGTTCAAGTGCACAGTCTGCACATATAGTAGAGCCGGCCCTGATCAGAACCACACAAGTTCTCCTTTGAGAATGGATAGCAGAACACGCATTTTAAATGGTCCTGTTTACCGATTGAAAATCCGTTGTTAAATAGAATATACAGCTGTCTCTCAGCGTCCGTGGCTAAGCAAGCTGACATGCAAAATGGTCTGGTCGATTCAATCTTAAAGCGAAAGTTTTTTCCCCGAGGCCAGCATCCGTTTTTCCCATAAACAAACCAAAGAACCAAACCAGCTGTACCAACCTACACACATAAATCGACATGTATCCAAATTGACATGAGTAAGAAAAAGTCTATAATTCGTAATGCATGACTTTGTATGCATTGGTCAAATCCACGCATATCTGGTACGACAAGGACCACATGGCAAGAGTGCTTGTACTATAATTTAACAGAAAGTGCACGTAGCATATCGGTCTTTAGTCCAACATTAAGCAGATTGGGATTTTCCCGAAAGAAAACAATTTTTTTCCTATATGTACCAGGAAGTACACACAGCCATATACATGTATCGTGCGAAGGTGTGTCGTCGTCAACGTCCTTTTGCTTTCCTGTTGTCAAACAGGACGATGTCCTTTTTTGCAAAAAGCTTCAATAACTCTATACAATTCACCATGCCGAAAAACTCTTTTATGTTCATCGGTCCAAGCAATAACACTTTGTCGTCGTTTTCGTCCAAGACGAAGTGACTACTATACATATAATATATCTCCTGCCTGAGTTCTGCGATCAATTTCGGGGATGAACGATGAAAACAGCTCCGAATTCCTTTGTTCCCCGTGTTCATTTGTGTAACTATATACATTCGCCTGGCATTGAATTATACCCGGGAGCCCTATTCATCTGTATTTGGTTCTAATGATGGGTCGGGTACCTTTTGTGAAGAAGTTTTTCCAGTTTGAGGATATATATGTATGTATATGGGGAATGACAGTTCGAAATGTGTCAAAATTGTCAGATTTTGTAGGACTAAGAACAATACGGCGAGCATTGACACAAAAAAGCACCGTTTTGTCAAAGTTTGTTCAGAATGCTTCCTGCTAACGAGTTAAACAATCGCAGAATTTTTCGTATTTTCGAGAAATATATAGATATATGAATGCGAGTATCTGATGATTTAAATGATATTGCAAAAAATGCTTAAATTTTTTTTTTTATTGCAGGAACAGGAAGAACTTAATTTGTGGGGTTGGGTTTGTATGGCAGCCCCCTGACCCCGTTGTCCGATTTTACCGATTCAAACATACAAACTGCCTGCAGCGAAAAGAAGCATTTGTGCACAATTTCAGCTTCATAGCTTTTAAATTGGCCGAGTAAAACGCGTCACAACAGACGGACAGACAGACAGACGGACATCGCCCAATCGACTCCCTAAGTCATGCTGATCGTATATGTAAACTTTATATATGGTCGGAGATGCTTCCTTCAATGCGCTACAAACTTCATGACAAAGTTAATATTCCCTTTCACTCTATGAGCGAAGGGTATGATAATAATATGAACTTATGAATGCTTCAAAAAGGTCTAAAATGCCACTATTCCGGCAATCCATTTCTAATAATTTGGAAGAAACTGTACGACATAATACGGTTTTGAGACAGGGGCGTAGCCATAATTTCTGTCAGGGGGCAAGGCCGACATTTTTTCAACATCATGATTCTCTTAGGAGTTGAAATTGTCTATCGCGAAAATATTGTTAGGCAAATTTTAGAGCAAAATTTTAGAGCCAAATTTTAAAACAGGACAGTCGAGAATGATTTTCTACACCATTTAACGAAAAATCGCACGTATTTAGACTTTTACTGGTATTTCTGATTACATTCAAGTGGCCTCCAATTTCAGCTTTTTAGATAGTAGCTCGTTCTATATTTTCATCTCTCTCTCGGACTGCATATTCAACTTGCGATTTAAAAGAAATATGTATATAAGATATCAGTTTGTGTCGTTTGTCACTGTTGAAGAAAATACTAACAGTGGCTACATTTCATTGCTGGCATGATTCAGCTACAAAATGAATCTTGATAAAATAACTTGAAAGACACCGAAACATGAGACTCGTTCTTTACAAGGTCCCTAACTATAGGCAGGGCAAAGAGACCTTCATGTAACGGTTAAAATTGTATTCTGCAGCTCAAAAGCATAGGTGCGTTCCGCTACACCCCCCACTTTGGAAAATTACTAAAAAAATCTTTGCACCGTTACGTGCTCATTATGTGCTAATTATGTACCACATTTAAACATATTGTGCTTGTCAACTTTTAGAGATATTAGCAATTCAAAGGGGGGGGGGGGGAGGGGGGGGGGTGGTTTGCGGAACGTTCTTCTACACCCCCCAAACAGAAAAAATCAACTTACGGGCTTCGAATCTATATTGTCGTAATTGTTGAGTTATATGTGCTAATTATGTACCGAAATTAAACATGTTGTGCTAGTCAACTTTAGAAGATATTAGCAATTGAAAATGGCGTGTTTAGTCCAGTCAAATTAGGGCTCTGAATTTGAAAAAATAGGTGACGGCTCATTTTTGTTGTTTTTAAATCAGTTAGCTTCCAGGAATCTAAAGCTCATTTTACCGAAAAAAAATTGATGGGCAAGGTCCCAAAGGGACGAAAAAGGATTATATTTAATACTTCTCCGGAAGTCGGCATGCGGGGTATCAGTGCAAAGGGTAGGTCGAGTACATTATACAGTCCTTGTCATCAGATTAGCACACCCCTTCGCATGAATAGTTTCGGCTGATTTCCAACCAAACTAAAAAAGCTAAAATTTCAAAATTATAACTGTTAATAGTCTATTCAATTCTGAGTTAATTAACACAAAAAGTATTGTGTTCACATTTTTCAATATTGTTTTATAATTGTTTTTCGAAAAAGAACACACAAAATAGTCATTTAAAATTTGTCATCAGGATAGCACATGCAATTTCTTTTTTGTCTATCTTACACAATTAAAGACATAGGACCGCCAATTTTTTGTGGTTGTTTGAGTAAGATATTGACTTTAATATGAATAAGGAAAAATCATTATCTGCGGAAGAGGGACCAAAATTTGAGGCATAGAAGTAGTCACGGCGGTCAAAAAGTGAAATTTCAAGAAAAAATTAATAAAAGCTGATAAGTTGAATCCGAATTCCTGTGTAATAAGTAGCGTTAACGAGAAAATATTAGAGGCGATAAGAATTGAGTACATGACAATCCTTATGAGAGAGTAATTTTGAGAGAAACATCTAGCCCTCATGACTCGGTCGCAAGGATTAGGGTAAATTTTGACATTGAAGCGAGCCTATCTTTTGTTCAAACAGTGATAATAAAACTCCACATTTCAAGAAACTAAAACTAAAGAATAAACTCCAACTTAACTTTCCCCGAAGGAAAATACGTTAAAATTAATCATGAGAACACCTGACACGGAACAAAGAATAGCGATATGTTATCTTTTCGGATAAAAAGAAGTTCACTTTAGAAGAGTAACACAGTTATAATGTCTACTTCCAGGATCTTTGCTAGGAAGGACACCATTAGGATCGCATTCATTGTCGGACAGATTGTGTAATGGTCTCGAGGGCCAAGTGATACTGTGAGATGATACGTCTTTTTATTCGAAAAGACAACATAGCGCCATTCTTTATTACATGTCAAGTGCTCTCGAGTTTAATTTAAGCGTATTTTCCTTTAGTTTTAGTTTCTTTAGTTGTGGAGCATTTTCGTATCACTATTTGAACAGTAGGCTCACCTTAATGTCAAAATTTACCCTAATCCTTGCGACCGAGTCATGAGAACTGGATGCTTCTCTCAAAATTACTCTCTCATAGGGATTGACAAATAGTCAATTTTTATCGCCTCTGTTATTTTTATCTTAACGCTACTTATTACACACGAATTCGGATTTAACTTATCGACTTTTAATATTTTTTTCTCGAAATTTCACTTTTTGACCGCCTTGCCTCCTTGTAAGCCTTAAATTTTGATCCCTCTTCCGCAGATAATGATTTTCAATTATTCATATTAAATTTAATATCTTACTCAAACAACCACAAAAAATTAGTGGTCCTACGTCTTGAATTGTGGAAGATAGACAACAAAGAAATTGCATGTGCTATTCTGATGACAAATTTTTAATGGCTATTTTGTGTGTTCTTTCTCGAAAAACAATTATAAAACAATATTAAAACATGTAAACACAATACTTTTGGTGTTAATTAACTCAGAATTGAATAGACTATTAACAGTTATAATTTTGAAATTTTAGCTCTTTTAGTTTGGTTGGAAAACAGCCGAAACTATTCATGCGAAGGGGTGCGCTAATCTGATGACGAGCAGTGTATATCCGAGGATTTTTTTATGTTTCAAAGACCTTCAACGGAGTAAATCGAGCTTAAATGGAAAATTATCGCTCGCTCAAGTCAAGTTGAATGTACTTCTTACATGGGAAGAGAATAGTAAAAACACGTCGCGAAAACTCCGAAAATCTGCAAATTCGTCGTACTTAATTGCGGTGCGTACAGGTTCATTTAACGCCCTCGGAACGTATGAAAATTGGCCAGATACATGACGTGAAATGGTCCCTTCCGTATTCCCCCACTTCCGTAAATTACGTAAAAAACCATGAATCATTGTTATGTGCCGCATTTAAACATTATGTGCTCGTTAACTTTGACGAATATTAGCAATTTCCTCCGGAGAAGTATTAAATATAATCCTTTTTCGTCCTTTTGGGACCTTGCCCATCAATTTTTTTTTCGGAAAAATGAGCTTTTTCCTGGAAGCTATCTGATTTAAAAACAACAAAAATGAGCCGTCACCTATTTTTCCAATTCAGAGCCCTAATTTGACTGGACTAAACACGCCATTTTCAATTGCTAATATCTTCTAAAGTTGACTAGCACAAAATGTTTAATTTCGGTACATAATTAGCACATAACTCAACAATTACGAAAATATAGGTTCGAAGTCCGTAAGCTGATTCCCATAATCATCGACCAGGGAGGGCAACCACCTTACCCTGAATCGTCAAATTCTATTTTCTATTAAGGTTCAATCAATCATCATCTTTCAGATGACCCTATGCCCATAAAAGTTCGACCAGCTTGTATTTTGAAAGGAAGGTTTTAGTAGAAAATATAGCCTCTAAAAGGAAACAAAGTCAAATTAGTATATACCTTAGACGCAAATTTACCAATCCAATCCCGTGCGCAGTACCAGGCATCATTGCCTCCGAATCCGTACGCGAAATTTGCAAACAAATCCGTGAGGAGTTGGAAGTGTTGATACCTCGTACTACGAACGGGTTTGAAGATATACGCTTCCTGAACTTATACATATTTACAAAAACATTTTTAAAATTTTATCGAAAGGCAGTCGATTACTTTTTCAGTTGGACTTGAACGTTATTATTATCATCATTGGTATCTCCGGCGCCTCCTTTTGCACTGGTTTGTAGATTGTTTAACACATTCGGAGCTTTGTTTTTCTGTGCAAATTTCATTAGAAGGTCCATTAAAAAAAAACATTCCGGCAAAAAAATGTAAGGTTGTTTTATCCCAAATAGTTTTTCGTATAAAACTATTTCCAAATGATTTTTTACAACCAATAGGAGACACTAAGAATCATAACGTAACGACCAAATACCTCAATAAGAACTGTAAGAATCACTTTTCTTCTGTTTCTAAAACGACTTTATAATTTGCGAAAAATAAGGTAAACTTTAAGCTCAGTGAAAATCTAGAATCTTCGTAAGGATCACATCAAAGGCTTCGCAGACCACCTAAGGTCCTCCCTGGTGGTCCAGTGGTCCGCGGACCACCGGTTAAGCACCGTTGCTTTCGATAAAAAGTCAAAATTATTTTTCTAAGTGTAGCTAGCAGACTCTGACTAAACAGCAAACCAAGATACACATTTCACAAGGCAATCGTTCAGGTTTCTTGAAAGTAAAAATAATTGTAGGTTCAACGATTTGGATTGGATTGAAATATTTCTACGAAATGCAATACGGAATGTGCCATATCTTTTATCGATGCATTCTTCTTTTTACATAAATCACGTAAATGAAGCCCCCAAATTACAAGAACAAATAAATTTAGCACGTAAGGATCTATACACTTTATTTTCAAGCCGAAAGCCGTCAAGAACTTCAATTGCAATGAACAATTTTTTAGTTGCTATGCTCCATACCAGGTTTCAGCTGTAAGGGCTCGGTATTATTATTTTCGAAGCTATGGCGGATTATTTGCGAAAGCATTTTTTTTAAAGACATTTTTTATTTCTTTTACAAATATTACTTCAGACTATTGTGTCTTCTTTCTTGCGCAAAGATGTTCCTACAATTCTGGTATGGATGCTGCAACCTGCACATACCATCGAAACTGGAAAGGGACCTATGCTTCAACACCACGTTTCAGATTTTTTATAAAATTTGGAACGAAAGGCATTGGTTCATATTTCATTGCACAATTTTTCTTTCCCAATTTCTGGGTCTGGGAGGGGCTTTAGCCCCCTTAGCCCCTCCCGCGGTTGCGCCACTGATTATCCGTTATTTTATATAGTTTATAACTTCATTTCGGTGAGGTTTGGTTAAGATTGCATAAAAACTAAATTTTTATAAGCAGAATCTATCTTTGAGGTGAAGTTTCTATATCAGATCCATTACCCCATAGTCCATTTCTGTTCAATTTTACATAAATAATGTGTCGCAGCCATAGTGAGCCACCCCTCACAGTATTAGCTCTTTTTTTTAACATACATATGGTAGAAACTCGAAACCCCTTAAGTCGAAGAAAACCCGATTTCCCGGATCATTTGAAAAACATTCAGTACTCGCGAAAACATGTACAATTAGAGGAAAAAACCAGTTCAAGTTTACCAAGAAATTTATTAAAAATCCGTAGAAAAAGCCTAGGGTCCCTTTTCATTTCGAATATTATTTCTAATCAAATTCACAGAAAATTATATGAGAAAGCACTCGACATCTCGAATCTTCTTTTGGTTAGACTCGATAACTCGGAAACTCCATATCTTGATGTAACATTCCCCTTCATCTTCGAGCTATCGAGTTTTCACTGTAATTCCTTTAATAAATTCGAGAGGTAGTCGCATCTCAACGTCCATTTTCGAAAATTTTTAATTGAAAACATAACAATGAGATTAATAAGATTAACTTGATTGAAATCGTTTGTATGCCTTGATCTTAATGGATTTAGCGCCCCTTTCAATTGGCGCACTGTTCAAATGCACAATCTGCACATATGGTAGATTCGGCCCTGAAAATGTATCTGCATATCGTTTGAAACTGTAAATTTTAATTTTCGAACAAAACGTATCAGCTGTGATGTATCAATTGTGACATTTGCTACTTTCCGAGAGATGGTGGTGAGACGACCAAATGTGATTCGGATCTATACGTTTACAGAACAAAATAGGGAACGGTTCGGAAACCGGCACGGTATGGGAACGTTGTGTTTCAGAACCTTACCCATTACGAGTAAGTAACCGTTTTAGTGGTTGTTCCTTAACCAAGAACGTATCTCTCTAAAATTCTTTACTAAAACTGTGATCTACGTTGATGGCAGTCCTAAATTCCTATTTTGCTCGTGTAATACTCCCAAATCCTGCTTTAATTACGGTAGATCATTTGTTTCAATAACCAACAACATCTTTTGACCTTATCCGTAAAACGTTTTACACCGAAAATATGTAACCATAGATGCATCGGAAGCTTAAAACACAACTTGCGGAGAACGACTCTAATGTCCAGTAATATGGATGTGCCTAGCACCCTCCAGGACAAGATCCTGGTTGCACCACTGAGCGTAATGTTCCGTTTTTGGGATTTTGAATTTCGGGATTATGATTATGGGTATCGTTTACCATTTGGGAATTCTTTATTATCACTAATATTTCAATCCTTTGAGAATCATTTTTGTATTTATTTTATTGTTCCGCGAGTTTTTGTTCCATTAATTTATAGATGCCGCTGAACCGTCTAAGCAAAATCTAATATTGTACAAATGAAATGTAATGAAAATTCGGAAAATTGCATTTAAAGAACATTTTACAAGTTCCATATTTTGAAAAACTAAAAAACGTAAATTTTCGTAGCTATCCTATTCTATCACATATTTTAACTTCCATGAACATTGTTGACGGATTAAGAAAATATCATCCTTGTCTTACCTATTTGTAACGAGCTGGCTTTACTCAACGTCCCTTTCACATATAGCATCTTTCTCGCATCGATTTCACTTTCACGACGTACGAGGAGCGTTACCCAAAGGAAGAACAAAATGATCCACACATGTCTACCGGACGGACATCAATAGAAATGTTGGAAGCTTATCTGTACAGTCTAGTACATATACGAGAACAATAACTAACGAGCACTTGCGGTTTAAAGGACAGTAATAATATTCACACAATAGCACTTAACTTGCCATCTCTGGAGAGCGACTGTATAAATATTAGTCCAAAGTTAAGAAGTGTTATCCATAGTTCTGAGTAGCTGCTCCCTGGAAAAGGGCACGCATTTGGCCAAAAGGCAAACCGTTGCCGATACTTGATTGTGTGGTCCGTGTAGCTCGTATGTATCAGGTTTGTTTGCTTAATAGGGGTGCTGATGCGGTTAAGTGTGCCGCAGGATTTATGGATAGAAGAACAGGATCTGGTCATGACATAATATTAACCTCTTCAGTTTGTAAAGAAATATGTATGTATACGACGAAAGGTTGTAAAATATGGGATGCTTTGTTTATAAATATGATTATTATTTTAAAGTATTTTTAAAGCTTAATCGTGATTGAGAAACTGACAAGGAGTTTATGTAACATTTTAGATTACGCAATGAAACCTGATTTATTATGAATATAATTATGATTCTTCTGGAAAGTTGTATCTATAATTTGTGTTTAGATAAAGAATGGTATATTCAAACGAACACCAGTTTTGAAGGAAATTTTAGTATACAATGTAATGGCATGCCCCTGCAAAGGATATTTTGCAGTTGATGATTATTCTCCTCAATACTGAACACGCAATTGGTATTTTTTCGCGTCACCATACTTCATCTGCAAACATTCAGAAAAAGGGACGATTTTATTAATTAAAAGAACCTTTTGTACGTACATATATAATTGTTTATGTAAATAAAAAAGAGCAGGATTTAAAAAATCGAATAAAAAATTATAATGTAAATATACAGTCCGACAAACAGATCGTACAAAAATAAAGACCCACAGAAAGGCTGCTTTATGTCCGGAGTCAAACGTATAGGGTGGTCAGAGGATGGCGCCAACCAACGTACCGTCCGTTCGTTCATATTCAGGAGGCTGCCTGAAAACCGATATAGGATATACGACAATACGACCAGAATAAGGATTGTCGAGCAGACAAAATTGCATATTTCTACATTGGCCTTGGAATTGTTTCTATATGTAGAGGTAGAGGAGAATCGGTATATTACTTGTCGTACAGCGCGGCCAAGGGACGACACGGGAAAAGGGATCGAGCCTTTCTGCAACCCAATTGCCATTGGCGAATCTATGTGCTCACTTTGTTCAATTAATTAAACATTCATTTGCTTTTCATGTGCGCACTTTACGGCTCCTTTTGTTGACTTTTATCAGTTTCAATCGTTTTCATGAGGTACTCGAATATTGATGTGCTGAGTCTGAATGTCAATGAAACTTGTAGCCTTTTTTAATGCATGTATAAAGAAAAGTTTTTCTGTCTCGCTATGCAATATCAGAAGAATGTGGCAGTGGCGCAAAAGGTTTCATGAATTGAAAAAAAGAATTACAGTAAAACTTCGTTATAACGCTCTTCTCGGGTCTATGCCAAAAAAAGCGCTATAACCGGGAAAACGCTATAGCCGGGAAGTCCAAGAAATATACTTCATAGACGCATACACCAAGTGACAAAATTTATTATTCGATTGATACATGAAATGAAATATTAAGGAAATGGCAATCAATTGATTACTGGTTAAAAAAAAACAACAGATATTTCTTTTTTTTTTAGACTGGCAATAGACTTCAGTAATACTAAGGATTTCAATTTTAGTTTGGTGATTTTTTTAAATTTAATTATCAAAATCGGACTCTGCGCGTTTGAATTATTACACTGCCATTTAACAATTATTCAATTTCACACAAAAGAACGAACAAAAGTTGCAAAATTGTCACTTTGAATTTGACAAGCGGCTGTCAAAGCGGTTGGTTGAGTTGCCATATTGAATATCAAAACTGGTCGCACACCCAGAAAGCGCGGGGCCTATGGAACTTCGATTAACCAAACTACTAAAGGAGTTCTAAAATTAATATTTCGGTTTTATTAGTAATTTAGGAAACCGGCTAGCAGCTAGTAAATACCAGCATTACATCTTTGCAATACACGACGAATGTACAATGACAATGTGTTAGGAACGATCGATCGGTATTACTGAAAGCCAAATAAATATTGTCAAGACACACTAAGACAGATACAGGACTGACAGTGGTTCAGATTCACATTCTAGCTTGACAAAAATCAAAAGACTGAGTATGCGATTACTTATTTCTTCTTACTTATTTCTATATAGAATATAGAAATAACAATTATATCCCTCATGCACAGTGGCGTACCTCTCAAAGTATTATGAAAATGGGGGCAAAACTATCTATTTTGAAAATGATTCAAAATTGTTTAATTGTTTCACAAAAATGTTTTTCAATGACGTGTGTAAGTTTGACAAGATTTTTTTTATTTAAATTAGTAAAACTGACAGATAAATGTAGACAAATTATATTTATTCGACAAAGGAGAAACATTGAAAAAGCAAATTTTTGGCCCGTGTAAGAAATATGTTGGACACTCCTGGCCTAACTAAAGTAGCAGAAACGAGTTATAAAACGGTTAAATAACCGAATTACAACCATGATTAGGTTAGGTTCAGGAGCCGCTAGGTTCTACACCGAGCGCACTTAGACCAGAATTTGGTCCATTGTGATACCACCGAGAGAATCATGCCTCTACTAACCGCTTATGACAGGGAACCAGCCCGTGCTAACAATATATCTATTGAGCAGTATTGGGCTCACATCACGAAGGTCGTCGGTATCGTAAAAATACCTTGAGCCCAGAAAACGCCTCCGTTTCCCGGACAGGGCGGGACAGTGACAAAGTAAGTGGTGCACACTCTCTTCCTCTTCTTCGTCATCACAACTTCTGCTTGAAGTCGTTGTGAGGAATTCGGAGTCTTCTTGCGTGCTCCCCAATAGAGCAATGCCCCGTTATTATCCCTACAACATTGCGAATATGCTTTCTGTCCAAGGACAGTAGCATGTTAGAACGGACATTGTCTAGTTTTGGCCAGATCATTCTTGTCGTGTCGCAAGTCCAGCCATTAGTCCATCTTGCGTTGGTTCTGTGCTCTGCAGCATTTTCTATTATCACTACACAGGTGACAATAGGCATTTTCATGTCGACGCGGCTGTTTTCAGCGTTTCCTTCTCACGCATATCGGGACAAGGCATCTGCGTTGCGATTGCCTACAAAGGCACTATGGCCCGGTATCCAGCAACCATGGTTATATGACAATATTGTTAGGCAAATGGTTGTTTTAAAAACGTTTGCCAAACCTTAAGAAAGAGGTTTTCGCCTGGCTATAAACTTAACATTATTGTTGTAATGCCGTTGTCTTTCAGACATTATCGTTGTAAAATCGTTGTGTATATATACGAGGGCAGTTCAAACGCTGCTTGACGCGCATGTATGTGTTGAAAGTCGCGGCTTGAGTATATGCTCGTGCTACGACCATGAGTGAACATCAAGTACCGACCGCTGTTGCGCAACGTATTGTCATTCGTTTTTTAGTGAGGGAAGGCGTTAAAAATACGGAAATTTTTCTGCTTTTGCGAAATCAATTTAGGTAGTGACTGCCTGAGTAGGGCTGCTGTGTTTAAATGGGCCAAAGCAATTTATTTGGACCGTCCTCGTAACTACGATTTCGCATGCTAAAAAATTAAAAATTACACACTTTTTCTATTTTACAGACCACTGGAAAAACATACCCGTATTGTCAGCTTTCCAAAAAGGTGTCAATGTCAATACAAATATTTGAAATAATTGTAACAGCTAGCTGCAACTTGTTCGTGGACCATAATTTCCTTTGAGTCTGCAGACTCCATGTCATATAATTTTTTTTAGTAATACTACATTAAAAAGTATCTTTGAACAAATTTAAGAAATTTTTTTTTATTTAAAATTAAAAATTTCGAATTGTAATGGGTTTTTGAAATTTTAAATGATTAAGAAATGTCTGCTATAGTGTTGGCTAAAATCCAAAAATAAGTTTAAGCCCATTACCTTAGTTGTTTTTTTTAATTCTTACTTTAAATGGCAAAATTCTAGGTTATTTCAAAAAAACCTAAAAATTCATAGGGATATGTATCTCAGTGACCATTGAAAATCGGCCTAACATTTATGGCCTCATTTTGTTGCATTTTGACCCTATTATAACGTGTTGCAGGGAATAGGTCGACTTAACCAATAACCCTGTATAATCATTTTCCATCTTTTCCTCGCGTTACAAAAAAAAAAAAATCCCGGAGCTAGCATCGAACCCATGACTATCGTATTGCCCGTCCTACGCTCTAACCACTCGGCCAACGTCAGATATTTACATTAGTCGTAAACACTGCAAATGCTTAGGTAAGTTGCTTATATTGAAATGCCTAAACAATTCTTTATCAAATCAGATTCTACGCAGAGATCATTTTGATTGGTTCAAGAATTAACATTAAGTGAGGAAATGTTGGTTTCAAGAAACTTGTGCCGAGTTTGGAAACTCGCTTCTCGGCCTTATGGCTAAGATCAAAGTGTAGTATCTAGATAGGCTAGCTTGGGAGATATTGAGGCTTAAGTCGTGCAAGAAAATGATTTTTTCAAAAATCTTCAAGTGTCTGTGGCAGCTAAAGGGTTAAGAATTGCGGGTATGTTCAGTACAACTTTTTTTTTTGCTGGAAATCACATGAGAAATTACAATCCGATGCGTTTATGCGGCAGTTTCCGGACATCCTGTATAATTGTTACAGGGTAAAGTTCTTTTTTAAAGTTTACGAATTGTTACATGGGCTGGTTCGCCCTTTGGACACATTTCGGCGTTTTTACTGTACAAACATCTTCAACCATCACGTCATACCTCTTGTGTCAGATCATACGTTATAAGTGCTGCCAACGTGCCAACTCGTATTCACACACATGATAACTTAATATGTCACCAACAGAAAACAAAAGTAGATTTACTCCTTCCCACTTTAAGAGTATCTGCGGTCTAGAGTGTTTCTTTTCCCGCGGTCATTCAAGTCAACCCAAGTAACACACATCCTCTTCTCAAGTTTTCATAGACTTCTTTGATATTATGTACACTGCTCGTCATTAGATTAGCACACCCCTTCCCATGAATAGTTTCGGCTGATTTCCAACCAAACTAAAAGAGCTAAAATTTCAAAATTATAACTGTTAATAGTCTATTCAATTCCAAAATCATTAAAACAAAAGGTACGGGGTTTTTCATTTTTTAATATTGTTTTATAATTGTTTTTCGAAAAAGAACACACAAAATAGCCAGTTAAAATTTGTCATCAGGATAGCACATGTAATTTCTTTTTTGTCTATCTTCCACAATTAAAGACGTAGGAACAAAAATTTTTTGTGGTTGTTTGAGTAAGATATTAACTTTAATATGAATAAGAGAAAATCATTATCTGCGGAAGAGGGATCAAAATTTAAGGCTTACAAGGAGTCAATGCGGTCAAAAAGTGAAATTTCGAGAAAAAATTGATAAAAGTCGCCTAGTTGAATCTGAACTCGTGTGCAATATGTAGCGTTAAGGTAAAAATAATAGAGGTGATAAAAATTGAGTACTTGTCAATCCTTATGAAAGAGTAATTTTGAGAGAGGCATCGAGCGCTCATGACTCGGTCGTAAGGCTTAGGGTAAATTTTCACATCAAGGCGAGGCTATTGTTCAAATAGTGATACAAAAATGCTCCACATCTAAAGAAACTAAAACTAAAGGAAAATGCGCTTAAATTAAACTCGAGAGCACTTGACATGTAATAAAGAATGGCGCTATGTTGTCTTTTCGAATAAAAAGAAGTATCATCTCACAGTATCACTTGGCCCTCGAGACCATTAGACAATCTGTCTGACAATGAATGCGATCCTAATGGTGTCCTTCCTATCAAAGATCCTGGAAGTAGACATTATAACTGTGTTACTCTTCTAAAGTGAACTTCTTTTTATCCGAAAAGATAACATACCGCCATTCTTTGTTCCATATCAAATGTTCTCATGATTAATTTCAACGTATTTTCCTTCGGGGAAAGTTAAGTTGGAGTTTATTCTTTAGTCTTAGTTTCTTGAAATGTGGAGTTTTATTATCACTGTTTGAACAAAAGATAGGCTCGCCTTAATGTCAAAATGTACCCTAATCCTTGCGACCGAGTCATGAGGGCCAGATGTTTCTCTCAAAATGACTCTCTCATAAGGATTGACACGTACTCAATTCTTATCGCCTCTATTATTTTTACCTTAACGCTACTTATTACACATGAATTCGGATTCAACTTATCAACTTTTATTCATTTTTTCTCGAAATTTTACTTTTTGACCGCTTGACTCCTTGTATGCCTTAAATTTTCGTCCCTCTTCCGCAGATAATGATTTTCCTTATTCATATTAAAGTCAATATCTTACTGAAACAACCACAAAAAATTGGGGGTCCTACGTCTTTAATTGTGGAAGATAGACAAAAAAGAAATTGCATGTGCTATCCTGATGACAAATTTTAAATGGCTATTTTGTGTGTTCTCTGACGAAAAAACAATTATAAATCAATATTAAAAAATGTGAACACAATCCTTTATGTGTTAATTAACCCAGAATTGAATAGACTATTAACAGTTATAATTTTGAAATTTTAGCTCTTTTAGTTTGGTTGGAAATCAGCCGAAACTATTCATGCGAAGTGGTGTGCTAATCTGATGACAAGCACTGTATGTCTGTGCCATGAATGGAATGGTCATACCTTGTGGCTCATTTATCAAACTTATTGCCTGGATAAAAGACAGCCATAAATTCATTGCGATAAGGAAGCCCCCAAATGAAAAATGACAATATACACATGTGTAGTTTTTTCTGCTCTCTGCATCACCGACTCCGGCGAATTTCGTGCGAAATCAGTCATTTTTGTTTTACTATAATTTGTTTGTCCTTTACGGATGAAATGCAGAAGCGATACTCTGATATCTGATGTGATGAGTGTTAAATACAAAATAGCTCAGAATCATGCACCTACTATGTACATTGTACATTGACATCATGCAAGGACGAAAAATGCAGCAGCAGCTGAAGCAAGTTCTGATGTGCGATGAAAGTTCAAATCATTATGGGATATCCATATCATACATGCTCAATGGTGCAAAGGGATTTTTTTCTAAAAAAAAAACTTTATTTCAACACACATATAACATTTTTTATGTTAAATTATTATAATTATTTTAAATTATATTATTAATTTTTTTATTGATGATTTTTTGTGATCAAGTGATGTGCAGTGCTTTATTTTTTTTTATCTTTTACTACCCGTGCATTAAATATTGCATAAAATGTTTTATTAGAGACGACATACACTGTCCAATCGATTGTACAATCTTTTTGATCGTCAGATAAATAAATTAGATGATATATCCAATCCATCCAATCATTTTTTTTATTGGACATGGGGAACATTTAGCCATGCAATTTTTCCTACAACCTATGCCATTATGATTAATTGACAATCATGTGTTTTCAGTTGCTGATATTTTCACATAAACCGGTGGTCATTCTTCATGTCGTGGCTGTAGCGGTCATTGGCTATGTCCACACATGTGCGCTTTCGTCTTCCCTATCGTCTCCAAGCTCCGTATCCACTTTCAACATTGAACATGTCATTGATTGCGTCAAGTGAACAGAAGAGATCAATGTCTCATTCTAGCCAGATCTTTTCATTATTTATCGTTAAATATGTGTCACGGCTTTGGTCAGGACGGGTAAATGATAAATTCTTTCATGAATTGTATGAATAGATGATGTGTTGTTAATATTGAACATTGGCAATTGCGTTCAAGAATGAATACGTTTCTTCAATAGCGCATACATCTCTAGTTTCAATTGTCAAAATGATGAAGACGCACGAAAATTGAAACTGTCTAGACAGGCACATTCTTAATCGAAAGTAAAAATGGAGATTCGTTTTCCATCGCCACGGAATATATTATTTTCGTTGTGTTGTGTCGCGTGGATCACGAGATAATTTTATATTGTACGATAAATTAAATAGTGTATGTGCTGTACACGAACCTCTGATCGATTGTGCAATTTATCGTTAGATTGATTGTACAGTGTATGGCGACTCTTATGTACATAGGTATTCATTAAATATACGATATTTTTGTATTCTGTAGGATAAAATTTGTAAACAAATTAACTGAGCCTTGGGATAGACAAGACACACCCGGGTATTTTCACGGATAAATAATTAGGTTTTGAGGTTGTGTCGCTGCATTAAACATTTTCTTTAACGAATGATAAATATAGTCTAAAAAGAAATACACAAATTCACATAAGGCTGCTATTGAAAATCCGGTGACAACTCCACATAAACCGCCGACGCTACCTATAAAAGAATACATAGGACTTAAGAACGGTTTTATTCAAAGCAGGACAAGCCAGATTAGGATAACATCTCATACAAATTTATTCTTGGATTAATTTATTAATACATATAACCTAAAACCTAAAGGTCCTTCTAAAGCATACAACGGTTGGCACAACCGTGAAGACGGTGGTGGGCCCTTGTAAACCACCGTCTACACTACTTCAAAACTTGTATGAAAAGTCATCCGATACTGACCTTTTCCGAATAAACTACATAAGAAATAAATAGGTTTATGGGCTTACTTAAAATTTGATACCATGGACTTGTGACACGCTGCTTGAAAAGCCAGGCTGTCGGTTTGGAAAAGTATATATGGAGGAGAGCAGCTTCCGAAAAATTTTGGATTCCCGACCTGTTTGAGTATGCATTAATTTCAAATAATTGATTTATAATTTAAAAATTTAAAATATGAAAAAAAATAACCTACATTATTTCCATTTCCCTTATTTTGTATCTATTCAGCGGTAATGTACTCAAGCTGATTTTATAGCGAATATAGCTGCATGATGCTATGCACTCGGGGCATGAAAGTGAATTTTCAAGATCTCCATCAAGTTCGGGAAGACCATCGCGAACTGTTATGACAGTCATCCATTTAGCTGAAAATATGAATGAATGAATTGATAGGAGCACGGACCTGAAGGAGAAATATTTTTTTCTATATACAGTAGATATCGTTTATAACGACATCGGTTATAACGACGTATCGGCTATAACGACCAAAAGTCCAGGTCCCAATGCCGTTCGTATGATTATCAATGCATTTTTTGTCGGATATAGCACCATCTCTATAGCGACTGATCGGTTGTAACGACGTAATTCTGAGGACCATCGATGTAGAAAGATCGGTTATAGCGACCGTCACATCCAAAATAAATGCACTTGCATCAGCAAATTAACTGAAATGATTGCTTATAGCGACCCGATTTCTTAGGATTATCGGTTTTAACAAGTGTTGCTTCTTAAGGCCTGAATAGACATCGGGCGGAATGAAAATGAAATTTTTGTCCGCTGCGATTTTTTCAATGAAAATGCATGCTTACTGTCGTGGAACATGTCGGAAATGATGGGGAGTTTCATAAGCTACAATCCGAATAACAACAACAACATTTTTCTCAGGCATTTTATGTATTATTTTTCGATTCCCCGGTCATTAGATATTTCCTACGGTGAAATTACCGGGGAATCAAAACATAATACATAAAATGGCCGAGAAAAATTTTGGAACCATATTCGGATTGTAGCTTATGGAATTCCCCATCATTTCCGACATGTTCCACGACAGTAAGCATGCATTTTCATTGAGAAAATTGCAGCGGACAAAAATTTAATTTTCATTCCGCCTGATGTCTATCCAGACCTTTAGAAAGAATTTTTTCCTTTAAATGCCAAGTCCACTTGACTGTTTATTGTTTTTAATTGTTCAGTGCTAGTTGGTTGGCTGTATACCTATTGTAAACGTTTTCGGTTCGTGTTTAGAAACATTGCGCGATTAAATTATGTATGTCTAAAAGGAAGAACTTTTCCCTTGAAGACAAATTCCATATTTGTTGCCGCCTGGAGAACGGGGAATCCAATAATAGCTTGGCGACAGGGACGTAGCCAGGGGAGGGGTCCAGGGGGTCCGGAATACATGAATACATAATAAACAATTTGAATTTGAGAAACATAAAAATCAGGTGGCCCAAGATTGGGATAGTCAGGGCCGAATTTCCCATATGGGCAACCTGGGCAACTGCCCGGGACGGCAAATTTGTGCACAATTTCGTTGGTCTAATTCTGAGGAAAATGCATTTTAAAAACTTAAGGAGCAACTGACACAATCAAATTAAATTTCTTCCCTGCAATTTACTCTAGCTAAGTGTACTCGTATCAATCCAGGGTGCCCAATTGCACCTTCACCTCAGATTGTGATATGACTCGGCCTTCAAAATTTGAAACGAGCTAGAACCATTCACTGTATAATACACAAATACTTGGCCGCGATCTCTGGATTTAACGACTTTGCCGCCTAATACCAGGGGCAATAAAAGCTAAAAAAAATTAGGTGGTTCTTCTTCTCAGTACCGTACAGCCCCATGTGGGACCATGGTGAGTTAACTTAGCCGTTTATAGGCAATTTCGAGTCAACGTTACATTGCATATCATTTCGGAGTGTATATAATGTTGCAAGCACTATACATTTCCTATCCGCACATACGGACATTTTGGACCACGTAGAGATTCGATCTCCGGACCTTTAGATTACTAGCATCGTAGAGTGCGACTCAACCAAGTGAGCCACAGAGCGTGGTGCTTACTTTTCGATTTTTTTTAACATATGTTTTTCACAAAAACAAAAAAAGCGGGTTGATTGCATTATTTAACGGAAGTCGCAGAAAAAAAGTCAAAGTGTCACCTTCAAAAATCCGCGTAAGCTCTCGTAAAATTTAAGTTTCTTACGAAAGATAGAATGGAGGAAACTGTAAACTAGGAAATTTTAACCAGTGGCGGAGGGCGGCTACAGCCCAGGAGCGCCATACAGACTAAATCCGGCCCTGGCGATGGTCTTTCATAATGGAAACTTTGGCAAACTCCGTAAGTCTCCAGAATTTGAAATAAAATATTTTCCCTGTAAAAATGAAGTCACTATACTTTCCATAGTTCTTGACTGTTGTTTGTAATGCTTTAATTTTTAGGTAAGGTAAATTTATACATATGGACAATAGAGTTTCGTTAAATCTTATAAAGTGAAAAATGTCGTATATCACGAATTCTTTAAGCCACCCTAGGGTTGTTGCTTCGTACTGATACCAGAGAGTCCTATGGTTGTAGACGTGGCACTGTCTGCTTCTGATGATGGCGGGGCTATTAAGTACTTACGCATGCTTGCCATCGTGCTCGTCCAGGCTCGTTAAGCGATAAAATTGGATTCGACACAGAAACAGCCGGACAGGAGGCATGTGCTGCAACGGGGCAACGCCGAAACTTGTTTCCACAGTTTACAAAAAAATGTATTTCTAATAATGTCAAAATTTCTGAAATCGAGTGTCGGACCCCTCCCGATACAAAATCCTGGCTACGTCCCTGCTTGGCGAAAAAGTATTGTCAATCATTCAACGATCTCCACTATATGGAAAAATCGTATTTCTATTCGCGAGATGATGGAAAAGGGGAAAGCGTTTAAAGTCAAGAAGCAACGACCTTCTTCCCACAATCAAATCGACGAGGCACTTCTAAAAGATTAAGATCCAAAGAAGCAAAAGTATTCCATTATCTGGACCAATTCTGCTTGAAAAAGCCAACGACCTGCTAAATTCAACCGGTGGTGCTGTTCAGGATTCTTCTTTGGGTGACGAGTTATCTACCATATCTCGGGGATGGATTCAACGATTTTGCTCCCGTCACAATATCGTTTTCAGGAAATTAACAGGAGGAGCCAGAGCCAGTGTCTCTCATACCAATACTAATGAGTGGCTCTCGACAGTGTGGCCGACGCTTCGTGAAAAGTATGACGACGCTGATATATTTAATGCAAATGAGACTGGGATCTTTTATAGGTTAATGCCCGATCGAACATTTCATTTTAAGGGAGAAAAGCGTTCGAATGGAAAAATGTCAAAGGATAGGATAACGGTGTTATTGGCTGCCAATATGACTGGGTCTGAAAAGCGCAAACTTTTTATAATCGGGAAATACAAAAACCCACGTTGTTTTAACCCTTTCGGACCTATTGGGACACATATGTCCCGGCGAAAGTTTGCTTTTATCTGAAAGAAAAATTATCCTTTAAATGTGGTTTAAAGGTGTCCCTTCTGGTATTTTAACGTTTAGATAATTATACAAAAATATTTTTGTCCCGCAGTTTGATACCCAATTTGCACAGTTCTCGTTTCAAAGTGCAAGCTCTCGCACCTGACGTTCATCATATTCAGAAATATGGTGTTATTTCGGTCAAAAATCAGTATACACGCAAGTTTTATAGAAGAAAAAGTATATTTACAACATGACAATGTTTTAGTAATTATGTAAGTTTTTTATTTATTCTTTACATATGTGCTTTTCGTGTATTTTCGTTTTCGGGACCTATGTGTCCCATCAGGTTTCTTTGGTGGTATGGTGGTACTAATATGTCCCACTCAGTGTTTGGGAATACTTTTCATTTACAAATGAAATTATAATAAAAAACCTTTCCTTAAGGTGTCCTTCGGACTATCTCGCGGAAACTAATAGAATACGAAATATTAGAGCATGTGATAAAGATTTATGCGTCCTGGGATTACTTTCACGGTAATTTGGACGTTGGTAGTGACCGTAACTACACTGGTGCTGATTAGCCTACCGGTGTCAGGGATATTCAAATAGCTAGCGGATGCGAACTAATGATGTCACACATGTGATTACCACTCCTGAAATACTAGTGGTTGAAACACGTGGCAATGGGGACCGAAACTACCAAATGAGCTATTTCTTACGAGAGTTTTTTGGAAGAATTTTCAAAAATATACTTTGGGTTGCTCTAAAAACATGTTGGAGCTAGCAAAAAGTATTACATGGACGATTGTATACAGTATTTGGAAACTAACTTCAAAGCTGCTCACTTTGACTGTCCTTTTCAAAGCAAAACCAATGGTAAACTGTTAAAAACTTGGGTGTCGTCTGATCCAAAATGACAAACGCACAAAAATATATGAGAAAAGTGTCCAATTCCTCTTTCCAAAATTTGTTTTGAATCGTACCATAAGTGAAAACGATTTAACATTATATTTCTCCTATAAATCAGAGTGAATATGACGTTATAGCATTTTCAGGTCAAGTAAATAACTTTCCGAGTCAAATAGATAAATGTCCGAAACAAATAGGTAAATTTCCGAATCAACAAAACACGTTTGCAGATCAAATAGATAAATGTCCGAAACAAAAAAATGAATTCCCAAATGAAAAAACTAATAAACAAATCATAAAAAAAAGTTTCCAATTCAAAAAAATAAATGTCCAAATCAGAAAAATAAATGTACAATTCAAATAAAAAATTTTCCAAAGCAAAAAAATAAATTCACAAATAAAAAAAATGATTTTTTCCATCAAAAAACATATTTCACAAATCAAATAAATAATTTAAAAAGATAGTACTTTAATATAGTAAATAACGTGCTTTTATATGAATTTCGTTGAGCATTGAAAAAAATAATTTATTAATTATTTCAATCTGAATGAGATTTTGTTTATTCAAAATTACGTATATAATTGTCAATTGTACTACACACGCTTGGAATAGGACGATATATATTGTTTTCTTAGACGTTATTTGCCATCTCTAAACTGCCATAACTTCATCAAAACTCAAGTCACACCAGCTGAGCTTTCTAAAATTTTTACATTAGAATCGAAGATAGAGGTGACCTCAGAATGATGGAGGTTCGGGAACATAACGGAATCTATACATTGACAGTGTCTTCGAGTCTGTAAGACTTAAAAGTTAAAATTATTAGGTCTCGATTGAATTTGAATAAAAGCTCCAAATAAGCCAAATAAGAAGTGTTTTTATTTTTTTACAAGAGAACGTTTTGCTTTTTATAGTCATGATCAATTAGATTCCGTTTCTTAAAAAATATTTCTATCGTAATAGGTGAAGAATACCAAGGAGGAGGGAGGGTGGTATTCCAGGGGAATAAACCTAAGCAAATAAACAGGGGAAAATGGGGAGAGTCTGCACCTTAAGCAGACACATTGACACAGCTTTTAGTAACGGTGACTCGATTCAGACAGGATTCTGTTGAATTATACGAATTGTAGTGTTCAGCTGATGTCGTGTACCTTTACTAATACTCGTAGAGAGTTTTAGCATGTCGTACTATCGTACACATTTCAACTTTAATCGACAGTCTCCGCTGTTTAACGTACGACAAAAAAAAAACTTACGCCTACTTGGGACAAGCAAAATTGTGATATACTGTTTTTTTTTGCGCGCTACACAAGCGAATTTTTCCTTTAAAATCTCATAGACTTCCACTTCCAACCGTTAATATATATCTTGGGGTGTCATACATTTAATATAATTTAATTTTTCTTATTAGAAGAATATTATATTAACCTTTGAAAATTTATTTATTTGATTTGGAAATGTATTTATTTGATTTACTTTTTTGGCATGTAAACATATTTATTCGATTTGGAAATTTATTTATTTGATTTGTAAATTTATTTTCCTAATTTGGACATTTATTTTTTTAATTTGGAAATTTATTTTTTTGTTTTGGTTATTTATTTTTTTCATTTAGAAGTTCATTTATTTCGTCCGGAAATTTATTTGTTTTATCCGGAATCGTGTTTTGTTGATTCGGAAGTTTATTTTTTTGATCCGGAAATGTATTTTGTTGCTTCGGAAATTTATCTATTTGTCTCGGAGAGTTATTTACTTGACCTGGAAATGCTATATATTGGCAGAAACTGTATTCTGCTATTTTTTTCCTGTAGTGATGTAGATGCCTATCGGGACATATATGTTCCATCTAAAAAACCGGACGGGACATATGTGTCCCGATTCCCACAGACCCCCCTAGAGGAGGTGGGGGTACAATTTTGTACCTCCCTATATCTAAGACATATCCATTCCATTAATAAAACCTTTCTAATGCTGCTGGATTATTTTAGGTTCGAAAGGGTTAAAAACATTCAAAATTTGCCAGTTGACTATCAGACCGTACTGAAAACAATCAATTTAGTGGGCTGTAGCTATAGAGGGCGGGGGGTCAGCCCGAAAAAAAAAAGTTCAGATCTGCTCCTAGGTTGTCAAGACCTTTCACGATAATAAAATAATAAATATCGAATAAAAAATGTCTGTTTTTGGAACTGAGTGTATGTAGTATTTAGTTTTATATTGCCAGCTCTAAGGAATCGAATTATTTCCCATCGTGTGACAGACTTAGGGGTTACTTATGCATCCAATGCGTAAATTCATCATATTTTTGTCAATCTTTTGGGCTCTAAGGTTATCCGCTCCTCCATGAGCATCTAATTCCACCTTTAATGGAGTACATACCAATACTTTTAACACTAACTTTGACTAGAAGTTCAGTCCAAATACCTTTCAAAGAAGTAAATTAACTGACAACAATTTTCACTGAAGCTCTGCTACTTCCGAAAACGGCGGAAACCAACGTATATAAAAAACCTCTCATAATTGCGACTAATCTACTTTCAGCTTAAACTAGTGATGGAGGGCGGCAAGTCGAATACTGCCCAGGGGCGCTACAGAGGGTAAATCCGGCCCTGTCCGTCGCATATTAATCTACCGAAACTTTAATTTTTTAAAGTAGCATTTTTACCGGCAAACACAACATCCGTGCTACAGCCTATGGATCAAGGCGTAATCCAGAATGTTAAACAAAACTACCAAAAGCTCATAATGAAATTATTGCTCATAATGAAATAATTGCAGAACATTGAACTTAACCAAGTAATCAAAATCAACGTTCTAGATGCCATTTTGATGGTGCAAAAGGCTCGGAACAATGTTTCGGCAATAACAATTTCAAATTGTTTTCGGCCTTCTGGACTCAGTCGAAATAGCATTACTGCCGAGGCAAATGCTGAGTCCAGCTTGTCAGATTGGGCGCAATCGTTACAGCTGCCAGCTTCTGTCTCGACAGAGAACTTATGACTGAATGCGATATTGACAACGAGGACCTTCTTCAATCAGCACCGGTAGAAACACCGGATGAAATCTCGTTGACGCAAATACTACTCTATGCGCAGTCTATTAAAAAGTTTTTGGTTTGTAATCAAAATATTTGCACTTCAAATATGATGGAAGGAATTGAACAAATTGAAAAAAAAAAAAATTGAATAAGAATACTATACAAAAAAGTCTCAAAAACAAACATCTATCACTGACTACTATCATTCAAAATAATATTTCTAATTTCAAAATGCTCAAAAAATATTAAATTGAAATATTTTTTTTACTCGTTTGCTGTTTCGCCTACAAGGCCGTTATATTATGTGAAATGTTTTATTATTATTTATTTTTTTTATATTTTGAATAAAGTTAATTCTTTTAGTTTACAAAACAATGCTTTTTAATCTAAAAATTTTGGTTAAATCTATACGTTTTTTTGTAATGACAGGTAATACCGCAATTATAAAGCAATGTTTGCATATTACGACCTTGATCGTTATAAACAATATGACTGGATATAACGACCACCGTCGTTATAAACAATACGATCGGATATAACAACGATCGGCTATAACGACGCAAAATGCTCGGTCCGTTCGATGTCGTTATAAACGATATATACTATACATATGTTTTTATTATACACATTGCGGTATCCCTCTGACCCCATGCCCCCAAAAGCCTCACTCCGAGGGCATTATAAGACAACTCTAATGCAGCTTTTTTAGCTTTTCGACGAGAGACAAGAACGGCAACGAAGCATAAAACACATCCGCAGACATGCTGATCCGCTCATGCCTTTCGATACCGTCACTACAGCAATATTCTGAAGGTAACTATAGCAAGGATTTGGGCAAGTATTTCTATCAACATGTCCTTGAATGAGAAATTAAATTACCCTGATTATTCAAAGGATCCGATAACTCTACTAGAAATGTATTCATTTTCAAATCTGTCGGTAACTTACAAGAAAACAAAGCTGACTACTTGGAAATAGACGATTTGACCTCAAGTTCACCTCTACTAAGGATAATACAGTATCACCACTAATTGAGGCATTATCTCTCGTCTGAGTTAGCCCAAATATTTAATTTCGCCTAATCATTTTTTAGATCTTTTAGTATAATTAGTTAGTTAGTTTTTTTTTTATATTATTGAATTTTATTTTTTAAGTAATAATGATAATAATGATTAATTATAATAGTTTGGTAATTTAGTATTGAATTTTGCTAGTATTGTTAAGTAATTCTTTTGTAAATGGACTAAAAGTCCGTGAAACTGAAATAAATTCACTCAAATTGACACATAACATCAGCCTCACCAAAGGCGTCGGCACTTTCTCATAGGAGGGGGGGCTTAAATTGGTACAAATACATATTTGAATGGAATTTTCGTACGGAAGTCATTGTGCTTAAATATAGAAATAAAGTGTTTTATATTTAAAGTTTAATGATATATGTACACTCAAAAGTGATGAGAAATTTTCATCGATACAAAAATTTGTCAGTTTATATGTGAAAGAGTGGACGAGCGGTACATATTTTTGTAAGAATAAGTTATGAATGTGTATATTTTATATTAACTTATAAGTTCTAGTCACACACACGACAAAATTCCAATGATAAATACCTTAAATTCAGTAATCATAATTTAATATTAATTCATCATAACTGTATACTCACTCTTAAACATATTCAAACACGAAATATGATTAAGATTGCAATACGGCAGCGAGGCATCTGCATCAATGAAGGATCGTGGCATAAAGAATGGTATACATCCGCACAAATGTACCATACTTCGAATACTTCGCAAGTCGTGATGCAATTGCTCGTACTGTATCGTGTTCCATACCTTTCCGGATATTCATCTTTAAATATGCATCGTCTCTGGAATTATTATGGTGACGTATAATATTGTCACATGCAGGAGGCGTCACCGCGTCCGTCACACGAGTCCCCATAGCAAGAAAACGAATAAATTACATATTCATGTCATGAAAACGAAAATGTTACAGAACATTTTGTATATGGTGAATAATATTTGTATGAAGATGTTTATTACCGTTGATGTTGGATATCGACGTATCTCGTCGTCGCTTTTCATCACTTGTGGTTGAACGCGTACAAACGATTCGGTGGCTCTTGATATGAAACTTTGGTCAATTATGCCGGAAGTGATGTCATCGTATTTGTTTTTGCCGTAAATGTGCATCTTAAAAGATATTATCATACAGGACAAAGAAGGAGTTTTTTTTTATGAATATAATAATAAATCATACACTGGAGACGTGACGAGATTCGTACATAATATAACTAATGATCATAATATTTTTATTGGTACTTTATGAAAGTGTTTTGCATATCAGTAGTAAAACCAATCATAAAATTTAAACCTAGCCTCTATATAAAAGTTACACATACATTGAATTCAAGATGCAAATGTATTGGTTCATTGAGTCGTAAAGTACATCTAACATAAGCTGACCATATCCTGAAGAGGCCAATGCTGTACACACAATTTTGAGACCAAAACTCACACCATCCGTAATGACGAATATCGTTCTGAAGTATATCCAGAACATCGTGGCTTGGTTGTTGCTCCTCAAGGAATAAAAGCAATGCAACAATGTCGAGGTACCACTTTTATGGTAAAGTAAGTATCATTTTCCTGTGTTCCTTAATGAAGGGTTTCCCAAAAAGAGCGCTTTGTAACGTACACAGAATAGGGTTTTGTATGGAATAACATTTTTGGCTAAGGGCCTCCCCAGCTTTGGTGGTACGTGCACTAATTTTTAATCATTATTATGCATATCTTATAAAATTTTTCTGAGCTAGCCTGGAATTTAGGGCTTTGGAGCAAAGCGGAGCGACCTTAAATTTCGGAGCGAAAGAACGGACCGTTTTTTTGTAGTCTGGAGCGGAGCGACTTTTGCTTTGAAACTTGCTCCGCTCCGATGTCTTTAATCATGTCTTAAATGTATAGAAATTTATCAATTGATATGCTAATGTTCCGGGATGGCTTTCCAAATAAAAACATAGAAAATTCTTTGAAAAAAAAAATTAAAAAATCCGAGAAAAAAAAAGAATTTTTTCGACGAAATTTTTCATTTTATGGCACGATTTGATGATTTTGGACGATTTAAAGGCGAAGAATTGGTTGAGAGACTTGGAAAATTTCGGATTATTGTGAAATTTATTGTAATAAAAAGAGGTTTTGCGCTCTTCATTATTAAGAATTTCAAGATCATCCATGACTAACGCTCGTATATTTTTTTACGTCAAAAGCAGGACAAATCCACAAAAAATCGTTGTTTGCCCGGACAATGCTAGTGAAAAAGCAGGACAGAAAGAAGGACAACCAGAAACACAAATGCCTCTGTAATATTTGTGTACCTTTCGAATTTGTCAGATTTTTTTGCAAACTCAATGGCTGCACTCAATGGCTGCATTCAGCGAACGAAAAATGTAGCAGAAAAGCTCTCTTCCAATTAGATTCTCATTTCGCATGAGGGCTCTTCAGCGGAGAAAGTGGTCGGTGGTTGGCAATTCTTGTAGCATTTCTAGTGTTTTTCCAGTAAATTTAATTCGCTGAATGCAGTCAATCTTTCTGAATCGAAGCAGGGGTGATGACTTGAGTCTCCTATGGTATACTAAAAAAAGAACTGCATATTTTCCTTGTTAAAGTAGGTACTAACACCGTCAGTTCTCGTGAAATCCATGCAAATACTGTCAAAATTTGGATGATCGTGAAATCGAATTCGCTTGGTGGTACGCACTTCACATGAAAGTCTCCACACCGGTTTTTGACATTTCGCCAGCGAAAATAATGCAGTTGCACTTAATTTCACAGTGAAAAGATGTCATCGACAATCAATGAAAACGCGAGTGAACATTTATCTTACATTGACTGACTTGCTTTTTATTCACGCAATTTAAGATAATGTTCATTCGCGATCTGCGTTCGCCAGCGAAAATAATGCAGTGGCACTTTATTTCACAATGAAAAGATGACATCGACAATTAATCAGAACGCGAGTGAACAATTATCTTACATTTAGTGAATAAAAAGCAAGTCTCCACGGCACCGTTTTCACGGGAGACATATATGCAATTTTTTTGCTCGGTGAACTCAGTACATACCTTTAAGGTAGCGAATTCGATTTCACGATCATCAAAATTTTGACAGTATTTGCATGGAGTTCACATGAAATGACGATGTTAGTACCTACTCTTAGCGCGAATTGAATTCACATGCCGGTTGAATTTGGTCAACACTGAGCACGGGATGCACTCTCAAGGAGTATTAACATTGATAGGCATAATCTGTCGGGGGTGTTGTCGCCTCGTGAAAAGTGTGTCCTTATGCGAGTTGAAGTTTTTACTAAGATTCTAATAGGAAAGATGTCCGGCTTACCATCGTGCGATAATTCAAGAATGCTGTACATTTTGCTGTACGCTTCTCAATGCTGTACGATAGGTCTAAATGCTGTACTGTACAGCGAAATGCTGTACGTATGGTCAGCTTAATCTAACATCATAATATATCCAAACTCAGCAGTGATTTATGAGATTTAGAAGAGTGGTTTTATGTCCTCGAACAATTTATTTAACTGAAGATCTAAAATAACGACTTTCAATAACAAATTAATACTTTTTCAATTGAAATTAACAATTTTTATCCAAAGTTCCAGTGCGAAATTGAAAGCTTCATTAGGATAAAGGATGAGTTATAGTGCAAAATCTTAAATATTAAATGAAAAGGCTATAATGTTATTCCCAAAAAAAAGGTGATTCTAGCATTTTTCGAATTATTATGCCATTTCACTGCTGTCGTCTTGCTCCAAAATTCTGTAGAATTTATTTTCAACTGCATTTACTTCGGTCATCTTATTGTCCCGAACCAACATGGTTTCTGTAAAAGCAAATCTTTCAACAACAATTGTTATGTCCATGTGATTTATACGGACTTTTCTAAGGCGTTTGATTCTGTTGATCATGGTATTCTTCTTCACAAACTTGGCATTTCTAGTTTCCCTCCCAATCTTTTATGCTGGTTAGCGTCGGACCTCGCGGATAGAAGCTAATCAGTGGCTTAACCCATTTCTTCCCAGCGTTGCGTATACGCAACACGAAGTTTGACCTCTGTAAAAACCACCAAATTTAAATTGAAATGGAAAAGAAATCATGTAATTTTTAATGGACATTTCTGGGCTCTATTTCTGCACATTTGTTATATCAAATCAGCCATTGGGTCCTTAAGGATATAAGAGAAAGTAATACCATGTTTTTCAGGACATTTTTTATCAAAATTTTAAAAATATAAAAATATCTTAAAATCAATATCCAAACACACTTTCTAGACGAAAAACAATTGCTAATTAATTAATTTAACTTGGTTTTGGAAAAAGGTTGATCATTGCTGCAGGGGCATGTGTTAAACATAGTTGATGCGTTCACGCAACGTTGGGAGTTTCCCGGTACAGTAACTCTGGGGCAAACGCCTAAGGAGCAAAGCATTTTCTTGCTATGTAACGCAGGTTTCGCATCAGCAATATCTTAAAATGAGTCCTAAATACCTCACTTTTTACGAGACACATGTGACTCATGGTATTTATATCCAGTACTCTTTTATGAGTCACATGTGTCTCATTGAAGAAAGGAAAATGATAAAAGAAGTTGCGGGACAATGACAACTCTATTTTGTAAATTTAGAATACCTTATCTACCATATCCAGACCATCTTTTCTTTTTAAACATTATGTTCTTATAGAAAAGAATGCTCAACACCCCAAAAAATATAAGAAAAAAAAATCTCTACAACATTTTGTAATCTGAAATCACGGAATAACTAAAAGCTATTATGATTAAAAAAAATCCTATGCAGTTAAAAGTTGTTAATATTTGATTAAATAAGCAATAAAATATGATGTCCTCTTATACTCACAACAAATCCATTGAGATTATACATCCGATAGAAATAATCCCTGGTGGATGCATTGAGAACAACAGATACACCCATCTCATAGCCCGGTGACTGCTCATAGTTTTTTGGTTCATGACTACGCATTGAACTCGTCCTTTTAAATAAAATATTTCAGAGTCACTATAAAAGAGTCAATTAATGTGCTCATTTGATATTCTTTTAAAATAAACGGGAAACTTCCCGTCATTATAAAGCTGCAAGCTCTATATAAAAGGAATATGTGAATGTTATTTATACGTTACTTGCACAGTCGCAGGACATGGATCATGGATTAATGTGCATCTAAAAGTTTGGATACATTTGCTATGTTTGTGTGAATCACACTCACTTGATTAACGATTCCGTTTCATTGGCGTTAAACAAGCAACAGTATCCACGATGTGTTATGCTCATTTCAAACATTGTCGGGGATAGACACGGAACTACTTTGCCAGCTGTAGAGCATTTTAGTAAAAGTTTTGAACAAGGTGGCGTCATCTAGAAAAAAAAGAAACCGAGTCTAGCTCTTGAATTAAATCAAAATTTTCAGGATATTATTTTATTCCATCAATGCCTTACCTGTTTCATCCTTGCCCGTGTATTGGAATATAAATTCGTATCATTCGTTTCAACTCTGTCCAGGTATGTTTGAAATTCCACCATTTCCTTGATATACGATAAATCTGCATCGTAGAATGTGCTCATTTTTCGAACTTTGTCAAGAAAAAAATCGACAGTGCGATTCTCGGGATCCAAACTGGCACTGGAACGAACAATCCGACTTTAGGAAAAAATTCAGTGTATCTAACGGGTAATTCTGTAGGTTTTCATTTAAACGTGTATTGTGTAATGGGTGGGCCAATTACAAGTTCGTTTTTAAATCATAGGTTAGTTTGACACTGACAGCTGTTTTTCGCTCGAAATCTGGATAGAACGAAATGGGTCGCTTTACGCTTGAACAACGTTGGGAAATATTGAAAACTTATTTTCAAAGTGAGTGCTGTCTAGCCCCAAACAGTGTGTTTATTGAAAAGAAGTTTTGGCCGAAATGAAGTACCCACCGAGCGTCACGTACGCAAGTTTGCGCAAAAAGTTCGTGAGACTGGCATGCTAGTGGACAACACTCACGGTCTCCGTGGTCGTACGGTGAGACTCTATCCACGAACATCAACACGCCATCGATCTCAACAGTTAAACATTTCACGCACTAGCCTGAGAAGAATTCTGCACAAAAATCTCGCGGATTATGCCCTTACAAGGTCCAATTGACTAAGGAATTAAAGTCGAACGACCATCCACTTCGTTATCGCTTCGCAGTTTGGACCTTAGAGCAGCTTCAATTGGACAACGATTTTAGGCGAAAAATTATCTTTTCTGATGAGGCGCATTTTCATCTCGGCGGCTACGTTAATAAACAAAATTGGCGCATCTGGGGCTCGGAAAACCCGCACGTTGTTGCTGAGAAGCCAATGCATCCACAGAGAGTGACAGTTTGGTACGGATTGTGGTGGCATCATTGCACCATTTTTTTCCAAAATGAGGCTGGTAACAACGTTTCGGTCAACGGTGCGCGTTACCGAGCCATGTTATCCGACTTTTTTTTTACTGAAATTGAAGACATGGCTTTGGACGAACTCTGGTTGATGCAGGATGGCGCGCCATGACCCACAGCCCATGCACAATCGATCTTTTACGCACCAAATTCCCAAATCGTGTTATAAGCCGTCTGGGCGATGTCAATTGGCCGCCTCGGAGCTGCGATTTGACTGCTTTGGACTTTTTTTTGTGAAAGAGCGATGTTATGGCAACAATCCAGAAACGATTCAAGCACTTAAGGCAATATCATCCAAGCAATCTGTGATCTTCAGCCCGAAACCATCAACAGAGTCTTGGAAAATTGGTGTGACAGAATGCGCTACTGCGACGCCAACCGGGGCAACGGACTTGTAATTGGCCCACCCTGTATGGTAGCAATACGAACCTTTTTTTTGAAAATTATATTTAGGATCAGTTTCATGGAGCCCTTAATACATTATACAAATTTAATATCTGTTCTTCTAGGCAGCAGATGATGCGGTAAGAAAACTAAAAGCAAAATGTTTCTCTTCTTGAATATGAAGTCAATTTTCAAGCTAATTGAGGCATTTACGGCAGTATCTTTGAAACGGTCATAGCTAGGACCAGGGTTTGCCGTTTCCGAGTTTTTGAGGATGGTTGCAAAGGTTACAACATTTTAACATTTCTAGGGTAAGTGTTACGTATTTCGAAAACAGTAGTATCACTGAAAATTGTTAGCAATAAATGTGGCAAAAACTAAATTGGCGAAGAATCAAGGGGTAAATAATGGTCCTTAATAATTTTCATGTTGATTTGGGCGGTCTTCACATGCCTTCATCAATCCTTCATTAAGCGGGTGCAAGTAGGAACTAGCATTTTTCAAAATTTATGTGCATAGCCTAGTAATTTGTTTAGATAAGAATTCTTCTTGACAATGGCTCTCCTCTAAGCATTGTCGACAGATAGGCTATTGTGATGATTGCGGAACGGGAAGTGGCTAGGTAAGATGTCCACAAGTAATCTGGTGGCACATTTGCATACGGACACCTTGTGTTCCGAAAACTGAATGGTTCGATTAATTCTCTTAAGCTTATCAGAAACGGAGAATGCTCTTCCAGACCCTCAGAGTAGGTCCCGATTTGGACCCTCTCAGCTCAGTACGCAAAAGAGGCTGAGAAAAGCAGAGCAAACGAGATAATCATTATCTAACAATTTATCATTTGCTATTTCATTTTATTGAAATTTGGTGTCCCCCCAACGAAGTTTTTTTTTTCAAGTTTGGATCTTTAGTCACTCTCGAAAAATTGTTTAACCAAACCGACGGAAACTCGTCGCAAATTAAATCCGTTCTTGGATCAAATCAATATGAATAAACAGGAAAAAGGACCACATCTTCGATGGGCGATCATGCAAAATCAGTCACAGTTATAACGGATAGTCAAAAATAATACTGAAAAATATTTTCCATGCAATTGTTTAAGTCCCTAACAGTGAAACATCTTAAAATTGTTGGCACTTCTCTTTTGGCGAGTGTAACAAAACATTTGTATTTTAACAAGCTTGGGCTTGGGAAGTTTACTGAAATATGAAAATCGTTTTAAGAGGTGACTTCATAATTTGGTGGCTGACGTCAAGAGTTGTTCTTTTTGCTATGGTTGAAAACCATTCAAGGGAGAGAGTTGATGTAATTTGCTGAAATGCGCTAAATCGATTAAACAAAATAGGCAAAAACTGCTGATAAAATGAGCTGTTTCTTCTGGTCAATTTCGCTGATATTGAAATAGCCTTCAGTTATTGCAGGGTCTTTCAGTTGTACAGAAAGAAATAGAAGAATCACAAATCTTTTTAATTTTGTTCATCGTGGTTTGTTTGTTTCAATATTATTTTGACATTCAGGGAAAGGATCAATTCGGCAGGGAAATGTTTCGAAAATCCGCTAAGAATTTCAAGAAATATAAACAAAAATATGTGAAAAAAAAAACTCATTGTGAATGGTTGCTCATTGCGAATTTTCTGCTTACTTAGTATAGCAAGTTCGGTTAATCGAGCTTCCATAGACAAAATAGAAAATAGCCCAAATGTGAAATTAAGCCACAAACTGAAAACGTGTAAAACTACTAGAACAGAATAAATATAAAAATTTGGGTTAATTGAGCGATACAGATGAGAGGGTGCTTCCTTCAGACCGTTGATTTTTCATTTTATTCGATGTCTTTCACAAGAAAGAAGCTGAGTGTCCGGTTCGGTTGATCGAATGTTCGGATAATCGGCGCTCGGATAATCGACGCTCTGTATAAGAAAAAAAAATTGTCTTCATAATTGTGCCCCATTGTGAATTCGTCATATGCCTCGATGGTCGTCTTGTTACTTTGGGATGGGTAGAGACCAATTCTGTGGAAGAAATTTACTTAAATCCGCTCATATATTAAAGAAATACACGCAGAAATAGGTAAATGGGTTCTTTCATTGTGAATGTTAGCTCATTGTGAATTTTTTGCATGTTTCAATAGTTATTATGCTATTCTGGCCAGAGCCTAATTCAACAAACCCAAAATCATGAAAATCTGTCCAGCCGTTCTCGAGTTATAAATGGTGTAACTAACACGACTTTCTTTTATATACACTTACGAACAAAAGTATCGACTTAACCTATAATGGCGTGTATTTGTACGTGTTTTTTGAAAAGTATGGTAGTATCCATAAAAATCGTATGTCATTCAAAAGATTGAGACCTCAGCTTTATTATGGTACCATTTTAACCAATATTTGGTGAATACTTTTAAAATGAATGCTCTTTTACCGAAATTGTAGGGAAAAAGGGGAAAGTATGAAAATGGTTTGTGGTTAGGTTTTTTGAAAATAAAACAAAAACTGTTGGAACATAACTTAAGTATTTATTATTTTAGTGTTTGGTATTACCTCCTCTTACTCTAGTGACAGCTTCCAGTCGATTATTCATTGATCTGATCAAGTTGCTGATGGTATATTGAGGAATACCGTTCCAATCCTCTAATAAGGCTGCCTTCAATTCTTCAGTGGACGAAGGGACTGGATTTCTGGCTCGGACTCTTCTCTTGAGCTCGTCCCATAAGTGTTCAATGGGATTGATGTCTGGCTCTGGACTGCGTGCAGGCCAGTTAAGTGTCGACATATTGGCTTCATTCAGGATCTGCCGAGTGAGACGCGATGCGTGACACCGGGAATTGTAGTCCATCAAAGTGAAGTTCTCACCAATAAATATGCATAGGGCACAATGTGGGCACGGAGAATATCGTTTACGTATCGACCAGCTGTTAGCCCTCCTCCTCGGCCTACTCCGGGCACGAATACGAGCACCGTTTTCCCTATAAGGAAATGCCAGCCAACATCATACAGGAACCGCCGCCGTATGCAACCGTTTCAGTGAAACAGCACTGCGCAAATCGCTCAGTTGGACGTCTGTAGACTCGACACCTTATGTCACTGCATTGCACACACATTCTCGACTCGTCAGTGAACAATATACTGAGCTCCATTCCGTAACGCTCCAATTCAGATGATCTCGAGCTAATACGAGGCGCGCTTGGCGGTGTCGTGCAGTCAATTTTGGGCCTGTGGCAGGCCGTCTTCGAGTGATATTCGCCTCTATTAATCGTCTCCTCACTGCCCGGGGACTGACTCCCGCAAGAGGGTCAGTGTCCTTGTGGCACAGGCCTTGGTGGGTTGCGGCACGACGTACCTGAGCAGCGCAGGGAGGCCCCTGGTATGGTCGATACGCCATGACGTGGATCTGTACAAAGACCGTCGGGCGATGACGTTCCCGAGCTCCCTAGTCATGTATGTTTGACACAGCATGGCTGACCTTTTCCCTATTCTTTCGAAAAGTCAGCCATACCAGCTTACACGTTTCCTCGTAGGGGAGAAACACATTATAAGCGTACGTGTCCAGTCTCGGAGCTAGCGGCTTCGCATAACCCAAGCCACGAAGGGGCTAGTTAGGGAGAATGGCCTATGCGCCTCTACCTATAGCTGGTTTGTGGATTGATGACCACACGGCCCGAGTCAAATTGCTGCCTAGTGAACGGACGGGGGCCAGACCAATGTGAACGGTAGCGCTACGAGTCTGCTTTAAGCCGACGAGTAGTAAACAGGCATAACGATCCTGCGGCTGGCAAGCCGAATTCGTTAGGTCTACCGAAAAGGGGCCAAAGGTGGATCACACCTGCTATTGAGAAATCTTTAGCGAATAGTGTACCTCGGGGATGGGCGTGCCCAGGGGACCATGGTCCCTACCCATCTAGGCGTTGGTCTCGAGGGGGTTTGTGGTGTTAGACCAGCTAGAGTCGCATCCCAAAGGGAGGCATCCCGGCGGAAAACACCCTTCCGGCTTTCAGCCGGATAAATCTCGTCGTCCTGCAAGGGAGGGAGGTTATGGCCACCTGGCTTAGGTACTCCTAATGACGAATGCGAGGTAGACGCAGTATGGATGTCCGGTGACTGACGGCTACTATGCGAACACGCCTCAGGTTCTGCTGCGCAGCAACATCCGTGGGGAACCGCTTCCGTAACGTACTTGTAACAATGAAGCGGTCGTCTATCTCTGAAGTGGATCCAGGGCGGCCCGTTCTTGGTCTCGAATTAAAGCTACCAGCTCTCAAAATCTCATGCTAACTCTTGAGACAGCAGACTGACTCATTCCAAGACGGCGAGCGACAATTCGCTTTCTAAGACCTTCAGACAATAGCACTCAACTTGAGCCGCTTGCTCAGGCGCCGTATCCATGGATGACAAAACAGTGATTGAAATTACCTTAGATGTAAGTAAGCTAACTTCCCAGATGCAACTGATAATGAGAAACCGATTACATGCGCTTTTGTAGGGGTAATTTACCTGACAGTTAGCCACCATAAATTTCAATTTTGCTGAGTTTTTTTTTGTTACAAGTGGCATTGATTTAAAAAGTGCGCAGCAAATATTGATAGAAAGGGTACAAACAGGTAGCAAAGGTTTCAAACTTTTAAATCACATTCGATTTTAATAGATAACTATCGTACTTTTCAAAAAATTCGTACAAATATACTCGATTATAGGTTGAGTGGATACTTTTGTCCGTAAGTGTATATAGATTTATATTTATATTTATATTTATATTTATATTTATATTTATATTTATATTTATATTTATATTTATATTTATATTTATATTTATATTTATATTTATATTTATATTTATATTTATATTTATATTTATATTTATATTTATATTTATATTTATATTTATATTTATATTTATATTTATATTTATATTTATATTTATATTTATATTTATATTTATATTTATATTTATATTTATATTTATATTTATATTTATATTTATATTTATATTTATATTTATATTTATATTTATATTTATATTTATATTTATATTTATATTTATATTTATATTTATATTTATATTTATATTTATATTTATATTTATATTTATATTTATATTTATATTTATATTTATATTTATATTTATATTTATATTTATATTTATATTTATATTTATATTTATATTTATATTTATATTTATATTTATATTTATATTTATATTTATATTTATATTTATATTTATATTTATATTTATATTTATATTTATATTTATATTTATATTTATATTTATATTTATATTTATATTTATATTTATATTTATATTTATATTTATATTTATATTTATATTTATATTTATATTTATATTTATATTTATATTTATATTTATATTTATATTTATATTTATATTTATATTTATATTTATATTTATATTTATATTTATATTTATATTTATATTTATATTTATATTTATATTTATATTTATATTTATATTTATATTTATATTTATATTTATATTTATATTTATATTTATATTTATATTTATATTTATATTTATATTTATATTTATATTTATATTTATATTTATATTTATATTTATATTTATATTTATATTTATATTTATATTTATATTTATATTTATATTTATATTTATATTTATATTTATATTTATATTTATATTTATATTTATATTTATATTTTATATCAAACGATTAATATGAGCAGTCAATACTTACAGATAACTTGCATATTCCAAAGCAGCAGATTTCATCATCCTATTATTCGAACAAAGTGAAACAGCAGGAAAGTCAATATTACGCACAGGATACAAAGGATTGTGTAAGCTTGTCGTAAATGGATTTTCATAGTATTCTCTCCACAGCGACGTTAACAGAATCAATAGGTAAATAAAGGCTCCGAGATGGGCAACAATCCACATAAACCTAAAAAAAAAATAAACATCCAACAAGTAAGAAATTAAATTTTACTTGGTTCGAGCTAATTGAAGTTCTTTAATTTTTAGTGTTAATACACGATATGTACATATTATTGAAATTAATTTAAGAGCTAACACATCAAGTAGGTAATAAGACATAATTAATTGGTTCATAATTGTCCTTTTTGCATCGACCAATAGGCTTCAAGGACGTTGATGTTGAGGCTTTACTTTTGAATTATCACTGACTCTTCTTGTTGGTATTTTTTTTTAATTTTAACCGCTTTTTAATTAGTTACATAACTCTCTTAATTATTAAATTAAAATAACTCTTAGTTCGAGGTTTAGCATTTTGACATTAATTTCAAAACTTTTCAAAATAATTATTTGTATAAAATTGAACAATACACACTTTTCGCATGCCGGTCGACCCGGCTCGACTAGTTTCGAATAACAATGCATCGAACTATTCTTCAACATAAATTTCAATTGTGAAATAAAGGATACATCGTTCTTGTCAATTCCGTTTAACGGTTTGGGATTCCACCAAAGAGTTTTTGTTTTATAATGGCTTTTTCGTTGGTAACTTGAAATACTAAAATGCTCCATACTGATTCTTTTCTAATGTTGAACTAAGTTGTCCTTTGGATAGGGACACGAATAAATACCATGTTGATACGCCGAAAAGGAATTCTAACGAGGACATTTTAGACAAATGGGTCATAAAAACGAACAAGACTTGTTCATGAAATTTATTGATTTGTGTTTCTGAAACATACTTGTATTTCGTATACATCACTTCTGTTGCGGTTCCTGGTCAAATATGTATAATAAGATGTTCCGATTTAATGGAAATAATGAAACTCGATTATTTTGGTTGTTGTTGTTATTGTCTACGAGTAGGATAATTACTCGTAACTACCACATATCATTAAGATTTTTTTTTGAAAACCATTCTAGCTTTTTAGCGACTGAATAGAACGAAGTTTCTCCTAATTTACCTTCATTTTGACCTTAAGAGTATACCTATATTTATAGTACATACATACATTACACATTATTCTTCGTGCTTGTCTTCATGTTGTTCGAATATGATATTCAATGTTGCCTAAGTGGAACATGTATTCAGCAAACTTTTCAAGGCAAACAAACTAAAAGTGAAACTGCTATCCGTTGCAAAAAGTTTTCGTATCCACCAGTATTATATAACGATATTAATGTATAGCGCCTATATTGCAAGAAGGGAAAATTAGATCCAATTAAAGTTCGCTTGCTTTCACTATAGGTATAAGAACAAAGTCAAATTAGTTTTATTATAATGCCGGTTCCACACTGTCCGGGGTTTGCCAAACCGTTCCGCAGAAAAGATCAAAGTTGTGGACGACACACAGTGGCGCGGAACAATTTTTTTTATTGGAGGGGCAAGATTTTTTTTCTCAAATTCATATTAAATTAAGCGGTCACACCGGACCTTTAACACTCTAATACAGTGGTGGAAATTGGAATAGGTTCACCTTGAAGGGTTTCCAATCAACGCATTTGTTTCCATTACTAAGCAAAGAAATACAAGTCAAACTTTAAGGTAAACATTTCACAACACTGCCATAACAGTATTTGTCACATACCAGTTCTATTGAATTTACTCGTCAGTTCGATCAATTCATTTGAACTGTACAGCGTTTGAAGCCAACCAACAGCCGGAAATTAGAATAGGTTCATGTGAATTGTTGTAGTTTTCGAATCGAATAAAAATAGAAGTTTTCATAAGTTTGGGACAAAAACGAAAGAAGGTATTGTTTTGATTCTAATTGGAAAAATTAAGCGGCGCTTGCAATACAACTAATGACTTTTTTAAGAGATGAGAAGAGGAAAGCATTTACCTGCTGAAAAAATTGCAAAAACTAACGCATTCGATGAAATGCAACTGAGTAACCGGGAAATTGCGAGGAGAATCCGTCGTTCCGTAAATGTTATTAATAATTTTGTCAATTTAGGAAATAATTATGGAAACAGAGGTAAATATGGGCTGAATTGCAAAGGCCTATTCGAGCTGCAACGGTATGCATTTTAGTCAGATAAAGGCCAATCTAAATGTCCCAGTGATAACTCGGCGTAATTGACAAATTTTGAGCAGCTCGAAACACTTGCGATACTCCAAACGGTTATGTAAACCTCCACTAATAGCGCACCATAAAACCAAACGAATGGAATTTGCCAGAGATCACATGGATTGGACTACAGAGTGGAATTAAATTTTGATAAGCGACGAAAAAAAGTTTAATTTGGATGGTTCTGATCGGTGTCAGTATTATTGGCGCGATTTACGCAAGGAGAAGTAGATTGCAATGAGCCGTCATTCCGGTGGCGGTAGTGTGATGGTTTGGGTTGGCTTCTCCGCGACTGGTAGGACCCCAATCGCGTTTTTAAATGGTCGAATAAATTATGAACCATACATCGATCTGCTGGAAAATTTGATAGTATTGGGCCAAATTTCATTTCCCAGCAAGACTACGCGGCCATTCACACTGCCAGGGTGGTTAAGGAATGGTTTCAAAGAATTTGCAGTGGCCGGCCAAAAGCCCTGACTTCAGCCCAATTGAGAATCTATGGGTGATACTAGTCAAAAGGGTTTATGCGAATGGGTATCAGGCATGAGCTCGCCTGATACCCATTCGCATAAACCGAATGGCAAAAAAATTATCCAAATATCCTGGGAAAACTAGTTCACTCGATGCCTTATCGATTTCACGAATTGATTCAGAAGCGGGGTGAGCCAATCAATTACTAAAAGGAAGGATTCATCCTAATGTCATTGATGAACACATGTATGTAGTGAACCTAATCTTGTTTCCACACTAAAATTTGCTTTTTTGAAAATTATTTAATAATTAAACTAATAATTGTAAGCTTAATAACGAATAAAAATAAACTTATTTAATGCTTGTGTTTGTGACTTTTTGATTCATGGTTTCAATTTTCGTAGAATAAACCTTTTTTAGGGTGAACCTATTCCAATTTCCACCACTGTATTCTGTGAAACTATACCAAGAAGTGATTACGAAACATATTAGAGAACAACAGCGTTCAATCTCCTTGTGTCAGACATTTATGTGTCATTGTGTCATCGTAGACATTTTTTAAGACGTCGCAAAGCACTGAACGACCTTTCCGATGATGCTGAAACTTCAGCAGTAATGTTACTAGCCATATTACCTTGCTAAAAGGACCCTTAGCTGTGCTCGATATACTTCGAAAGTGATCAGCGATTTCGACGCAGGTGTATGTAGGTGAAGTTCGCGGCATATTCGTCAACAGTGGCACAACCCCGATCTTGTCCTGGAGGGGGCTAAGGCCATCCATATTATCGAACATTGAGCTGCTTTCGCAAATTGGGTGATTAATTTGGTATGAATTTTTGTGCAAAAGGCCACTTTGAATAACAATTTACGAGTCTGTTGGATTTTTGTTAGAAAATTCACACAAATTTTACTTTTGTTTTTACCCAATTTTACTTATTTGAGGCTTACACATGAGCAAATACATATTTGTACAAATTTTTCCGATAAAGAAGATGTTATGAAAAATTGCTGATGTGAGGTTTGCTTTATACACACTATTTTCACTGCCATTTGCCATTTTTTTC